>CM053986.1:2741505-3488510 GCA_028641955.1 Protonibea diacanthus
AGCTGAGCAGCCGTTTCTGGTATGGACAGATCACAAGAATTTGGAGTACATCAGAGTGGCGAAACGCCTCAACGCCAGGCAGGCCAGGTGGGCACTGTTCTTCAACAGGTTCAGTTTCACCCTATCGTACCGTCCGGGTTCTAAGAATACCAAGCCTGATGCCCTCTCCAGGATGTTTGATCCTGATCCCAGCCCTAAGATGGCCTCCACCGTTCTCCCTTCCTCCTGTGTAGTGGGAGTGATCACATGGGCTATTGAAAAGAGAGTAAAGGAGGCCTCTGCTAACACCCCTGCTCCAGCAGGGTGTCCACAAGATCGTCTCTTTGTGCCTGACTCCTTGCGTCCACAGGTGATCCACTGGGCCCACACCTCACGAGTCGCCTGCCATCCAGGGACTGCTCGGACGACCTTCATAATCAGGCAGCGGTTCTGGTGGTCGGCGATGGAGAAGGAGGTGGGGGAGTACATTGCTGCCTGCCCTGTCTGTGCCCAGAACAAGTTCTCCTGGAAACCTCCAGCAGGTCTTCTGCAACCCCTCCCGGTACCCCATCGTCCCTGGTCAGACATCTCTCTAGACTTGTTAAGTAATGTAACCTGTAACATGTTTCATAAATTGCAAATGGGGAATGTGACTGCTTTTTTGCTTTAATCCATGACTATGCTTTTATTATCTTGTTAATAAATGTTTTTGGCTATACATGCTGGTCTCTTTAATGTTAAACATCAAGACCTCTGAGAGAGATCAGAGTACTGCTAACTGGAGGGGTACCACAGCACCTTATTGGGCTTTGTTTGTCTGGCTCTCCACTTGGGACATAGCATTGAGGCTAGAGTACCAGAACCTTGCTCCCAGGTTCATAGACCCATTTCGTATCTCAAAGGTTATCAACCCTGCTATGGTGTGCCTGTCTTCCTCGCTCCTCCTCGATTCATCCCACTTTCCACGTTTCCTGCGTCAGACCTGTCAAGGAAAGTTCTGCAGATCCCTGCCTGTTTTTTGATTCTGCTTCTGCTTAGTCCTTTGTACTTTGTTTACCTGCCTGGATTTTGTATCCTTGTATATTTAACTAGTAAAGACTCCTTTGAACTGTGACAACTGTTTTAAGTAAAGTTAAGATTTTTGGTAATCTCAACCACACACAGCTCAAGGATCATCTGTAAAATCTGTCAGCTTTTTGGCAATTCTAAAACATGGCACTGCCGATAAAGCAACTGGCCCCTTTCACCTTTTCAACCAATCAATTACACATACTTTATTTGTATAGCACTTTTCATACAAATAGACATGGAGTAATAAAAGGATGCCTCAATGTGGGTTTTTATTTTAACTTTTAGGATAATTAAAAGGCCATTACTAGAAGACCTCTACTTACTAGAAGGGTCTTCAAAATGTAAATCTGATATTTAATGTCTGCCACAATCTGCTAATAAATCTGGCTAAATCTTACACACTGGACCTTTAAAATTAGTGTAATGTATGCTCCCTTTCTGGTCCTCATCAAGAGAATTACAGGTGAGTTTTAAAGTACTTATAACTGAGGAGATTTTCATAGTCCCATGTATGAAGGTTATACTGCCACATGGGTGTGTATGAATAGTGTAGTGGCTTTACAGCATTAGCACGGCCCAAACAGTGACTTGTGAACTCCACAAAACTCTTCCAATGTCTCCCACCAGTGACTTAACAAAGCAGGATTAAAAGTTAAATGCACTAAATGCCACCTTAACTGTCCACCTGCTGAGGTAATCCATGTTCAAAACTAGGGATAAGGATGAGATTGTTCTCCCACATAGGGCATGATTTATAATTTAATCTCAGCCAACCTCAAAATAGGTGATCTGGCAGATGGCCAAAGGTAGACATAAACATCCAAATTCACCAACACTGAGGAGGATGAGCAGTACTTAGGGGGGATAGTACTTCGACCTCTATGGAGAGAAAAAATAGCAGCTGAGGTGAGGAGGAAGGAGGGGTGGGTAGGAAAGAGAGAGATAAATCAGTTGTATGACAGAAAGCTTTAGTCCAAACATTGCCTGAGTTCAGCAGCTTCTCATCCCTCCAGCAATGGAGACCTTGGAGGGAAGTGAACTTTGCTTTCCACAGCTGCTCAACATCTCCTGCAGGAAACCAATCCGTCCTCACTCTGAGTCCATGTTGACTTATATTCTGCTGTCCTTCATATCTCTGCTCACTGCAGCGCTTAACCTGCTGGTCATCATCTCTATCTCCCACTTCAAGTAGACTTTTATTTATTTCTGAAACTCAAAAAATATTTTAAAAAGTATCTTAAACTGTAATGAACTGGGGAAATAATGTTATTTTCTGTCAGTTTTTTCTAGTTGCTTTTGATGATCTGAATGATGATTGATATTATATATAATGATAAATATATTGTTGGTCTCCTTCCCAGACATTCATTAATTTATTAAACTCATAAGTGATAAGTGACTGGTATTAACAGAGACAGATAATTTTTTTTGCAAAAGATGTTTTTGTGTTTCAGTCTTTGCTCTAGTTGCTTTTATCTGAATGATGATTGATATTATAAATAATCATGAATATATTGTTACTCTTCCTCCCCAGGCAGCTCCACACCCCCACCAACCTCATCCTCCTCTCTCTGGCTTTCTCAGATTTCTTCGTGGGTATCCTCATGTTCTTTCAAATTATGCTCTTAGATGGATGCTGGTTCCTTGGTGACCTCATGTGTACTCTGTATCAGTATCTAGCATACATTATTACCTCTGCTGGAGTAGGAACCATGGTGATTATATCTATTGACCGCTATGTGGCCATTTGTCATCCTCTGCATTACTCCACTCAAATCACACAAAAAAGAGTTCAAGTCTGTATTTGTCTGTGTTGGATATGTTCTGTAATCTTTCAAAGTCTGATTCTGAAGGATATCCTACAGCAACCAGGCAGATATCATTCATGCTTTGGAGAATGTATATTTTACACTAGCCACATAGCTGGAATTGCAGACCTTGTTTTTTCCTTCATAGTTCCCATCACTATTATTGTTGTTTTGTATATGAGAGTATTTGTGGTGGCTGTGTCTCAGGCTCGTGCCATGAGGTCCAATATTGCAGCTGTTACAATCCAGAAATCAGGAAAAGTAACTGCTAAAAAATCTGAACTGAAAGCAGCCAGGACTCTCGGTGTTGTTATAGTTGTGTTTCTATTATGTCTCTGCCCATTTTATTGTGTTGCTCTTACAGGCCAAGATAACTTTGTGAATGCTGCATCTGCTGCCTTTGTAATATGTCTGTACTATTTCAACTCCTGTTTAAACCCTCTGATCTATGCCCTTTTTTATCCGTGGTTTAGAAAATCAATTAAGCTCATTGTTACACTGAAGATACTGCAGCCAGACTCCTGTGATGCCAACATGCTGTAGAGCAGGCATCTCCAAATAGCAGCGCCTCAGTCTGGACCCAGACCAAGTGATCGTTCTGTCCGGACCCGTGAGCCATTACCAATCTCTGATAAATTCACGATAATAGATAATTTTCATAGAGCATTTTTTATGACGGTCGCGGCTATAGAGGGTGGGCGCTGCTACCCCAGATAATACGACAATAGCTTCACTCAATTCTGTTGTTTGTAAGTTGCTGAGATATTATTTGAGGGAAAACAGATGAGATGTGTGAAAAGATCAAACAAATCCCAATGTCAGCTTCAACAAAGGTGGTGTTCAAAGCTCTTTTTTCATTTTTTTTTTCATAAAAGAGACACTTTTTGTTTATTATTTTCTGAAGATGTTGACTTTTTTACTTTAAGTGTAGGCCTTCAATTCTTTAGGCTAGGACCTCTTTAATTTAAGAGAGAAAAAAAGGGTTATTTGTAGGGGTGAGCGAATACAGCATTATCTGTATCTGTCACCCATATGAATTATCTGTATTCATATCCGTACTCAGAGTGGGTGGGACCTAAGTGGGTGTGATTTAACCCGGAAGTGGGTCTTACTCTTCTACTGATTCTAATTGGGACATTTTGCATCGAACGTAAAGACATTAAACGTGTGGTACACGTTTGGAAGGCTGGGCACAGAGGAGACCACCGGGCTCTCTCCGAGGGGAGGGGAGAGAGGGAGATGCCCGGTCAAGGCTCCGTCCAGCATGGACTAAAACACAGCATGGACAGTTCAGAAACTATCTGGAATGAGTTAAAGGAATTTTTAAACAGACAAAGTAGTTTTCAAGACTGCATATTTCTAGCGGATCTATGTTCTGACCCAGAGTGCGGCTGTGACTGATTCTGAATGAGGGCTTTATAGCAGGCAGCCGCTCTCCCATCTTCCTGGTACTGCGTACCGCCACTGAATGTTTTAGTGGTACGCAGTACCGGACCGTACCGGCTTATTTTCACCCCTGGTAATAAGTAAGTACAAACCGAAGTATCAGTATACTCGTTCAGCCGAGTATCCGGCTCAACTCTAGTTATTAGGCTCATGACAAAAGTTTAAGTACGACAAATACAATCTTTGTTTGAAAAAAATAAAATCTTTCTGATTCAAAAAATAAAGTCAGAAAATTTTTCAGTGTCACAATTTAACGTAATTGGTGTGGATGCCCAGAGGGCACCATTGTTCTTCAAGTTTATTATTATTATTATTATTTTTCTTCTTCCGTACGTTTTTTGCAGCCTTTCAAGTGCCACAAATCCTGTCCTACAAACATAAAAATAATACCACCAGATGCCACCATTCAGGACAATGGGGCTATTAATTTACAAATCTCTACTATTAATACTGTTCAAATGATTAAATATTTTGTAAAATTTTCCCACCATAAGGATGAATGGAAAATCGTCAAATCTGTCAACAGACCCACTACACTTTAAACAACAACAACTACTCCATACTTTGTCCTACAGACTTCATTCAAATTTCTACTTGTAGACAAGATGTTAAACTATTAACGTTGTCCACAACTTTACAAAATCTTTTACCGTTTTTAAACAATTAAACACTAAATTTGAGTATGTTTTTACTCCACAGCAGCGTTTACAATGGGTGTGTATTACGCCTGCTAGAGCGGGTGACGTCAGAACTAGAGTGAAAGAGCAGCTAACAAGTCCGTCAAAAAATAAAACATACCAGTCTGTCCTGGCCGCAAATGTCATGCTACAGACATGATTTGCCCAGCAAAACGTAGGAAAACTGGATACTTACGCAGCTATGTCATCACTTAAGCTGTCAGCCTTACCGTTTCGGTGTTATAAGCCTCGGAGCACCAGCTAGTCCCTGCAGCACTCCCATTAACTCCCATGTTAAAAAGGAGCGATTTTTCTTCAGGCACGCAGACAAACCCGTTCCTTTACCAGGCGAATAAAATCCATTCCATACTGGAAATCGCATTTTAAAAATACCAGACGATCAGGAAAGCCTCGTAATATGCCCGGTCAAGTCGTTTCAGCAATATTTACGGTCTAGCCGGAAATCGATCATTTCTGTTGTGAACTCCCTAACGTTATCAGTCGTGCTCTGAGCTCTTTGTTCGGTAAACTCTGTACTGTGTCAGTCTGTGCAGCAGTCTGACACACAGACGGTTAGCTGCCCATTACGTGCCACATTAAAAAAGAGCGATTTTTCTACAGGCAAGCAGACAAACCTGTTTCCCGAAAGAAATCCTTTCCGTGGCGGAAATGATGTAAAAAGGTCACCCAGCTGTTTACTCTGGGTCAGCGTCTCTCCCTCTGTCACTCAGACACGCGCGTACCTGTGCTCTCTGGTTAGCACGTGCTAACGCTATGTGTAAACAAACCGTGTGCATGTAGCACACAGAGTCTGCCAGCTGATTGTAACAAGCGACTACAAGTTAACCGGCGAGTCGTTAACATAAAGACTGGACACAGAGTCTGCCAGCTGATGGTAACTGTACAAAAGATCATTCCTTTGTGCATGTTTTTTTCATTGTTTATATTACTACATATGTGAATTCCCACACTGCCAAGGTCCTTGAATGCACCACATACGTACTGCTCAGCCCAGAGCAAACGTCGGGTGAACGATATGCAGTGTGTGCGTCCATTGAGCCGTGAGTTATGATGTTTACTTCTGTGTTACACTTTGTTGATGTTTGTGTTGATCCATGAGTCTATTTTGATGACTTAGCAGTAGTTTTGTCATCGGTTTGTATAATGGACTTAACAATTAGCCGCTTAATCGAGTACTGTAAAGCAATCGCGCTAACTAGTGATAGCCTGAGAGTTTTATGCTGCTGTGTTGTTAATTTCGTTGATTATACACTGCATACTGAATGATAATTGATTAGTAGCGGTATGTCACTCTTATGTTGCAATGCTCGTGGATTAATGTTCATTATGGTTTCATTGATTAATGCTGACTTAACTATAATTAATCTTGAGCTGTATTTCATATGTTATCTGGTTAGAGACATTTAGCTCAATGTCATGTTTCTGGTTATACTCTTTATTTCTAATCAGTCTGTATTGTTGTGCTTGTACTGCAGCAAACTACACACTTAAGCACAGACGCTAACCTGTTCACACCTAAATGCAACAAACAGCGTGAACTTTATTGGAAGGAGTCTGCCTCTCATTAATGCCATCCACTGAACATGTGCCACAGTGTCCTGACCCACACCCTGAAGCGATTATGCCACCCCAAGATCCCTATATAGTCAATCATTCATACAGTAACGTACTGCATTTAGCTTACATAGCTTAACACGTATAAGCATGAAACTGTTAACTTTGTTAGTGTGTTTGTTTAGTTATACACGTATTATTCTGTCTATGTTGTGATTCAGCCATCATATTTGATGAGAGCAGTACAGCTGAATTTTATCAGTTAAAGGTGAAAGACAAATATTTCAAATATAAGGAAAGAAGATTACTCAACTTTTTTCAGGTAATCTCACGCTTTCTAGAACACTGTACAAATTCATAAAATATTTCAAAATATCCAACAATTTATCTTTTCATACAAATTTTACAGATGCTGATGACGTGAGATTGTGTTCAATAAACGCCCTGAGATGCAATTTGTCGTAAATTAATTTCCCAGCAGCCTAATGGCCAATTTATTAACACAGAGCACCTATGGGCGGAAGCCAGACACAGAAAAATAATCTGGTGGATTTCCCCAAATAAAATACCCTACAAACTGCCAGTCCTAAAACAGACAAAGCTAATTAACTACATAGCATATTAACTCTCACGTGTGAGCACATTTACACAGACAGAAGCATATAAACCAAGAAATGACCTAAATATGAGCAAGTAAACAGTCTGGTAGGCTAAACACTCCACCTCTGAACGCCCTGTGTAGAGTTTGAAGTCATGTGCAGGATGGACTAAAACAATGTCGAAAGAGCCACTAGACGTGTGTCCAGGGTCCTATCTTAGCAAAAGTCTAAAATTATTTGAGACAGATAAAATAAACATACTCAGCACATGATAAAATAATACAGGAAACTTGTATTTACGACACTACAAAACAAAGTGCATCTTGGATGTTTATTGAATTTGGTAATCCCGCTCTTAACATCACACAATGTGTGACTGTGGGAGGCGGTAACATTTATGTTAACGCTCTCCGTGAGCAGATGTTTTGATCAGTGCAGCTAAAATGAATGGAGAGATGGAGATTTTGAGACTCTGACCTAAATGGATCTAGTTAGGCGGATGTGGGCCAAAAATAATTTTTACTTTTCTGAAGATAGGATTTAGAATTCGCAATTGAAGCCTCTGAATTATTCTTAAGCTCTAAATAGTTTGGTGTTGTCTATTATATATATTATATAAATATATATATATATATATATATATATATATATATATATATATATATATACTTATATACTATACCAAACAGCATATCACTCTTTAAATAAATAATCACATAACCTTGGTTATTAAGGACTTAAGTGTGATCATAAATCTGTCAGTTTCTTTATTTTGTAGTGTGATGTAAAAGAGAGCTCCTCTGTGCGTTGTTATCAATCCATTCCACTTGTTCACACACTTGTATAATCCTGGCTTTTCTCCATTAATCATTACTTACATGTGTGTGTGTGTGTGTGTAAACCAAATTAGTCTGACTCCAAATATTACTTTAATCTGTGTAATTAAGTATGTAAGTTAAGTATGTATTATGTTAAGTAACTTAGAATTTGTGATTTCAAATATTTGGAGCAGTCAATTATTGTGTTCTGAGTAAAAGTCATGGCATTAGCTCTATGTTGACTGGGTTATTACTCAATTCATTGTGTATTTGGGAAGTGGTTAGTAGAAGGAGATGCTGCTGAGGGAGAACAGGCAAGGCTGGTTGAGAGAGCAAGGGGATCCAGAGGCAGAGGAAGACTGTTACTAAGAAGAAAGAGACGGAGAGCAACAGACCAAGAGGGAAAATGGATGAAGCAGGCAGGAAAACTACCCACTACAGGGTTTGATTTAGTGACAAAGACACAGGGCCCAGACAGGTAAAGCTGAAGAGCTACCTCATGATAGCTTTGAGGTTTAGGAAGCAAGCATTTCATCACAGCTGGTTTGATACACAACTATGTGAATATTCAGTCAACCAAAATACAGCTTTCTGCTTTTTACATGTAGAGTGTCGGCAAAACATGATAGTTTGGCTGTAGTGTGATTGTAAGAACTGGAAGAAAGCTTTAGTCATCTTTGGCAAAGGCAAGTGAGATGGCACAAAACACATATACAGTAAGTACATGGAAAAGCTACCAGACAACTAGCAAATAGAAATACTGCACAGATGATAGCATCTGCAAAATGTGAGTGATAGTAGAGAAGAGTGTATCTAAAGTGAATCGTTGCAGTCACTTGTTAGGGAAACAGGGACTCTTCGTGGGCCAAGTGATGAAGGTAGAGACAGCACAACAGAGGAATTTTTCAGACATGGAGCTTTATAATTTGATCCTTCTAAATCCTTTTCAAAACATAATCCTCTGTGTCCGAAGGGGATTTACTGCCTGCAATGCGACTCAAGCTCACAACGGAGTACAGGGACCGGATGGGCCCAGACAGGAGTCCAGAACCCCATACTCCCGAGCACCCTCTGACAGGGCTCCCCGAGGACACGGCCAACGCCTCTCCTAAGTCCACAAAGCATATGTAGACTGGGTTGGGCGAATCTCATGCACCCTCCAGGACCGCGCTAAGGGTATAGATTTGGTCCACAGTTCTACCACTAGGACGAAACTACACTGCTCCTCCTGAACTGAGGTTCAATAATCTTATGACCTCCTCTCCAGGACCCCCGGGAAGCCCCGGGAGGCTGAGGAGTGTGATCCTCAATTGGAGGACACCTCCGTCCTCTCTGAAGAGGGGGAACCACCAATTCTAGTCTGCCAGTCCAGAAATGCTCATGTCCATGTGATGTTGCAGAGATGTGTCAACCAAGACAGCCCCACAACATCCAGAGCCTTGAGGAACTCCGGGCGGACCTCATCCACCCCCTGAACCCCGGCCCCACTGGAACACAGTGTTGACAGTGCACTTCTTCCCCACCTGAGCTGCCGGATGGTGGTCCAGAACCTCCTCGGCCATTCAAAAGTCATTCTCCATGGCTCTCCCCGAAGCTTTGCTCTCCGCAATCCACAGAAGCTGCTGTTTGCTTGGCACGCCGATATTCGTCAGCTGCTTCAGGAGTCCCAGTACAGGCCAAAAAGGTTCTGTTGACTCCTTCTTCAGCTTGACGGCATCCTCACCGCCGTGTTCAGTAGCTGGTCTCGGGGCTGCCGCACAGGCACCAACCACCTCACAGCCACAGCTCTGGTCAGCTGCCTCGACAACGGAGGCACGGAACAAGGTCCACTCAGACTCAGTGTACCCCGCCTCCCCCAGGACGTGAGTCAAGCTCTCCCGGAGGTGCTTTCTGACAGGGGATTCAGCCAGACGTTCCCAGCAAACCCGCACAGAACGTTTGGGCTCAAGCAGGTCTGACTGCTACCTCCCTCACCATCGAGCTAACTCTACCACCAGGTGGTATCAGTTGACAGCCCTGGCCTCTCTCTTCACCTGGAGTGTTCAAAACATGTGGCCAAGTCTGACGACACAACCACAAAGATCATCTCATGCTACACGCCTCTAAAAGCAAGTGCACACATATGGACACCCTTGTTTGAATACATGGTGTTCGTTATAGACAATCCATGACAAGCATAGAAGTCCAATAAAAGAACACTGCTTGAGTCTTTCAGATCAGGGGGGCTGTTCCTCCCAATCACGCTCCAGGTCTCACTGTCGCTGCCTTACATGAGCATTGAAGTCTCTCAGGAGGACAAGTGAGTCCCCAGAGGAGCCACTCTCCAGCACCCTCCAAAACCCCAAAAAAGCTGGTGGGCAATTCAACTGTCGCTCAGTGTATAGGCACAGAGGACAGTCAGGACCTGTCCCCCTACCCGAAGGCAAAAGGAGCACTCGGGCCCACTGGGGGTGAATCCCCACGTATAGGCGCCTTGAGCCGGGGAACAAGCATTCCCACCCCAGCCTGTGCCTCTTTGTCAGCACCTCCAGAGTGGTAGAGCATCCAACCCCTCTCAAGGAAACTGGTTCCAGAGCCCACGCTGTGCGTCGAAGCGAGCCCAACTATATCTAGCCGGGTAATTCTCTCGACTGCGGCACCAGCTCAGCTCCTTCTCGCCAGAGAGGTGACGCTCCACGCCCCTCGGCAGAGCCAGCTTCTGCAGCCAGGATCAGACCGCCATGGTCCCCGCCTCAACTGCTGCCCAACTCTCAGCACTCCCGCCCCTTTGACCCCTCCCACGGTGGTGGGGCCGGCGGGAAAGGGGGCCTATGTCACCCTTTGGCTGTGCCCCAGCCGGCCCTATGTGGTAAAGGCTCAGCCACCAGGCGCTACAACAAGCCTTCCCCACGCCTGGCTCCGGCCACGTCCGGGCAAGGGAGACCTGGCCCCCATTGTTATTTGTATTCATCAGGGGTGAGCTGGGCGCTTTGTCTGGTCCTCACCTAGGACCAGAGGACCTAGGACTCCGGGCATGAAGCCCCGACAACATAGCTCCTGGGATCATTGGAACACGCAAACCCCCCAACCCCCAAGGTGGCAGCTCCAGGAGGGGAAATTTAGACTATGCAATGCAAATTGAGTGCCAGATTTGGAGCTGTCTAGTGGATGCAATCATGTCTGTGTTGCATCGGGTCACAAGACACTTTACTTTATTGGTTAGTGGCCCTGTCTCCATCATGTCCCTTTGACTTGGGCCAAAATTGTCAGCAGTGTGACTTTGTGAAAGTATTGCACACGCAATACAGATGTACACAACTGCAAATTCTCATTATGTCATGTAGTGACAGGTAAGAGCCAAGTTCACAGATGTCCACATGTCTGTTGTTATACTCACTGCCACAGCTTGCTGTACTTCCATTTCATTCGTTCCTGTTCCTCCTCATACTTTTTACAACATTTGTTTGATGGTCTGAAAATTACACCAAGTCAAAACCAAATCAAATCAACATATTATGAAAGATTAAATAAATTTGATATATCAACTACTACTTTAGATAATTCCCACAATAAACTTTTCTGGTTGGCATATGAGGGCCTGGCGACCTGAACCAGTTTCCTGAACCCTTCACTCTCCACAATGCTGAGGGGCTGGCAGTCCTTCAGGATAAAATTCAGCACAGCCTCATCCAGGATCTGCTTCCTGGAAGCTTGATGGTAAAAATGAAGTAAAGAATAAATGAATAGGAATTAATTATCAAAAAAGCAACTGTGAGTAAGTTGTAGAATGGCTGTATACCTGAGGTTATCCTGGGTGTATCCGGGACTTCATTCTCATGCTTGGCCCTATAATGCCTCAGCATTGAGGAGGTGGATTTGTTTAAATAATAAAGTTCTGTCAAACAAATGCGACATTTAACCTGCAGAAAATAATATGAATAGTAAACTAAGAGTCACTTTGAAATGAATTTGAATTCAGATAAATCAAGTGGAAACTCTGGATGAAACAACAAGGAAATTAAAACAAATACCTTATTTTCTCCGAGCATGAGATCAAAATGGTTCCACACGGCGGAAACTCTTCTTTGCTTGAGGCAGTTCCATAGTTTTTGATGAATGTGGACCGCAAGAGATCAGAGATTCTTTTGGGAGATGCATCCCATTGACACTGGGGCTTTGCGCAGTGGATTGATGAGGAGTTTGTTCGTCATCAAGTCACACTACATGCAAAGTCGTTTCGGGGCTGTAATGAAGAGGACTCTGTTTCCTGGAGCGTGAGAGGGAGTTGGGGAAACATTGCACTTAAGTGCACTTAACCAACATACACGCACTTTAATAATTGTATTGCACTTGTGGTATATGCAGTATGGGTTTACACACTTTGCATTACTGTGGTTATTTGCACATTTGATATGCATTCATGTTCGCTACTTATGGATTGCTTCTATATTTATTGTCCTTTGAATCTTAGCTATCCTGGCGACTGCCATAGAAAACTGTTTTGAACTGATGACTGACGGTGTCAACTGATGATCTCCCAAAAGAATCTCTGATTCTCTGATATTTGTTTTAATTTCCTGTTGTCGGAACAAACTCTCATCAATCCACCGCGCATGTGTTTTTTACCTGTCAAGAAGTTTCGGCACCATAACGTCCGTGATGAAGCGTGTGGCTGGGAATCTTATATTGTGTGCTGAGAAGATGGCGTAAGTCTCTACGCCCACAACCGACACTGGCTGGTCATCCAGAGCAATAAATGCGTTTGTTTCCTCTGCATTTGACCGCCCATGGATTTTCTGACATTTTTCACTTTTCCAAACCCAGTTAAAGTTGGCTGTTGTTGCATTAGCCTTAGTAAACTCAGTACTCAGGATTATGATGTGTCTCAGGTGTTTTATCAAATTGTTCTATATTGAACAACATACTCCTTTCCTCCTGGACACCTTTACCAGTACACAGCTTCTTGCACTATGCCTTGCTTCTGCCATTGTCATATAGTTTGAGACGTGAGTCCACACTGACATGCTGTTTAGCCTACTGCAGGTGCTGATGTTTTTTTTTTTTTTTCAAATTGTCTCAATTACCTCACATATCTCCTAGCTGCCAATCTAAAAATACAACAAAATTATGTCACTTCTGATTGGCGGTTCATGCAAAGCAATTGTACGCAATAAATTGGTATCAGTTCATGGTATCGATTAACTTTAACAAGTACGAAAACAGTACATTAGACAGTAAGGGCCCGACACTGTGAATCCATCGGTATTGTGCATCCTACTTTAAATTCTTCCCATACTGTACTTTTATTTTGGAGGGCTAGTAACAAACACCAAATAAACTACATATATTTCTACCAAATGATAATACAGCAACTTCATCTAAGATATGTATATGCACTATGATGCAAAATGATTTTTCTTATGTCAAGGTTGTGAGAAATCCGCTGTGTCAATGGTCATCGGTGAGGGTCAGAGGGAAGAAAGTGTTCAGGAGCCTCTGATATCTTATGTTGTCATATTTATTGCTGATGCTTGGCCAAGGAGAATTAGGAGAATTTCAAATCGATAAATATGTGACATGCATACTAGCTGTATATAAACTCAGACACTAAATAAAATGTATTGTTTTAATTTCTGTGGCTTTTACTAATTCATTGGGTTTAGAGTTGGCTAATCACAGACTCCCCTCTGCAACCCACAGCACTAGCACTACTTCACCCCTTTGCTAGTAGAGTATAAATGGCTGTTATGTGAGCATAAATACAGAAATGTAGTATTATTAAACATTAACTCTGTATCCTTTCTTTTCTATCTACTACATACAATGCCCCATTTAAATTCTTAAGACCCCAACATTCCAACACATACAACACACAATAATAATAATAGCTCACTTCTACTCAGTGTAACTGTTTTATGCTATTTATATTTAGTCTTTATTTCCTGCGTATGTTTTATATACTTATGTGTGTATTGCAGTTTTTTATGTGGAGAACAAAGGATTGGTCTACTTGTTGCAGTTTGGTTGGTTTATGGCTGCTGCACCCTTCTTGTAAGTAGTTATCTTTTACAATTGTGTTAGAATTTTTGTGTTATAATACAGCATAAATTTGTAACTCACATTTTTAACTCATGCTTGGTTTGTTGGTATCCTGTTACCTCATGGTAATAGCCATTTTCTACCCAGTGAGAGTGGCACCCACTGTCCTGGCTACTTGTATGGTTGTTACTCATTCTTACTCCATAGCAGCATTTTAGTTGGCCAGTACGTTGAGACCTTGATTTCAGTTGACCCCTCAAAAAATGCCACTCTTTAATGGTATCCTAACATCATGTTTAGATAGCTGGGCCTTTTTAAGGTCCAAAACTTGTAGTAGTCCCAATTGAAATCAGTTTGAGTGGCTTGATATTGCACTTCTCTGTCAAAAACACACAGACATGACATATCTTATCTCTCATTCTTTTCACACCCAACATGGCACATCTATTTTCTGAACAGAGAGCTTACTATGCACACTAAGGAATTCATCTTTGTGAGCTAGCAGGCTGCAAAGCCTCCGGTGGAAATGAACAAAGTGCATAACTTCACAGTATGAGGCTGTTGTTATAATTGTTACAGTTGCCAAATATTTTAGTGTTGTTATCACATCATCATTTCTGATGTTGTAGTGATTGTAAATGTTGGGTGGAAGATGAGTTCATCTCATTATTTCTCAATCAGGCTCTGTACTCTGTGCACCTTACTAACTTGTTATGTGTGCCTAAACACTTGTTCATTTGAACTCTGTTCTTCTGCAGAGAGTCTATGTTGCATATAAAACAAGGCCATTATTATGGAGATCTCAAACATAGAAATGAATCTTGGACAACCACATCTGAGTGATAGTGCTACATCTATGCAGCAGATGCATCACCATTTACATTAAAGTAGAAGTGTGTAGAAGTAGAAACCAAACTTGAAACGATTTCTGCATTACTACACAAGCCCAATTATTGATGTACTGCAGGTACTGGATGTAAAAAGTAAAATCTCATAGCTTAGGTTCATCTGTTAATTGTCTTAAAGTGAGTCTATCTGCAGCTGAAAACCAGCTCAACAGGCTTGACGGACATGTTTCCAGTGGGGAACACCAGATAATGACACAGGCTGTCAAACAGTATGTGCAAGCTACCCTGAGGTTATTTCCATGCGAGCTTAACAAAGTTATATTCAGTGCTGCTCAGTGTGGCTGCATGCACTTCTCCCCATAAAACATTTGCAGAGCTGATGAAGCCATTGACATTTTAAAACCTATAACTTGCACTTTTCTTTCTTTCCTCGTTCGTGCACATCCATTTCTTGGTCACTGCTGCCACCTGTTAACCGTGGAGTAATAATGTGAAATTGCAGACTTGTGTCGCTTCATGCACATCCCTAACATAGACAAACCTATAGCTACTAAAGAAGTTAAAAAAACCTTGTGATAGTTTAAAGGTGTTGAATATGTGCACCTACAAGAATATATTAGAGCATCCTTGCCAGCAAATATGACTTGACTTTACAGAGGATTGTTATAGTAAACTCACAGACTACAGTGAATACACTTGATTGTTCCACAGATAACATTTCCACACCTAACAGAAGGCTTTATTGATGTTAATTCACTACTTTGTTTCTATAAGTTACTACCTGTTGGCATCAATTGCAGGAGTCTGGCTGCAGTATTCTAGTGTACAAGTTTAATTGATTTTCAAACCAGACAGAAAAAGGTGTGACAGGAATTCGGAAATATAGCAGCCAGACTACAAAAAGGTGAGGATTAACTACTGTCTTCAAGATCTGGTCTACAAGGGATGGAGAGAATATACAAAAACATGAGAAACACACCATAACAACACCCAAGAGTCACCAATAGTCATAAAGGAGGGCTAGTATTTATGGTGTTTATATCTAACATGTCACAGCTTCATTACATCAACAACATCTACACTGTTCTGTCCTTACAATTACTTCTCGATGCTGCCTTCTCTCAAGGCCGCGTGACTCTCTCTCCCGCCGCTCCTGATTCTGCATGTAGTGAAAGCCACAGTGCTGGACAATAATTGATCTATAACAGCGTTCATATAGCCACAATATGTCTGCTATGACATCCAGAGGAATAAATATCAGAATGAGTGTGTTGTATAGACTTCAGAAAGAAGCTTCCATGCAAATACACAAACAAAAGAACACATCCATCAGACGCTACCGGGTTGCTGCGTCAGAGCTGCCAATACGGTGCAGGAGTTTTTTTTTTTAAATTACCAGTTTATTTGAAAGGTAGTGGGGCATGCTGTTGATGATGTTGTTGCGCGTGCGGGCATGAGCCATGTAGATATGAGCGCTGCAGCGGTGCTCCAGTGTTATCTTATCACAACTTATTTTTCATCAACTGATCCGTGGATCACGGTGCCAATTTGTGGGGAGCGATCTGAACGGATCATGGATCAACAATGATCCGCAAACACTCAGCTACATCCTTGATTGTCCAGCTCCATGATCTGTCTCAGCTGATCTCAGCTGAGAGCAGAACATTAAAATCACTGCTCCTCCCTGTGGAGAAATGAGGCATTGCAGCTGGTTTTCACCTAGGCTGCTTAGGTGCTTGGACGCACTCCACACATAAATGTCCTTGGGAGTTGAGAGCCACCCTCCTTTGCACTTCAACAGTTCCTGCTGCAAGATTAAGAGCCTACCATGTCATTGCTGCACCGACAGCAGTGGCAACTACCTACTTTGATAAGCCTGGTTCCACCTCTTGTGCAGACTGGCAACCAAACTGCCGCAATGGGGTCATCCTCTTCTGCTCACTGAGAGCGGTACATGTGCCAGCCATTGAAACACGGGCACTAACATCATGTTGAGAGAGGGCCCATGGCTGGAGATTGAGACTCCATCCTCAGGTGGTGGAGCAGATCTGGTGTCCTCAGGCCAGGTGGAGGCCAACCTGTTCGCCCCAGAGAGTCAGCATGTTGTTAACTCTTCTTCCTCTGAAGAACAACAATCCACCTCTGGGGGTGGGATGTCTGGCACAACGATGGCCCCAGAGGCTGTTCATGCCTTTCCTCCTTTCACCCTTCTCCAGCCTCTCCTCTGAAGGTAACAGGTGGAAGGTCTGTTTTGCTGTTCTTTTGGCCCCACATGCCATGGTTCTTAGCGATTCTGCAACTCTGAACCGACATGCCATGGAACTCCCATCGCCTCCCGCTCAACCTGTCACTGGATTCCACGCCAGCACAGGTGCGTTTATAGGTAAACCTGAGGGTGTGACCGGGAAAGCTGGTGTGTCTTACAGAAGTATCCACATACCCTGACAAGCAGGGGGGTCATTCCCCATGCATATGAAATATGTAACGGAGTGGAGAGATAGTCTCCACTCAGAGAACCGGCACAGGAATCTAAATTCCTACATTATTCACTCCACTCCGTCAATGATCTGAATATGGCTGATTGGTGTATCTTCATCAGCAACAATATTTGGAATTAGTATTCCAGTGACCGCACCAAGGACTGAATGTGGTCATAGTGTCACACATGAGTTCATGGAGTAGACCCAATGCAGACAAGGATATCTTAATGAAAAGTAATTTTAACCCAGGGGTCCTAAGCAAACAAAATCCAGAATTGAGGATAAAAATAAAAATAAACAAAACAGTAGCAGGGACACTTAACAAAGTTAGAAACACAAAATATAAGGCTTAGTCTTAGTCATACAGTCTTTTTCTTCCTCCTCTTCCTCTTCTGTGTGGTTTGTCTGCAGGTGTTTACTATATTACTTTTGCATTAGAGCATTTATGCCACTGCAGCCATGTGCTCACACTCTGTTCTGATCTCTCTCCGGCTCTGCCCTGTTCTGGGCTCCTCTGTCCCCAGTAAGGGTTTGGTTTGGTTTAGCTTGATGCTTTAGGCTGTCTCTTACTTTGTTCCACACTGTCAACACTTGCACACTCACACTTACTCATGCACACCCTACACCACTGATACCACTGCTTCCACACACTCCAAAACCTCAAACCCTTTATGATTGTTTAATTTGGTCTAATTTGGTTTAATAAAGAATTGTTTAAACAGATGTACATGGTGTGGACTCTTTTTGCTGCCACTCGGAGCCAGGCCATGACAGGTTTCAAGCACATGGGAAAGAAAAAGGATCTCTGCAGCTGCTGAAGTGTGAATTGTGCACTACCTGCACCAATGTGTATGAAAACATTGATATTTCCGTGAACTTATGATGATGATGATCGCACTGTAAAGAAATTTGTCTTTTGAATAAAGTATAATCTAATCTAATGCTGCAGTAAATTCAACAAATGACCATTTTTAATTCTTTTAAGCAACCTATAAAATGTCTTGAAACTCTGTTGTGCATAATTTGGAATAGCATTTGACTTTATTTTTTGAAAAAATACTACATTATCGAGGTTTGTTCAATAAAATCAAATTATACTCAAACGGTTGATGACTTTTTAAATTATACTAATTATACTCATTTGCATCAACTATTCAGGAAAAATTCAGAAATTTGTATTAATTTGAAAATGGTGTACTAACTACAAATAACACCAAGAGTCTTGGCTGCTTTCATTCAGATTTTAGCAGTTACAAGACACTGAATGTTGGAGGTGACTGAGGTGCACAGTCTGAGCCTGAGACACAGCCACCACAAATACCTCTCAATGTACAAAAACAAGAATGACAGTGACAGGAGCAATTAAGGACAAAAAACATCTTCAAGCCCTGTAACATAATCACACGCTATACAAAGCATGAATTACACCTGCCTGGTTGTTCCAGGTTATCGTACAGCAGTGAGCTGTGACAGAAAGCAGAACACGCCTAACATGGAGGCAGAGAGGTAATAATATAGTCCAGAACATAATACATAAATACACATGAGGTCACACAGGAACCAGCAGCCATCTATGAGCACAATTTGAAAACATCAATAGAGAGAGGAGGAGGAGGAGGTTTAGGTGCGGAGCTGCTTGGAGAAACAAAGTAATACAACGCTCATTATTTGTAGTATTATCATTGCAGCAGACAAGAATGAATCAAATTCAAAACCTTGAGATTCTGGGTTAAAACCAGATTGAAAAAAAACAGATTGAGATTCCACCATTGATCAAATATTTATTTTCTTCAAGTGTGAGATGGAGATGATTACCACCAGGTTGAGAATCAAAGTGAGCAGAGAGATGGAGGACAGTATAGTGTACGTAAGCATTGACACATGGACTTCCTGCAGGAGGAGTTGAGAAGCTGTGGAGTTCTAATACAATCAATGACCTCTGGTCTCTGGCACCAGGAGCAGGACCGGACGGCCTGTATTAGTGGGTCCGGGAACCCCATACCCCCGGAGCACCCACAGAGCTCCCTCTGAGGGACACAGCTGAACGCCTTCTCCAAGTCCACAAAGCACATGTAGACTGGTTGGGCGAACTCCCATGCACCCTCCAGGACCGTGCCGAGGGTATAGAGCTGTCCACAGTCTCCACGACCAGGACGAAAACCACTGCTCCTGAATCCGAGGTTCGACATCCAGGACCCTCCTCCTCCAGGACCCTCGCAGAAGATCTTCTGGGAGGCTGAGGAGTGTGATCCCCTATAGTTGGAGCACACCCTCCGGTCCCGCTTTTGAAGAGTGGGAATCACCACCTGGTCTGCAGTCCAGAGGCACTGCTCTCCGATGTCCATGCAATGTTGCAGAGACGTGTCAACCAAGACAGCCTCCCACAACATCTAGGAGCCTTAAGGAACTCTGGACGGATCTCCACCCCCGGGCCTTGCCACCAGGAGCTTTCGACCACCTCAGCGATCTCTGCACCAGAGATAGGCGAGCCCACCTCATGGGGTCCCCAGACCTGCTGCTTCCTCACAGTGGAAGACATGTTGGTGGATTGAGGAGTGTTCTCTCCATCGACACAGGACGTCCCTAGTCGAGGTCAGCAGCACTCTCGCCCCCACTGAACTCAGTGTTGATACAGTGCACTGCTTCCCACCTGGAGCCGCGCCAGGTGGCGGTCCAGAAACTCCTCGGCCGCTCAAAGTCGCTCTCCATGGCCTCACCAAACCTCCCATGCCTGAGTTTTTGTCGCAACCGCAGAAGTCGCGCCTCTTGGCACGCCGACACCAGTCCCACAGGCCAAAAAAGGTTCTGTAGGCGCTCTTTCAGCTTGACGATCCTCACCGGGCCAGTGTCCACCAACAGTTCAGGTCACGCGACAGGCACTGACTCACTCCAGGCCAGCCTGCCAGCTGCCTCGAAGCAATGAGGTACGGAACAAGGTCCACTCGACCTAATGTCTCCCACCCGGACGTGAGTGAAGCTCTCGGAGGTGCAGTTGAAGCTCTTCGTCAGGGATTCGCTGCAAACCCACACAGAACTTTGGACTGCCAGGTCTGACCACCATCCTCCTCACCATCGGCGCCCAACTCACCACCAGTTGGTGATCAGCCGACAGCCCCACCCCGCTTTTTAGGCCAGGATATTGAAGACAGTAGTTCATCTTCATTTTGTAGTCTGGCTGCCATATTTCAACTCCTGTTTGCTTCTGAGCTATGCATTTTCTCCTATCCGTGGTTTAAAAAGTCCTTCCTGTGAAATACACACCTGACATGCAGCAGTCAGTCAATAAACGTCTTTTTGCATCAGATGTGTGCTTATTTCATCCTAAATGTTTAAATATGGGGTAAAGAGCATGTCATTAAGCAAACAGAGATCACTAATTTAGTAGTTATATGGATCAACTGAATGCTGATGGCAGTGGCCTTTGCAGCAGGACCGTCACAAGCAGCATGTATGTAATTTATTGCTGTGAACTATTGAATGTTTATTGGATTTGTTTATCTTGCCTTGTCTTGAAAATAAAAGTATAAGATGTCATTTCTGTGCAAGTATGCAGCTTGCAGCCTAAGTTATTAATATTGATTATCAATTAATCTGTTTAATATTTAATCTGAGAGTATTATGACAACATTGAACTTGAATTTTGAACTATTTAGTTAGTAATAATTAGAGGTCTGTAATAAAATGAAATGATAACTGAAACATTTTTACCTTTTAGTGAGTCAGGTTTGTTAATGAAGTGAATCTCTGAACTACTGAAGTGTGATGGCGACTCTACCCATCGATTTGGACCGAACTGAAGCTCCACAGGTTGGAAGGAGACGACACACATTTAGAACCTTAGAGCTCTAACCTGTGACTGGAACTGAAGAAACAACATATTTATTTGTGCTATGTTAGAAAGTTTCCAAATAAAGATGCTTTTAAAGAAGCCAACCACTGTTTTTCCCAGACTTATTTGATTTAAGTTTGTTCTTAATTTGTCACTCGAACAGGCTATTTTTTCTATTTTTTTTTTTTTTGGAAGTTTTCTGCCATTTTCAAGGGGGAACTATAGTAGAAAGCAGCCATTTTGCATGTGTATTTTATTGTGTTCTTTAAGTCACCTTAAGATTGCTGTGAATAGGCCCAACCAGGTTTTTTTTTTTTTTTGTTTGTTTTTACCATTTCATGGTTGGTTAGATTTGTATTACTTTGCTAATTTACTCCTTTTGGAGAGCAGTGTTTTATCAAACATATTGTCAATAAAATTAATATTTTTTGTATAGCAGTCTCTGTCTCCAGTTTATTCTGGGCCTTGGCAGGTACTTGTCACATAAGATAGACTTCAATTATCCCACACCAGGGAAATTCACTTGTCAGCAGTTTGTATAAACAAGGATGATAAGAAGTGTCTCACAAATGAGAAATATATAGAAGTTATGCTGGTGAAGATTGTGCCAGCTGTCTGAATGAAGGACCTGTGGTAGCTCTCCTTCTTACATGGTGGGAGTAGCAGTCTGTTGTTGAAGGAGCTGTTTAAGGCCTCCACAGTCTGATGCAGGAGGTGAGAGGAGTTGTTCATGATGATGTCAGCTTTGCTAACATCCTCTATGGAGTCTAGAGGACAGTCCGGGACAGAGCTGGACCTCTTGACCAGTTTGAGTTTTTTCCTGTGCAAGTGCACACGGCCCATGGATAATAAGAGCCTGTGAGGAGGTGGGATTTAGTCTGACATAAATACAACATTTCTGTATAAATGAGAGACAAATCAGAAGAGATATATCAGCTGTAAGGAGAGAACAGTTTGCTCACAGAGCCACAGAGTTCAGCAACCTCTCTTCTTTGATTCTCATGGAGACTCTGGAAAATAGTGAACTCTGCTTTCCACAGTTCCTCAACACATCCTGCAAGAAGCCAAAGCGCTACACTTTGAAGTTTCTATTTATTTACACTTGCTGTCCTTCACTACTCTGCTCACTGCACTCTCAACTGCTCACATCATCTCTATCTCCCCACTTCAAGTAGCTAACCAATTTCTAACTTCTAGTAACAGTCATAATATGAATATTATAATGCAAATTGCATTTGATAATTATAAACAATGATACATATGGTGCTCCCTTCAATCCAGGCAGCTCCCACACCCACCAATTCTCCTCCTCTCTCTGGCTGTCTCAGATTTCTCCACGGTCTCCTGATGTCCTATCAGATTCCTCCCTACAGGCGGGGCGGTTGCTGGTTTCTCGGTGACTTACAGGTGCTTTGTTCTGTTTTTAGACTTCATTATTACGTCCTCCTCAGTAGGGAACCATGGTGCTCTATCAGCCTGACCGCTATGTAGCTACTTCAGGATCCTCACTATTCTGGCCCAAAGTCACCGTGGAGAAGAGTTACAGTCTGTACTTGTTCTTGTTGGATTTGTTCTGCTCTGTACAACAGTCTCATCCTGAAAGATAACTTGAAACAACCAGGTCGATATAACTCCTGCTTGGGAGAATGTGTGGTGCCCATAAACTACGTTGCAGGAGTTGCTGACATTATTTTCACTATTTATTGACCTATACTATCATCATAGTTCTGTACATAAGTGAGTATTGTGGTGGCTGTCTCAAGCTCAGCAATGAGGTCTGCATTACAGTGGTGCCACAATTTCAGCTACATCAGAGACTATGCCTGTTAAAAATCGGAGCTGAAAGCAGCTGGTGGAATTCTTTGTGTTAGCAGCTGTGTTTCTGGCTTGCCTTTGCCCATATTACTGTTCCTCTCTCATAGGTCAGAACACCTTGTTTTATGTTACATCTATGCCTTTAGAGAGCTTGCTGTTCTATTTTAACTCTTGTCTAAACCCAGTGATCTATGCTTTTTGCTATCCCTGGTTTCTAAAATCTGTTAAGCTCATTGTCACATTCAAGATACTAATGACTTTGTGATACTAAATATATTGTAGAGACTGTGTCGACACTAGACATGGCAAAGAAATAAATATTTATTGATGTCACATCAAGGTAAAAGATGCTAATGTTGTGTTTTATAAACTGCATGCCTACAGTAATTCAATAAAAGTGTAATTACGGGTCTCTTTAATATCCTTAATATAATGTGCTACATTTCATTGTCCCCTGTTAATGATACTGAAGAAATAGCCTTTACACATTTACTAGTAAGGATACTTACTGACTTTGAGGATGTTTTTAAGTCTTTCAATAAAAATGATCAAGAGTTATGTATGAATACACATTTTATATTAATGCATCTATGTTTTACAGTCCCTGGGCACAGGGCATGTACACAGATGTAAACAGGAGAAATAATGAAGCAGAATAAATGGTTTATATTACCACAATTTATTCAATATATACATTGTCAATCATTTGTTATCCTTGTTTGTTCTACCACTACAAACTATAGTCTCTATTTGTTAATTTCTACAATATTTATATAATTTCACATTATATCAAGGATTAAAGTTCTATATAACTGAGATTGTCGCTTATTTTAGGTGGTTTGCTTGGAGTATCCTTGGCTTTATTCAGCCCACTTTAGCCTCATAATTTACCCCTTCAATCACATTTAGCTGTTTGCAAACTGCCTTGTGTAGTCTCTGCCCAATTTGTAACACGCCAGAACCAATCAACCTTAAATGCACGCTACTGGCAAAGTCTTCTCACACTAAACCTGCACCGATGCATGCTCACAAAGCACACTGTTTACGCCGCTTTGTGACCATGTTGGAAGAAACTGTCAGACTGACCAGCCTGACATTACTTTCCTCACCTTGACTTTTTTCTATATATTTTGGTTTCTATAGTATATTCTTATCAACTTTGTGTACACAAGCTGCTGTGACAAGTGAGCGTCCCTTATCATATTTTAAGACAATGCAATCGTGGTAAGGTAGCTTGTTTTCTTCTTTGTCTTAAAAAAAAAAATAGAAATTGAAAGTAACATTTATTTGACTGGCAAATCACATGGGGGATAACACATGACTGTGTTATCACATGGGGGAAAATTCAAAGAACTCATCGGATTAAGAATGAAAAAGTAATGCAACTAACGTGGGACTGAGTTGTTATCTATTCAATTTATATTTTTTATCTTCCATGCAAAAATGTAAATGAGTGCCATGACTCCTACATACCATGGCCACAGCCATGCCTCAGTGTTTTTCCTCCCTGTAAGGTTCTTGGTGGTCTCCTAATATTAGCAGTCAGCACACCTGTCTGCCATCTCATCATCACATCTGCCTACAAGAGCTGTACACAACCATTACCCTCTCTGGATCATTTACACGATTGGTTTATTTTGTACCAGTCTGTAGTAGTTTTCCTGCCAGTCTGTGAGATTTGCATTCTTACCCAAAGGGAAGATGTGTTTCACCTACACATCGGTATTCTCAATAAAGACTTTTCCCAATACACAATCCAACCCTATACAACAGGGTGGCGGTGTTCCACAGCGAAGACCACCAGATGTTGGTAGGTCGCATCATAAGTAGCTTTTTAAACAAAAATACGATCCTCCATGGGACCAGTTTGTCTGGGAGACTGGTTGCTCTAGACAACACAGCGCCTACAGGATCAAGCAGAGAGCACAAACTTGGGTACCACCACATTAACTCACCACTTCTACCTTTGCTTCCAACAGGTACACCTCCAACTCCTTTTGGCTTTTAGGTGGCCTGGAACAGGAGTAAAATGAAGTAAAATAGAATAATGAAATCAATTATATTCACAAAGGCAAGGGGAGGAAATAACCAAAGCAAAATGATGCAACAAATTCATGACAAGCAGTTCAGAAGCACAAGCAGATTTTACAATATTAGTAAATAAATATTAACAATACTAGTAGTCAGTTAGAATTTCTCTTTAGCACGCTCTCTAACAATTCCAACAGTTATAGCTTAATGCACAACATAATTAGACTCATCTCACTCATTAACAGTATAAAACATGGATAAATAAAGATTTGTCTCAGTGTTATTAGTCCAGCATTTATTCCACCTCCTGGCTAATCTAAAGGTGGGCAAAGAGGTGAGAGGCTTCAAGGCAGCAGGCTGAATAAAGCCTCGAGTGATTAAACAAGCCATCTGTACATCACCTGTCACGTTGAATTCTACAAAATTCACCTCAGTACAGTTGTTCGTGAATGGAAATTAGGCTATAGAGACCAAAACTGTTTTTGTACTCAGGCTGTAAACATGTTTATTTCTGCTGTGAATTTGGACATTTTAACATGGGGACTTATGGAGACTGACTCACTTTTGTAGCCAGCCTCCAGTGGATATTTGAGGAACTGCAGTTTTTTTTGGCACTTTTGGCACACATTGGCTTCACTTTACAGCACTTTGTGTCACCAAGCCAAAATGTCAAGCTACATTTTGAACATGTACTGCCTTCAGGCATGCATGCTGAGCTTGTTAAACAGGTGTTAGGGTGGCTAGTAACAGTGTGGTGACATAAAGTTGCTGTGGCTTATAGTTGCAAAACGATCAGGTGTCAAAGTGAAATATCAATATAAAAATCAATATAAAACATTAGCATGTACTATCTCAGACACAGGTCAAATGTACAGTCCCCTAGTTTCACAGCAGTTGGAGGCTTCAGTGAAGACTTTCAGGCTTCAGCCTCTTGAACCCCACTTGACACGCCTCTATCATGTCAGAGGGCACTATGCTGTTTTGGTCTGTCCTCTATGTGACTTCAAGCCCCACCAGGAACGTTTCAGAAGTAGAGTGGTCTGCCCAGTAGACTTTGTTAACTTGCTCACGTTTTGTCATTTTCCTGGGTTTATGTGCTTCTAGATATGTAAATAAGCTACATTGTTTTATTTGATTGTATTTATGACTTTTTGCACATGTACACAGTATTTTGAAAATAGAATTTTCTGTGTCTGATTTCTGGCCAGCTTGAGCTGTCTGGTGCAGATTGACGAAAGGCCCATCAAAATAGAACCATGTATCTACCACGGAGCTGAGTGAGGTCTGCTCTGACACTTCTGATCTGGATCCCGGAGTGGCCGTGATCAAAACAATGACTAGAATTTGTGCCCAGTGAAATTTGTGTTGGTGCATTTATACTATTATTCTTACAGGCTAATTTCTGATTTAGTAACCTGTTTAACACTCACTTAATTCATTATATCTGACTTGAGCTGATATAATTGATTTGACTTACAAGAAAGTTTCAAAAATATTTAAGGCAAAATATATGTATGCAATCAGTGCAAATAACTATAATATATATATTTCTGCCAGCAGTCACATAAGAGGAGTTTTTCCTTCCCTGTAGCAGAATAATTGTATAATTTGGCTATTAATTTCTACATTTAGCACAGCAAACAAAAATCAACAAAACAAAAGTAGCAATGTGGCTCATTCAATTGCCACAGCAAGAAGGGTCCTGGTTCAGCTGGAAGCTTTCAAGTGTTTTCATGTTCTCCTTTCATGTTCTGGTGAGTTCCGGGGTGAACCCACACAATCAGGCCATTAAAATTAACTGATAACTTTAAATTGGCTGCTGGTATGAATGTGAGGTGAATGTTTGTTCCCCATGTGGTCCTGTGATGCATGGGATCCATGACTTGATATGATAAGCAGTTATAGAAATTGATGGATGGATAGCTCACAAAAAAACATTCTTTTGAAAACACTTAGGAGGTGCACAAATCAGGACACCTGACTTGCCATGAAGAGAGATTCCTCTCATTGAACCCAGTGCTCGGTTTGAGTCAGCTGACAAAGAGGTAATCCGAATTAGTTATTAATAACTCACAAAAACATTATACAATAGTTCGCTTCCACCTTCTCTCCCAAACGCACACTGGCTGGGGGCACTGCTGTGCAGAAGTGAGGGTACCGACACTGATTTAATGTAGAGATTTTCTATACATGCAGCCAAACACACGGCTAAATAAGACAATATAGACCTATAACGGACCTTTTTCGCAACCATTTTGACATGAAATTGTATAAACACAGAGCACAATAAATCAAGGTTCAGTTCCATTCAGGTCAAATAAAGAGTCAGGCTGTGCTGCATGCTGACTCACTGAAAACTCTGCCAGTGTGTCAGCCCTAGTTGGCAGACAGCCGCCCCATGTACAAGGCTCAGTCCTGCTGCAGGCCTGGGTGGCTTCTGATTCGACCTGTGGTTCTTTCCCTGTATGTCATTCCCATCTCTCTCTCTCTAATTTATTAAATTCAACTAGTTGAATACCAGATCAATGTCATCAATCAGTGTACCCAGTGATGCTGGTGAGGGGAAAATTTCTACCCAAAGTCAGCTGGGAGTGGATAGATGGATGGGATGGATGTTTGTTGCTAGCTATCTGCAAAACCTACAGCACATGCACTTTCCCTTCTTGCATGCATGTGCAGGCAAATATGTCAAAAGTGTAAATTCAGCCCCGTATGCAAGTGATTGAATTATCTGAGGACAGACCATTATGAAACACAAACTGAATCTCCACCACAATGGGCTTTGTCCGGGAACATGAAATCAAAGCATTGATCTCTCCTTCCTCGCACATGTTCAGCTTGATTTCAAAAGGACTGTGGCTTAATGCACCCATGAAGATAGTGCTGTTAGTGCAACTTTACTGAATTTGAGGTGTGTGTGTGTGTGTGTGTGTGTGTGTGTGTGTTTGCATGCTTTGTCTGCAAGGGAGCTTGTACATGATGGGATGTAAATACATTAAAGCAGTACTTTCAGGGCTCAGTTTTTGTGTCTGGTCTGCCACACCTGGCTATAGATGCAGCCAGAGTTCTGCCCCTGAAAGCAGAACTCATCTGTGATAACCTGAGATAATAGAGCTGTTAAGCTCTTTCCCTGCCCTGTTACATCTGCATCAAGCATCTCTCAATCTGATGGAAGATTGCTTTAGATGCTTTTTCTTTTTGTCTTGAGAATTTTAATACCCACACACTGAGCACAGCCTACTCACACAAAACTAAATATAGACATAATATCTCTACCAGGACCAAAGAAATGACACATTTGACCTCAAACCCAAACTGCATCAAACTACACAATTAATACATTGTTAGACTATTATAGCATGTCCTGTCTGTACTTTAGCAATGCAGTATTATATATTGCATGATTTTTTATTAAATATCAAACTTCTTAAAGCTATCTCTGTCATTATAAGGTTAATACAGCAAGATTATTATTGTCGATAAATAATAGAACGCTTGTGAAACAACATGATCTGCTGTGTTCTCACAAAATAACTATTAATACTCTACATCACAGCAAAGACACTTGTCATTGTAATTACAGAGTGTTTGAAAACTGAATGTTCCGTGACAGAAGCCAGTTTAAGAAGATGCAAGGTTGCAAGAATCTGTGACTTTCTTCTTTCTCCTTGGGGGGGTTAAATGCTTCTGGACACAGGAGAGTAGAGAGAGACAGGAGACAAAGATCAAAGACTGTGCTTTGTCTTACATGGCTACAGACGAGGCAGACAAATCAGAGCTGAAGCATCCAGTGAGACTTATCAAACACAGAGCTGCTTGGCATCCCCGATCTCTGCAATTCCTCCAGAGGGTAAGAAAACATGGAAACTTTTAGTTCACGTCACATTTTTAATTCTTAATTTAATTATTATTTTTAGTAGAGCTAAGTATAGACAAGTATAAATCATGTCTGGGTTATTTTCTAAAATTATACTAAAATAAGGTATACATACTACTCCTGCAAGAAGTGATCTTTGCATATATGCAAATAAAAAGACACGGCTATTAAATCAATTCATAGTAAGGTTGACAGCTGATTGAGTATTTTGCTTCGTCTAGCTGTCTTTACATTCGTTGTATTTTATTTTCTCAGAGCCATGAAAAGTTTATCATGTACCATGTAAAAATAATTAAAATGGTCATTTGGAATTTTGTTATTGAGGCTATGAGAAATTAGTTAGAAAAAATACTGTACAAAAATAAGAACTGATTTTTTTTTTTTTTTTAAATAACATACAAATTTATGTAATTAAAAGGACGGCTCATTATATAGGAATATATTAAAGGTGTTTGCATAATTCGTAAGAATCTATAAAATAACAAAGTTAATAAGAGGTTTCTCTTGAAAACATTGACTGAAAATCAGAGTGGAATTTTATCGCTTTGTACATTTATTTGAATTACATTTTGCAGTTTGTGTTTGGCAGCTGATAGTCATGTGACTGTTTTTTTTGGTTTGTTTGTCTTTTCTTTACAGTGACACAGTTGTGTGCCAGGTGTCACGATTCACCAGCATGTCCTGCTTCATGGTCTCCTGGGGCTGTAATTGATGCTGACTGGTAAGAAGGCTCTACAACTCAAACACAGCCACCTTGACTTTATTAATACTTCCATTCATATGCAGGGCAAACTGTATGGTACAAATAGTCCCTCACATGTAATTTTTTTAGACTTCAGTTTTGTACAGATTAGACAAACAAAATCTAGCATGTTGGGGTTTAGAGGTGATAGAGTAGGTGGATTTTGTCTACTTTTAGCTACCTTTTCCTGTCTTATGCTGCTTCACAGCTGCTGACTGGATTGCAGGCAGATGAATTTCCCAAAATGTTTAACTATTCCTTCAACTGCAGTCACAGAATAGTGAGGCTACATGGTAGAGAGCTGGCACTTGAACCTTATAGATCCAAATTAGAAAATGACTTTGTAGATTTCATTGACTGGGGCAACATGTCAGCCCTTGTCTGGATTCTGGACATCTGGATATGGTTGGTTTGGTCTTGGTTTATTGGTTTAAGAACACATATATTGTATCCATATCTTCAGGTACTGCTGCCACAAACCACACATTTACCAGTTCTGGGGAAATGAACATTGGCTCGTGCCCCATCACCTACTATGGACAGACATATGATAAAGTTTATGTGAGTAAAATGAAGTGTCTACTTTCTTTATTGTCCATTTTGTGTCCACATTCAGTTCATCTCAGCAGGCTAAGGGAACATCAGCACCGTGCAGGCTGGAGAAGCTGGGGATCGAACCGCTGATCATCTAATTAGTGGACGACTCGCTATTCCTCCTGAGCCATAGCCGCCTGATTCTTGGGAACTAGTGCAGTGGATAAAATTATCAGAAGTGTATAGTAAATACTGATATACATGCCTTCACGCTTTGTCTCAGTGTGTATGAATAACAAGATTCAATACTTTGCACAGGGGTATGAGGCAGAACATGGTGCTGTTACATCACCAGTGAGTCATGATCAAAGAAAAACATGTCTCGTCATATGTGTCTGTAATTTGACCACAAGAGGTGCAGCCAAACGAGTAGAAGAAAATGTCACAATCCCAAAGGCGATGTGTATGTGCATAATTTAGGCTCTAAAAATACAGACAAAATGGTAGTAATGCCCAAACTCACCATGCCTGTCCATAGTGTTGCATGAGGGCGTCATCGTGAGCACACGCTGCACTCTAGCCAAATGTATCAAACCCCAACTATTCTTTGTTAAGTAATCTGTTCTTTTGTCTCTGATATTTTTAACAGGTGTGGCCTTCAATGCGACAAATCTGCAGTGCTTCAAGGGTTTATACCAACCTGGAACGGAAAATGACTGTATTTTGATGTCTGGAGGGACAGCTGACAGAGGCCACCTGTCAGTACTTACAAAAGACATACCAACTGGCTCTGGTTCATAAACTCTCCCAAACCTTACATGCTGGGAAATGTGTCAACATATATTTCATTAAAAGACAGTCAACAATCTCAAGTGAGTTTTTCAGAACTGCTTTATGTCAAAAGTCACTTTGTTTTTTAATGAAGGGATGTTTGAAATCATACTTTTTCCTTTTCCAAAAACGACAATTTTTTTAGCAGTCTTTGTGTGTTGTCCATTTCCTGTTGTCAGATCAGACCAAGCCGAACTTGAAACTTTGGTTCACAAGCAATTCTTGCAATCAAGACATATCCTGGGTACACAAATGCTGCTGTTGTAAGTAAAAATTGGAAAAATTTGAATTATTTTTCATACTATTGATTTATGTATTATTATATGGAATACATTGGTTCTTTTTGCATCCTTTTCTGTGTGTGGCCATCTCTGTGAGATCGGACTGTTGACTTTGGCTGCATGTGCCTGACACAATATATCAGCTGACAGTGATATATTTCCAGTGGTAGATGTGGCACATCTGATGTGCAGCAGTGTGTCGTAACTAGGGATGAGCGAAAGGCAGCATTATGCGTATCTGTATCTTTAACTATAGAACTATCTGTATCTGTATCTGTAATTGAGTGGGTGGAGCTTAACCTGAAATGGTGATTTGACCCGGAAGTGGGCCATGTTGTCTTGAAATGGCAGGGCTTTAACTGGGTGTGTTGGGCTTATAAGCACACTTAATGTATATTGAATACCATGTGTTTGTATCTATAGATTCAGGAGATTCTAGGCTGTAATATAAGCATTCATGTAATGTGCTTATATGAAAGCATGAATGAAAACCTACAATACACTAAAGCACCCTCAAAACAAAAGTAGATTTTTGTCATTTTTTACTCAATCACACCTTAAATAGTACTAGTGAAGAGTTTTTGAATCAAAATATTATTTTTCAGCAATATGTAAAGAACAATAAATAATGGCCTTTCAATAAAAGGTCCTATGTGTTTTTTGCCTGCTTTCAGGCATACCACTTATATTAATATACATTATTATTTTCCTCAGGTATGCCAATACTTATCAAAGAGCTCTATGAAAAAGCCAGGAACCTGTCATTCAATGGAATAGTATTTATGAAGAGTTCTATGTCACTTGCAGTCACTTTGATCCGCGAACCTGAGCACTGGGGAGAGACAGAGAGCTGTGAGTGAGCAGAGGACACAGCAACATAATACATCTGTATGTAGGAGAGGGGTGCTGTGACTAGCCTATCACAATCAATGCAGACATTAAAATAGCTACCCAATGAGGATTTTCATTGAATCAAGCACAGATACTGACTCACACACTTGAATGCCTATACTGTAGCAAAAGTGCATGTTTGTGTTTTAATTTGACATATTAGTAAGATTACTTATAGCCTTTGACTGTCGTCCTGCCTTTTTAGGTAGCAGATTCACAAGTCAATGGCCTTACAGTTTCCAAACAGACATTCCAGACTAATGAAACAAACAATGGAGTCATCACAGACGTGAGTGGATGCAGACTCTCAGGTAAAAAAGTGCAATAAGAAACACAATTGAATAATTTAAATTGCTGCCATGTCATTGTTTTACAGTTTAAACAACATAACATACATAAACTTTCTCCAACCACTAGGTACTGCTTATAAGACAAATACAACAGTGAGGGACTCCAAACATTTGTTCACTGCAACCTGTGATGAGTGGAGTTGCTAGTGCCATTAGTGATTGTGGTCCCATGGAGCGCTAAGCAGGCAATGGAGGTAGCATTTTGGAAGGAAATGATACACATCTCCTCTCCTTCTTTTTTTTTTTTTATATGAAACTCTAAAGCTGCAATTACAAAAAGATAATTCAGTTTAAGATGAAAATATTTGACCAAACTCTGATGGTGTTAAAGTGTCTCTGTTTGTATCTGTCTCCATCAGTTGCGCCTTAAACACCATGTGCACTGTGACCGCCCACTGTCATTGATTTCATGGAAGAGTCCACTCTGTCCCTGACAGGTGGGTGCACACCTACTGAGGCCTACAATGGGCGCCCGGGCATCAAGTTGGTGGGCATTTTCCAGGAAAGACGCCGTAAAGATGTTAGTTTTTTGGACCGTGTCATACTGCAGCTGGACCAGTCGGGTGTCCAGATTTCCTGGGACAAGGTGGCAGAGTTCAGGTATTAACAACCAATAGCTCTAGTAATAAAAAGTTAGCTGTCAAGTAATGAGTAGTTACATTCAGAAATCACTGATAGTGACAGTGTACTGATGTTCAGTACACCCAGGCAGTGTGATAAAGGTGCTCAGGTCCTACATACACTTTTATTCAACCTCCGACTCATTGCATTTTACCAAATCAAAGAAGTAATCTATATTCAGATTCAGTATAAGTTGACACACAGATGCACAGGAAACAAGAGGAGAGAGAGGACACATGCAATGGTTTGTATACCACATGACCAAATTATCCACATGAAGAAGAGCATGCCATTGAATGTTGTTTTGCAGGTTTTTCACCTCTGAGATTGTCAGTGCTGTGTCAAGTAACTGTTGCATATCTGAATAACTAGAAATCTTGTAAGGACAGTACTGTCTTTTATATAAACTACCTTGGAATTCTAGGGGGGATAGGAGAAAGAAGAAAAAATGCACTGGTAAATGGACTATTCTTATGTAGCACTTTTCTACCTTACCTGACAAAATGCTTTACAATTGGTCACTGATTCACACATTTAAATACATCTATACACAGATGATATGCAAGGCAATGCTCTGTCTATTGGAGGCACCTCAGGGTTCAGTGTCTTGCACAGTGACAGTTTGACATGTGGACAGGAAGAGTAGGATTAACTGCCAACCCATCAGAATTGAATAATAATCCACTCCACCTCCTGGAACCACAGCAACCTGAAAGAGTTAATGCCATGGCAGGAAAGGCAAACTTGTGATAATGCATACATACGAAGGCAGACAAGCAGTTAGCCTGACTATTACACAGACCCATCAGGGAAGTCGATAAAGGCAGGGGGCTTGATGAACCATCTGTCTATCACTGTCAGTGCTAACCTTTTTAGCAGCTACCATTGTTGTTTTGAAAATTGAATAAAGTCAATTTTTATATTTCTATAATTTAATATTAATAATTAATATGTATTCATGCTTTTTTATACGGTGACAGCTTTGTACATGTATTTGTTGATATCTATCTTTGTTTAACAGTAATTTTGTGTTTCTCCCTGATATTGTGCTCCTTTGCTGTGAAGCTGAATGACAAAGTGCTGATGGGTCAACACTCACAGCACAGGTGGTCCATGGCGTGATGCTGTCTAGAGACCAAACAGGAGTGACTGCTAAGATCTCAGCCTTCCAACAACATGGTATTTCTGTCCACTTGATGGCTACACGTTAACAAATCCACATAACAGGTAATAATAAAAATTAAACCTAAGCTGTCATAAAATTATGAAAATTGCTTTCCTGGCAGCCAACTCCCTGGAGATGAGCAACAGATGACAGGCCTGTACACCTAAAGAGAGGTTCAGATCTTCCATTAATTAGGTTGAAGTGAGCAGTAATCAGCTGAGCTGGCATGGTGCCAAATTCCATATGTCAGTTAAGCGTAGTCTTTATACATCCACAATATTTCCAGAGGAAAAAGTCTGATCATCAATAATTAAAGAAAATCTGTGAAAAAAATCTGCTGTTCACCTCAGGTTATCAGTTGTAGGTATGGGAGATACTAAATTTGGTTTTGACCTGGGCACAACATGGCCAGAACTACATATTATGATTTTTATTCATGAAATATTTATTACTTTTCAGCAAACCCATTAAGATCTATTTTGAAAAGGCCAAAAACACCAAGATGAGCCTGGGCTAAATTAGAAGCAGGCACATATAAAATTGTATCATCTGCATAAAAGTGGACATTAAAGCACTAAAGCAATGTTATTTATGTAGTAGAGTATGTTCATTAGCACACAAGGGATTACAGTTTTCTTCTTCTTAAATGTTCTCTAAACATTTCTTTTTACTAATTTTGTTTATTGCTTAATGTTAATGTGTTTTATATGTTAAATATTTGCATTAATTCTCTCAACATTTTTTTTAGTATTGATTCTGTGGATAATATTAATGCTCAAAATAAGACCTGCAGTATAAATAAAATGTAAATATTACTTTAGGTATTGATCTTCTCACCCGTAAAGGTAGAGTTTAATAGTTAAAGAGTTTAAGAGTTTTTAAGAGTTAATCGATCTGCCACACATTCTCTCTCCTAAAATTGTCCAGGACCAAGTGGAGCATCTATGCAGGGTTTATGGCAAATTCCAGCTGGTCTTTTTAGTGGAGAAAGAGTCTCGAACACTCTGCCGCTGGAGTAAGCTCTAAACACAATGTCTAAATGAATGAATGGGTTTCAAATATACTGTATATGTGCATTAAGTTTCTTGTCAGTCTTTGATCTTTGCTGTTTGTTGCCCCCATAGCTGTGGGAACGTAGTATGATGATGATGCTACAGTACAATTAACTGCAACACTACAACTGAATGGTAAACACTTATTAAACACTGAAAATAATTAGACAACATTAACATGGCATCCATAGCCAATATTATTTGGATTTAAACCTACAGATGTAAACTCCTATTATCTTGTGTTATTTTAGTAAACACAGCTCTTACTGTCCTTGACTGACTGAACTTTCATGTCATATTTTCTGTGTAATACCCTGAAGCAGTCTTCTCACCGCTTGCAACAAGCACATCAACCCAGAGCCCTTTATAACTGCCTGCACAAGAACTTGTAAATACCCTGCAGTGGATGGTCTGAGGTGCTAATTCCTGGAGGCTCATGTTAGGCCTGCAGCCACCAAGCAGCAATGTTACAGTGGACAGCTGAGGTCAAAGACCGCTGTAAGGCTGTCTTTAGTATATTTGATTATGTTTCAAGTTGACCTAATAGGTCTGAACTAGATAGTGTTTGACGGTGGCTATTTCCTCAAAAATTGTGCTATGTACAACGCTTAATTGCAAAAAGTTGAGATCCTAAAATATATATAAACAGAGTGCTATTTACAAACAAAGATGAGATGAGGTTCACCAGTGTGGGAATTTCACCATCTACAATCTAAAATATCATTAAAAGATTAAGACTAACATTGAATGTCAGACACAATTGTTTTTGAAATCATAGAACATTGTACAGTCCTTCAGACGTGAAGTGAAGGGAACAAAATGAGGCTTTTCTTTGATCTGTTTATTTATATATATATATATATATATATATATATATTTATTTATTTTATTTTTTTTATTTTTGTGTGTGTGTGTGTGTTTGTAGCTGCTGTCTCTCTCAGGCCTTTGTCCGGAGCAGGTTTTATGCTCATGAGTTCTGTGGTGACAGTATCAATCATGGGGAACCCTGTCTCTGCTGCCATTTTGCCTCTGAGTACAGACTAAGCAGTACTTTGGTGAGTCAGCTTATGAGACAGACTTGTATGCCAACATCGAATGATTGACTGATTATTACCTATGAACCTTCTAAAGTTTATCGCTTAATAGATACAATGTACAATTACAATAAAATTCACAGTCCTTAAATTTTAAAAGATACAGTGATGTTTTTCTGTGTTAAATGTGTTCATGTTCTTATATGGGCTGTTTTAAGTTGTTTGGATAAAAGGTAAATGAATATAATGTTCTGTAATGGGTGTTATAGGTGAGCCGACAGTCTGTGGGGGCAGAATCATCATTAACTATGGCTAATTGTCTCTGGAGGAACAAAACATCGACTACTCTATCCTTGCACCTCAATGACCAGGCTCACATATGTAAATGTGGACCACCTGACTCACATGGTGACATTCAGTTTGACAGCAGCAACAGTTGTGGTGCGTGGCCATGGTGGGTACCCCTTTCACTTAGCTGTAATCTAAAAAGGAATAAACTTAAGTGCACCCGAATGTGCAGTAACAATGTTTTGATCATGTGACCATTTGAGGCTCGGCGAAGGTAAATTATCTATAAGACTAATATGGATACGTAAATAGTTCATGTCTGGCCTTATCAATCACACGACTAAGTGCATATTGATTTCTCCACGCCATCCGCCCAAACAACCATTAACGTAACCACCATGGCGCATAGTTGAACAGCAACAAACAAAGTTCAAGTCCACATCATACGATCGAGTCACTTCAAACATAACGTTGAATAATGCAACCCATCATGTTTGGTCAAACTGAACTGATCCAGTATTCACTCCTCAGAACCAAAGTTCAACTGAGCATGAACGTCCACATCATCCCAATCCAACTGCTTCTCTCATCCAAATCATAATCGTCTAACTAACATATCATCCCCAACAGTTCAACCAGTGCCACTGACAGGCTCATCCCACCAACGACTATCCACAACCTGAACCGCTCCTTCACACCCAGTTTGAGATATGACTTCTACCACAAAGGTGAAAGGTACACAGGTTTGTGGCAGATTCAAACCTGTCTTTAGAAATTAGGCTGGACATTCCCGTCATGTCTGCTTTCCTGCTTGAGCAGTTATCCGAACTCTACTGACAAGACAGTGAATGTGGTCGGCAATGACTGGGAACATCCAACTCTTTCTCTTCAATTCTGTTCCACCTCTATCATAAAACTGGGTTACTGACATCTACTTTCACTGCAAAAGTAGAGCTGTGTGTCAGGGATGGTAACACATGTGCACCGTATGCTACTTTCATGCATCTGGTACACAAATAAACATTTTATTGAATGTCAATTGGTTTGGATCATTGTTGAACCTCTAAACTGGAGTTCTGTCTCTTTCCTCGCAGAGGTGTTTCTGTGGCCGACAGAAGCCGCAGATCTGTCATGCAAAATATGAAAACCTGGTCTAATCACTTTGCCTGACTTCTATTAGGTAAGTGCATCTCTTGGTTATTGGATTAATGGCACTGATGCAGGATTCCAGATCATGTCCAGTGAAAACCATGTATTCTCAAACATTAGCTATCCATCAGATAAAAAAGCCCATATCTGTGACATTACATCTTTTAGATAATCCAACAGATTTTGGCGCTGAGCATCGCCACTGCAGGTATCACACTAACTATGATGAGTAACTGACATAACAACCAAAGAAAAGCTTCCAACCTTTTTGTTTTTGTCTGTAGAAGGTGTAGGTCTTGGACAAATATCCCATTATGTTACATGTAAATAAACATACTATAATTTTCAAAGACAATATATCTATTCAAGAAAAGTTATTGATGATTCCAGCCATTTTACATTTCCACGGACTGGAAACAATAAACTACTATGGATTAACAACTAAGCATTACCTGATTTGGTTGTCTTCTTAGGTTTCCATGGAGACTTGACTGACATCAAGTTCAAGACCTATAATGATTCTTTTTTGAGTTCTGGATTAATAATCAATACTGTGAATCAACGCCAGCACATGTATATCATTTTAATAATCAGAAAGGCACACTGATCTTTCTTCTGCATTTTTATTTTTGGGTTTTGGGTTTTTGTGGGTGTTCTGTGGGGATAATGATTTCTAAAGTATTGGAAATGTACTGGTTTGATTATCAGCATCTGACACAGGAAAATCCGTCTCAGCACCTGAAAGAAAAACACCTAACACAACATGGATTGGTATGTTGAATGTTTCAGTGAATGCATTCCTAGTGATTTACAGATAGATATGACAAAGGATTTCACAAGGTTTTGCATCAGTAAGATGGAGCTGACAGTCCTGAGCAAGTCTAGTGGATTTGTTGTGATTATGTCCAGATATTCAGGATTTTCTCATAGTACGCAGGCACGCATTATTCTTTGTCTGGATTAGCGATTTGCAAACAAAACCAGGAACCTTCTATGGCCTCAGCAAACCAAAACATACTGTATTAATGCTTTTTCTACATTTTATTATGTGCAAGCCAAATCAATAAAAAGCAAAATGTATTGACTATTACATGAGATTTGTTATCGATTTCTTTTTATATTTTACCAATACTTATACTAATAATACTGTATATAGTACATTGTAGACCAGGGGTCACTGAAACCAGCAGAATTTTTCTCTGCAGATACTATTATTAGGCCAGACGCTTTTGTAAAATTAAATGAATATTGTATCCTATGTAAATATATTATTATTTCATATATCGAATTTACCTTGAAATGTGTGTGATTTTAGCTTTTGTCAGTGTAATTGACTTTTGGCCAGTCAATTACAATATTTTCTCATATTCATGAGGCTGTCAACTGCTAATGTGGGGAAGGTGATGCGTGGTTGGACGAGGCAGCTTAATAATAGTGAACTGATTGACATGTGGTGACATGAAGCCTGCTTCCATGATGCTGAAAGCTTTCTGAGTGCCTTTGGGTGGCTGTCCTCAAAAGAATGACACTGAAGACATTGGCCAGTATGTGCTCACTATGGTCGGATCAACACACACCTGTGAAGTTGTTTAAAATGAACTAGGACTGCAGGCACATAAGGCAGGAATAACAGCTAAGCCGTCAATGTTAAAAAGATGTGGTCTGAGGGGAATGTCATTCTCCCATTAACCAAACGTGAGGCTTCAGTCCGTTTTACTTCATATTAATTTGTTAGCTCAGGCTCTTTAATTTGATATAAAGAGCACTTTTCATGACTGACGGCCTGACGCTTTTGTCGTTTGTATCTATTTGCTGATGTGCAAAGCTTGCACCTCATAATGCTCTGCTCTGTTATATTGACGTTGTTATTGAGACACCGCACAGTGCACTATTATGGGAAATGAAGCTCAAGAAAGGACAATTCTGACAGAAACAACAAAAGAGAAACGCGTTTATCATCAGATACTTTTCAGAGGGCGTTTGTTTCATTTTCACTGGTAGAAAATGTAGAATCATACTTTTCTCTTCACTTTCAGCACTTTCTACACTGGCTTCACTCCATAGCCTGCTTAAAAATGTAAATAACTAATTTAACTGGAACTCTACATGTGCTGCAAATACCACTTAAAGTAGAAATGACTGATTGTAAAAGTGTCTGCACTGATCTCTAGGTGTCCATCAGATGCATTATAGTGGCATGAAAAAACAGCAGAAGAGATATGGCTCTACTGAGAAAATGCACATGCCTTCCACCGTTTACCTTATTTATCACCAAATGGTTGGTAGGCAATCATTTTGAGCATTATTGTTTGGTACAATGGATCTTGCCATCTTGGTTTTGTTGAACTATTTGGATAAATATCTCTACGCAGCTAAAACAGCAATTCAAAATATATTTCTGGGAGAACATTTTAGGCAAAAATAACAGAATCTAGATTCATCTTTAATCAGCCACTAGTTCACAGTGGCCTCATCTATAAAGGCGTGGCTCTAAGATGGCGTGTCTCTTGCTCTCTCTCCCCAGGCTGGTGCCTCCGGCACCCTGTGTAGTTTTATCTGCTTGGTTTGGCTGTGTTCTGTTAGCTTCTTTTGTTTCCTCAATAGATTACACTTAAATCTGTTCTTAAATAAATCTGCGATTAATTTAATCCTCACGCTGTGATCCTCCTTCTTGAAGGTTTGAACGAGCTGGGCAAGGACACATGCTGTATGAGTAAAGTATTCATACTGAGGTCATAAATCAAGTGGTGGGCGTAAGGTCAGTTTTAGAGGAAGCTAACTACACCAGTCTATTTATTTATTTATCGGTTTGATAGTTGCCAATGAAGTTTGACAAATATGCCAAGATGGTGGTCTCACTACAGACCTGAGCTCTGTCCACCAATTAGATAATTACAATGAACTGAAAAGACATCAGGCCTGCCAAAAACAAAAACACCAAAGCTCATATCCTGTGACCCTCCTTTCCATGAGATGGACAATTCACAACATTTAGTACAGTTGAATATGAGAGAAATGGCATCAAATCGATGCAATCATATATTTGTTGTGTTGTGGTGTCTCATCCGCACTACCCATACAAAGAAATGCAAGGTAAGACCATCTTCAAAATCTCTTCAGGTTCCTCACCCTTCCTACCCCCTTACTCCCAAACCTAACCCTAAGGCCGATCTCCATGAAATACCATGGAAAACTTATATTTGCATTAACCATTGCGGCACCACAGGTTGTCTCACATGGATGGTGATGGAAAAGGTTTTAGAAGTACTGTGTATAACACTGTAAAGGAGAAACATTGGGTCTTGGTTAGGCCTCAAATAAAATCCATGCCCAGCAGGTTAAAAGGTTTAGCTAAACCTATAAAGGATTCTTTAAAGGTCCACTTTGTCAGATTTAGGTGGCTCTATTAGCATAGGTGGAATTGAATATAATATGGCCAACTAAATTTCCTCATCAGTGAATAGTCATTAAAAACCTTTAGTGAAAAAGTAAATCTAGTGAATACATGTGGTTGGAATGGCTAGAAAGGATCAGATCCACAGAGAGACTGAGTGGCTGCAGCAGGCATGGGAGGAGGGAGGAGGGGGACACCAGTCCAAGGATAGGACAGAATGATGGAAATGGAAAAAGCTGATAAGCCACATAATATCTGAACTCAAAACACTCCAGAGCTCATCTGTTTCTCCTTTCTGTGGAGAAGAGAAGGAAGTCTCTGTGTGTCTAAAAGATGGAGACTTGGAGGGAAGTGAACTCTGCTTCCACAACTGCTAAACATTCCTGCAGGAAGACAGTCTGGCCCTCACTTTGAGACCATGTTACTTACATTCTGCTGTCCTTCATCTCTGCTCACTGCAGCTCTTAACCTGCTGGTCATCATCTCTATCTCCCACTTCCGGCAATTTCATTATTCATTTTGAAAATTTTCAAGTAATGATTTGTGTTTGGGTTTTTGTTTAGGCTAGTTTTGACGAATGATGATTGATATTTATAAATAATGATAAATATATTGTTACTCTTCCTCCTCCCTATAGCCCACAATTCCCACCAACCTCATCCTCTCTCTCTGGCTTTCAGATTTCTTTCTCGTGGGTATCCTCATGGTTTTTCAAATTATGCTTATAGATGGATGCTATTCACAGTGACTTTGAAATAGGTATATTATATTTTGACTTAATTAATACCTCTCTGCCTCCATAGGAACCATGGTGCTCATATCAGTCGATCAAGCAGGAAGCATTTCAGATTCTTCAGATTATTCCACCAAAGTCACCGCCAGAAGAGTTATAGTCTGTATGTGTCTTTTTGTTGGTTCATTCTGCTCTGTACAATGTCTTTTTAATTGCGGATAGCCTGAAATAAATCTTGTGCAGGTATAATCGTGTGTTTTGAGAGGCAGGGTTATTCCTGGATTATGTTGCAGGACTTGTGGAGATGTTTTTTCTTAAGCATTTATTGGACTTAGTCACTGTCATCATAGTTCTCTTTATTTGAGTATATTTGTGGTGGCTGTGTCTCAGCTCGTGCCATGAGGTCCAATATTGCAGCTGTCACACTCCAGTGTTCAGTTGGGTCAAAGTAATCAAGCAAAAATCTGAACCTGAAAGCAGCGGTACACTGCAAGTTGTTACGTTGCATTCTCTCAGCTTGGCTTCTGCCCATATTTTTGTATAGCACTTATATGACAGGACATCTTACACAACGCCTCATCTGCTAGCTTTGTAATATGTCTGTTCTATTTTAACTCCCTGTCTAAACTCCTGTCATCTATACCTTTTCTATCCTGGTTCAGAAAAATCTATGAAACTTCATTGTTACACTTCAAATACTAAAACCTGACTGTGAGACTAACATACTGTAAAGAGTATTACCTCATGGAGTGACTGAAAGTAGGCCTTTGCTGTGTTTGAACAACCATTTAAAGAGGCTCTAAAAGATTCAGGCCAAGGTGGTACTTTCTGTCGATGTCATAAGGTTCTATATAAAATATAAATTCCATTAATTTTAAGAGGGAAGGTGACTTCTGAGACCATTAGGCAGTCCCCACCATGTCTTCTGGTTTTGTTGTGATTGCTGAAAAGGACTGCATTTTCAGATGGATGGATGGAACTACATATGCAGGCGTTACTCTGATTTGGGATTACAAGGTTCCTAAAACAATGCGGGGATTGTTTGACATGAAAACTACCAACCTTCTATGACATGCGTTGTAATAATGTTTTATCTACCTTCATTATTAGAATGTGTAATCAATAAAAGTGAGCCAAAATGTATGGGACTATTATATGAGATTTGTGTTATTTTTTTCAATATTTTCATACTACATTTATACTTCTATTGCTTTAATACTAGATAGATAGATAGATAGATAGATATGTAGATAGATAGATAGATAGATAGATAGATAGATAGATATAGGTATTCATTTTAGGAAAAAGTCTAGTCCATCTACAGTACTTTCAAGGATAAAATAAATTTTTTCCACATGTACAGTAAACACAGTTGTACATATAAAATGAACTAGGTTAATAAAACTGACGATAAATGTCTACAAATTTACAGTATTAATCCGTCATTTTAGAGAATTAGTATAATAAAACAAAACAAGTCCATTATTATAAATACATCAAAAATATTTTAAGGCCAGTCCCTGTAAATTAAGGGTATTTTAGCATTTTTTTTTTCATGGAATGGCTCATTCATTCAGAGTAATTTCGTTTAAATATTGTTCTTCATGTATAATGACTGAGAAATAATGTATAAAAATGCTAGAAATGATCAAAACCAATGATAAATGTCTCATTTACAGTATTAATAATCTGTACTTAAAGAATTACATAATTGAAAAATGTCCATTGGACAGTGGGAAAATAGACATTAAAAATACATCAAAAATATTGCATTTTAAGGCCAACTTCATATCTTGAAAACATTTTTTTTTTTAAAGCTAAAAGCAGCCTAAAGAAATTTGAAATCTGTGATTTGTTGTTACTTTGGAATTATGGAGTTCATATAAAGAAGTTATATGGGACTATTACATGAGATTTAGGTATTTTTTTTCAATATTTTCACACTTACATTTATACTTCTATTACTACTACTAGATAGATAGATAGATATAGATAGATAGATAGGATAGATATTAGATAGATAGATAGATAGATAGATAGAATAGATAGATAGAATGTAAAGCTGGCAGGTAGATTTAGTAAATATTAGTGCACGCTGTTTGTTTATTAAAAATATAGTACTCAGGTTCAGCCACTGCTCATTTAACCTGAAGAGATGTTGGTTGCACTTCATTTTGATATTAATGTTGTATTTGTATTATTTTTCATGTTGAAAACAAATAGAAAAAGTAGCAGCCAGTTCAATTCAACCTGAAGAGATGTTAATTGCACTTTATTTTGATATTAATATTGTAATATTTTATGTTGAAAAAGCAAAGCAGCAGTGAGCAGGTAAACCTACTGGGTGAAATGTTGGTTGCAATTTACTGTATTTTTATTGAAAATAATAAATATTGAAATTGAGGAGTAGAAAGTTCATTTCGTTAATTCAACTTAAAGTGTTATTGTAATTTTATTCAAATAAATGAATGCATTTGCTATTAATTGTTGTTTACGGTTTGTTTATATCCTAATTAATTTATACCTGATTCTACAGAAACAACAGGAATCTAGCACACTCACCTGCACTGTCCAGTATCCAGGCATTTATTTCAGTCACACTGGTTGAATTTTTGGCTAAAAAGTTACTGAATCACTTCAAGTCACTGAATTGTTTTGGATCAGACGTTTAAATGAACCATTGTCCTTGAATCAGACATAACCATGAATCATGATACAAATTGAATCATTGTTAAAATGTAATTGTTAGCACTCCCAATTCTTATTTAGATATTTATTTAGATCTTCAGCATTTGACATCAAGTCAAATACAAATAATTCTCCTTGATTGCCTGGCACACTGGATCAATATTTGCAAGACAGATAACCAGGAATGTCATATAATAAACCTGACTTTCTCTGCATACATCAGGCCAAGTGCTAAAAGACACTCAGCGCCATTTGATGGTATCCTGCACCCATTGTTATGGCCAGATTCTTCTATCTCAGAACCATCTCCAGAACCAGCACTTCCCATCACCTGCCGCCCTACACTGTAAGAAAAAAACAGTAAAGCACTGCGCAAAGTGCTCTAAGCTGGATACCGTGGAAATTACAGTAAATAATCAATTAACTGAAAACTACTGTAAAATAAATATACACATGTCAAAAACACAAAATAAGATAATTTCTCGGGATTAATCTCTGTAATTTCACAGCAAATTATTCATTTAGAAAAAGCTCAGTCCATCTACAGTACTTTCTGCTGATAAAATAAATTTTTTCCATGTACAGTAAACACAGCCATGTAATATATAAAATGAACTAGGTTAATAAAACTGGACGATAAATGTCTACAAATTTACAGTATTAATCCGTCATTTTAGAGAATTAGTATAATAAAACAAAACAACCATTATTATAAATACATCAAAATAGTTTATTTAAGGCCAGTCCCTGTAAATTAAGGGTATTTTAGTATTTTTTTCGGAATGCCTCATCTATCTAGAGTACTTGTTTAAATATTGTTCTTTCAATGTATAATGACTGAGAAATAAATGTATAAAAATGCCAGAAATGGATCAAACCAATGATAAATGTCCCCATTTACAGTGCATTAGTCTGTAATTTTAAAGAATTACATAATTGAAAAAATGTCTACACACAGTGGGGAAAAAGCAGAGTACAGTAAAATACACTGCAAATAGCTGTACTTAAGGCTAATCCTCAGTATATCTTGAAACATTTTTTTTGTGCCATGAGTCTAAAGAAAATCGCAAATCTGTGATTTGCTGTTACTTTGAATACCATGGAGTCTAAATAGTTATGGATATGGAATATATATTTCATGGTGGATAAATGAACATAGTTGAAATTACAGGCCGTGTTTATACACGAAACACTAATCGTTTAACTCTTGAAGTGATATTCATAACTATTATATTGTACTATCCATACTGCAAGTCCAATATTGAGCAGCTTCTTCCAGCAGCTGCCCTGTGACCTACAAACAAGCTGCCATACGACTAGACTTCCATATACACTAATTGCAGGGCAAAACTGGAAAAAGAAACATCTTTCATCTATATACATCAGCTTAAGAACTACCTACCTACCTACAAAAAAAGGGAAAAAAAATATGTGTGTACTGGGAGTTTTTTTGTTTTTTTTCCACTTGACAGCATGGTGAGGGTTGACTTTACGTCCTATACTACAACCAGCCAGCAGGGGGTGATTGAAATGTTTTGGCTTCACTGGAGGAGGTGTCATGCTGTCCATCATACTGCATTACTAATGTTCTATTCATACTTGGCATGTCAGATTATGTATGTAATGTAATGTTACAAATGTTATGTAAGCATGCCAAAACTCTCTATTATGATATGGTAGTGTCAGAGGTCCATAAGCTGGTTCCTATATCCTTTTAGCCATACCGCCATTATTTAGGTACATGTGTGTTGTTCCAGTCTTAAGTTTCATTTAGGATTTGTTTAAACAGATTAAATGATGGGGGTCTTTGTTGATTCCAGTTGAGCAAGATGCAATTCTTTGCTATATAGGACATTATGATAATCCTCTTCCTGCGTGTGGTGTCTAGTGTCTTGTCCAATTCTGTACTGGAAGAGGTAGAAGTGGGTTTCACAACCTTAACAGTTCAATCAATCAAATTCTTATTTGTACAGTATAGCCTAAAGTCACAAACACATTTTGCCTGAGAGGGCAAAACGATAGACGGACAGACGGGTAATGATGTCACGTACAGAACAAATTCGTCACAAATATATTGTACAAAATTGCTGAAGGAATGGATAAAATGACAATGAATTACAATGAATGGTTCCATAAACAATTATAAAGTATAAAATTTAGGTTTAGGGAAGGTACTAAGGGTAGGTTTGTGAAGGAAAGACAACACAAGGGCTCTAGAAATAAAAAAAAAAATAGGCAACCCACTGAGGTTAGGTTTAGGCAAAAAATTACTGGGGGAGGGCTATGAAATATAAAATGTAATTATAAAGGTAAACAATAATAAGGTCAGGTTTAGGAAAGGGATACTGAGATGGCTGTGATAAAAGGGAAGTACAAAGATGACTTCAAGTTTAGGAAAAGAATAGGTTGTTTAGGATAGAGTGCAAGGAGGGGGCTTGTAAGAAAATTATATACTCTTGAAACTGACCACTGACAGACCATTAAACAAGTATACAAAGACTCTACCAAAAACGCATACATTTAGGTTTAGGAAAAGTAAAAGGTTAGGTTTAGGAAAGAATACTAGAGGAGTGGTCTTGATGATTCAAAAGTAAATCTTAGGTTTTGAATAGGCACTGGGGTTAGGTTTAGGAAAAAATCAAAGAGGGAGCTAATCAAAAGTGTAAAATTAATTGTGAAAAAGGTCCTGTGGTTAGGTTAAGGAAAAGATCAAGGGAAGGGAGTACAAAAATAAAAAAATGTATTCAAATTGCTGGGAAAATCACTAAGATTGGTTAAATGAACAATACTTTCCACTCCATATATGTTCTAAATTTAGGACGATTCTACGGTTAAAGTTGGAGAAAAGGACTGGTTAGAGGAAGAACTTTTTATACTATTACTATTATATTTATTACTCTTATAAATAATCTCTTCTAATAATAATTTCTATAAATACATTATTTCTAAATTTGTTATTGTCTGCTTCTTTGCTGAGGAGGACGTCTACCAGCATGTCCTTTAAATTTTATTCCGTTTATGTGCTACAATCAGTTTGTATTCTTGCAAGCTTGGAATTTGTTCACGCAGCTTGTTGAAAGTGTTGTTTGAAGGATATGTAAAGAATCAATCAGAGAAAACGTGAATCAAACGGAACAATGTTAGATTCCAATACTGGCTTTTTATTGTAAAACACGAGTACTGTTAAACATTTGTTTCACTTCGCTTTAATGTATCTTAAGATAACTAATTGAATATCCCTATTACGCAGTGCAGTGAACAAGATGGAGGTGGCTTCCTCCACCTTCCTAGTACAGATAATGAGGAATCTGATTAATTGAGATTTATTAATTCCTTAAAAGTATGTTTCTGGTGATAACTTGTTTTATGCAGGGAGAGCATGTCTATCAGTTTCTTTAAGGAAGACTTTAGTTGCAATATTTTATATTATCCTAGGTAGTTATAAAAGAACACTCATGTGATCTAAGAACAAGATCAAGGAATTTATCTATATTATATTTCAGTGTTATTTTATGATTATTTAAGATAGATATAAATTCTTCTGAATTCTTGTAAAGAATAGTTCTAGATGCCAAATATATCACCTAGGTATCTCAAGTAAATCAAATGATCTCCAGTAGATCTTAAAAGGATCTTATCTGGACGAGGATCTGGGTACAACTGGAATATATTTTCAACTTCTTAAGGCCTAACGCAGGTATCTATGTTCCTCGTATAAATATCTATCTATCTATCTATCTATCTATATATATATATATATATATATATATATATATATATATATATCATATGTATCCTTAATATAACTACAGTGCTTATATGACAATGGATTTAAGAAATGATCAATGTATCTAGTGATATTATACGATTCCAACTCACAATCGCTGACAATCGGGCGACCGCTTGGTATTACGAAAGGTTCTGGACAGGTCTCCGGAGGTTTATGAATTTTCGGGAGGAGATAAAACATCCTTTGTCTCGGCTCCACAGGCTCTCTTAGGTAAGTTCTCTGTTTACATGTGATAAATTTTTTGTTATAAAGCTGGTCAATTTTTTTATGTATCATTATTTGTGTATGTATCATTATTAAGGCTGTGATAATAATTTATAATAAACTCCATCATTTAATTGTCTGTATGCTTCTTTTATGTAGTTTACTCTATCTTGTATCACAATCTGTCCTCCTTTATCTGCACATTTAATTATAATATTTTGGTTATTCATTAATTCTTTTAAACTTATTTTTTCTTCTCTATTAATATTACTTTTATAGTCGGAATTTAGTTGAAATCTATAATAATCTAAATCTTTATTCATAATTAATTGGCGCTGGGGCTTTGGAGGAAGAGTATTGGTAGATGGAGCTGAGGCGTCAGAATTAAGGTTTGATATGTCACTTTGACCTTCAACCACCTTTGTCATCATAATCGCCTTCGGAACCTCGGTCTCTTTCTCTGTCTCCCTCTCTCTCTCTTTCTTCTCTTTCTCTCTTTCTCCTAACGGGGGAAAATGTGTGTACATGCGTCTCTGTGTGTGTGCTGCGTGTGTTTGGGTGCTGGCCACAGTCAGTGACGGAGCTGCTCAGTCACACTGATAACAAAAGTAAGGGTTAGGGAGGCATGTACTGCCTTCCAGAAATGTTTTAATTTCCTGCATTCCTAAAAAACATGCATAATTAACCCTTTACATGTTTTACAACGATGCCATCTGGGGGATGAGTTAGGAAACATTTTACTTAAGTGGAGCAGAGTAAGGTACGTATTTTATTACAGGACAATGAGGAAAAACATTCTGACATATAGTATCGCACTGATCTTCATCAAAAACACATCCCATATCGTCTGTTTGAGTGTATGTAAAACCTGGAATTAGCGCTGCCAGGTGTGCACCCTTGGCTGCGCTACTCTCTGGTGAGGGGAAGAAGGACGTGTGTTTTTTTTTACGCTTATTTAGTGTGGAGCAGATGGTAACAGGGGAAGATGTGTCTCTGTGTGTGCACTGCGTGCGTACTAGCCGCAGTCAGTGACGGAGCTGCTCCGTCACATTATCCCCCTCCTCCCGGAGGTAGGCGATGTGCGGCAATCTAGAAAGGTAGTCTGCCACCACGTTGGCTTTGCCTGCCCTGTGGCGAATGGTGAACCGGTACGGCTGGAGTGAAAGGTGCCATCTAGTCAGGTGGTGGTTGTGGTCTTTCATGGAGTTGATCCACGTGAGAGGTCTGTGGTCTGTTTACAAATCAAACTCCCTTCCAAGCAGGTAGTACCGCAAGCTCTCCAGTGCCCACTTTATGGCCAGGCCTTCTCTTTCCATAGTGGAATACCTGGTTTCACGTGGCTGCATCTTGCGGCTCAGGTACAGAATTGGCTGTTCCTCTCCCAGGTCTCCTTGGGCCAAGACTGCACCAAGGCTAACTGCCGAGGCGTCCACCTGAACCAGAAACCTTCTATTGAAGTCTGGACTGGAGGACAGGCGAGGAACACAGGTAGGTCTTAAGGGTGTTGAAGGCTGTTTCACAGTCCTCGGACCAGGTTATCAGGTTTCGCTGGTCCTTGCTGGTCAGTGCTGTGAGCGGGGCTGCAATGGTGGCAAACTGAGGCACGAACCGCCTGTACCAACTGGCCAATCCCAGGAAGGACCGAACCTCCTTCTTGGTGCAAGGTCGTGGGCAGTTTCGGATAGCTTCCACCTTATCCACTTGTGGTCCCACCTGTCCTTGCCCCAGTTGGTATCCCAGGTATTGTGTCTCCTCACGGGCCCACTCACACTTGGAGGGGTTAAGGGTCAAGCCCACCTCCTGGATTTTTCCCAGGACCAGGGATAGATGTTCCCAAAGCTGCATCAACCGTGACGTGAAGTTGGTTCCCTGGTCTGTTAGGATCTCGTCTGGTATCCCCACTCTGGAGAACAGTTGTACCAATGCCCGCAGTACCGTGGGAGCAGTGATGGTCCGCACAGGAAAAGCCTCAGGAAAACGTGTGGCATAGTCACACACCACCAGGATGTACTGGTGGCCCCAACTACTTTTCACCAAGGGGCCTACAATGTCCATAGCAATCCTGCGGAATGGAGTGGAAATGACTGGAAGTGGGTGCAGAAACGCTCTGTCACATCTGTGGCCAGGGCATGTTTTCTGACATGTGGGGCATGTAATATTTCTGGATGTCTGTGTACATGGAGGGCCAATAAAACTGAACTGATGCACATGTATGTTTTGTTACGGCCAAGGTGTCCAGCCCATGGATGTGTGTAGTGATGTGTTGTTCGTGAACGAGTCATTCAATATGAACTAATCCTTTATATGACTCGGGAGTACTGAGTCATCTCAGTGAGTGATTTGTTCATTTTCATGCAGTACCTTCCCTTGCCACATGATGGCAGGCAGCTGCGTAAGCTCAGTCAGCAGGACAGGAAACAGAAATGATTAGTTCACGACTCACTCAATTGAGCATCCATCCTCAGGTCCTCGTTCATTTGTCACGTGACGGCCAGGCCACTCAGGCAGTGTGGCGAGCAGTAAGCACAACAGTTCGTTCATAAACCTACGGATCGTTCTTTCGTTCATTTGTCACGTGACTGGCAGCTCAAGCTGAAGAGCACTAACCACAGCAGTTCGTTCACACATCCGGATCGTTCATACGGATCGTTCTTTTGTTCATTTGTCACATGACAGCTGTAGCTCAGCTACAGAGCTGTGGACCGAGAAACGAACAAGGAAATGAATGATGTCTGATTTGTGATGTTCATTCATTTGTCACGTGACACCCGACATACATTATTTATTCATGAAATCATAATTAATTAGTGGTCTTCTGTTCTTGTAGATGTGTATAGTGTTATTGTAGTGTTATTATTGTGTATATAATGTTAAGTGTGTTTGTAAATAAATGCTTTTGAAAATTATATCGTGTTGATTTTGTGTTATACTCTGCCACAAAATAATAAAACACCATAATACATTCTTCATTCATGAAATCATAATTAATTAGTGGTCTTCGGTTCTTGTAATCTTAATTTAAATTGTATCATTTTAATTCAGTTAAACTCCTGAACTTTAATAGCTCCTGTACTTCATCTACCTGCCCTATACTAATCTGTGCATTACCCTGCTCTGCTGCTGCGATATCCCCTTCAGTCTGTCTGACAGACACATAACCGTTTAGGATCGGATGAGAAAAGGAGGTGGAAACGCACCACAAATCCTCACTAAATGTTATCTTCAGAGCGTCTGATAAAGTGCAGCTCACACAGACCAAGTTTGCATCTCGGTTTAAAGACCACTCTGTCACACTGTCAGTGTTAACACTTTGACAGCGCAAGAGGGGGTTCACTTGGTTACAGTCACGCTATATGCTGGTGTTGCATCAGCTAATTTACGTCGAGAGTTGACGGTAATATTTATACATTTGTTTTCCACTGCCTGAGTTAATTGATGTTTGGCATGAGAGTGTGTGAAAAGTGTCAATTGTTTGAAACCAGCTTTTCACCTGGTCACATTTAAATGTCCCACAGAGTGGGCTACTAGGAGTGACGAGATCCTGTGCCACAAACTGAGTGCTACTGTCATCCAAAGCTCTATGGGGGGCAGTGACCCATCCCCCACCCATCCCCATACATTTACATTAGGTGCCAGGTTAAATCAGAACACAAACAACAGAGGTCTGAGCAGGTCAGAAAAATGAGTGGAAGAAAAAGGAGTGACATTTGGAACCACAGCACAAGTGAGGGTGAAGGACGATGACGATGGAGCCACTGCAGCAGCTGCAAATATCTCCACCAGCAGCACTTCATCTGGACCTCCAATCACTGCTACTGCAACACTGGCTACAGCTTCTGCAACATCCAGTACACCAGCAGCACCCACCACCACCACCTCCACCCAAGCAGCAGTTAGGCCAGGGAGGCCCCAACAGACAATGGATCCACTCAGGCAGAGCAAACTGGATGAAGCACTAGTAAACATGATTGCTTGTGACTATCAACCATTCTCCATCGTTGAGGACAAAGCTTCAGAGAATTTTCAAAGACCCTGGACCCTTCATACACTCTGCCTAGCAGGAAAACACTGTCTCAAGCCCTACTGCCTAAGATGTATGGAAGGCTAAGTGCTGAGTTACTTGAAAAAATCAAGAGTGCTCCTGCTGTGTGTCTCACAACAGACTGCTGGACATCTGTGACGACCACAAGTTACATGTCTGTGACCTGCCACTGTGTTCAGGATTTTGTCATGACTTCACATCTCCTGGACTGTTTTGTCTTGACAGACAGACACACTTCAGCTCACCTGGCAAGTGAGCTGCTTTTCTCTAAGACTGGGCAGATCATCACAGACAGACGGAACAGGCTCAGCCCCTCCAAGGTCCGCGAGCTTGTGTTTCTCAATGCCAACTTGCCTTAGAGCAGGCCCTAAACTGCTCAATATACTTGTGTTACTTTTACTTGATTGTGCAATATTGTTATTGTTGGTCTGGTTTGGTTTTATTTGACTTTATTGTTACTTAACTTTTGCTATTTAACTTTATTTATGCCCCTTAGATGTGTAGTGTTATATTGGTTTTGTGTTATACTCTGCCATAAAATAAGAAATAATAATAATAATGACAACAAATGTGATAATAACAATAATAATAACAACAATAACAACGATACTACTGCTACTACTACTAATAATAATAATAATTACGTTTTGGACACAATAAATGCACCATGTAAACATTTTAAGGAACTTATTGTTACTTACTTACTTATTGTTACTTACTTAATTGTCAAACTGAGTTTTACATTCACTTGTCCTCTACCAGCTGTCACGTGACCAGCAGGTGAGCAGTTTGTTCCTGTTCGTTCTCGTTCATCTGGATCGTTCATTTGTCACGTTACAGGCAGCTCAGGCTGTGTGACAAGCAGTACGTTCATGTTAATCAACAATGGCAGGGAGGATACAGGACACAGTCACTTTATTGTGGTGTGTATTTGCTTTCCTAGGTTTTCATATGGTTTGAATTGCTTGTGACATTTTGTTTATTATTTTTGTCAGCTGAAGCAAACCATGTTGCCTTCAGTGTTTGAGACCAGCGCTCTTTTTCACAACGCCCACAAAAGGGCTACAGCGCCACCCGCTGTAAAAATGAATGAAATGAACGAAATGCCTCAAAAAAAGATTTGTTCAATTTACTGTCCCGAGAGTAAAAGACCCGAGTCAGTAAAAAGAGTCGAACTTCCCAACACTACACCCTTGGCCGCACTACTGTCCGGTGAGGGGAAGAAGGATGTGTGTGTTTTTACGCTTATTTAGTGCAGAGCAGATGGTAACAGGGGAAGATGTGTGTACATGTGTCGTGTGTGCTGCGTGTGTGCTGGCCGCAGTCAGTGACGGAGCTGTTCCGACACACTGATAACAAAAGTAAGATCATGTACTGCCTTCCAGAAATGTTTTTATGTCCTGCATTCCCAAAAAACATGCATAATTGACCCTTGACATGTTTTACAACGATGCCATCTGGGGGATGAGTTAGGAAACATTTTACTTAAGTGGAGCAGAGTAAGGTACATCCTGTGCATGAATTTATAATTTTGTGTGAGTATTTTATTACAGGACAATGAGGAAAAACATTCTGACATATAGTATCGCACTGATCTTCATCAAAAACACATCCCATATCCTTCTGCCATATGTTCCTAAGTGGGGTCAAGGAAGAGCTGTAATGGTCCAACAAAGTACTATAAATTACAGAGATTTTTCCTCTTAATGATGTGGATTTCACCAGAATCTCCTTGCGATTTGTCAGCCTCAAAGACAGGTGTTTTTCCACTTTCAGCGTGTGTATTAGATAGCAAATTTGTAAGTATTTATAAAAGTCCTGTTTCAGAATGTCATATTCTGACCTTAGGTCTGTAAAGGATGGGGCAGCGCTTAGCTCAGTCGGTAGAGCGGCCGCCCCATATGCGAAGGCTCACTGCGGCTGGCCCAGGTTCGAGTCCCGACCTGTGGCCCTTTGCCGCATGTCATTCCCCATCTTTCTCTCTCCCCACATTTCCTGTCACTCTTCAGCTGTCACTGTGAATAAAGCTTGAAAAAAAGCAAAAAAAAAAAAAAAAGACTGCAAAGGACTTGAGTGTATCCTCGGTAAACAAATGTTGGAATTGATGTATACCATTTTCTCTCCACTTTGCAAACTGGGAAATACCAATATCTGGCAGATCTGGATTTAAGGATAAGGGGGAAAGCCTGGAGATTTTGCCAAAACAAAACTTATTTATATCTTGCCAAGCCCAAAGAGTGTTGTAGACTACATATGTTTTGTTATTTGATGTAGTGCATTAATATTGCTAATGAATGGTAGCAAGGTTGTAGAAATAGGAGTACAAAGTTCTTCTTCTATGTCTATCCAGTGTGCACTGGTACGTCTTTGCACCCACCTAATCAGGCCCTTTGTCTGGGCGGCCCAATAGTGAAATGTATGTTCTTTTGTTCTTTGTTTTCCCGATATTGATACCAGCAATCTCTTCATTAGCCCATATGGCTTCTGCTAGTGGTCCAATTGCCAACTTAAAATAAAAATGGGGATAAAAGGCACCCCTGCCAGCTGCCTCTAAACAAATCAAATTTTTCACTGAGGGTACCATTTATACATATTTGAGCTTGTGGATTGCTATACATAGTTCTGTTCCACCCAATACATTTTTCACCAAGTTAAAATTTCTCCAGAACGGCAAACACATATGACCACAACGTCTTTTCTGCATCAAGCGAAAGTAGTAGGGCTGTTCTGTTGTGTAGGACCAAGTGGTCAATTATATTTAATAGCCTCCGAATATTGCCAGATGCATAGTGTGCCTTCACAAAGCCGGACTGGTCAGGATTAATAATCTAGGGCAACAGGTCTTCCAGCCTGCGTGCAATTAATTCTGGTATTCTCTTAAAGTCAACTGGAAGTAATGAAATTGGGCGAAATGATGCGCATTCAGCAGCATATTTGTCCGTCTTGTGTATTGATGATATTATTGCTGTCTTCATGGTGTCAGGAAGAACACCATTTAAAAATCTGTAACCATGGGCATAAAAAGTGGCTCGATTTGCACACAGACACATACAGTAGGCTTATCTCCATTGTTTGGTTTGATTTGTTTGCTGGGGGAGGGATAACCGCAGATAGACTACTGAGTGGTCTGATATAAGAATGGGCCCTATATCACATGAAACTATGGATGAGAGATGATCCTGAAAAAAAAAAAAAAATCTAAGCGGGACTATGATTTGTGTCTAGCCAAATAGAAAGTGTAGTCTTTCCTTGTAGGATTAAGTTCTCTCCAGATATCGATCAAGCCTACAAAGCTAACTTCAGAGTCTTAGAAGCATTGGGGTTAGACAGTGTGGTTGAGGATTTGTCTAAGTTAATCGCCGGCAACTATTCCAAAGTCTAGAGGGTGATCATATCCATCATGAATTTAGGGTTATCCTCGTTTGGTGCATATACGTTCAGCAATGTCAGTTCTTGTCCATATAACATCCCCCAAATTGGTATGTCTCTGCCTTCATAGTTGCTATATTGCTCATTAAATATGAAAGGCAATTTTTTATGAATAAGTATTGCTGTTCCCCTTTTATTGCTGGTGAAACTAGAGAAATAAGCCTGCCCATCCCAATCTCTCTTGAGTTTTTTGTGCTCCTCATTGGACAGATGAGTTTCCTGAAGGAAGGCTATGTCTACTTTTTCCTTTTTTAAGAATGTAAGAACTCTCTTCTGCTTAATTGGGTGGCTAAGGCCTCTGACATTAAAAGTTATTACGTCAAGTGTATTGGACATACCGAGTTTTGCACATTATATTGGTTTCGTGTGACCACGGTAAAGTAAAAGTAAAGGGAAAAACAAAATTAGTAAAAGAACTAGTAAACTAGTAAAAGAAACTAGTAAACTAGTAAAAGAAAATGTAACATAGGTAGAGCATGAGGGTCCCCCTCACATAACTTAGTGCACTCACCCATCTCCATGTATAAGAAATGATCCAAACCTGGCCATGTGGAGGCTATTTGGCATAGATTTTGTGGAAGAATTCCTCAGCCTCTTGTGGGGCGGAAATCATCTGGATCTTCCCGTTGTGAAGCACTCTCAGCCTGTATGGTTGAAGGTGAAATTCTCAGAAGGTCCCCATGTCAACAAACAGCTTTTTTGAAGAGTTAAACCCCCATCTTCGTCAACCACATTAGCCATGTTGCTAGCTTTGATATTCTCGACCAGAGATGCAGTCTTTGCGCTTTGTGAGCTTGTTTTGTGAGCGGTCGAGAAGATGTCCTTTGCTGCTGGGTGTGTAGGTATAGTTTGTAATATGTAGTTGACCAGGTTTGACCAGGTTTGGGGCTGTTTTATGTGCAAAGTTATAGGGGGCCATCAAGCTATGCTGGGGTATATTTCATCCCCGACATCAAATGAAATCAAATCAGATTTTATTTGTATAGCCCAAAGTCACAAAGTACATTTGCCTCTGTCCTTAGACCCTCGGTTGGAGTGAGGAAAAACTTGCCCACAAAAAACCCTTTTAACAGGGAAAAAAGGTGGAAGAAACCTCAGGAAGAGCCACAGAGGAGGGATCCCTCTCCCAGGACGGACAGACGTGCAATAGATGTCACGTGTACAGAACAAATCAACAGAAACGTATTGTACAATTACAATGAATGATAGAATGATTACAGTAACAGTAGTTATAGGGGGCCATCAAGCTATGCTGGGGGTATATTGATAGAGATAGAGACACAGATGCACAGCAGCAGCAAATCATTAACTAATTATAAATTGTAATGGAGATATGGTAACAATAATGACAATAACAATATCCCCTTAAGGCCTGAATTTATATAGCTGTATATAAAAAGATGTTTTATGTGTGTTTTTGCCTATAAGTAGATGGTAAATAATGTTGAGATTATTAATTTCACTTTTGTACAAAAAATAAATAGAAATTTTGGTATGTTGCAAATTTGCAACAACAGGCATAATGGTCAATAATACGATAACAATAACACAGTAATATAACAGTAAAAAAACAATGTTTTATTTATTTATTTATTTATTTTTATTTTTATTTTTTTACTTATTTATATAAATCTGCAACAGCAGGTTTTCAATAATAAGAATTATGACCACTTTCATGTCACCAACACAATATACACAAATGTTACTGTTAAGGCTATAGGAAACATTGCATTATTTTGAATTGTAAATTAAGTTTTCAAATGTATGTTGATGAACCTAAAAGAATGAGAGGCAAAGAAGCAGTTCTTTGTAATATAACAATGTAACGTACCACCACCCCGGTCTGCCAGTCCAGCGGCACTGCCCCCGATGTCCACGCGATGTTGCAGAGACGTGTCAATGAAGACAGCCCCACAACATCCAGAGCCTTAACCCTTTGGGGTCTATGATCACGCCGGCGTGATCAGATCGCATAACGTCTTCTAAGCGGTGTAAAAAAAAAAATAGATCACCTAGAGCTCTGCCGTCAACTTTCCCTGAAAGTGCGGACCTGAAACTATCTCCTATTTTTTATTTGACGTTGATACACCACGTAAAACCGGATAAAAGATAGTTTTAATTTGGCCGTAAAAAAAAATAAATATCCGAGCGTAAAATGGGGTGGGTGGGTGGGAGGGAGGGGCCAGGTGTTGCATTTCTTTCCATATCTTCGTCATTACTTGTGATTTTACAAAACGGGAAAAAGTGTTAAAATCTGCTGATACTACTGTACGTGACCAATATAAAAAAAACGGAGACATCAGACTGGGGGTGGGGTGGGGAGGGGGGTCAACCGCGGGAGTTTGCGGCGGGAGTTTGCGGCGGGAGTTAGCGGAGAAGACGGAGTATTTTGAAGAAGAAGAGTGTTTGTAAGCGACAGAAAAGCAAGAAGACAGAGTTTTTGAGACGGAAATGAAGCGGTCATTGGATGTCCATCAAGCCCTCAGGCTGTTTTTTGCCGAGGACGATGACGAAGGTGAAACTATTTCATCTTCATCGTCTGAGGAGGAGGAGGAGAGCGACGATGAGGATGAGGTGACCGACCCGTCTTTTGTCACCGACGATGTCGCCGGTGATGAGAGGTAAGTCAAAGTAATCATGAATATTTGTAGCTTTTGTTTTATTTACTGCTGTATTGTAAACGTTATAAAACCGTCTGATATGTAAATAACGTGATATATATATATAGGTAGGTTTATGTATACAGAGCAGGGCTGAACTGATAAATAAAGAGAGCATTTTGTTTTCCCCTTTATCTGAACTCTCATACTCAATTCAAGGAGATGGATATACTGATTTTTCTAGTGTTTATTTTGCGTTTTATTTTATGTTATCTATGTTTATTTCTAGTTGTATATATTTATTTATTACTTGTAAGGTTTTCTTTTGTAAAATGAGCATTCACATTGTTGTAGGGAGCCAGAGAATTACAATTTTAGTGCCCACATTTGAATTCACTATCCATCATGTGCATATGAACAATAATCTGAACAATCACAAATTTTTTATTTGTCGTTGTCATGTGTATACAGATATGAGGATAGTGGACCCTCAACACGGAGGCCTACCCAGAGAGGGCGTGGTAGGAGTCAGGTGAGGTCCAGATCTCCACAGGCTGGGCCACTCCATCGCTTGGAGCCCTGGAGAACTGGAAGCGACCCTGACGCTGCTCCACAAATAAGCCGCTTCATGCCACGGAGAACACCAGGAGCCCAGGTGGACACTCACACAGCCTATACACCTCTGGACCTGTTTCAGCTGTACTTCTCCCCAACCACAGTGCGAACACTCTGCACCAACACCAACAAGCGTGCAGCAAAGAGCAAAGAAATGGGGAAGAAGTACAAATGGGCTGATGCTGGGATTGAAGAGGTCTACAAGTTTCTTGGGCTCCTCATTTATACATCTTTGGTGCCACTGCCAAGCATCACAGATTACTGGAAACAGAACACTATTACATCCGTGCCGTTTCCAGCTACAGTGATGGCGAGGGACCGTTTCAGGGCTCTGCTTTGGAACATCCATCCCAGTGACCCAGACCAGGACAAAACAAATGATGAGAAGAAGGGAACACCAGAATACGACAAGCTGTTCAGGATCAAGCCCCTCATCAACGACATCCTCGGTGCCTGTCTGGCACATTATCACCCAAGAAGGGAATTGGCTGTGGATGAAAGAATTGTGGCCACCAAAGCAAAAACTGGCATGACCCAGTACATGAAGGACAAACCAACCAGGTGGGGGATCAAATTATTTGTGTTGGCTGACTCAAGTAATGGCTACACAGTAAATTTTGACGTTTACACAGGCAAAACACACACACACACATTGCATGGGCTCTCATATGATGCTGTGATGCGCCTGATTCAGCCATCATACCTCGGCACCGGCTACCATGTTTACATGGACAATTTTTACACAAGCCCCCAGTTGTTCCGTGACTTGGACAATTTGAAGTTTGGAGCCTGTGGAACGTACAGGGAGAACAGGAAGGGGTGTCCAAAAGGGAAAAAATCAGAGAGGGGTGCTGTGAGATGGATCAGGGAGGGGTCCCTGGTCTTTGTGAAATGGATGGACACACGGGAGGTGTCTCTGTGCTCCACTATCCATCCAGCAGTTTCTGGAGAGGTGGTCAAGAGGAGGGTGAAGGAGAAAGATGGATGCTGGGCAGTGAAAAACATCCCCTGCCCCACCCCAGTCATCGCCTACAACAGGAACATGGGTGGTGTTGACCTGTCCGACCAGCTGCTGCAGTACTACTCCACCCACCGCAGAGCTGCGCGCTGGTACCGCACCATGTTTTTGCACCTTGTGGATATTGCCACCACCAATGCCTACCTTCTGCATTGTGACATTAGCGCCTCAAAACAAGTGAGGCACATGTCCCACAAGGACTTCCAGACAGAACTGGTGTCCCAGCTGTGTGGGGTGGACAGGATGGGCGTGTCCACAAAGAGAAGAGCGGACCACATCCCTGTTCCCATTGCCGTGGTAACAGATGCCAGCCTGAAAGCCACACAAGGCCGCAGGGGTTGTCTACGCTGTCACCAGGTGGACAAAAAAAGAAACCTCACTCCCTGGAAGTGCCAGTCCTGTGATGTGGCACTGTGTCTTGTTGTGGACAGAAACTGCTTTGCAGAGTGGCACAGATAAAAAAATGTAAAAAATGAAATAAAAAATCCATTGTATATAGTTTGAAATATTATATTTGTATATAGTTTGATTACACCTCAATTTGTATATAATAATTAAAATGTAATTTTACCTCTTATTACCTTATATTACATTTGCACTATTTGAGACTTTGAGGGAGTACAAAGCACTGGTGTAGCTTTTTGTATAATTTTGCTCTTACTTTGTTTTGAAGACAAGCTAAAAAACGCCTATAAATATACATGCTTTTTATGGTAAATATTTGTATAAAGTATTACTTTATTTCAATTTTGCATTTATTTGTTCATGTTTGTAACCTATGTTTACTTTTTCAAGTTCCAAAACAGTTCATGGAGCATGTTTGTGTTTTTTATTGTAATAAATAGTATATTTTTTCAATTCGGATTTGATCATTTCTGTGTATTTTTGTGCCCAGTCTGTTTATAAAGTAGGTCAAAGTGAAAAAATAATTAGCAGATCATATAGATGAAGTTGTGCTGAAAAAAAAGATACCAAGCATGGGTATGGCAAACAATTTTTTATGTAGTATGTAAAGGCAAAATCAAAAGTATTAAAAAACGGCCAAAATGGGCTCAGACCCCAAAAGGTTAAGGAACTCTGGACGGACCTCATCCACCCCCGGAGCCTTGCCACCGAGGAGCTTTTTGACTACCTCGGTGAGCCCGCCACGGGGTCCCCAGACTCTGCTTCCTCAGTGGAAGACGTGCTGGTGGGATTGAGGAGGTCTTCGAAGTATTCCCTCCACTGACCCAGGACGTCCCCAGTCGAGGTCAGCAGCACCCCGTCCCCACTGAACACAGTGTTGACAGTGCACTGCTTCCCCCGCCTGAGCCGCCGGATGGTGGTCCAGAACCTCTTCGAAGCCGTTCGAAAGTCATTCTCCATGGCCTCACCGAACTCCTCCCACGCCCGAGTTTTTGCCTCCGCAACCGTAGAAGCCGTGTTCCGCCTGGCATGTCGATACCCGTCAGCTGCTTCAGGAGTCCCACAGGCCAAAAAGGTTCTGTAGGCCTCCTTCTTCAGCTTGACGGCATCCCTCACCGCCGGTGTCCACCAACGGGTTTGGGGGTTGCCGCTGCGACAGGCACCGACCACCTTGTGGCCACAGCTCCAGTCAGCTGTCTCGACAATGGAGGCACGGAACAGGGTCCACTCGGACTCAATGTCCCCCGCCTCCCCCGGGGCGTGAGTGAAGCTTTCCCGGAGGTGTGAGTTGAAGCTCTTTCTGACAGGAGATTCAGCCAGACGTTCCCAGCAAACCCTCACAGAACATTTGGGCCTGCCAGGTCTGACCGCCATCCTCCCCCACCATCGGAGCCAACTCACCACCAGGTGGTGATCAGTTGACAGCTCCGCCCCTCTCTTCACCCAAGTGTCCAAACACACATCGAACTGCGGCCAAGGGCGTCCTGGTGCCAAGTGCACATATGGACACCCTTATGTTTGAACATGGTGTTCGTTATGGACAATCCATGACAAGCACAGAAGTCCAACAACAGAACACTACTTGGGTTCAGATCAGGGGGCCGTTCCTCCCAATCACGCCCCTCCAGGTCTCACTGTCACTGCCCACGTGAACATTGAAGTCCCCCAGGAGGACGAGGGTGTCCCCAGAGGGAGCGTCCTCCAGTACTCCCTCCAAGGACTCCAAAAAGGGTGGATACTCTGAGCTGCCATTCGGTGCAAAGGCACAGATGACAGTCAGGACCCGTCCCCCCACCCGAAGGTGAAGGGAGGCTACCCTCTTGTCTACCGGGGTGAACCCCAATGTACAGGCGCCAAGCCAGGGGGAAACAAGCATTCCTACCACCGCTCTGCGCCTCTCACCAGGGGCAACTCCAGAGTGGTAGAGCATCCAACCCCTCTCGAAGAAACTGGTTCCAGAGCCCACACTGTGTGTCGAAGCGAGCCCAACTATATCTAGCCGGTACCTCTCAACCTCGCACACCAGCTCAGGCTCCTTCCCCGCCAGAGAGGTAACGTTCCACGCCCCCAGAGCCAGCTTCTGCAGCCGGGGGTTGGACCGCCTCCGACTGCCCAACTCTCTTAGCACCGTGATCCCGATCTGGACGGATGCGGAGGATGTGTGGGTCAAATTCACATCAAAGGTGTAAGTTTACCGTCGTCTGATGTGTAGGGGTTTGAAGACCATATGAACGACAACCAACATATCATGCAAGCCAACTTCTTGATCTGTCACCTAATTCAAACCAGGCCGTACACATCTCTCGTTACACAGTATATATCAACTACACAGTTCATTTCAAGTGTCAGTTCAAGTGTCAGGATGCTACGGTGATGCTGCTGATGATGTCATGCTTTTGTGACAAAGATATACTCACACACCTTCTCTGTCTTCTACTTTCAGAATCCACTCACAGCCATGGACCACTGTTGAGGACAACCCCTGGAAATCCTTGGAAACGCTTTAATTGTTTTGATACATTCAAGGTTTTCAAGGTTATTGGATTTTGAATAAAGTGCTTGAAACTGCTTGATATTGTAATTGCATTACTTTCATGGTATGTAGCTTGGTCAGTGACACAATTAGAAACATTTAATCTGATTTCTGCCTTATATAGAAGGTAGTGCAATGAGCAAGTGTAATGAACATCTTCAGTAACAACATCTAGGAGAAGTGGAGCTGTGACTTCTAAGTGAAATCCACCTCTGAGGTTTGTACATCAGTTTGACTTTGTGTCTGACAGTGGAGCTGATCTCAGAGCAGTTCAGACTGCACCGCTGACAGTCATCTCCACGTGTTGTGATTCCTCCGTCAGTCTCTGCTGGATGAAGCTCTCCTCTCCACTCCACCTCCAAGTAACATCGCCCAGTCAGAGCTGATGCTGCTTGTTACGTCCACAGGTGACAGACAATAACATGACAACCAGTAAATCAAATAAGTCTCAGTGGAAGTGAACAAGTGTGATTTATTATAACAAAAAAAACAAAAACAAAACAAAACAAAAAAACATGCCAAGGTGGGGAAGGATGGGACAAAGTGGTTGTGCCAAATCAAATGAAATCAATCTAACAGAAGAAGGCCTGTCTGAGCTACCTCTGAAGACAGAAAACAAACAAAAAAAAGGCCTAACTGGCTTGTCTAACAAAATCTCCAAAACAATACAGCGGTGGCACAACCAATAAACCTAGTGGGATAACAGTGATCATCTACCTGAGTGCAAAAATGTAAAGGGTACCCCAACTTACCTAGTCCCAAAAACCTCCCACACACACCTGAACAAACATGTCTCCGAAAAGAGCACAAAAAGAGACAAGGATAGCAAGAACCATGTGCGACAAAATCAAGAGTCAAGAGAAGAGACTGAAGGCCTGAGACGTCCTCCATTTAAGGTGTCTCCTCTGATGTGATAGGCCAGCTGAAGAGGTAGTTATCCAATCAGCCACACAGGTGAGCAGCATCCCTGCAGCCATTACCTGAAGAAAAACACAACACACAGGGAAGGGGGAGGGGACACACAAATACACAGAATACCTGGCTGCCTAGCATGTAACACTGCTGCTTCAACCTCTCTGGATCATCAGGACTCAGCTGATCCTCTCTCAGCACAAACACCTTTCTCATCACTCATAGTCTGACAGGGACCACGACTCCCAGCTGATGAGAGAAGAACAGACAACAGAAGTCATGAATGAGTGTTTACAGAGACTCCCTTCATCATTTACATTTAGTCATTTAGCAGACGCTTTTATCCAAAGCCACTTACAGAGAAGGGAACAATCAAGGTACAGTGCGATAAGAAAGCGCTGGGTGGCGGAGCCAGGCGTCGCTCATTGGAGGAGCGCAGCGGTCGTGAGGTAACATATGCCTGTACAAGGGCGTTCAGGTAGGTAGGTGCAGAACCGGAGACAACTTTGTATGCGAGCATTAGCGCTTTGAATTTAATGCAGGCTGCTACAGGTAGCCAGTGGAGCTCGATGAGCAGCGGGGTGACATGTGACCTTTTGGGTTGGTTGTAGACCAGGGGCGCCGCCGCGTTCTGGATCATCTGAAGAGGTTTCACTGTATTACAGCATTACAGTAGTCTAGTCTTGAGATGACCACAGCTTGTGTCAGGAGTTGAGTGGCATGTTGTGTTAAGTAAGGTCTGATTTTTCTGATGTTGTAAAGTGCAAAGCAGCATGACCAGGCAACTGAGGCAACATGACTGGAAAAGGTTAGTTGGTCATCAATCATCAGTCCTGTTCAGACACAGGTGGAGCGGCTGTGTAGCGTAGCTGTGACAAAGATGAACTGATCACTTCTTTAGAGTTGGAATGAGAGAACGAACACTTTGAGATCAGATCTGATGAATGAGGACCACTGTCTCTGTACATCTTGTAATGCTGTCAGCTGGAATCAGCAGTTCTCCAATCTGAATAAAGAATAAATGATGTTGATAAAAATCCATTTATAATCCAATCAGATGTGTTCAGGTTTGAAATGTGCAGCTCAACATTACTATGTCCTAATCAATGAGCTTTTCTCTAAAATGAGTAGAGTGACTTTGTCATTGTGTTATTGTGGATCATCATAATGTCAGCCTTCTACAGACATCATCCAAACTTCAGCACAACATTCAGACAACCATTCATGTCAACACAGATCTGATGAATGAGGACCACTGTCTCTGTACATCTTGTAATGCTGTCAGCTGGAATCAGCTTTATTTCCTGTAGACATGAGCACAACAACAACAGTCGTCTTCACATCAGCCAAAAACACACGATCACTATGAGCTTCTGGCTCATCTGATTGGCTGACTGTTCTCTCTCTTTCTCTCTCTGTCTTTCTGTCCAGTCCTGAAGCCTGTCACCGTTCTCCTCTCACAGCTTCACTGAGGAAAGCAGCTGCTGAGAAGGTTGGAGGTTTACAGGAAATACTGGATCTGTGCTTTGATACTAACTGTGTTTAGTACAATACTGCTGAGACCAACATGGACTGACTGCAACCCTCTACTGACCTCAGAGTCTGCAGACTGCAGTGTGGACTCTCCACAAGATCAGACAGAGGCTTCACTCCTGAATCCTTCAGGTCGTTGTCTCTCAGGTCCAGCTCTGTCAGATGGGAGGGGTTGGACTTCAGAGCTGAGGCCAGAGAAGCACAGCTGATCTCTGACAAACTGCAGCTCCTCAATCTGAATAAAGAATAAATGATGTAAGTTTAGAAGACAATGTTCCTGCTTGAAATCATTCAATGTTTAATGATCTGTTCAGAGCTGAAGAATGTTTAGAAAGTAGAAGTTTAGAAAATGGAAACTCCAAACACCTGAACCCAACAGGATGCAGCTTCACAACTGTCAAATACAAAAAGTGACAAAGAGCTCTCATTAATATTAATGACAACGTGCTGCTACTTCAATAAAGACGGAGTGACTACACCTCTTAAACTCTGCAGCTCCACCAGTGGCTCCATCTATACAAACTCATGTTGTGCAGCCAAACACAAATAAAAACCCACAGAAATTAAATTAAGATTCAACTCAAAATCCCAAAGTTTACAAAGATGACAAATATGTCAGGATGAATTTTGGGGAAATGTGAACAAAAGACATCAACAATATTTATTTTAGGAATAGTGGAGTCATAAAATCAAAGCATGTTCAGTTTGAACTATTCAGTCAGTATAAGCGTCATAAATCTTCATCAAAATGTTGGAAAAGAAAATACTGAATATATTTGTTATTGTCTGACTGTTGAAATAGATGATTCATTTATTTAATGTATTTATGTATTTTTATCATCATTTATTAAAAAAAGAAATCTGAGATAAAAAGTTGAAGAGGTTCACAGTGAATTATCCAGTGTAGATTTTTCTTGTTATATACAGGTTTGAAATGTGCAGCTCAACATTGCTCTGCCACAGTCAATGGACTAAACCACAGAAGAAGAAAATAGACTTTAGCATTCAGATACTCAGTGTGGATCAGTATAATATCAGCCTGATGTCTGCAGTTTAGCGTCAATATAACTTTCACATCATATTAATCTCAGCATAGAAATAAAGAATGGAGTCTGACCTCAGAGTGTTCAGTCTGCAGTGTGGACTCTCCAGAAAATCACACAGCAGCCTAACTCCTACAGTAAATCATGCAGGTCGTTGAGACTCAGGTCCAGCTGTGTCAGATGGGAGGGGTTGGACTTCAGAGCTGAGGCCAGAGACGCACAGCTGATCTCTGACAAACTGCAGTTCTCCAATCTGAATAAAGAATAAATGATGTTGATAAAAATCCATTTATAATCCAATCAGATGTGTTCAGGTTTGAAATATGCAGCTCAACATTACTATGTCCTAATCAATGAGCTTTTCCCTAAAATTAGTAGAGTGACTTTGTCATTGTGTTATTGTGGATCATTTTAATGTCAGCCTTCTACAGACATCATCCAAACGTTAGCACAACATTCAGACAACCATTCATGTCAACACAGATTAATAACATGCTGCTGATCTCAGTCAAGTCTGGTATTAGAGGATCAAATCAAATCAGACATGTTGGACTAAAAACAGTTTATTATTGATTCCATGACCTTCTGACTGTGTTTGCTGTCTTAGTAGGTAAATGTCATTCAAAGGAGAGTTCTACATTTGTTCAAGTGTGTCTTCAAACAGCAGCCACATGTACATTCAAAGAGTTATTGGTGGCACTCATCATTCCTCCTGTCCATACTGAGTGTGAAGTGCTCTCTTCATAACACAACTACACTGTAAGAAATGACTTCAGAAGTTCAGCTGAAACTAATATGAAGCTTCAGCAGTCTGAGTTAGATACATCAAGTGCGTGTCTACCAACGTTAAAGACATTTCATTTCTGTACTTTTATGAATATGAATATGTACAAAAAACTACATGAACTACAGTCAGTGAACTGACCTCAGAGTCTGCAGTCTACAGTTTGGACTCTCCAGTCCAGCAGACAGTGTCTTCACTCCTGAATCATACAGGTCATTGTAGCTCATGTCCAGCTCTGTCAGATGGGAGGGGTTGGACTTCAGAGCTGAGGCCACGACTTGACAGTGAATCTCTGAGAGTTTACACAGAGAAAGTCTGTGATGAAAAATTGGAAAAATACAAAAAGATTTAATTACTTACAAAATATGTTATTATGAAAGAGGATACTTTCTATTTACTCCATGTGTTTGATGTCAGAACAGGTTGACATGTTTGATGAACATTTGCATTCATGAAGGGAGAGAAAATGGAGTTCATTTAGACTTCCATAATGTCTACAGTCTATCAGTGTGATCTGATCCCATGTCTGTCTACATAAAGTTAGCATGAGGCCATGTTGATGAGAAAAACATTTTAACAACTCAGTGAACAGTTACAGTCGGGAAAGATGATCAAATCTTTATCAAGTTTCAAACAAGAGAAATGTTTGCTGAGGAAACATTCAGCAGTGATGATGACAGACTCTCAACACTTTAACAAAATCTGGAAATATAAATTAATTCAACTTATGTTTGTTTTTCCTTTTTATGATTTCTTCCATTATAATATAAACCATGATTGTGTTGTTCACATAGAGGTGTAGGACCAATATAATGCAGTGACAAACTGGACTTCCTCAGCCTTTCTGCAGTTCCTCACAGCTGGAATCAGTCTCAGTCGTCCCTCCCATGATGTGTTGTACTTCTCCAGGTCCAACTCATCCAGAACCTCCTCTGACATCTGCAGCATGTAGCCCAGAGCTGAGCAGTGGATCTCAGAGAGTTTCTTCTCTGATCTGTTCTCTGACTTCAGGAACTCTTGGATCTCCTGATGGACTGAGTCATCATTCATCTCAATCAGACAGTGGAAGATGTTGATGCTTCTGTCAGGAGAGACACGATAACTGTTCATCTTCTTCAAGTTGTTGATGGCTCTCTGGATGCTCCTTGAACTAGTCTTTCGCTGACCCAGCAGGCCTCCTAAGAGTCTCTGGTTGGACTCCAGAGAGAGGCCATGAAGGAAGCGAACAAACAGGTCCAGGTGACCATTTTTACTTCGAAGGGATTTCTCCATGGTTTTCTCCAGGAAGACATCCAGGGATGAGAAATCACCATCACACAGGAAGTTCTTCAGTACCTCTGTCTTCTTGTTGGTGTAACAGTGGAACAGGTAGACTGCAGCCAGAAACTCCTGAACGCTCAGATGAACAAAGCAGATCACACTCTCTCTTTTGAAGATCTCTGTACAAACTCCTGAGTACACTGAGGCCTCTGTGACATCCAGACCACACTGCTCCAGGTCTTCTTGGTAGAACATGATGTTTCCTTTCTCCAGCTGTTCAAACGCCAGCCTCCCCAGCTTCAGAAGAACTTCCCTGTCAGCCTCCGTCAGCTTCTGTGGACTCGTCTCATGTCCTTCATCGTACTTCTTCTTCTTCCTCTTTGTCTGAACCAGCAGGAAGTGTGAGTACATGTCAGTCAGGGTCTTGGGCAGCTCTCCTCTCTGGTCTGTGGTCAACATGTGGTCCAGAACTGTGGCAGTGATCCAGCAGAAGACTGGGATCAGACACATGATGTGGAGGCTCCTGGAGGTCTTGATATGTGAGATGATTCTGCTGGACAGATCTTCATCACTGACTCTCCTCCTGCAGTACTCCTCCTTCTGAGCGTCAGTGAAGCCTCGTACTTCTGTTACCCTGTCAACACGTGAAGGAGGGATCTGATTGGCTGCTGCAGGTCTGGAAGTTATCCAGATGAGAGCCGAGGGAAGCAGTTTCCCCTTGATGAGGGGAATAAGAATAAGCCGGGTGGATAGTAAAGAGTGTGCTCTTTCAGGCACACTCAATAATAAGAATAAGAATAAGTGCGGTGGATAACATATAGTGTGCGCTTTCAGGCACACTCAGTAAGCGCGGTGGATAACATATAGTGTGCGCTTTCAGGCACACTCAATAAATAATCATATAACCATAAGTCATTAAGGACTTCAATGTGCTCATAAATCTGTCAGTTTCCCTTCACTTCGTAGTGTACGGTACAGAGAGCCCCTCTGCTGCGTTGTTATCAATCCATTGTTCAGAACGCAGAACCACATTACTGAAAATCCAGTCCACGTTGGTTTTTCTAATGTTGCACACAGAGCCGGATATAACACCGTTATAGGAACATGAATGGATGGATGAAGGATGGATAGAAGAAAGTTTGTCAGGACAGTAAGTATTCATCACTGCTGGTAGTAACAGTTAGTTAGCTCTAGCCGTCTCTTTCATGTTCCATGTTTTGTGATTTCACATTTTCTTTTATTCATTGGCTTAACCATGAAGGATTTTAATGGTTAATAAAGACTTTAAAGTTCACCACATGAGCAATTTATAATGCTGTAATGAAAAGTTACAATGTCTACGCTGAAATCAAATTGGCTGATAGTGTTGCTGTGATCTACTGTCAGGTGTCGGGTGTCAGAATATTGTTCATGATTTATTGTATAGGCTAGTTTGTGTACATACACAGTTATGTTTATATGCATTGGCAATGTTGTATTGCAGTCATGTCAACAAAGCCACTTGGTTTGAATTATGTTTTAATGTGCATCTAAGTTGCTTTCAGGGGAAGTGTGAACATGTCCATCTTGTAAATGTGTAATCACTGCGATAAGAAGGCGTTCACGGTTTATCCTTTAGAGAAATTAATGTGTTGGAGGATGAGAAGGAAAGAGGGGTGGGCAGGAATGATACCGATAAATTAGTAGTACGACAGAAAGCTTTAGTCAGAACGCTGCCAGAGCTCAGCAGCTTCAACTCTCTCTGGTGATGGAGACCTTGGAGGGAGGTGAACTCTGCATTTCACAACTGCTCAACGCCTCCTGCAGGAAACCAACCCGTCCTCACTTTGAGTCCACGCTAGCTTACATACTGATGTCCTTTATCGCTCTGCTCACTTCAGCTCTTAACCTGCTGGTCATCATCTCTATCTCTCACTTCAAGTAGAAATTCATTAATTTTTAATGATTATGATAGTGATGAAAAAAGAAAATACAAATTAAAAAAAAAAACATTAACAGAGACAGTGGCATTTTTCCAAGCTATGATTTTGTATTTCTTTGTTCTAGTTGCTTTTATCTGAATGATGATTGACATTATAAATAATGTTGATGATATATTGTTACTCTTCCTCCCCAGGCAGCTCCACACCCCCACCAACCTCATCCTCCTCTCTCTGGCTTTCTCAGATTTCTTCGTGGGCTTCCTCATGGCCTTTCAAATAGTGTCCATAGACGGATGCTGGACCATTGGTGAATTTTTGTGTACTCTTTTTCACTATCTAGGATACATTATTACCTCTGCTTCAATAGGAACCATGGTTATTATATCTATTGACCGCTATGTGGCTATTTGTCATCCTCTGCATTACTCCACTCAAATCACACAAAAAAGAGTTCAAGTCTGTATTTGTCTGTGTTGGATATGTTCTGTGGTCTTTCAAAGTCTGATTCTGAAGCATACCCTGAAACCACCAAGTCAGATATCCTGCTCTGGAGACTGTGTCATTGCCATTGACTACATTGCTGCACTTCTAGACCTTATTTTTTCCTTCATAGTTCCCATCACTATTATTGTTGTTTTGTATATGAGAGTATTTGTGGTGGCTGTGTCTCAGGCTCGTGCCATGAGGTCCAATATTGCAGCTGTTACACTCCAGAAATCAGGAAAAGTAACTGCTAAAAAATCTGAACTGAAAGCAGCAAAGACTCTTGGTGTTATTATAGTTGTGTTTCTGTCATGTTTCTGCCCATATTATTGTGTTGTAGGGCAAGACGACTTGAGCAGTATTTTTGCTGCAAATTTTGTAATATGTTTGGTCTATTTTAACTCCTGTCTAAACCCTCTGATCTATGCACTTTTTTATACGTGGTTTAGAAAATCAATTAAGGTCATTGTTACACTGAAGATACTGCAGCCAGACTCCTGTGATGCCAACCTACTGTAAAGTCTCATGTGCATGGTGCCTGAAGCTAGACCTTCAGCATGAATAGAAAAATGTATTGGGTCACAGAGATGAGAAATTGAATAGTGGGGATCATATTTGGGTCATTTTGCTTATGTGCGTTATAATATAATGTTCTCCAAGAATCACTGTATTTCCCAGTAAAGTTATATTCCTGTGGCACAATTCTGTTGTGCTGGCTGTGTAATACTTCTACTTCTACAACACAGTAAGTTTGAAAATAAATGTGAAAATTGTCCAACTGTCTAGAAGTATATTTAAGATATTTATGTCCACATTAGAAGGACAGGACAAGGACAGCATGATAGATCCTCAAGAAATACAAACAATCATAGATCATCAATTAATATGTAGCATACCAACCAAATAAAAAAACATTTGAATTTTGGTCTATTGTTGTTTACTGATTGCTTGCAACTTCAATAAATCATTGAAGAACTAGAAAGAAAAGTAAATCTATATAAACATAAAAAGAGAAACACAGATCTCCAAGGCACTGTTTCTCAGCTGTATTTCTTCACAAGTCAATTAAATATACCTCTCTTTAACCAGAGCTATACTAAAGCTAATGTCCTATACAGCATTAAATGTAACATTTAACATATATTGTGAGGGCTGTAATTTATATTTGGTGAATTTTCCTTTATATTCAGTTGTCTTTTCAGCCATGTTAGTGGTATGGTTTCAGGGATGGCAATGTCGGTTTACCAGTCAGCTCACCACTTTTTTCCTGAGAGAAATATCTCAAAAACTACTGATTGATTACTGTGGAATTTTGTACATGCAGAATTCAAGGGCTACTGACTTTGCAGATATTCCTGACTGTCTAGTAGGATGACATGTGTGGCTTTTAGTAAAATGTTTTGTTAAATTCGTTTGTGTCAGAAGTCTGGACCTTGAGCCGGAAACTCCCAACTCCTGCAACATTTGTTCATAAATTCAATCTTATCTACCCAAAAGGCCCTGGAGAGCTTCAGAGTTGAGTGCAGCAGAGAAAATAGAACCAGATTTTGTTCATGACGGAAACCGTAGCACAAAACATCACCTTTTACACTGCAAATTATATGGTTCTTACCCAGATTTAAAAAAAACAACAACAACAACAACTTAGATTTAGAGGTGTGTAGATTTATCTTGTTTTAAGAGTTAAATTCTTATTTTAAGTCTTCAACTTTACACTAATCTTACTGTAAATCAAGCACAACCTTTTATCTCTTTTTTTGTCTCAAATAGGCAGGAAATCTTAAAATGAGGTAAATAACTGTTAAAATAAAATATATTACATCTCTGCCCCAAAGTCTCATCAAAATAAATACTGTTTTAAGATTCAGTAACATACTCAAATTACTTGATTCAAGAGTCACACAAAAAGCATACTGTACAACCTGATACAATTTTCAGTAGAGATGCAACAGGCTGATGTTCAACAATCAGATCCTAATCTATTTAAAATATTGAGATAGCTGATTCTGTATTATTTTATTTTTTTGTCTGTTTTCACATTAACTATGATATTTTATATAATATGGCGGTGACCGACAAGCAGGATGCTCCCCCTTGTTGATCAAACCGCTTGGCAAAGAGGTTTGATCAAAACCACCATCATCATCAGGGTTCATCATCTAGAGGTTATTATTGAAATAATTTAGATGAAAGTTATATTTTAAATAAATCAACAGAGGTCAGTAAAATAATTAGGACTCATCCTCTAGGTGTCATTAATGTGGCAAGCAATTTTACAAAGAATCAGATAAAAACTACTGAAGATACATTAAAGTTTGACCTGAAGTTGGTGCTAAAGCAAATGTCATGGGGTCACCAAAATAAACTGGCTTCATCCCTTATAAGGACTGATTAATGTGCACTGTGAATTTGAAAAACAAATAAACATGAAAGTTGCGATGGTGAGGGTAAAATCACATCATTTTAAGTTTTTTAAGTCAGAGACAGTGTTACATGCTCACACTGCTGACAGTTTTTCACATAACCATGAAAACAAAGTTTGTCAAACGTAAGGACTTCTTCAGCCCAATAAAGAAATATTTTCAGAACCAGCTGTTAACTTTTAACACTTCAATAAGATATTACTGTTGTTTTGAGAGAAAAATAAATAAATTTAAAAAAAGGAAATACATTTTGAGAACATGGGACCGTTAACTTGTTTATGAAAAACAGATACAGATCAGCTATACTGACACTGATTCATAGAAATTTTTTTTTGTTGTTGATGGCTGAGATCAGCAGGTCAACCAATACACATGTGCATTCCTAAGGCTGATGTCTATGGGCAATGATATCACTAAGACTGAATTTTATTGGCACAAACTCACTTTCTCTGAAAAATATGAAGTGTAATCAATGGGCTCATGTACAAGAATGGGAACTGCCAATCAGAAAGATATCCCCAACCAGTCCAAACACTGGAAGAGTGTCATTACATCAGCAATAATCATAGACTTCCCACTGATGTACTTGCCATTGAGGATACACCATTTTACTGAGACAATAGACTGCATGACATCTAATCCCCAAAAATCTCTGACTTTTCTCTTAACATATTCAGTATTTGTAACAGCTGATACAGACCCTGATTCAGGTGGATGAATGCATCAAGTATACAGTATGCAAACATACAGACCATTCTCTTGAATGCAGTTACACGGCCTAGTTGTCGATTGAGTGTGGCATTTTCATAGTTTTACAATATTTAACGTTTTCTAACTTTTATCTTAACAGAGGTCCTGCCCCATGCACTGACAGTGAGCAGACACTGCAGCGTGTCTTCGTGAATGGACAGCCATGTGTGTTACTGGTCTCAGTGATACACCAAGCCAGTCTCAGAGACAAGCTGCATCCTACAGCCTTGCCACACCTGATGACAATTCTTGGTGGAAAGTAAGAAAAGACTTAACACTTCACTGTGTCACACTTGTACATGTTTTTGTCACAGATTTTATTTGTTCACGTTGCTATTCTAATATTCTTTGAATTAATTTGTGAGTGGTCATCACATTTTTCTGCTATACTGTCATATAACACCCACAAAGGTACGAGCCAGCAGTGACATACCACCTGGGCACAAAGAATCACTTTGTTAGCATTCCACAAATTGGGCGCTGACAAAGGCATTGTTATGATGGCCTTGAGGAAATGCTCAACCCTGGCAAGGGTGATGTTGTCATCACTGACATATTTAGGAAAAAGAAACTTAAGGCTAAGAGTAAAGTTATGTTAAGTATGGGCATTAATTATGGCATAACACCCACAGCTGACAGATTTAGCCATTCAGGGGCCAAGCCCACAGAGCCAGGCGCTCTGGGTGCGGGTGTAAGACTGCCACCCCTCCCTGTGATAGCAGGTCCCTGTGCAGTGGAAACTGCCAGGGCTGAGCGCACAGCAACTGATATATCTCCGCCAACCAATGAATCGCAGGCCAGTGCAGAGCTATCAAAATCAGTGCGTGGCCATACCTCCCACTCTGGACAGGCCAGGGAGGGCGTAAAAACACTCGTGCGGCAAGGCGTGCGCTAGTGCGTCTACACCGAGGGGAGCATCCGTGCAAGAGAGTAAAACAGTGCGCACTGCGCGTCGTCTCTCGACGTGAACAGATCCACCATGGCCCAACCGAAACAGGCCCATAACTGTTCCACAATCCCCAAGTGCAGAGTCCATTCCCTGTATACTGGCGCGCCCCTGGACAACAGGTCTGTGCCCGTATTCAGGGCTCCCAGGACGTGCGTCACTCTCAAGGAGAGGAGACGACTGCAGCTCCACAGAAACAGTCTGCGTGCCAGCATGTGCAACTGACGGGAGCGTAATCCCCCCTGACGGTTGATGTATGCCACCGTCGTCGTATTTTCCGTCCTCACCAGGACATGATGACCCATGAGAGACGGAAGGAAACGTTTCAGGGAGAGGAACACCGCTGAAAGTTCCAGAAAATTTATGTAAGAGCGCTGGAGGTCCACACTCCAGCAGCCCGTCACAGACCGGCCCTCGTGAATTCCGCCCCAACCTGTCAGGCTGGCGTCTGTAGTGACCACCCTCCTGGACAGGATGGATCCCATGGGCACACCCTGAGTCCGAAAGGACAAGACTCCCCAGTGGCGCAGCGCCCTGGCACACCCCAGTGTGACCAGCACTCTCCGTGCACTATGACACTGTGCTGTGCCCTGTGCTGGGGACAGCATGCTCTTTTCCGCGTTTATCACGACACCCAGATCGACTAGGTGTCATATGAGAATATGCCTGTGCGCCCTGGCCTCCTGCTCCGATTGTGCCAACAGCAGCCAATCGTCCAGATATGTGGCCAAGTGGATGCCCTGCCGTCTCATCAGGGCTATTGCTGCTTCCGTGCACCGCACAAACACCCTTGGGCTTAAAGACAGACCGAAAGGGAGCATGCAGTACTCGTAACAGATCCCCTGGAAAGCATTCTTTCTCAGATACTTTCTGTGGGGAGGATAGATCGTGATGTGGAAATACGCGTCTTTCAGATCGACAGAGTGAACCAGTCACTCTGTTGCATAAGGCGCAGCAGGAATGCATGCGTTAGCATCCTGAACTTGTATTTCCTGAGATATTTGTTCAGAGCACGTAGATCCAGGATAGGGCGGATACTGCTCCCTCCCCTTTTGGGAACCAGAAAATACCTGGAGTAAAAACTGCTCTGACACTGTGCGGGAGGTACGACACAGATTGGCCCTTTGTTTTAACAATGAGAGGATTTCCTCCTGTAAAACATGGGCTGACTCTCCCTGAGCATGGGAGTGTATTATACCAGCGAAACGCGGGGGAACAGCGGAGAACTGCAGCCTGTATCCCCTCGAAATCGTCTGTAACACTCAGGGTGGGGCTGGGAGCGTGGCCCATCTCTGAGTGGACACACACCATAGCCCCTCCACCATGAGATGCCCCAGCCCCGGTGCGGTGGCACCCTCTCTTGCCGGAATAGTGACATGGCCCCGGGGTGCTCTGAGCAGGAGAGCACAGCGACGGGGCCCACACATCTCCTGCCCCGGGGAAAGCTGTGACTTCCCGGGTGTCACCACTGCGCTGTTTATTTTGATATGTTTGGCTTTTTTATTAGCTGTGCCCTCGGCACTCGGCCCAGATACGGCAGCGGAACACATTTTATTTTCTTTACAGAAACGTGTGACTGTGCGTGCTTGTGGACATGAGAGGGGGAAACGGCTGAACCCTCTGCCATCAAATGGTTTGTGGCAGCCGGGAGATGGGGGCATGGTGGGCCTCCAGGTGCATGCTCGAAAGCCAAACAGGTGGAGCTGGCGAGCGGGGAACTGCCAGCTGCACCACCAATGAAGAGAGGGGCGGTCAGGCCGCTCTCTTCTTTTTCCTGGCCTGGTTGTAGACAGCTTATGCGGGCTGTGCCGGCAGAGCTGCAGCCAGGACCGAGGATTTCCCGGACCTGCCAGCCCAACTGGGCAGGGATGACGGGGCGGGCTGGGGTTTCGGCTGTTCCAGCATTTTTAACTGCGAAACCTGGGAAACAGCCTGCGCGAAGCTTTTGCGTGGCGCAGGTGGAGAGGGAGCTGGGGGCTTTTGAGGAAGGCAAAGCCGGAGAGCTTCAACCTCCTTTTTGGCTTCACACCATTGTTGCATCGTTGAGTCCAACGCGGAGCCAAAAATCCCCTCCGGGACAATGGGCATGTCCAGGACGTCATCCCTTTCTCTGTCTGACAGGTTGGCGAGGTTGAGCCACCACTCTTGTTCCTGCAGAACTATAGTGCCCAGCGCTTTTCCCGTGGCCCGGACCACACAGCGGTGGACATGTAGAGGTGATGACCGGTATCTCCTCCCACGTAGCTGGGTCCTGAGTTTGCACAAAAGCAGGGAGAGGACATTGAGCGCTCTGGCCGAAAGCGCCACCGCCTTATATGCCTTTTCTGTCAGGGCCAACTGAAAACGGTCAGACATGGATGGCAGGCTGGGGCTCTGGGAAGACACCACTGACAGCTGGGGGTGAAGGTGCGCTGCAACGAGTGGCTCCATCAGAGGCATGCGGAGCAGACCCAGGCTCTCCATCGCCTCACAGTAAAGGGATGAGGCCCCGGGAGTCAGGCTCCTGCTGCTGTAAGGGCGGTCTTTCCATGAACTCACCACCTCATCCAGCAGCCGGGGAGAAGACGGGGAGAAGTTGTTTCGTCGCGCTCTTGGCCAAAGGCAATTTCTTCCCCTCGTAGCGGGATCTGTAGGTCTCAGCTACAACAGCAGGCCAGGGGATGGCCAGCTGGGCAGCAGCGTGTTTGCACACGTTGAGCATGTCCGAGCTGGGGAGGGGAGAAGCTGGTGTGCTGCCCTCATCTCCATCCCGAGAGGCAATGGAGGCCACGGGCTGCGCAGCCCCGGCCGGAGTCATGAAGATGTCGTCCATCTTGATCCTCTGATATGAGGAGTTCCGAGGTGCCAACTTCATCTTCCCTTCCAGTACCTGGACATCTTCCTCCTGCAGGGGTCCGCTAGGTCGAGCTGGGATCCCCAGCTGGCACTAGCCTCCGGTGCCACCACTGCAACAACCCCCCTTTCCCCTCCATCTTTGACGGCGGCGCCATCAGGAGGGAAATAGGGGTGATGACCAGACAAACTACCCTGGCAGGCTAGCCGTCTGTGGAGACTCTTGATGGTGAACACCGTACAGTGTTGACACAAGCCGGGGACTTCGATAGCTAGCCAGCGTGTTCCAGCCCCGGAGTCTCTGTGCCCTCTGGTGTGAGGGGTTTTAGCCTCCATCCCTCACAAGCTGGTGTGCAGGCAAGGGGGCGAGGAAAGCACAGAATTCGATCTGGTGTGACTGATGAAGCAGAAAAATGTCCAAGGCTAGGTAGCGCCCGGCGACGGAAGCTAAATAAGATCCATCTGTGGACACTTTAGCTAGCTAGCCCAGGACATGAGATATGCTCCAAGTGAGAAGAGGTGTTTGAATGATGTGGTGCCGTCCGCATGGGCTATTTAAGGTAGGTGGGACTACCTGGAGCGGACAGACACGTTTCACCAGCCACTCAGGATTGACGTAATGAGATTAATGCTTCTGAGGGCTGCAGCGAGGCGTGCATCCCATAGTGAAACGAACAACTGGTTTGACTAAAAAGCACATGAATATGCAGCAGTGCGACTGACAGATATGGTTAGACATCCGTAGCAAATCTTAATGTTATGACATACACCTGAGAAGTGTGCTGGGCGAGGTCGATGGTTGGAGCACCAGCTGTTCCGGGCTATGTGCTAATCCACACAAGCAGTGCAACAGCACACTCATGGTGGAACACGTTCGCTCCCTCGTCAACAAAGTGAATATCAGACTGTGTAAAGCTTTGTAGCATGAGGAAGTGCTGTCTTGACGCTCTCATAGAAACCTGGCTGCACCACGAGCACTGTGGTCCAGCTGGAGGAGCTAATGCTACGTCGACAGAGAAACCCCACCAGCAAGGTGCCGGGATGCCGTAGTTTTGTAAATGAGTCTGCACACGTTGTAAATGATGCCGTCAACCTCAGGATGCTAGCTTGTTAATTTGGTTAGCTGTGCGCATGGTGACAGTCGGATATATTAATCCACTCTAATAAAACGCCCAGTAATGAAAAAAATCATCCAAAATGCAAAAGAAGACAATAACTAACTGTTGATAACATTTCTGCAGCCATATTGTTTTGTGTTCGATGGATGGTAAAGGATTAAACTTACCTTCTCTCAAACGTGAAACTTCTTCTCAAAATGACAGCTCCTCTTTGCCTGCCAGGTCAAAGGCCATGTCACCTTTGACCATGGTCTTCAACTCAGAGGGGTACTACTAGTTAATGAGGCAATACTGCCTCCTACTGCTCTGGAGTTGTAAGCAGTATTGATTTGCAATCTTAACCCGTTAGAATTAGGTTGTTTTAACATAAATTATTCTAGTAAATTTTTACTTGTTGCATTTTATGTTAAAACTACATGTTTTAAAACTGCTCAACAACAAAACATGATTTTATATAGTAGAAGCTACATGTTAGACTTAGGATAAGGTAACAGACACCCAGTTTGCTTTTTTTGAGTGTATTACCCCCCAAACGCACACAAATAAGGCAGTTTACCTCGCTGAGTATTCCCCCCTAACTGCCTAGCCCAAAATCTTACTAAACTCACCCCTAGTCTTCATGCAGCTTGCAGTGGGTAATTACGCACTGGAAACCAGCGGGTCTGAGAAGTCACCTGCAAGCAGGCCACCATGCAGGATCCCACGGACATGCTCCCGAGACACTAACCACGTTGCCACAACACTAGACAAAGAAAAAAACGATGTGACCCAAAGGGGAAATGCCACTACAGCCTAATAGGGAAACTCCAAACACAGCGCATCGGGGTGGCAAAACTACCTTCTCCTTGGACCAGCACAACCAACTTCACCTAAGGAGAAAAGCGCAGAAAAACTCCAGACCTTCAAAATCCCTCCTATAAAGCAGCTGTCTCACTGCAGCAACTCCCAGAACTTCCAGCAACACGAAGACAGAACGGCGATCACCACAGAACCAAACACACCCCAGGCCCTCATCAGCTGATCAACATGTAAACAAAAGACACATGTCTACACACCCAATAATCCCAAAAAAAATCACCGACCACGAACGGACAAGGCTCCATTTGTCACAATCTGGCTCTTTGGGCCATGACAAAACAGGAGTGGCACTGTTTTTAGGAGGTTAGCATATTTATTTATTTAACATAAAGCAACAGAAAATAGAACAAATGTTACAAATGAGATGTGGACATCAGTATTATCAGTGGTGTAGGTGAGTGTGGTGAATGTGTGTTGTCAAGTGCATTCAACTAAAAAGAAAAAGAAGGGTTAAGCCTGCGGCTGCCACACCACTCCACGGACGTCTGCTGGGGAGAGAGTGAGAGACAGAATGAATCAAACGTGGGCCTTTATAATCTCAGGGCACCGGGCCCAGGTGCCCCAATCACCAAACCCAGCCCACGGACCAAGACCCCACCGGAAGGCCACTGCCTCAACAGCTGGGGTCGCCACACAGTACATAGCAGCAATTCTTAAGTTTCTTTTGCATCAAGAGCAGGATTATACTTAGTACAAAAATCTAAAACAATTACATTTAATGTAGTCTGTGATGCAGAACTCATTAGGAAGTGCAAGTCCTGTAAAAGCTCATCGACTGCATTACTGGGAACATGGAGTATGTTTTCCAGCTTAAGCAACACTGCTGCAAGTTTCTCTTCTATCATCTTTTCAACATTTTCTAAGACATCTCTCTGAAAACTAGACTGCATTTCAAGCTGGGTTTCTTCTGACTCTTCACTATCTCCATGTTCACATGAAACACTTGAGCTTTCAAAACTGTCTCTTTCTGAAATGATTCCAGCTTTAAAGTCACTGTAAGAATAACCAAGGTGTTTTCTATTTGCTTTATTTCAGTTCTAACTTACTGTACGTGCTAACTCGTGGTCCTTTAGTAACCAAGTAGCCCAACGTAATTTGCTGTTTACAGCATATAGCATTTCCTGTATCTGTTTTACCTTTTTTACAGTCTGAAGCATTTTAATCTTCTTCTTACTGCCACCTTCTGGATGTAAGAAATATTTTAACCATAAATCACTTAAATGATTTGTGATTAACAAATGCATAATTATTTTGTACACATAACGAAAGACACAATTACATAGACTTTATTAGAAAAAAAAATGTTAACAAAGACACATATTTTACATAAACCGAAAACATAAAATTGATATACAGTGTACAACCCACCTCATTCACTATTTTGAGTGCAGACATCATCATCAAAAAGGCCCAGTACTTATGTACTTATGTCTATTCCTGTATGTACAATTGAGGACAAAGTGAACCAGAGCCAAATTCCTTGTTTCTGTACACACACCTGGCCAATAAAGCCATTCTGATTCTGATCAAAGTTCAATCAGATGAATGAGGGCAAAAGCTGGTCTGAATGTGTCATTAGGAAACATCAAATAACAGCCATCCGATTAAATCAGTTTCATTAGTTAAAGCAAAATTTTGTGGAAACTGGTATTTCTGTGATTTACTGCTCTCAGTTTCAGAGTGCAATACCGCTGTGGTAAATATGGCCAAACATATAAGCCAAACATCAAGCTAGGTCAATTCAAAAGACATAGCAGACAGATTTTTACATACTAGTCCAACGTCAGGTCTATGTCAGCATCTGTCTTTCTATTTCACAAAGCCCTGAACCTGATTACGTTTCCTGCTTGCCCAGTTCCAGTTCCTGCGCAATACCAGTTATGCTCAACATCAGCATTCCCCCACGGCCCTGTGGCCTAAAATCCTCCTCTTTCCAGTGATCCACAATTCCTATGGTACAAACACTAACATCCCCTGTTGCTCTAAGCCAGGCCTGGACAATCTGTTCCACAAAGGGCTGGTGTGTCTGCAGGTTTTCCTTTCCAACCAAGCAGCAGCACACCAGACTTGACTCATTTAATCATCTGATCTCAGTCTTTAGAGAGTTGATTGGTCAAACTGTGTGCTCTTGGTTGGTTTGAACAAAAACCTGCAGCCACAGCGGCCCTTTGTGGAACTGATTACCCAGGCCTGCTCTAAGCTCACAGTCTGGGCAGTTTGGCTAACAAACTGAGCTAACATTAGCTAACAGCAGCTATAACTGGCAGCAGTTTACTTCACTGTCCACAAGGAAACTCTGCAAATCACAGAGCATTGAGGTGGAGCAACCGTATGACATCAGAGGGAAAACAAAGAACATTTTCACCATAAAATATGATCCAGGTTTACCAAAATCAGTGAAATAGTTTGTGGTGTGTGACTTAGTGCTGTAAAGCATTCTTGTGAGTGTAGGGGGCACAGAATGGGAATGACAGAGGTAACATTCACCTGATTACAAATCAGTGTAGCATCCAGCCAGGGCATTTAAATACTTATGTTAATCCACATGTTATCTAGCTTCATGTTACTCTGAGGGTTTACTCATACAACTCATACTTTATCATAATCTTATTCATATTCCTGGGAATGCATTCCATGCCGTGAATATTTTGGATGACATTTGCCTTGAGAAAACAGACTTCTGATCGCATTGAATTTATATTTTGAAGAAAAGTTTACATTGTTAGTGATTATCCTGTAGTGGACTCCATACAGAACAAAGTTCAGACTTCAGAGTTTAGAAAGTACACATTCACTGTACATAGGGGAGCTGCACAAGACACACACATGTACACACACACACACACAGTCATTAAGGTCTTTCACATTTAATTTGTCTCTGGACACTGAACAGCTCTGTGTGTGTTGTTTGTTTTCTGTTAAGGTTTTCACACCTTCTTTCATTAATGTCACATGATGACATCACTGCAATCAGAGGTGTTATACTGTGAGAGAAAAACAAACTGAGGGTATTTTTAGCTGTCATGATCAAACATTTGTGATGCAACCATGTCACATCAGCACATAATGCAATATTCGCATTATGAACACACAAAAAGGACAAATTATGTCACCCATTACTAGTGGCATCGGCCTTGCAGAAATGTTTGAGATAATTAAAAAAAAACTAAACAGACCTCCTGTGTTCTTTGGTGAATACACTGTGAATGTTTCTGTATAATATACACTGCACAATGTGATAAGTGCAAACAATAGGAAGTAGTTTCTACAAGCATGTCACAATAATGCAGAAATACTAAACATGGCAGTAAAATGCAGAATAAATGTGAAATGTTCTGATTAAAGCCAATTTAGAAATGTACAAAATGTGTAGATGAAACACAAATGACTTATAACAATAAATGAAAATCTCACATTAGCAAATTGATAAATTCATTTTGGTTCAACATAAGTGTACATTCATAAGAATATTTAAATATTTAATGTTTAATGTACATTTAATTCCCTCTCGCAATAGTATTGAGAAGTTCAGGATCACTCACTTACTCTCAGACAGAAAATTGAACAAATCTTTTTTTGAGTCATTTTGTTCATTTACTAGTGCAGCGTTGTAGCCCCCTTGTTGCTGACGTAAACATGTGCGTAACGTGCGTAAACAAATGAACGATCCGTATTAAAGAACCGCTCATCACTAGAGATGTCAAACTGAGATCCTTTCACGGATTCTAATCTTTCTGAGTCACACACTAAACAGGTTCAGACCTTATGAGTCCATATCCATAAGCATACATTCTACCAATGAAACAGAAGTTCCACTGTCTTGGACTACAAACAGGCTAAATAAATTCAAATTTGAGAGCTATTCTCTCTATTCTCTAACATTAAGTATGAGGCTGTAAGTAGTTCACAATGTTTTTATTTAGCTACATTATCCAACTGACACAAATGCATTATTATATTTTCATAACTCACAGTCAGCATCACTCATTCAACTGTAAATACAGTAAATGACATAATTAAAATGTGGCAAATATAACTCCATAATTATTGACAACAGATTATGCTACCACATAATGCTACACATAAAATGCTCCTCTCACAGAGTTTAGGCTGTATTAGCCTATCCTTAAGTGTATTAACACTTAATTGTGTTAAGAATTAGAATTACGTTAATTACGTTACTCTCCTCTCATATTGTTTTTTAGCCTATGAGCTATATTAGCCTCAGCTCCATAAAACAAGTGTTTGTGTTTTAAATAAGTTTTAAAAGTTTCTATCATCTTGTTTATTGCTGTATTTATCTTCGTACATTTGACTGGAGAAAGTCTTTTTGACGACACAACTCTGTGAAGTCCATCCGAGTCTGAATCTGCCTCATTTCACTGTACAGAGGAAAATATCCAGACGACTTGGTTCAATCAGTGAATCTGGGTCATCTGGGTCATCTGCTGGATTGGCAAGCGATCCGCGGTGGTGTTACCGGCTCTGTACGGATTTACTTGTGCAGGATGGATCTGAAATTGAATCCGGGTCTGTGTTGCTGAGTCTGAGACAGCTCTGCAGGAAGTTACACTGACCCGCTGTCAGCTCATCTGAGTCCCGACTCCTGAAGCTATTCTAGCGGTGGAAATGACTGCTTTTGTCCACAATTCAGTCCAGAATTTCTGGCAGCCTTTTAGGTGGATGGACTGTGAACGTGTTGTAATGAGATTGTACAGGTTAAAAGAAGAGGAGTGAATGGCGCATTTTATCATTTTAACTTGCATATATGGCCCGCTGTTAGGTGGATCTAGGACGGTAAAGATCTGGGTTAGTGGAGACTTGACTGATTAATCCCGAGTCAGTTAGAGGATCCAGGATCCAGATCCAGGTTAATGATCCGGATGAAGTGTGATTCATACACCACTACTCATCACACAGGCCTATGGCTGCATTGCCTGTCACCCAACAAATGAACAAGAGACTGAGGGTGTGGTCGAATAGTCAAATTTGCTTAGGAACCTTCCTCACTGAGTAAAATGACCCCAAAGTATTTACGTAGCTGCCATGATAAGAGCTGTTCCAATTCAGCAGCAAGCTCCACATCTCCCATTGTGCTTTACCATTCTGATACTCTCCAGCTGACCTTTTATAAGTCACTGATTGAGGGCAGGCTCATCAGGATCTACTTCAGCTGTAATTGTGTTTAGCCTTTGTCACATTAGATGTTCACGGTCTGTATCAGCCAAAGCCAAAGCACAATCAAGTGCCATTTCATGGTGTTTAGTGACGCGTGGTGGTTCTAGGTGATTATACACTAATGAAAGCATACATATTTACAGACACACTTGCATATGCATATTATAATCCAGTTCTGCCATATTCTGTGTAGTCTAAATTGTACACACTGGACCTTAATACTATTATATTCACAGGCCATCTTATATCGGATATATTGGATCACAATCAGGAAGTTAATCATGACAATATGGTTGACTTTTTCAATTCAGTATGTTGAAAATTTAAAACAATGACACAGGATCTCATTTCATCTAATTTTGATGTATATTTATTTCCTTATTGATAGTATAAGTTGTGTATATGTGAATATGATATGTAGTGGATTTGTAGCACTCACTGTTGTAAGTGTGCTATGATTTATCAGTTTTCAGTCAATCATATCTATTGGTATTTAGTCTATAAATATGAATGGACAGGTGCATGATCAACCTTTCTCATTGTGACCATTTTGTTGGACTTTTGTGACATATGGTCTTTTTTTTTTTCCATTTAATTTCCAATCATGGTAATCGCGTAAATAATATTCGTAAGAATGCTGATTTTTATAGTCCATCTTCAGAAAATTGTTGTTTCACCATAACATTTGACGTCATCAACATTCGCCGTTGCGTGATGAAGTGTAAGTAGAGTCAGATTCTCTGAACACTGTAGTCATCTTCTCCTAACTTCTTTTGAATTCTCCTTTACATCTTTCCTTGACCTTGTTACGTTTTCTATCAAGGTCAAGGAAAAATGGTTAGGAAAGGACTTAGGAACTGATTTTTTTGACCATTCGACCGTATCCTCAATACGTTGAGTCATGAACTAATCATTTTTGTTTTCTGTCCTGACTGAGCATATGCAGCTGCCATGTGTGAGGGAACATACTGCATGAAAATGAACAAATCACTTACTGAGACTACTCATTACTCCCAAGTCATATAAAAGATTAGTTCAAATTGAACGATATGTTCACAGCTGATACAACCCTATCAGACTTCTGATCGCATTGAATTTATATTTTGAAGAAAAGTTTACATTATTAGTGATTATCCTGTAGTGGACTCCATACAGAACAAAGTTCAGACTTCAGAGTTTAGAAAGTACACATTCACTGTACATAGGGGAGCTGCACAAGACACACACATGTACACAACACACACACACACACAGTCATTAAGGTCTTTCACATTTAATTTGTCTCTGGACACTGAACAGCTCTCTGTGTTGTTTGCTTTCCGTTAAGGTTTTCACACCTTCTTTCATTAGTGTCACATGATGACATCACTGCAATCAGAGGTGTTATACTGTGAGAAAAACTATGTGATGCAACCTCAACACCTAATGCAATACGTTTATTATGAACACAAAAAATAATGCACAAAAATGGCATTATGTCACTCATTACTAGTGGCATCAGTCTCGCAAAAAAGTTTAGGAGGTAATTAGTAGAAACAAAACTAACTTCTTTTTTGTGGTGAGTGGTAGAACACATGGCATATTGAAGAGGTTTCACTTGTTTTTCTTGAATTGGTCATTAAAATACCCATAAGACAAATTAAATGCCATTATTATACTCTATAAACCATGGAATAGAGCCATCATAAGGAGATTTACATAATTTTCCTTAAAAAAGAAAAAAAAAAAAAAGCTAGGCCTGTGTAAATTTCACTACACCAAATAATAATAAGCAAAGCACGTGGTTAAAACTATAAATAAAGTTAAAAATCAGGGGTAAGCAGAACAGACTTCGGGGTAAAAGTCAACATTTACCCAATGCTAATAAAAAGAATTAGACCCGCCCTTTGTCCTGTCTGTGGAATGTGGCTGCTGTCAGCCTGTTTGAGCCCACTGCCTGCCCGGGCCAGCCGCCCTCCGCTCCAGGTGCTGTCAGCCACCCATTCCAACCACCATCAGCCACCCACTCCAGCTACCACTGTCCACTATCTGCCCAGCCGCCATCGGCTGCCGCTGTCTCCTGCATGCTCCAGTCCAGTCCAGGTTCTCAGACTGGCGCTTGCTTGCTGTTAGCTTGTTAGCATCAGTCGGAGGAAGGCATGCGAAAGGCATGCGAAAAACAACTATAAAAACACCAAAAGGGCACTCAAACACAAAATTAAAATTCATGCATCATTCTAAAAAACTAACCCTATTACATCCCCCCACAGCTAAAGGTTAGCAGTCTCTGCAACAGTTCTTATGTCCTGTAGCATGCTGGTGGCACTCCCAGATTGGTCTAGATGAGTGCGCACAGGTCCATCTTCCACGTCAGCAGGCATGTTGGTGCTAGGAAAACAATAAAACATGGGTACTCCTGCATGTCTCTCGCTGGTTGGCCCCAAAGGTTGACTTGTACACAGTTTAAGGGAGTTCCTGAAAAAAAAAAAACCTTATCTTTCCCTTCCCGCTCTGGCTGCACCTTGTACACTAGCTAGTCCCTAAGTCCCCCATCAATGACCACCTGAAAGGGAAATTCCTGCTTGGACTGGAGGAAGGATCCCTAACCCAGACCCCGAGGAGATATGCTTGTCAGAGTGAGATGGAACTTTTGACGCCCTTTGACAGGAGGCCCAACTATTAGAAGAAGAGGATTGCGGACACAAACGGTAAGATGAACTGTAATATGCACAGCTGTGGGGGGGACGGATAACTCAAATTCTCACCTGCAGAAAGCTGATCGGAAGGCAGAGTTGAAACAGGAAATTATGACCAAGCTGAAAGATCAGCTAAGGGACTGGACACGGAACTACTTCAGGGGCTCAAACCGAGAAGCCTGCCAAGAACACCTGGATATGCCGAGCAGTGAGAGCCAGGACGGCAGCGGAAGACACATGCACCTCCTAACCTGGGGTCCTTAGACGCTAAGCCTATCTGTAGACAACGCTAAATTATCAAATTAAATCAAATTTTATTTGTATAGCCCTAATTCACAAAACACATTTTGCCTCAGAGGGCTTTACAATCTATACAGGGAGTGACACCCTCTGTCCTTAGACCCTCGGTTCAAGTGAGGAAAAACTTGCCCACAAAAAACCCTTTAACAGGGAAAAAATGTGGAAGAAACCTCAGGAAGAGCCACAGAGGAGGGATCCCTCTCCCAGGACAGACAGACGTGCAATAGATGTCACGTGTATGGAACAACTCAACAGAGACATATTGTACAATTACAATGAAAGATAAAATGACAATGAATTACAATGAATGATAGAATGATTACAGTAGTAGTGGAACCTGTGATAGAGATAGAGAGACACAGATGCACAGCAGCAGTAAATTATAAACTAACTATAAACTGTAATGGAGATATGGTAGCAATAATGACTAATAATATATGTAGTGGACGTCGTGCAGGACCACAAGTTTAGAAGTTTAGTTAGTAACATGCATTAACATGCATTAATGAGACATGTTTACAGATGGTGAGAGAGAGAGAGAGAGAGAGACTGAGAGAAGTGATTACGTCTTCAACCAATACCTTGCCTGTCTATTTGTGCAATAGAATTATGTGCAAAGTGTGTGGTTAAGACTATAAATAAGTTAAGTTAAAAAGTCGCCAACAATGATGTGAGGGGGCGTGGTGCATCAGCTGCAGGTGAGAGGTGTGGAGAGGGCTCAGGAGAGCAGCACCAGGTGAGGTGATTAGCACACCTGCATCGCGTTGTCTAATCATCCTCTCCTTTTTAACACAGTAGCGTGCTGGGCCTGGGAGAGTGGACATGACGAGCACTGGCAGCAAGACAGCCTGCAATCAGCTCCAAACCCTGTTATAACCTGTGTGTGTGTGTGTGTGTGTGTGTGTGTGTGTGTGTGTGTGTGTAACAATAAAGGCTCAAAACTGCGTCTCTGTACATCTCTATTGAGGAACCTGCGGTGGCATCAGAAACGCCACAAATGACAACAATTTTCTTTTGAAAATCAGGGGTAAGTAGAACAGACTTCAAGGGTAAGTCTAAAATGTATTGAATACAAGCAAAAAGAATCAGATAACCCGCCCTTTGTCCTGTCTGTGGAATGTGGCCGCTGTCAGCCTGTTGTTTGAGTCCACTGCCTGCCCGGGCCGCCACCCACTCCAGCTACCGTCAGCAACCCATTCTAGCCACCGTCATCTGCCGATTATGGTACTTGAGGCCCCAACTCCATACTAGAGAAACAGACTCTGCCTCTTTCCAAACTTTAAGGAGGTTGAAGTGATAAATCTGTTTGGCACCTCCCCTGTCAGAACGCACAAGCACATTGTCAACGTCATCCACTCATCGTGTGGACACAAAGGGTCCTTGTCACTGTTTTTCTTGGATTTTGACCCTCCTCCCACCTTTATTTAACCAGGTCCAGAACCCAGGTCCAGGTCCAGATATTGCATTGCGTAATCCACAAGAATCAACACAAATGATATCCCCGTGTGCTCTGATGAAATGGCCCAATGAGGTCCATCTCAATACGCTTAAACAGTGGTAATGGGCACACTACGTCAGGGCGCACCATGTGACCATCAATTTTCATCACTTGGTCAAAGGCAAAGCATACAATATCATCACGAGACTGCTGCAGTGTAAAATCTTCCATGGAGTCAAACATGGGAACCTGCGGAGCCTCATGTGACGGCACCACCGGTTCCCCCTCCCCATCTGCAGTGTCAGACAACCTCACGTCACCACTGAGCACAGAGTATATCCCATGACCCTACTAGCCATGAGTGCATCCCCACACACTGCCCCACTAACCTATCAAACCCGGGCCAATTCATACCCAAAATCAGGGGGTGTGCCAGGCTGGAACTAACCACAGCCTTAACACTATCCTTTTTGCCCTTAAACCAAATTTCCACTGGTACCACATGGTATCTGTGTATATGTACACACATGATATCCACCCAACCTGTCTATATCAAAGCCCCAGATGTCCACAGGGCAATTGCAGTGCACCCACTCTGATGCCCCTCCACGAATTGCTCCTGTGCTGCGGTCTGTGAGTCCCTGATGAGTCAAATTTTCAGCTTTGCCCAACACCTGGTCATCTAATGGTTAGACGTAGACCTGGAGAGGACTACAAGCCAGTATCTTGCATGCACTGCGAAATTTGGTGGAGGATTGATGATGATCTGGGGGTACTTCAGCAAGGCCGGAATCGGGCAGATTTGTCTTTGTAAAGGACGCATGAATCAAGCCACGTACAAGGTTATCCTGGATGACAACTTGCTTCCTTCTGCTCTGACAATGTTTCCTAACTCAGAGGACTGTTTTTTCCAGCAGGTCAGTGCTCCATGCCACACAGCCAGGTCAATCAAGGTGTGGATAAAGGACCGCTAGATCAAAACCCTGTCAAGGCCATCTCCAGACCTGAACCCCATTGAAATGTGATCAGGAGGAAGATGGATGATCACAAGACATCAAACAAAGCTGAGCTGTTGATTTTTTTGTTTTGTTTTGTTTTTTTGTTTGTTTTTGTGCCAGGAGTGGCAAAAATTAACCCAATAGCTAGATAGATAGATACTTTATTGATCCTGAAGGAAATTCAAGCATCCAGCAGCAGCATGCAAACATACATTGAACATACATTAGAATAGAGATAGACCTAAATTTGTACAGAGAAATTAAACATTTGCATAGGATTGAAATATGTACAGAGGAATTTATATATATATATTTCTGTGTTTCAGAAAATTTCTGTAAATTTCTGAAAATTTCATTTCTGTGTTTTAGAAAAGATGTTCTATAAACTTAAGTCTATCTACAAAGTAATTGTCCACCTTCCACTCTGTTTTTTTTTTTTCATTTGGTGTGCCTCTATGTTGCCTATTTACTACTAACAGCACATTTGTTTGTGGAAATTGCATCCAGCTGCTAAAGAAACATACTTCTCAGAAGTTTGTGGAGACCAAAATGGAGCTAATGGATAGTAAATATAGTATTTGTATTCATCTGGTGGCCACAAACGTGACATGATAGCCATAGATACAACACCATCAAATGTGATGGTTTGTCATAGATCTCTGCCACCACGTGACCAAGAAGCTGATACCCATTGTTTTAAGAATTAATTGAAAAACATCAACAGCTTATTATTGAAATGCTCAAAGATGGAGAGGTGGTTCCAAAACGACAGAGACACAAAGAGAAAAGCTGAAAAAAAAACAGAGTGAGTAGGCCTTAACAATATGAAAAACAGTGGGGGAGGGGGGACATCAGTCTCCAAGTAAAGCGTGAGAAAACCTGCGCTGTAGTGTGGTGGACGCAAAGGGAGGAGAATGATAAATGAGGTGTGTAACAGAGTTCTGGCCAGAAAGCTGTCAGAGCTCAGCAGCTTCTCGTCTCTAATGATGGAGACCATGGAAGGAGCTGAACTCTGCTATCCACAGCTGAACTCCTCCTGCAAGAAACCTATGCATCCTAAGACTGAAGCCATGCTGATTTATGTTTTTCTCTCATCTATTTCTCTGATCACTGTGGCTCTTAACCTGCTGGTCATCATCTCCATATCTCACTTCAGGCATTTATCATTAATGAACTAACTTTTTTTCTTTCTTTTTTTTTTTGGATGAATTGACAGTAATTTACTTTCTATGACTATATTATGCATAGTGATGATATTTTCCTCCTCCAGGCAGCTCCACACCCCCACCAACCTCCTCCTCCTCTCTCTGGCTGTCTCGGATCTCCTTGTGGGCCTCCTGTTGATGCCGGTTGAAATCATCTACATAGAGGCTTGCTGGTTTCTTGGTGACATTCTGTGCACTCTGTATTATGTTGTGGACTACATCATTACCTCTGCCTCAGTAGCCAACATGGTGCTCATATCAATTGACCGCTATATTGCTATTTGTGACCCTCTACGTTACCCCATCAAAGTCACTAAGAGGAGAGCACAAATCTCTGTTTGTTTGTGTTGGATTTGTTCGATTTGCTATAGGATCCTTCTTTTAAATGATCACCTGAATCAACCAGGTAGGTCTACCTCCTGCTTGGGAGAGTGTGTGGTTGTAATCAACCACACTGCAGGAGTAATTGACCTTGTTTTCAGCTTTATTGTACCCATTACTGTTATCATACTCCTGTATTTCAGAGTATTTGTGGTGGCTGTGTCTCAGGCTCGCACCATGCACACTCATATTGCAGCTGTAAGAATGCAACGTCCAGGCACGGTAAAGGTGAAGAAAACCGAGATGAAAGCAGCCAGGACTCTTGGTATTGTGATAGTTGTGTTTTTGTTTTGTTTCTGTCCATACTTTTACCCCACCCTGGCAGGTGAAGACACGTCCATCGATGCTTCATCTGCAGCTGCAGAGATATGGCTGGCTCATTTTAACTCCTGTTTGAACCCTGTAATCTATGCCTTTTTCTACCCCTGGTTCAGAAAATCTATCAAACTCATCCTAACACTTCAGATACTGAAGCCTGGCTCCCGTGATGCTAGAATCCTATAGTGACAGGCAGGGGTGTTTAAACTAAGATGGAAATGAAATAGTCAAATATAAGTAAAGTAGTAAGGAAAAATATGTAGGATCAAGAAAAAAAATGCAATGTTCAATCGTGTACTGTATAAGTGTATTCATTAAACCTCTGATTATTCTTTTACATGCATATTCACACACATTTATAGTATGTGGTAAAAGTTCAATAGGTCGTGCTTCTGATAAACTAAGATAACCAGAAACATGCAATGATATAAAACATATTTTCTTATCTAATTCGTTTCATGAATTACTCTTTAGGAAACCAGACCTAGTCTAACTTTTGTTTTGATTTATCCTGTTTAAATGAAAATTCTTCAACAGATCAATATTTTTTAAATCATAAATAGATTATGTGCAAAACAATATATGCTTGTTTTGTTTACTATGGTGACACGTGAGGGAAATCATGCTCAAAGTAGTTACCAGAAAATATGTATATACCACTCATCAGTGATCAAGTAAGGAAGGAAGGAAGGGAAGGAAGGTAAGGAAGTTGCTGAAGTTGTTTGGAATCACTTAGGACATTTGAAACATAGCACTGTTGTCCAATAAAAAACATTTTGATTTTTTGATTTTGATTTTGACATTTTTCTCTAAATGAATGTCCATATTCTTTTGATTCAAGGATAGAGCTCTGTGATCTCTTTGAACTCTGAGTCAAACTAATGCACATACATCAGTCTAAAATAGTGAAACAGCTTTGGTTAGGCCAGTGTGCTAGGTGGAAACATGTAGGACAGCACTGCTATTATCTAAAGAGGTGGCCATAAACAGGAGTAGAGGCTTAGAACCACCCATACACAAACGTGTATATCCACTCTCACTCACAATCCATGTAAATTCATTTAAAATATTTAATGGTTCACTGATGACTGTGTAAACATAAATCTTAATTTGTTGCTAAAAGCGTCATTGTGGAAAAAATACTACATTCTGAGTCTTTTCATCCTCTGATTATTGGACAAGAAATGGAGAAGAAATTAGAAAAAAAATAACATTTATAAAGGACTCTAAGGATACTAATTGTGTAACCAAATCTGACTTTTTGAAAGAACGCTAAAGAAATCAGATCAGTTATAAGTCTGCTGAGAAAAATTCTTCCAGCATCTTTCAGCATAAAACATAACACAAATAACTGTGCAAAAGTTGTAATCATAAACATATAGAAATATATATTATATAAAGATAGAAATATAGAAATATATATTGAAAATTAGATTTTTGTAAAGTCAACAGCATGCAAAGGTTTAGCAGATAACAAGATAGTGGACAAAAATATAAATGAGCAAATTAAGATGAAGCATAAGTGGATCAGTGGATGGAAACAAAGCTTCACTGCTCATCCTGAACTCACAATATACTGTCTGTGCCCGGAATCATTCCCTCATTCATTCATTACATCCCATAATAGACAATAAATAGTTTACTCTATAGTGAACAGAAAAATGAGATCTTCCGTGATGGCTGCCATACATCACGTGGCCTGTCAGATGGACCCACAGACAACCTGGCCTGTTGGCACACAACTGTCACTAAAAACTGTCGTACATCACTTCAGAAGTACAGGTTTGTTTACCAACACATACTTTATGTGATATTATGCGTTACATTTCAGTACATTTTATGAATTGTATTTGCTTCTCATTTTGTATTAGGTTTGACTGATGGCAAACCCCGTTTTATGTATCACACACACAGACAATGCAGTTATGCACTAATGTTGTTGTTGGCACCTCAACTATTGCCTATACTGCATTACAACCATTCCATCACACCCCCATATACTGCCCTACTAATCTTTTCAAATAAATATAATTGCTAATAAATAAATCATATTGCTAATTATATTGAATGTTCACCAGTAATAATGTTTGGTGTGTATTTTAGGCACAATTTATATGTAATATTGAATTAACATGAAATAATTCAGTATAATTCTTTTTTTGTGTTAATTCTATAAATACTTATACAATCAGTTGCACAGACCATTTGTTTTCTGTAATACATGGGATTTCAACATTACAAATATATATATTTTTATGTGTCCCTATGATCCTGTCAACTCTATTATCTCTGTTATAAAACCACATAAAAAAACCCTACAGCATTCAAATAAAAACATGTAACCTGTACCTAGTGAAGTCACTTCCTCTTGCAGAAAAGATTTGGAAGGAACTATGGTATGTTTAACTTTCTCTCTCATTAATTTGTACAAAATGTTGAGAATACACCAACAGTAGATTAATTATATGTCAAATCGGTTACTATGATATTCTAGTAAGTCTGTCCATCATTTTTTTAAAACAATTATATGATGAAAATTCATAAAATGATGGTTTTATTCATGACATTTGGTATCTGGTTTTAAGCTAGCACGTGGTGTTAAAGCACAAAATGGTGGAAAATGTCAACTCTGTCATCATCTCTGTTACATGTGTCAAAGTTTTAATGATAACAGAGTTGACAGTGACTAACAGAGTGAGATGTTCCCAATCACTTCTAAGCATTTTGCTTTAGTTTATACATTTATTGCGGGTTCTGGGTAATTTTATTGTAAAGGCAAGATTTCTGATAACGGTCAAGAAAATGTTATTATTATTCTTTTTTTATATATTTTATATATATAGTATGTAATATATGATGAAATACATATTAATAAATTAAATTATTATAATACGTTTCCAGACGTTCTATGTCAAGTATGTTCACATCACCGTCAACTCTGTTTCACCAAGTTTTGTTTCAAAAAAGCTATAATGAATTATGTCTTATTGTTGACAAATTAACCAGAAGCTGTGTCATGACTAGCATTCTCACTACATATAGTGAGTATATTTAGAGAAAATGCAAACAGAACTGGCAACTTTCATAGGAAAGAAATGGTTTTAAAATGTGTTACATTTGAATACTAAAAATATTTACACTAATTTGTCTGCAACAGAGTGACTTGACTGATTTTGCTGTTAGTACGATGATTTTCAGATTAAATATTTTGAACAGTAGTAGTATTCTCTATTAAAGTATTCTCTATGGGAATGAAAAAGGTTTTACAAAAGAACTATTTTTTCTTATTTTGTCTAAACTTGGTACCCGCAATTCTGAAATGGGCCATATAGTCAAATTCAAAGTACATATATTTCCCCACTGAAAATTGTAGAAACAAAAGGAATACAACTTCCATTTATTGATGAAGCATTGTTTGGCTCTGTAATTCAAGTCACATGAGATAATCTTGCTTTGAATAGGTTGCTTGCTTTTGTTCAGTATTTCAGTGCAGCACACTGTTGTAGGTTCTCTCTGACCAATAAAGAAATTCAGTCTAGTTTATTAAGGATAACCCTGGACTAATTCTACTCTCCAATGAGCTTCATATTGAACACTGTACTAAGTGACAATCTGTCTCTACCTGCTGTTTGTGCTGTTAAAAAACAAACAAACAACAACAAAAAAAACATTATGGTTATATGGAAGGCTTCAAAGAATTCTCAAAAACCCTGGACCCTTCATTCAGTCTGCCTCATAGAAAAACACAACTCAAGCTTTACTGCCGGGGCTGTATGATAAGCAAAGAGCTTAATTATTTGAAAAACTCAAGAGCGCCTCTTGTGTATATCTCACAACAGTTGGACAGTTGGACCTCTGTGACCACTGTAAGCTATATGTCTGTGACTTGCCACTACATTCAGGATTTTGTCGTTACCTCACATCTCCTGGACTGTTTTGTCTTGACAGACAGACACACTTCTGCAACTGGCAAGTGAGCTGAACAGGGTTACAACAGAATGACTATCCAGTCAGCTCCACCCTGGCACTTATAAACGTACCACTATCAACACAGTCCACAGAGGAATGGGAACTCATCAGAGAAACAGTAGACATTGTTAAGCCTTTTGAGGAGGTCGCCATTGAAGTGAGTGCTGAGAGGTAATGTACATACATATAATAAGCACATACTCAAATCCATGTTTTAAACAAATTGTAGGTAGTGATGGATTTTTACCTGTACCCTTACTGTTAAAGAAGAAGCATGACATTGACATGACATTTAACCCAACCAGTCGCAGTGGATGACCGTCCACCAATGAGCTTGGGTTTGAGATAACTGACTTTGTTATAATACACTGTTATAACTGCATAACTGCAAGAACATTTGATAATTGGACTGTCTGTAGGTTTGTAACTACCTCCAAAGTCATTCTGATGGCAAGGGGTCTTCAGAGGATTGTGGCCCACTATGAAAGTAATCCATCCATCCATGGACCAGTTGGTGGACAACCTGATAACAGAAATGGTGAAGAGGTTCAGCACGGTGGGACAAATAGAGAAGCTTACAGGTGCTACCTGTTTGGACCCAAGTTTCAAAAAGTTATAACAAGGCAGCTGATGAGGCTGTTAAGAGGGTCACAGCTGATGCAGCACATATTCACCCCAGTCTCTGTAAGGAGGAGGAAGGTCAAGATTCTGGTGTGGCTGCCAGTGCAGGGGCCATGTTTTGGGAGGACTTTGATGAGAGGGAAGCAAATATGAGGGCTTCTACTTCAACAGATTCTGCCACACCAAGCACCTCAACTGCGGGGGGCACACTAATCCTGTGAAACGTGCCTTGATGAAAAAAGAAATTGAGTTTCTGATCAAAAATGAGTGAGCCAGGTGACCAGATGCAGCGGAGGAGTGCAGAGGTGTATTCGTGAGCTCTCAGTGGTGGTACCTAGCATCTGCCTTTATTGTGATTTCATTTCTGATGACTTTGGCTTGTATACAAGAGGCGAAGCCATTAAGACTAACACTTTTGTATGGCAAGCAAAAGTTTATACCGCAAATCCTGGGTAACAATAACTTCACCTCACCTGTTACCCTGGAAAGAGTGCACCGCATCGGGAAGAAGTCGGGCAGACCGCAGCCCCTCATTGCCAAGTTCCTGAACTAAAGAGATAAAGAGAAGGCCCTTTGACTGGCCAGAAGTAAAGGAGAGAGACATACGAGAACAAAAAGATATATATGCACCAGTTTACTGAGACATGATCAATTGTTCACTATTCAACCATGGCTGTATGTCACACTGTAGACCCTGCGCGCAGGCTTATGAGCGTGATGTTGTGGTTTACACCCCAGTGGTAGAATGGGGTCACACTTAACCAACTTCTCTGTCCCTTACATATTTCTGCCTCATCTCTAATATTGTAAAATTTAAAACTTTCCCATATACAAACTGTTATGAGTGGCCAGTGTTTCTGGAGCCACCACTGTTGCTTAAGAGAGTTACCTACTTAATGTGGTTTTGTAACAGGGGTTTTATTAGGCAGGTTTTTACTTCAGTGTTTTGGGGTTATGTATGGTCTCTCACTAAAACTCGAACTTCTACTTACACATATGTCCAGATTATTCTCATGTCCAGATTCAGTCTTATCATTATACCCATGTTCATTGCTTTACCACCTCTAAACTCAATGCAGGAATATAACCAGACATCCTTAGAGCTGAATGCTATAACACTTACCCTTCTGAGACATCTATACGAAGAACTTATATTATGGGTAAATTAACATGTATATCTTGGAATATAAGAGGGATCAATGCACCAATTAGGAGGAAGAAGATGTTGACATATTTAAAGAGGCAGAATGTAGATATTGCCTTTATCCAAGAGAGCCACCTCACTGACACTGAACATTTAAAACTGTGTTGAGATTGGGTGGGTAATGTTTTCTGCTCTTCCTGCTCCTCAAAAGCAAGTGGTGTCGCCTACCTCATTAATAAACACCGGAACTTTAAACCAAATTCAGTTGAAAAGGATAAAAATGGCAGATTTTTGCTTGTAGACTGTGAAATAAATAGGATCAAGATATCCTTGGTGAATATATATGGGCCTAATTATGATGACCTGTTGTTCTTTAACAAGTTGATTATGAAACTGGCTACAATTAAGGATTAATGTATTGTGGGTGGAGACTTTAATTTGGTCTTAAACCTTCTTTTGGATCGGTCATCACCCAAAACATCTTCAGTATCAAAGGTGGTAACAGCACTAAACCAAGGTATGAAAGACATAGGCATAACTGACGTGTGGCGACGTCTTTATCCAAACCAGAGTGATTTCTCTTTCTTTTCACCAACGCATAATACACACTCTAGAATTAACATATTCTTGGTGCCACAAGATATGATGGCCACAGTGATAGAATGTTCCTATTTAGTAGCTACCTTCTCAGATCATAATCCTATCAAAGTCTCCTGGATGATTAGTACTCCACAGCCCACAACCTGCAGGTGAAGATTTAAAAATTACATGTTGAAAGACCCTGAATTTATTCAATATATGACTACCAATATTGAAATATTTCCTGGTGCCAAATCAAATTCCTCTTCATGTCAACATTTGGGAGGTTCTTAAATGATGCCTATATGCCTATATGAGAGGTTAAATTTTATCATACAGTGCCCACAAGGTAAAACAAATTAGACACTAACTAATTTGGAAAGAGATATTAAAAAGCAGGAACAAGATTACATTGCCACCAAAACGGAAGAACAACAAGGATGCAGTATAATAATCTATGTACCAACAAAGAGGAAGCAGCCATGGCCAGAACTAGATATAACTATTATGAATTTGGGAACAAAACAAGTAAACTCTTGCCTTTGCAAATTAAAAAGGAAACATCTGATGAATTTATATACTCAATATTAACAGAGGACAGCAGACCCCTTGATAATTCACCATCCATAAATGCAGAACTCAAAAAATTTTGAAGAAGATTTAAAAAGGTTTCTGGATGGAATAACCCTTCCCAAATTACAAGATGGGGATAGAGATCTGCTTGATGCAGATATATTAGAAATGGAGGAATTCCAAGTGTCACATGGGTAAAGTAAGATTTTATTGTGTTTTTTTAGCTTTCAGTGTTTTTCATTTACAGAATTTCTGATTTTAGTGTGTACTTTTTATTTGTGTTTTTATTGCATGTATTGCACACTGAGAGTGTATTGTGCTTTTATTCTGAAAAGCCCATACGGATGTGACTGCACCTGTGGAGTGTAAAACTGGCAGACTTTAAATAAGCTTCCAGAGGAAACAGGAGGGGTAGACGGATCGAGCGGAAAGGGCAGGAATCTGAAGCAGGAGTGATACTCTACCCTTCTGTGTGAGTAGTGATCTACGACTAAGTGTGACCCGCTGTATGTACGTGTTTAAAAGTGCAGTGACTGCCATCTCGCTCTCCTGAGAGCTCAAGGTCACTGCCCTGAGGAAGACGACGGTGTGGTGCAGTGCAGCAGCGTCAAGAGGCTGTAGGACTGAGCACGGATTTTATCAATGCTTTGTACGGCGACCGAGCCACTTCTGCCGGCACCCTGAGTGTGTACTGCAGCCCCTGCCTTTGCAGATAAGACTCTAGACTGTTTTATTGGAGTTCCTTGCCCCTCAGTTTTTAGCTTTCCTTATTTTAACGCCATTTTACCACCTTTGTTTGAGTGCCGTCAGATAGTTTGTTGTTGCTGATAAGTGAAAGTGGCTCTTTGTTGAGAGGACTACAGTGCCACCTAGCGTAACGGAGTCAGCCATGCTCCGGCCGTTTATCCGATTCTCTGAACGGCATGTATACTCAGACAAGTGATCCGGTCTTATGCATGTCATTATCTGATACGATCAGAAATTCAAATTTCTTGCTGCGTACTGAGTGTTTCTGCTCAAGGATCCATACAGTCATTTTTAATACACTTTTGTGCAAAAAACAAACCATAGCCCCTCCACATAAGTCATTAATTCTTTTCAAAATAACAAGACTCCCGGGCCAGACGGCTTCCCTGTTGAGTATTATAAGGCCTTTTCAAAAAATTATTGACTTCCCTTCAAACATGATTAAAGAAGCTCATAAAATAAGAAAGAATTGCCAGATTCATTGGAAATCGCAACAATCACACTGCTTCCAAAACTGGGTAAGGACAAACAGAAATGTGACTCATATGGACCCCTCAGCCTCTTAAATGCAGTTTATAAGATACTATCCAAACTAATTGCTCTCAGACTGGAAGATGTTATACCAAAGATAATACACGTTGACCAAACAGACTAATGTAACAACAGTGAGCAGATAATGTCGACAACTGTCCATATACTGAGCAGCTGCTCAAAAAATCTAAATCATTTAATAATAATGTCTATGGATGCAAACAAAGCATTTGACAGGATTGAACCAGCTTTCTCTTTCAGACTCTAGAGCAGGGGTGTCAACCTGTTCTAAGGACTGTGTGGCTGCAGGTTTGTTCCAACCAACCAGAGCACACAGTTTGATAATCCAGCTCTCTGAAGACTGAGATCAGTTGATTAAATGAGTCAAAATCTGGTGTGCTGCTGTAGTTTGGAAAAAACCTGCAGCCACACCGACCCTTTGTGGAGCAGTTTGAAACCACCTGCTCCCTAGAAGGCTATGAACTGAAGAAGTCCTCAGTATGTTAAAACACCTTTTAATGTTCCCCAAGCTAATATTTTAACAACAACACATTCCTGTCTAACACTTTCTCATTATCCAGAGGCAGCAGGCAAGGCTGTCAAGCTCCCCCCTGCTCTTTGCACTAACTGAACTATTAGCCATTGCCATCACGCTCAACCTCCAGTAGCCAGAATTAAATTTGGTACAAGTTAATATAAACTTTTATGCAGATGATCTCCCTATTGTATATAGCAGATCCACACACATCAGTCCCCCTCTGTTAAAATGCTTCCAAAGAATATAGTGCAGTTTCAGGGTATAAATTAAATTACACTAAAGTGAGATTCTACCACTAAATATATGAGTGGTGACAACAATCATGAAACTGTACTGACTCATTGAAATGGTACAATATTGGTTTTCAAATATTTAGTTAACTTGTTCTGTAAATAGTTTGTTTGCTATAGTGATCAAAACCATTGATCTGAAGCTCAGTGCTGATGCTGTCCTGTAGTTTTCTAATCAATAAAGCAATAAATATAAAATTTCTGATCAACCCATATCAATTGCATACTTAAAATAACATAAAATAACCCTGCCCATTTCAAGACAACCTGACTAACTTCACAACCACCTACCCACTTCCAGGTTAGGCCCCGCCCACTCCGAGTACGAATCACGAATACAGATAATTCATAGGGTTGTAGATACAGATACAGAAAATGCTGTACTACGCTCATCCCTACCTTATATACATATATATGTAAATCAGTTCACCTGTAACCGCAGCAGCTTCTCAGTCCCGGACCAGTGCCATTACCGCGACCATTCCTGCGTTTTACCTTGTATGTATGTGTGTGTATGTATGTGTCTGTGTTTGTGTGTATATATAATTATATACACACACACATACACATAACAATTTTATAATCTTTTGTCACATTGATAGGTGAGTTTGAGAAAAACTTTTAAGAAAAGAAAAAGAATAAAGAAGTTCAGGACTGGGAGCTAGAGGAGGAATATTTACTGTGGCCTTGTCAATAGTCTTAGCAAAGTTCCATGAGGACGGGGAGAGGGATAGCCTTAATCGCTGTAGGACCTATGAAAAGAGCTTCAATCATAAAGCTGCCAAGAACTCCTTCAGATTCTTCTCTCTCTCTGATAATGGAGGCTGTAGAAGAAGCTGAACTGCTTCCCAACTCAACACCTCATGGGAAGATAATATACCCACATTTGGAGGCCACACTGTGTACATTCTGCTGTCCTGCATCCACTCTGCTCACTGTGATTCTGAACCTGCTTGTCATCTTTATCTATCTCTCTTTTCAGGCAATACCAAACTTTTCCCTTTCCCTGGTCTAGGAGAGTCCAGGCAGCATAATAATGTCACATTAGGTCTCTGATGAACAGTTGATTTGGACTGTTTTATGTCTTGTTATATGGCATATATGCTATTGTTACAGGATAATTCATACTGCTTTATACACCTACACGTAACAATGTGGTTCCCATTTCCAGGCAACTCCACACCACCACCAACCTCATCCTCCTCTCTTTGGCTGTCTCAGACTTCTCATGGGTTTCCTGCAGATGCCAGTTGAAATCATAATTTGCGTGGCTGTTGGCTGCTCGGTGACTTCATGTGTGCTGTGAATTACTTTATGAGTGCCTTTCTTGCCAGTGTTTCAGTAGGAAACATGGTGCTAATATCAGTTGACACAGCTATGTGTATTTGTGACCCCATGTTCTACTCCACCAAAGTCACCCTGAAGAGGATTCAGCTCTGCATTTGTCTCTGTTGGATATTTCTGCTTTCCATCACAGTTGGTTACTGAAGGATTTCTTGAAACAACCAGACATGTACAATTCCTGTTATGGAGAGTGTGGTGTAATCAATTATGTTGATGGGTTTGACTTTGTTTGTGACCTTTTTGGCCCTATTGTTGTCATCATTGTGTTATATGTGAGTATTTGTGGTGGCTGTGTCTCAGAGTAGTGCCATGCCTCCCACAATGCAACTGTGACCCTCCAGCATTCAAAGACTGTAGCTGCTAAGAAATCTGAGATGAAAGCAGCCAGGACTCTTCGGTGTTGTTGTGGTGGTGTTTATTCTGTGCTTGTGTCCATTTGTATACATTCTGCCAGTCTTGCAGCTGAGAGCGTTGTGGTGTTAGAGGGAACATCTGCAGTCGGTGAGGTTTTGGATTTGGAATTTGACCTCTTGTTTTAAACCCTGTGATCTATGTCTTTTTCTATCCGTGGTTCAGAAAATCTATTAAACATATTCTTACATTGAAGCCTTACTCACGTGATGCCAACATGCTGGAGAGAAAGAGTGACATGTAGTGACCAAAACCATTCTATCTCCGTAAATTAGGAAGTAACTGAATTTGTGAAAAATTCTTTTTGTCTTCACACTTTCTCAGTCATGCCTTTTCTTTTTAGTTGTTTGCTTACTCTTGTTGAATCATTCATGTCTATATTTCTATTACTCCTTTTAATAGGCAGAAACCTTGAGAACCTTAAAGGAAATTACTGCTGTCATAATGAGTTATAATGATAATAATATTGCGCACTATGTCAGGTAGGACCAGAGCAGCATGATAGGTGCAATCACAATCCCAGATCTGGGCCTAGCCATGATCCATGAGAACAGGAAAGAAGCTACATGAATGTGTACAGGCGGAGGGAGAGAATTACTTCAACTTTACTTCTTTACTCATTACTTCCATTCTACTTTACAATCGATTTTACATTCTTTTAATTAAACCAGTTTTCTGAGCTTTCAATACATTTCCTCTGATTGCACAATGATTGTATGATTATACATATTAGCTTTGCTTGAACATTTGCTACAGTCCTTGGAATTATGCTTGTATGTTATGTATGTATTTTTTTGTTTTAAATGGAAACAAATGTGTTGTGTAAAACATATTTAAACCCCATATTTAATCCAAAAACAGTAGAAATACAATATGTCCAAATAAGCGAAACTGAGAAATTTTACTGGTTTGCAAAATTCTAAGAACATTTGAATTTGGCGCCATAAATATGATTTAAAAAAAAAGTTGGGACCAGGTTCATTTCCAACCTGCCAAAGACAGTGATGGTGCACTGGAGTCTTTCTCACCTCCCCCATCCCCATTTGGCATGCTGCTGAGACAGGCGCAGATGGTAGAAACGTCGACTGGTTAGGATATACAGGCAATGCAGGCTGCATTATTTAAAGGAGAACAATTATACCCCTTTTCCACCAGTTCACACAGTTCCCAGGCACCTTAATGACATGTCTGTTAAATCCTTTGGTCAAATTCCCTCACAGATCAAGCACAGCAGCCCTCTCTGTACCTGTCTGTGGCGCTCTGTGTTCAGGTGTGATCAGTTTTAGTGTCTGTCCCTCTGCAGCTTGAGCTGCTACCATTAGCATAGTGTAGCTGGTTAAGCCAGAGTTCAAACATAAATGTAAAAAAAGTGGCGTTTTCTCCGGCTGCTGGCTGCAGCTTCGCCTGCAGTCACTTTGCAAAGGATATGTTTAAACAGAGTCAGACTCTGAGCACAAAGAGGCAACAGAACAAGTCCAAAAAGCGAGGAGAGATATTTTTATGTAATGTGTTTTTATCTTTTATGTTTGAACTCTGGCTAACTAGCTAGCACTAGGCTAATGGTGCTACCCTGTAGTGTGTTTATGTACAGGCCAGTGTTGGGCAGGATTGATCTAAAAAGTAACTAGTTGCAGTAAGTAGTTAATTCTCCTGAAATTAACTAAAATAGTTTGTAACTCACTAATTAGTTACTGATTGCACAAATTATAAGAAGTAACTAGTGCTCAAATGTGTCAAACAATTTGGACCCCACCTCCCGAACTCCCTCTTTGACAGAATGTTAAATACATTAATGTGATGTTCAATTTATTTATGATAAATCTGAATATTATAATGAAATGGACATAATACAATACATAACAGAAATCCACAGTACACAAATATATTATTCTAATGTTGCTGTGGGAAGAAGACCAGCATCCAATAAAATGTCATGGATTATTGTAGATGTAACCCTATTCTATGTATTAAGGCTGACTAATTCCCAGCACTTACTCTAACTGCTTGCCTTTCAATAGAGGGCCTGAGTTCATATGACTTTTATTAATTAGTATTTTTTTACTTTTATTCTGCGTTCATACTCACCACTCATACAATTTATAGAAATCAAGGACACAAACCACTGTACTTTAAATCCAAATTATCAGGTATTTATTTATTTATTTGTTATAAGCAAAACAAATCTGAAAATAGCATTAAACAAATTGAAATAATATCTTCCTTTTTTCACAGTTTGTAAAAATCAAGTTCACAGATACAGATTTCCCTTAAGTACCCTGTAGTTCAGTCTTTAAACCTTTTACTCATTCATTTAGTTTACTACATTCGTTTCAGGCTTAAATTCATTCATTTCAACTTCATTCAATACCTTTTTATCACATTCAATTAATTACCTGTGGTACCACACAATGAATAACGGTATAAACCAAAAGCCGGCAAAACAAAATACCAAAACAAAACGTTGAGCCTGATACTTTACCAGTGTTTCTTAAAAAGTCAATTTAAACAAAATGGCATCAACAGTAAGCAAAGGATGAGTCAGGGTGGCAAGATGAACAACAGCGGAGGAAGAAGATGTGAAGAAACAAGAGGAAGGCCTCCAGATCTTGCGCAAATCCTTCTGAAATTACCAGCCTTACGGTCCTCATTGTCCCCTTCAACAAATTAATCATCAATCAGAAATATCTAAGTGTCCATGTCATCACTACTTTTGGGTAAAATTAGCTGTAGTTAAAAAAAAAAAAAAAACTGACATGAGGATAGCATTTTACAATTTCAATTAACAGCATTAGCCACAGCGAGAACTAGCAACCCCATGGAAGATTCTCTTCCCATCATTATATTTTCATCATTATAATGCTGTTGCAGTCACTGAAGAAATAGCATGCGTTACTCCCATCGCACTGGTACAACTATTGGAAAGCTACATATATAAAAGTATAAATGTAATTGAGAACCAGTAGCGATACGGTAATGTTGGTAACATTACTCTATTCCTTTACACCAGTAACATACAAGCTCAGCCAGCATGTTTGGTCCACAACGGTACAGATGGGAAATTTATTTTTACTTATTAGTAAGTCATTCTTTTGTCTGAGCAGCTATTAGCCCACATTACTTTATTACAGGCATTTGGCAGAGCAGACTATGGGCCTTTATGTCTAAGGGGAATAGAGCAGTAAGTTATTTTATGCATATTAGTAAACTGTTGGATACAAATGAGTTGACTGGAGCCAGCTTTGCCAGAGCAGGCAATGTCAGTCTGTCTGAAACCTCATAAGGCAGGTCAGAACTTTTTGGCTGAAGAGCCGCAGAAAGCCACATATTTTCTATGTATTTCTGTGAGAGCCATATAATATTTTTTTTTAACACTGAATAAAAATAAATGCATGCATTTTAAATAAGACCAACAATTTTAAGTACAATAAGTCACTGAATTTATTCTTTTAATAAAGTTGTTATACTGCAACCAACCAATAATAAATAAAATACTTAACCATCATAGCCACTTCTGGTGCTGCATGGTCCCGATCATGCACTGATCACCATAACTAACCACTGTGTTCAGATGTGAGTGAACTCTCAGTCGTTAGCTCATAAGAGTTTCTTCTCTGAGCTGTTCTGTATCGTTAAACAAAATAACCACAGAAACACAACTACTTACTCTTCTACTGATTTTGACTAGGACATTTTGCAGCAATTGAAAAGACATTAAGCGTGTGGTACACGTTTGGAGGCTGGAGCGCAGAGGAGATGCCCGGCCAAGGCTCTGTCAGCATGGACTAAATACAGCCTGACAGTCAGAAACAATTCAGGAATTAGTTAAAGGAATTTTAAAAACAGACCAAGTAGTTTTCAGACTGCATATTGCAGATCTATTTTCTGCGTGCCGCCACTAGATCTTTTAGTGGTACACAGTACCTGTTGTATGTTATTTATTTTTTCACTTGTATTGATGTTTGCACATTCTTTGACTTATTGCCATTTTAATAAGGTTGTAAAACTTACCGACAGTTGGTTCTACTTTCAGTGTCTTAGCTGTTGCCATTGTTGGGAAGTTCAATCTAATAGCGGCTCACTAGCTGATGTTGTAGCTTAGGGCCTTAGCACTCCATTGAAGTGAATGACTGCCAGGTAGGGAATCTAGGGAAGAAAAAACAATAACACAGAAATATGAGAAATATGATTGAAACACAAATATAAAAGTAGAAGTAAAGTATCTGAATCACCTTTGCCAGGTGCATGTACACACACGCAAACTTTCCATACATACATTGAGAGCAACATATGAACAGTCATATTCCTTGTGTGTACAGCACCTGGCCAATAAAGTGATTCTGAAAGTTACTACTTGCTAATTCTTTGTAGTCCAGAAGCCTGCAGACAGGCAGCCTGACATGTCTAAAGTACGGACAATATCCAGAATTGGAGCTCATGGACTGAACTGATACTGTCCTTGTAGCTTTGTTTGCGTTTACTCCTAAGACTGGATCTAACTTCAGACTGTGCTCTAAAATAGTGAGGGGTCTCTCTTTCTCTCAAACCAAGAGGAGACACAGACAATAAAAGTGAGGGTGCTGTTAACAGAGCGGTGAATGAGAAAGTTATTTCTTATTGCTAATGACAGCTACGTTCAACACAGCTGCATGGGACGTGAGTAGAGGGTGAGTTATACACGTCTTTCTTTATCTCTATTAAACTGAGCAGAACCAAAAAGTGTTCGTCTGACAGATAGACATGCAACTAAAAATCTACTGGCATCATGTTCATGTGTATAACAGGCAAGTTCCTTCTGATATGAGACAGTCAATAGTAGTTAGCACCCGATTATACGAGCTAACACTAACTAGCCATTTGGTACAGGCATTACTTGCTTGCTGCCAGTCTACACCAATGTAGCTAAGTTTGTAAGTTGAATGTCTGCCTGTAGACTTTTTGTTTCCTGCTCAGTTTACAGAGATTAAAAAAAGAATTTGTATAACTTTCCATGAATCTTTGAGGGCTCTCTGCATGCGACTGTGTGTGCTGAGCACCTGCGCTAGCTAGATGTTAGCAGTAGCTTGTGTCGGACAAAGAAACACAAAGCACACTTACATTTCCTTCATCTGTAGTTGGCATTAATCCTCTTCCGTGTTAGGTCTCTTTACCGTCCTGTGTTGTTCTGTGTTCATTGTATTTGTCCGTGAAAGAAAATGACCGTCCACGCACACATACGTTCAGGTCTAGTTGACAGGTGAGGGCGTCTCAGTAGAAGTAGCGTGATCCTCGTTCTTTGGTCCTCTCAGGCTGGGCCAATATAGCGACTTGTGTCGGTCACTGCAGCCAACAGCAGAGCAGTAGTAATGGTCTGAGCCTTGCCCAGCCATTCTTCTCCATGAAGCTTGAAATGTCGGGATGTCTGCCTTTTATCGCCTGTAGGCGTGGTGGAGTGGAGGGAACTGGGTGTTGGCCTGTACAAGAGAGCTCAGGAAGTGGGTCTGGTCTACAAGTTTTGTGCGTCACAACCGGACGGAATCTGATTCGTTTGCAGAGACAAGCAGCAAGAGGTGGGTGCACGCAAATGACACGATTGGGAGTTTATGCACCCTGAATTAAAAATATTAGTGGTGAAGGGCTGGAAAAGTGATTTTTGCATAATATGTCCCCTTTAAACATCTGTTGGACTACAGCTTTTGATACGTATCTTGCACATTTTAAACATTCTGCATTTGCCCATTACGTGGTGGCTTATGTATATGTCTGCACAAACTCTTCAGCTCTTTAACACATTTATCACATTAAAACGTATTGTACATACTGTATATTTATAGTGGTTGTTCTTTTTTCTCTTCTTTATATTTTAGTTGTTGCTTGTTATGCACCAATAACACCAAGACCAATTCCTGGTATGTTAAAATCTACTTGGCAATAAACCTGATTCTGATTGTAGCAGGCCTTGCTGCCACCGTGGGTTATCAGCACAGAGTACTTGATGATGATACTCTCTACTCTGTGAGGTGTGTAACAGTCTTTACACTTCTGTTTAGGTTGTTTGGGGCCCAAGCCACTTTCAATGCCCACAGCATACAGCTGCCTACTTGGATGAGATAGCTGTGGTGCTCCAGTGCGGCAGGCAATATCCATGGCCAGCCAGAAGAAGAATGGGTTGGCAGGCTAATGCTCGATGATTTATTTCCAACTCCATGGAGCTAACAAACCCTTGACTGACCTCACCTGAAAGGGTGCCTCGAATCCGGTCCAATGTGGTCCAGCATTGTAGGGTGGCAGTTAGAGAATTAAAGCAGACAGGTATGTGGAGAAGAACCTCACAGACTAACTTCTCTCTCCCACTTTGTCAGTGAACTTGATCGTTGAACAGAGGAGCAGGGACTATTCTGTTCCAACAGGTTTGTGGTACTGAATGCCCAGTGCTTTGTATATCAGAAGTTATTCAGAGAGTCCCCACTATAGCAGAGTGCTTAGTCATCTGGTGCTACTGCCCCAGTGTGTAGCATTACACACTGTCAAGTCCAAAGGCATTACTTAACCATTTTCACTTGTTTGACTTAATACCCAATAATCTGTACAGCTACTTAAGTAGACATGACATGAATGAGCTGCCTTGGTCGGTTAGGATCTTTGGGATCCCAGCTCTGGGAATAACCTGAAATAGTGCCTGTGCAACACTTGCAGAAGATAGTGTGCAGAGACACTGCCATAATGTGCTTTCTCACTGTCGCTGATGCACCATGCCCCCTCCACAAATCCTGCTTGACAGGCGGGCTAGCTATCTGGCTAATTGTGAGCCCCGCCTGCCGCATTTACCTGAGCACAGCAGCTACCTGCTGCACATACTCATGCCCAGTCTTCCTCCCACTATGAGGATGCCATCTTCATGCAGAATGCATCAAGAGAGTACAGTGGATTGTGAGGGTAAGGAATCCCTTTGTAATGGTTTCAACTCTTCTCGATACTGTTCTGCATCTTCCTGTTCTTTTACAGAGGCGGGCATTTGACTTTTCTTGCGCCTTGAATGTGTGCAACACCTTGTTGCCAGTGACCAAGATGAGAGCTTAGACAAGCAACCAAGCTTACTCGATCTGTGGTTTCTTGTGGTGAGTGCTAAAGAAGTGCTTCTGACCTCTGGATCTCCAGTTGTCAACTCTGGAGAAACATCTGCTGGCAACTTCATTTCCTTCCTATAAGAACAGGGGTCCAGTGAGCCAGGTGGATGACAGAAGCACTGGTCAGCAACCCTGACCATAACTCTTTGAGCTGGTGTTGGAGAAATGATGCAGCTCTGCCTTGAAGACCCTTCAAATCCAGCGGTATGTAAGTAAGTGCGAGGGTATGAGTGACATTATCCTGATGATCATCAGCCCATGCCACATCTTCACATCTCTTGAGGATGATCTTCGCTTTGAGTGGGGCGGGTGCCCACAATCCAAGACGGTCATACAGAGGCCATTATTGGACCAGTCATCGCGGTGTGTCGCCCAGGCTGCTCTTTGAGGCTGGCGTTAAACCTGAAGTGATCAGACTCCACGTCCATTGAATCCCAAGTGCTCTCTCAGTGGCGAGGTCACCAAAGGCGAGGAGTCCATATCTTGTTTCTCTCTCCTCTGCTCTCCTCTCCCATTTTCTCTCTTTTCTCTGTCCTTTCCTCCTCCATTCTCTCACCCTCTCCTCTCTCTTTGTTTCTCTCTCCTCTGCTCTTCTCTCCCATTTTTTCTCTGAAATATTGATATTTTTGACACTAATCTATAATTTGAATAGAAAATTAACCTGTACTATGCACTTGAACATGCATGGATTCACATATATTTTACAGGATATCAACAGAGGTAGCTCAGAAGGACCAGGCTGAGCAGAAGTCTGAGGATCTGTGTCTTCCACACAGAGTGAGAGAAGATGAATCCAACGCTGATGTGTCTATTGTTGTGAAGGGACTGAGGTACTCCACAATGTGGAGGGGGTGTTGCAAAGGCCTGTCTCCTGCTGATGGGCATCATTTTATGCCATGAACATGAATTACCCACCAAGATGAGAACACTTTTGAAGTGTTTCAAGCTTCTTCTAGGCTTGATATCCTTAAGCTGTCCCGAAAATCCTGTCTCTCTGAGAGCAAACATAGCTTTGACCCAAAAGTTGTCCTTTAAAGGGGCACTAAAAGAAAAAACGACACAGTTGTTTATGTGGCTATTGTGTATTTCTTCTTTTTCTCTTTCGTTTAATGATATCATTTTTATTTCAACTTGTTGGACTGTATTAACCTTATGTTGTCTTCCGGGTCAAGGAAGAAGGGAGGCAGGAGGAAAGAAGGGAGTGAAAAGCAGGAAGGAAGGGAGGAGAGAGAAAGGAAGGAAGGGAGGAAGAAAAGAAGGATGGGAGGAGGAAAAAGAAGGAAAAGGGAGAGAAAAGACGAATAAAGAGGAGGGAGGAAGGCAAGTTAGAACAGCATTTTCAAGTTAACCAGGAGTTCTCAACTGGTGGGTTGTGGGGCCCATTTCAATGGGTCACGGATGTGAGAGTGTGGGCATGAAAAAGACTGAGGCACACTTTTATTGTCAAGATGCTCTGTATTTTGTAGGATATTACTCATGATACAGAAACAGACTTTCTGTGCAAAACACTGTTCTTTAAGCATGTCTTTTAAGATGCACTGAAGGTTCCTGAAGCATGTCAAATGTTTTTTCGAGTTTAAGGTTAAGGATCCAAAAGATAGGCTATGTATGTACCCTAGATGAAATTTCTGCCATCTACCACTCGCCTGATGCTGATAGAAGACTGAAGTTTTGTCTACATTCATGCTCTTCTGGGAGTTTGCTGAGATGTTTGTTTCTCACAAAACTGCAGTGAATGAACTTGTTCTTCAAACATCCTAAAAAGTATATCATGAATCAAAACAATGTGTCTCCATACTGGTCATCTGAAGTAATTTAAGTGTCCTGGAAGCACACATTCCGAGATGTTTTTAAAAAAACATCACAAAATTATTGTTTTGACTTTTAAGTATTTTTGGGCGTTTGACTAAGCTACTGCTCACTGCAACTGAGTGGAAAAAACATCATTCAATCTCAAAGAAGAACATGGATGTTAACAAAACTTCACCAATCTATACGACAAAGGGGTAGTAAATACTAACAAAAATTTCATCTTGAGCTATTGAACTATACCTTGTTGTTCCACTTAAGAAAAATAAGGTGTTGTTAAATTAAACAGTTGCCTTATTTTTAAAGTCATCATTTAAACTGCAGAAAAAATTATGTAAAATGTTGTGTAAATGTTATAAATAGTCCATAAATAAAGTCAGAAAAGATTGTTAGAATTACCTTGAAAAGCCATTGATTTTAGGTGAGATTTTCAGTTTGAAGCAGTCAGTCTAAACAAAACTTACAAAGAAGGAGAAAGTAAAATTCAATGACCATATTAATGAACATCAGTAAATTACCTGAGGTTTGCTAGTAAAAGAAACTTCTATCTGGAAGTAAAGTTTACTTGATGATTTCCCTTGTAGAATTTACTTACACTTTTTCCTAAGTGCAAAAAGCCTTCTCGGTTTTCCCAAGTAAATAATACTCCACATTTTTTCAGTGTAAACAAAATAGAACACTTACAATGGTATGCCCATGGTTAAGGTCAAGAGAAAATAGAACAAATCCTCTCATTTCCTACTATGCTAGCCTTCTGTTTGCAGATATTGATGGTACTGACCTATTGGGGCTGCACACACCTCTCCACTGTACTGTCTCAATTGTCACTGCAAACAAGTTGCCAAACAAGTCCAATCGTAATCAGCTGGCATGTCTTACTACAGCTAATCAGTGGATTGCATATCTGGAGGGTAAGCTGTGCAGAAAAAAGAAAGAAAACTGACTGCCATTTGGAATCCATGCCACTTTTTAGTTTTAATCAGCATAAATCTAACACAACAGAATTCTTTTTGAATTGTTCCCCAGTGTTATCGGGTACAATTCAAAATTCGGGAAACGTGGACAATTCAATTAGCAGGTGTTCATGAAATGGCAAGAATGTTGTAAGAAAAATATATAAAAATATATATACAATATAAATGCTAAGAAAAACAGTTATACAGTTGGTAGGCAATCTTGGCAGCAAATTTTAAGGTAGGTAGGACAATGACTGCTGTCACATTGAGGTGTCAGTAAAACCATGGAAAATCAAAGATTTCTTTCTCACTCAAGAACCAAAAGATTGTTTCCTTTTCGGTGTTCAGGTAAACCTTCAAGCATTCAGAGTTTTGCTTTTCATTGGAGTTTTGTTTTCACTCCAAACTGACAATAAATAAATATATAAATTCACATAAATTGGCACTGATGTGACTTTCGTATTATTGCTTGCAACATGCATTCTACAATGTTCATGGGCTTTCTCCTTTACCGCACAAGTAGATGCAGTTATAGGACCACACTGACTGATAATGTAAAATAAAATGGAATCTTCATTTTAGTTCTAGATTTTATTAAAACTAATTGTTTTGGTATTTGTTAAACTACTAAAGTTCTCCAGAAAAGGGGAGGAGTGAGATGAAACAGCTTCATAAAAACCAAAGCTGGCTTGAGTGGCAGGCTGTCAGCTTCCCATCTCTTTCCCCTCTGATCATGGAGACCTTGGAAGAAGTTGAACTCTGCTATCACAACTTCTCAACACCTCCTGCAGAAACCACTGCAGCATCGTACTGAGACTATTTTCATTTACATCCTGATGTCATGCATCTCTTTGTTCACTGTGACTCTCAACCTGCTGGTCATCATCTCTATCTCCCACTTCAGGCATTGAAATACACTTATGAGCACAAATATATTTTACTTCAAACATTCCTTGTGCATGGTATCATTAGAACCTGCGACAAATATGCTCTTGTGACCACTTTATTGATATGAATGTTTGGAAACCAGACTAAATACATACGGCTAAGCTTCTCCTCTACTACAGTTATAATTAAAAAGCATACAAAACTGATGTTACAACAAGATTTTTGTGGGCAAATCCTGTTACAAACTATTTATGTTACTGCATGTTCTATACTTTCTTATATCTGAACATAGTTAATATTTTTTTTGATGATTCAGACTGAGAATACTTTTAGGACTTCCACAACTGCGTCATATAACATGTTCAATGTTCATTCTTTTTCTCCAGGCAGCTCCACACCCGACCAACCTTCCTCCTCTCCCTAGCTGTCTCAGACTTCCTCGTTGGCCTCCTGTTGATGCCGCTTAGAATCCTTCTCCTAGAGGGCTGCTGGGTTTTGGGGAGTTTCATGTGTGGACTATATTTTTATGCCTCTTTTATCCTTACATCTGCATCAGTAGGAAACATGGTGCTCATATCACTTGACCGATATGTGGCCATTTGTGATGCTTTGCATTACCCCACCAAAGTTACTCAGAAAAGAGTTAAAATCTGTGTTTGTCTGTGTTGGTCCTGCTCTGTGTTCTATAATGGTGTGATAATGATCAACTTCTTGAAAGATCCAGACAGATATAATTCCTGCTATGGAGAGTGCATAATAGGAAGTGATTCCATAACAGGAATGGTTGATGTCGTGTTGACCTTTTTTAGCCCTGTTGCAGTCATCGTTATTCTGTATTCGAGAGTATTTGTGGTGGCTGTGTCTCAGGCTCGTGCCATGAGGTCTCATATTACAGCTGTTACTGTCCATGGTTCAGTTAGTGTCACCGCTAAGAAGTCTGAGAGAAAAGCAGCCAGAACTCTTGGCATCATCGTGGTTGTGTTTCTAATATGTTTCTGTCCTTATTTTTATCCTTCGCTTGCAGGCGATGACAGGTCAAGCACTGTGTCAATTTCAATCTTTGGTGTTTGGCTACTTTATTTTAACTCTTGTCTAAATCCAGTGATCTATGCTATGTTCTACCCCTGGTTTAGGAAATCCATAAAACTCATTGTTACATTTCAAATACTGCAGCCTTACTCTAGTGATGTGAACATACTGTAAATATATCTGTTGAAATATCTTTCTTATGTCTGTTCCTTAAGTTATCTGATGGTTGTTTAATATGAAAGACAAAAAAACAACTTTGTAACACTTACACTCTTTACTAAGCTGTGTTTTAAAATAGAACATTTGTCAAATTATTTCAACATTTAATATCCCTAACAAGCACAGTTTTTTTTTTTTGTTTGTTTTTTGTTTTTTGAATAAAAGTAGTAAAATATTGTTTATATGTTTAGATCAATAAATTCAACAATCTTACATTTTCCAGATAAGAACACAATAATATTTTTTTGGCTAAACTACTTTGAACTCATATAGAAGTTAATATACAAGATGCCAGTCTGGTTTTCAAATATTTGTTCTGGTTTTCAAATATTGTGTTATGTCACAAAAACTGGCCTGTGTTTGATGGTTTAAGTAACCAAATTATTCATCACTGTGACTGTTTTAAAGAGACTTTATTCTATTATACTGACACATTTTAAAACCACCACCTTCTGTTAATAAAACGAATTCTAACACATTATGACTAATTATCATGAATCACCATGACTATTATAGGTGTAAAATGAGCAGGTGATTCCAAACTGTATGAGACAACCAATTTTCAAATCGGATGGCACAGTAATATGAGAATAGAAGCAAAATGTGATAATGTGCAAAACATTGAAACCTCATTTAATTGAAAGTATACAACAGTTAGTGTCGACCATTTTTATTTTATTTTATTTATTTATTTATTCATGAGAGGAAAGAGCAATTCCATGAGTGCTGATTTAAAGTGCAACAACACTGGGACCTTATCCTACATGTATCACTCATCTTTACATGTGTTATAACAACTGTTTGGTTGTCATCTATCTTAAATTATTTGTATAATACTTGTGCTCCCTTAAATAATTGACCGTAAAAACATGAAGCTCTTGAAACACAAAATTAAGGATGTCCACAGTTTTTTTTTGTTAATTCTGCATCGATAAATATATTTCTGTACAAATTTGACATTTTAGATTTTGTTACCTTGACAGCTCATATAGTCACTACCAGCCTCCTTTGAAATTGTGGGTGACTCCAAACACTGTTAATTCACCATCTATCACACAACAAAGACTCCAGATAAGTACTCTCCTGTAGTAGTCCTGAACATAGTTGGGTGCAGTGAAATATACAAAGAAAGTAACCACATACTGCTTTGAGGAGAGTGTGCAGTAATGTGATGGTGTGTTGAAAACTTGGCGATCAGTTGCCACACAACATTGCAATCAAAACTCTGTCAGTGCATGAATGAATGGCTGTCAATTATACTGCTTTATTATTTATTATTGTCTCTGATCATTTTGATTTCATTTTGATTGATGGAGGGAGATTGACCAGTGTCAGCTGGCAGTGGGGAGAAAGTAGGGTGCCAGGAGGGAGTTCTTTTTAAGACATGGTGAATGTTGTAAAAAAGTTGGTTTTGTTTACGCCAGAAAACTGCTTAGGTCTGCTATTACAGAGTCTCTGAATGTATGTGTCTGCATGAGATGCCAAAAGGCATGATAAAGCAGCAGCAGTATATGAAGACCTGATATGAGATCATGCTCTGGTAAAGGCACAGAGTTAAAAGACAAACTAACATATCTTTTATTTTGCTCTATGATTAGTCTTATTGCCAAATAGCAAAACACAGATCAGTGACTTGCTGACTGCATGGCAACTGCGTGGCATGCTTCACACCTGTGACTGTGCAGGCTAATATCCTTCTAAAACTGGATGGAAGTGCAAGTGCAACCAGACATAGAAGTGATCGAGTTTTTACAGTTCAGGTGGCTGTAGTGAGAAAAACTGCATGACATTATTTGTGCAAAGAATTTATAGTCAGCAGGTGGAGATTAAATAATTCCAATTTCATTCACCTGTAAACCCAGGTGATGGATTATGAGACTGTAGTACTGTAGCAAACAAGCTCAAGTAAAGCTTAATATGTACGATCATACAATCAGTGTACAATCAGAGTGAACTGTTCAATTGAAATAGTGTAAAGACTAAAATGGAAGTAATGTAATAAAAAATAATGACTATGTCACTATATGTGACATAGTGACTATGTCAATGTCACTGACTTCGCTTCTTTCCTGGAGTTGGTATGTTTTCTACTCTCACGGATCATTGCTGTGCCTAGATTGGGGATTGTGGTTTCACATTAACTGCCATATTGTTATCATTATGACTAACAGTAGTAACATTCCTATTAGAATTACGACTGTAATTTCTTATTATTGCTGCTCGTGTGCCTCTTTGTTTCTCTTCCTCTTTAAACTCAACTGGTCATGTCAGATGTCCAACCTTCCACCATGAGCTGGGTTCTGCTCATGGTTTCTGCCTCTTGAAGGAGATTTTTTTTCTTTGCCACTGTCACCAAGTGCTTGCTAATGGTGGGCAAATAAGAGAGGGAGAGAGGACAAGAAAAGAGAAAGAGAGAGGCAAAGAGCGTAATAGAAATACAGATCTATAACAAAATAAGGGACATATATATATAATTATATTATATGATCTAAACTAATTTGCTAATTATTATTATTAAATTGTTATTATTAAATGCTGAATTGCTTTGTTAAATCGTCAGCAGTAGTAATAATAATAGAATAGAGAGAAAAAAAATCAAAAAAGAAAATGACTGAGACAGTGTAAATTTGTGATAACAGCATGAAAAAATATTTTCTCTTCACGGAGATAGAATGGTTTTGGTCACTACATGTCACTCTTTCTCTACAGCATGTTGGCCTCACATGAGTAAGGCTTCAGCGTAAGAATATGTTTAATAGATTTTCTGAACCACGGATAGAAAAAGACATAGATCACAGGGTTTAAACAAGAGGTCAAATTCCAAATCCAAACCTCACCGACTGTAGATGTTCCCTCTAACACCACAATGTTCTCAGCTGGAAGACTGGCAGAATGTATATAAAATGGACACAAGCACAGAATAAACACCACCACAACAACACCAAGAGTCCTGGCTGCTTTCATCTCAGATTTCTTAGCAGCTACAGTCTTTGAATGCTGGAGGGTCACAGCTGCATTGTGGGAGTGCATGGCACGAGCCTGAGACACAGCCACCACAAATACTCTCACATATAACACAATGATGAGAACAATAGTTACTACCCTTCAAAGCAGTATCAATTCTTACACTTACATGTAATAGTGGTAGTAGGATTATAATCAGGTGTATGATCAACCAATTATACCAAACAGATGCTAATGATCATCATTTTCACATGTAGGTTGAAACACAGTCATTAACTGAAACAGACAGCTGTGTAGGAGGCTTAAAACTGGGTGAGAAACAGCCAAACTCTGCTACCAAGGTGAGGTCATGTTACAGGTCATGCACCGTGGCAAGACTGAGAACAGCAACAAGACACAAGCACACAAAGATACATACTGCATCGGCAAGATTTCAAAAATCAAATCAGACTGGGGTTTCAAGATGTGCTGTTCAAGCTCTTTAAAACAAACAAACAAAAAAAAAAGAACAAAGAAACGGGCAACACTGAGGATCCTAGACACAGTGGTTTCCTTTTAAAATAGACCTGATAATAGACCATGTCATTTGGGAAACTTTTTCAGATCATTATTTTGTATATATTCTGTCAATAACTTTTTTTCCCCAGGCTCATATTCACATAATTCTAATACGAGCACCAAGCAGTCTAATATAGTTATTAATGGTAAGACTTGGGAAAATTAGAACTGGAGCCACACAGAGAGCTTTGAGGCTTCAAACACAGCAGCACACTGACATCTAGTGGTTTGTAGAACTTACAGCAGCCCTTCAAGACTGGAGCTGAAGCACTCCAACATCTCTCTTTTATTAGTCTCATGTGTACAATTTATTAAAAAAAAAACGAAGAAAAGAAATCTGTTAAATCTGTAATAGTGTGGTGACAAAATGTAACATTGCACATGTAATGCATTACACTGCTAACCCTTCGCTGAATTGTATTGTGAATTATTTCTCTGTATGTTGTCACTACAGTTTGCATCTTTATTTCACAGTTGTTGGTTGAGTGTGGTTGTGTATGAAGAGTTCTTGTGATAACCTTCAACACTGTAAAAATGAATTTTGCCCATTAGTCATGATACTTTATGTCAGTATGACCAATTATTGAAATTTGTGTGAAAACTCTATTGTAAATAATGAAAAGTCACCAAACTCAGTAAAATGTTTCAACTGAGATACATGGCAGTCAAAAGAATTTACAGATGATAGCTTCTGTCAACAGCTGTTTATTAAATATATAAGCAGGTTCAATGTAATGTTATCCACAAGTACAGAAGATATCATAGTTCAAGTTCCAGTGGATAACTTACATCAAGATTACCTTCCAAGTTGCTGAGTTCTGGGCGGTTTTAGTTTGGTCCTCTTTGTCCATTGGAAAGAAAGGTGGAATTTTGCAAAATTTGTCTTGTGGCACCACTGAGCTCAGCCATGCTGTCCCTTCCTATGCTTCCCCCTCACCAGGAGATAACTGCATAGAATGTTGCAGATGCCACCACAGAGTCATAGAACGATTTAACACACTCCAGCTTTCACTGTGACAGGGCTTACTGCCTGGAAGTTGTTTACATTAGATGAGTTTAATAAAGCTATATTGGTCCGACAAAACAAAATCAAGTCACACAGAATTTCTTTATTCAGAAAACTACTACTACTACTACTTGCTGGGGCAGATTTGAATCAAAGAAAAGTTGTGGCATATCGATAAGACATTTACAAGCGCGAAGCTCTATTTTCCAAATGCAAATTAATGCAGCATAAGATGCAAGCTCTCTTTTGATGAAGTGTGGAGTGTAACACTTGATTTGTGTCAAAGAAGAGGCATTTGTACAGCACAGTGAAACCCAAAGGTCAAGAGGTCCACCACTGGCACTGGGCCACTCCTGGCTCTGCCATCATTCTGATTAGTCCATGGGGGCCAGACTCAGGTGGAGCTCCTCAAGTCACTAGGTCTGCCTCAAGCTAGCCTCCATGTTGGGGTCCCACCTTTTATACTGCAGGCCTCCAGAGGGGTTCTTCCTCCTTCGTTGCCAGCCTCCTGTATGGTCCAGCTTGTGTCTCAGCCCCTCTCCAGGCTGTCAGCCTGAGGTCTTGTAGTATGCTGCTGTCAAACCCATGATTTCTGTTTTATTTTGTAGTTTTCCCCCCTCTCTCATTCTGTTTCCTAGTTGTGTTTTAGTTCATCTGTCCTTTGATTCATCTTGCTACTGTAACAGTTTTTTTTCTCAGTTCTGGATTCTGTTTATTGAGATAGTTGTTGCTCCAGTGCATGCTGGTATATCCATCTCATACCTTGAAAGAAAAATTGTTGAGCATAGACAGAGGTATCAAGAGCTTTTCCTGGTAACAGACTTTTACCCAAGCACCACTATCTTGAGCACTATCCCCACTTGTCACAGTTTGGACAATGCGATTTGAAGCCAAACACACTAGTTGCTTTAAGAATGTACTTATGACTTTAAAATATCAAATGACAGTTGCTTTCCATACTCTTCCTATGGTACACCTATGGTACGTCCTATGGTACAGACAATATTTTTCAATGATTCAAGTTTAATTTTTTAGAAGGAAAGAGGTTACGGTTCCGTTCATTTTTGGTACAGAATGGGAACAAAATGCCTAAATTTGCTTGTTGTTTATTTGCATGTTTATTATTTGTAAACCAACTATTTATTGAAACATTATACAAAATATGAAAATAAAATAAAAAATAGAATACTATTGCAAAGTGCTGCCTGGTAAAAGTTAAAGAAAATATTCTCAAATGAGAAGAGGTAGCAGGTATAGCGAGGTAGCATTTTGCTAACTTGGCAGTTCGGGGATATATGGGCTCATTGGTCTTCCACCATAGACGTGGGTCAGAGCAACCTCTTCCTTCACCAGCTGCAAAGTATCCTTGTTTCCCACCTGTGCCTTGAAGAGCTCACCAAACAGTTCAGCCATCGCTGACTTCTTAACAGGAGGAGATGATTCAGATGCCTCTGAGTGTCCTGTCTCTGAGGATGAAGTGGCTTCTGTTGTCCCTGTAGCCTCCTCACTCTGTAAAATAAAATACAAAAAAGTCTACATATTTTTAATATGAATACTACTGACACAAGAAATGAGTTGTTTCTTTATAAGTGAATCAGTGAATTATCAGTGAAAAAGACATTTGATGCACATGGAACTATTAAACTATTACAATACCTCTTCTTCCATGACCACAGTCTCTGATGAGGCTGTTGTAGATCCTGTCACAACAAGCATCATCCACATGAGGAAGAGTTTTAAACCTTGGGTCAAGTGCTGTGCATTTGTGGAGGAAGTCCTGACAAGAAGAGTACCTGTCCTGCAGGTTTTCTCTGATGGCAGCCGTGACTTGGGTCACTGTTGCACCCTCATTTGGTTCCATAGAGTGGAGAACTGTGGCTTTGAGGGGCAGGATCGTAGATGCTGAAACTGTGGCTTCAGTGCTCATCAGTGTTGTGAGAGTTTTTAGTGGCTTAAGAACCTCAATTACCTCATCCACATCCTGGTCAGACAATGTGCTGATATGTTTCTTCTTGAGGGCCTATTCTGTCAGTGCTGAGTACACTGCTGCTTGCTGCTCAAGGTACCTCTCATTTCATAATTTGCAGAATCTGCAGTTTGCAGAACATGGCTCACCATGTTCCACTCAGGGGTGTTGTGATGGGCAATCACAGTAGCTCTCGTTAGCTCTGGATGTCCATCCATCAGTCATGAGTGCTACACATGCCTTTGACAAGTCTTGGATAACAGAAGGAAAACATGCAAGCCATTGAAGCCATTACACATGCTGCATGAGTGTAAACACGCAGCTGAAATGTTTACTGCCGATGGCTTCTTTGAATCTTTTTAGGGGTCGCCATGGAGCCATTTTATCACAGAGTTTGCAGTTTGGTCTGCACATGAGTACTGTAATGCATGATAAAGAGATAGAAATTAATGTACATATAAGCAGATAGGTAGATATATATGCAGAGGTACTTTTATTTAGTTAGTTTCATTTGTTCTGTGATGGAGTAGTAATTTAAAGTAATTGTATGTGCAATCAATTTTACCCACTGAAATGAATTGAAATGCCATTAATCCAAATTCAGATGCAGTTTCAGATACCTGTATTTGTAACAGGTGGTGCTGTATCCTGGACCCTGTATCCTGTTGGAGTTAGACCATGGGTGCTGTCAAATAGTCAAGTTTGCTTAGGAACCTTCCTAACTGAGTGAAATGACCCGGAAGTATTAACATGTCTGCCACGATAAGAGCCGTTCGAATTCTCTAACTGTTAAGGAAAGGAGCTTCAATCTCCTTTAGCATAGGATACACTGGACCATCCTTTACGAAAGGAAATGAGGTAATGCCGCCCCACAATTCCTTGTGGCAGCGACAAAAAATCAGCGCACCGTTCAGTCATTCACAACCAGAAAACATTAATGTATTTAAACAGTGTGATGCAGAATGCAGCAGAGAGCGTGTGAATATGAACATAATTGTTGACACGATATAAAACTTTGATCATGAAGTGTGTTCTGTTGTTGACTGTGGAGCTGCGTTCACACACAGAGTACAAACTGTTTGGAACTGTGACATGCAGCATCCTGTAGATCATCATGAAGTTACCATTGATTGTTAATCATATATCTTTGCCATAACTGATAATATGTTTATACATGAGTGGACAGGAGGGTGAGCGACCATACCAGCGTAACAAACACTTCATCTGACTTCTGTGACAGGTGGACATCATTCATTTATTATTTGAATTCTGACATTGATAATGAAGTCACATTTTTCACCGGGTTTTCCACGTTTATATTTCCTGCATTAAACTACATGCTAACACCGTGGTCGTCTTCTCCTAACCTCTCCTTCATGTTTCCTTGACCTTGTGACATTTTTTATCGAGGTGAAAGAAAAGTGGTTAGGGAAGGACTTAGGAGCTGATTTTGTTGACTATTTGACCGTACCCCATGGCTCCAAGGCTTTTTTGTGTGTGTCTCGATATGTTACATACTCCCTCCAAATTTCGTACACGTGGATGAAACCGTGTCGAGGGGCCCCTCCGACAACATACATGTAGGTGGCGAAAAGAAAGAAAGAATAATAATCATAATAATAATAATAATAAAAATAATAAACATTTGAAATTCAATAGGGCCTCACACTGCCGGTTCTCGGGTCCTAACTATGATATTCTGGATATGCATTGGTTGATCCTCAGGGGGCATTACTCTTAACTGCCGTAGGTTAATCCACTTCAAAGTAAATGTATACATTTGAAACTTTACCTTAGCCTTTCCCAAACTATGGGTCGGATCCCAAAGTGGGTCGGTGACCGATTTTGCTTGGGTTGCCAGTTAGCAGAGTGAAATGTCAATTTTGTGAATTTATTTTCCAAATTAAAATAAACAGAAAGCATGATTTTTTTCATTGTCTGTTCAGCTCGGTTGCATCTCTTTCTACCTCTATTTTTTGTATTTCTATGCTTGTCTTTCTCTCTATCTCCCTGTGTGTGTGTGTGTGTGTGTGAGTAGGCATGGTTTACAAAATAAATTTTCAGATTTACTCATCGGCATTACAAGGAACCAATTTTGATGGATTCATAAACATAAAACTACAATGTTATAATTATTGACTATTAGTTGTATAAGTCAATATGAATATTTGTGTGATTACATAGTTTCTAGTGTTATCAGTTAATATAGTTGTTGTGCCATTATGGCCCACCCCCTGCCTTTCTGACGTTCATACATATTGGTCTCACATGGCAGGATGGGTTTGTGAGACCAAGACGTGTGTAATACGTGTGTGTCCAACAGCGACACCAGAGGCTGCAAGAGACATTGCAAGTTTTACACGTTTCTGTGAAAATAAACACAATGACCCGCCAATTTTACACACAAGGCGGGAACTTCAGCGGGCTTGCAGTGTGGACCAGCCGGGACCAGTGAGTGGGATGAACTTTGAAAAGTAAGACTTTCATATTTTGTATTTTATACACATATGACTGACAGCTTTGAAAGACTTAAAGAAGCTCTAGTTTATATAATTAATAATTTACTCGTGTAAATCTTGTAAATAATGTCACAGCTATTCTTACCATTATTAGCATTAGTTTTTTGTACTTATCTATTGTTCTTTATTCTTTTTTTTTCTTCTTTACTGCTGCTGTTATATTATATTACTGTCCACTTGCTGCTGTGACACTGCAAATTTTCCCATTGTGAGACTAACAAAGGAATATCTTATCTCTTATCTTACTGCTAGCTAACAGATTCCTCTAAAACGTTAGGGAATTATCTGATAACTACACACTGTACACATGCTTATTTTGTTTTTTTTAGCTCATAAAATGTGTGTCAGCTTTCACTGGATCTTCTGTCAGCTAGCTAAACAGCGGTAGCTTCTGAAAGAGTAAAATCCATTTTGTTTAGCGCTGAAGAAACTGACGTGTTATGTCGATATCAGGGATTGTCCTGCTTAGAAAAATTTGCCGCCCTTGCAGCCTCTGCGTGCGTCGCTGGGTGAACGCAGATTTTTCACCGTCACCGTCAAAGGAAAATAACAAGCGTTAACATGATTGAGACAAAAATAGCGCTTCAAATCCTGTCTGTACTGGACTGTTTTAAACAGTTTAACAAGACAATCTTGAACACGTTTGACTTCCAGTGGTTCCCCCCTGTGAAGGTAGGTTTGTGGGAGAGGGGCAATTTGTTTATTTAACAACAAACGCAGTGTCCTTTTTGTGTCATGCGTGAACGTGTCTCCCGTTGTTTGCATCACGTCTGTTACAGCTGGACCGGAGCTCGTGTAAACGGCTTTAGCATTGCAGCTAGCTGGTAAGCTAATTCTATCATCACAGTTACTGTGTCTGGGTTTCAAGCATCGTTCGGCGAAGCGATTCATTTTTTGTTGCGGTTTGGCTACTGGCTTTCAGAGGCTTTGTTGTAGATGGCTTTGCTCAGCGATGGAAGCTGCGGAGGCTCCGCTTTCATGTTGTTTGCATAAAATATTGTTGCTTTATTATCCTGAATTATCGTTTATGAGCTGCTTCATGAAGTTTGATATGAAGTGATGGTTATAGTTATGATTTTAGCTGTATTCTGGACATATGAACGAGCTTTGTACTGATTTTAGACCAGGTCTGGCTGATTTGATTGATGTATAACATCACCATATTCTTTTTGATTAGTGCATTGATGAACACTGCATTCTGTTTTTATCTCTAAAAAGTCCAGGAACAAGTGTCAATAAGTTAACACAATAAAGTTTTATTGTGTAGTGTTGTCCGTTAATTCATTATTTACCAGACTTGGATGATAAAGTGGTGGAATGTGATTGTATGAGGTCATAGCTAGATTATATTTTAAATATATTTGTTCAGCTTTAATCTGAAACACAGGAGCAACTGAAGATGAAACATGTAGATGAAGATTTAAAAAATATATAGATCATAGACATGAGACATGTTTGTAATCTCACAGTCTGATCCAGTAGTGTGTTTGGTGATTAGCACTTAGAAAGGTGTTGAGGTTAAAATACAGTAAATTAAAACAAATTACATAATTATTTGGATATTGGCTCAACAGTATTCAGTGACTTTTTCTGCTACTCTAACTAATATAGTCAATTTAAACGCCTTCAGATTGTATAGTTTATAGTATATAGTTTATAGTATAGTTTGTTGTATAGTTTATAGTATAGTTTGTATAGTTTATTTAAAAATCTCTTTCAAACTACACAGTCTGAATGTGTTTTAACAGCATTACACTGTTTAAATTCACTACATTTGTTGAAGTATCTGAAATACACAAATACATTTCTAACAATTAAAATTTACTGTATGTAACTATGTATGTATGTAATGTAATGTATCTGTGGCCCCAAATAGTCACATTCCACCAATAATTAAATGTGCACAGTCAGCATAAACATGCATTAATATATGTCTACGGAATTAAAACGAGAGTCTTTTGTTTTTTCTTTACCCATTGCCATGGTAAGTCACTGTATCTGAGCTCCATAGATGATGGCTTTTTGGTGGGTGCTTAACATACTCAGAGTTGATTGAACTAATTCAGATCAGGCGCTCTGGAACTGATACAGAGTTCAGGGTTAGACTCAGAGTTTGTTGAACCTTCTGTCTGGAATATCCCTCTGGTTTATGATCGAAGCAAATGTCAACATTGCTTTTCCCTTGACTTGACATGATATTTTGCAGTGAGGCAAGGCAGACTAGGCAGTTTTCGGTCATTGGGTCAGTTGTAGTAGTTTTTGGTCAATTGCGGTCAGGTTTTGCACACAGCAGCTGTGTTTCCCACAGTCTTGCTCAAAGAGGTTTGCCAGCACACTGTGTCAGTGTACATTCAAACACAGGAAGTGCTTTAAAATGACCTGAAACAATGCTAACTTACTGCTGCTGTATATGACTAAGATCAGTGGTGTCGTTCATTGTTATGCTCTTATGGCTGGAGATGACAACTTGATTAAATCCTCAAAAGCTTTTCAGAAGCTTTATGGATGGTCAGAGTACATTTCCTACTGTGCCTTAAGCACCATTAGTGACTTAAAATATAACAAACCAGCCAAATTACCGCTCACTGATGATGTGACAAAATTTAACAAGCATCTTGACAAAACTGCTGAATCAACAACTGAACTACTGAACTATTCCAGCCTTGCAAAAGCTGCATTGACCAAGATTGTCCTCTTCAATAGAAGATGTGTTGGGGAAGTCTCAAAGATAAAACAGAGGAATTTTCTGGAAAGAAACAGAGAAACAAACACCTTTGGTGAATTGGAGCTGTCAGAGTATGAAAAGAAACTCTGCAGTTATTTTGAGCATGTTGAACTGAAAGGAAAAGGGAGAGAAAGGTAGCAGTGCTGCTGTCTGACTTACTACAGAGGACATCAGTGTCTCAGACAGCTCGCAGATAAGTGTGGTGCCAAGAGGCCAGAGTATCTACGATCAACTCAACTGCGCAAAGACATAGCAACCACATCACAAATCCTGAACTTGAAGAGCAACAAACTAGATCACCTTGAATTTAACTCTATGGGAGTTGATTTAACACTGGTCAATTTGATGTTTATCCTACATCAAGTTCTGCATGGGGAATGTCACAGTGGATAAATGCATCCGGATTTTCCCCAACCAGAAGTCCTGGATGACCAGCCAGGTCAGGATGCTCCTCAGGGACTGCAACACCACCTTCAGGTCGGGCAATACAGAACTGTACGGTGCTGCCAGAGCCAACCTGAAAAGAGGAATCACAAAAGCCAGACAGGATTACAAAACCAAACTAGAGGATCATCTCTCTAACCACAACCCCGCAGATGTGGCAGGGCATCCAGGACATCACCAGCTTCAGGGAGCAGAACAACACGGCTGTGGACTCAAGCGACCAGCTGGCAGAGGAGCTGACCACCTTCTTCGCACGCTTTGAGATCCCAACCCATAAACTTGCAGCCACATCCTCACAACGCCTACCCCAACCATCCCCTAGCTCCCACAAACTCACTGAGCAAGCACAGCTCCGCAAAGTTAACCCCAGGAAAGTCACTGGACCAGAGAGGGTTCCTGGAAAAATACTCAGAGCCTGCTTGCACAGGTTTTTACCACCATCTTTAATCTCCTGACTGACTTAACTGAGTGGACAGTACAAAGTACAAGTACAAAACCTATTTAACAGCAACTCATGCATTAGTAATTACTCATAAAGTAAGCCAAGATAAAAAAAGATTGTTTTGCAGTCTGACATTTTCAGTACTGCTGGTGTCTTTAAACTGCATTTTAACTCAATCACAGGCTAAACTTTACAGTCACAATAGTTGTAAAACACAATTTCATGCGGTTATCAATATTTAAGTAATATGTTCCAAAATTTCAAGTGCTATAGAGACACTAAAGACCTAAAAAAACGCTGTGGGAAGCTATAGAGTCACTGAGTTCAAGTATTGAAAGCATGTCACAAAATCATCATCGGTAAAGAGCGGGACTTACTCGGCTCTTACTGGAGGAAGGAGGCTGCTTTGTCCCCTGGGAAAATGAATTTCCACAAACTGAGATACACAGTATAGCAGTCTAATATTACATTTAAAAATCCTTAAAACAGTTATTGTAATGAAGGTTATAACTAACATCGGTAATTTTTCACAGAACAAAGTTCACTGCAAAGTCAAGCAAGTACTTCAGCATCTTGTGTTTGTCAAGTAAAATGTATTCTGTTTTTAGTGCTTAAGAAAAGCAGTTGGCAGTGTGGTTCTCCTGTGTCTGTCCCCTTTGACTTGACAAATACTCCAGGTGTCATTACAGCTCAGTCCTTGACTTGTAAACCATGGACGCTGGAGGAAAACCTCAACTGAAAACAGTGTGGCGTCCTGCCTACCTGACAGACTGCAAAAACAAGGGATGTGTGCTCGAAAGGACTGTGTGCTCCTCTGTCAGCTTAAGTGTTGCATGTAGAGACTTTGTCTAACTGTTGTATCACTGCCTCAGTTAGAGGGGCAGTACCTTTCCCACTTTGTAACACCATAATTTGACGTTTCAATTTTCTCTCATATTTTTGAAAATGCAGATGCCATGTCGGACCACCAAGTGGTTAAGGCGATGGACTGCTAATCCATTGTGCTCTGCATGCGTGGGTTCGAATCCCATCCTCGTCACTGGTGAGTTAGCTTTAAGCTGCCACATCAATAAGCTGCCATGGTCTTGCTTGTCATGTAAGACCATGTGCAAGGAAACATCCCTTCGTCTGTTCGTCGAAGCGCATCCTGCCAATCTTAAGCAGAGGATCAACCGTAGGGTGAAGAGTTTAGATGGCAGGTGGGGGGTCGCAGGAAATCAAGGTGCCCATTTGTATTGTACTATGTGGCCTACCACCACAGCAGCTGGTCGAAGCCCACATGTACAGTCTACCACAAGGTGTTGCTGGACAAGCATGAACTAAAAGGAAACCCCAAGCTTCTCACGAATGTAGCCCGCACAGCTAGATTTCGGAGGAAGTTAAACGACTGCCATTAATGGTCCTCAATGGATGGATGCCACCTTTGACTTTATTCCCATAGTTTAGAATATACCAAAGGCCAACTCAGAGCAAAGTCTGGAAGTTGCTGTGCGTAATGTGTGTGCATAAGGTGTGAGTGGACGAGCGACAAAAAGAGAGAGCACCTGAGAGGAGCGAGTGTGTGTGGATGGAGGAACTGAAGGTAAGCGGGAGGAGTTTAGGAAGGATTTTAAATTCTATTCTTAATTTTACAGGTAACCAATGCAAAGAAGCCAAAATAGGACAAATATGATCTCTGATCTTGGTTCCTGTCAGTACACATGCAGCACCATTCTGAATCAGATGCAAAGTCCTCAGAGACTTATTTGGAGCAGCCTTAGTGCGGTTCCTTTGATGCCAATGAAATGTTCAAGTATTTATGTCTGTGTGTGTGTGCGTGTGTGTGTGTGTGTGAGGGAATATACATCAAAGCATTCTGTGGAACCTTCCATACCTTTGTTACATCATCATTCTAGAATCTTGTCAGAACCTTATATTACAGGCTGCAGTGAGTGAACACACAGTCAGACACAGCTTCAGAAGTGAATTGTAGTTGGTCTGGGCACTTTAGAAAGAAACAGACATCTCAGACATTAAGACAGGATTATTTTCAATGAGATGAGCACATGCTGTAAAAAGCTTCAACAGCAGATGGACAAGATTCAACAGCAAGAAGGTAAGTATTATATAGCTAGTGCACACACGCACACACACACACACACACACACACACACACACACAAATATGTGTACTGCTGAGTATAATTTTAATTTAATTATTATTTTTTTAACTTCAGAACTTTATTAATCACACATCACCGGTGAAATTATTCTTCCGCATTTGACCCATCCAGTTGGCACCTGTCGGAACACACATGCACATGCACAGGATCACACACATAGTGGCAGATGCCTAATACACACAGACTGAAGCGGTGGGCAGCGATTTGTTGCACCTTGAGCAGATGTTGGGGGGTACGGTGCCTTGTTCAAGGGCACCTCGGCCATGGCAAGGAGGTGGACTGACACCCCACCAACTTTCAGTTCACCTTTCCAACTGTGTGTGTAGTCAATTTGTGCACTGCTGTGTGTAATATGTGTGTGTGTGTCCAGGAAATAAGTGTACTGCTGAGTATAATGTGTGTGTATGCAGTAAATATGTGTACTGCTGAGTATAATGTGTGTGGGTGTGTGTGTAGGTGTGTGTCCTCAGTGAAATGTATGAGTCTCTGCACTAGCTTCCAGCTGCAGCAGTCAGTTCAGTTTCTGTTCAGTCTGACTGAGGGAGGTTTTTGTATGACACTTTTTCACTGTGTGGCCACAAGCTCACTGTTGATGTAGTGTTCAGTCCAACAGTTGTAAACTGCTGGATCTTCAGTCTGAACTCCACTGATGGTCAGAGTGAAGTCAGAGTTTGATCCACTGCCTGAAAAACGGGCTAGACTCCCTGATGGTCCAGTGTTAATAGAGTAAATGAGTAGTTTAGTAATATCTCCATCTCTGTTGGTACCAGGAAAATGGTTAGAAAAAACCTTATGACTGGTCAAATTCAAAATCAAATTTTATTTGTATAGCCCAAAGTCACAAAATACATTTGCCTTGGAGGGCTTTACAATCTGTACAGGGAGTGACACCCTCTGTCCTTAGACCCTCGGTTCAAGTGAGGAAAAACTTGCCCACAAAAAACCCTTTTAACAGGGAAAAAAGGTGGAAGAAACCTCAGGAAGAGCCACAGAGGAGGGATCCCTCTCCCAGGATGGACAGACGTGCAAGACATGCCTATGAGTGAACGGCCCAGTATGGCGTGTGGGCCGGCCTGGTAGTGACGCACTGTAGTTAGCGTGTTTACATTTTTCTACCGTCTATGAGGGAGAGAAGTGACTAATTAATGCTAGTGACGAGCATTACAAACGTTCTGACGAATGGCTCGTTCTACTTGTGCCAAGCCAATATAATGAAAGAAAGGCGATTCATTTTTGATGAGCAGCAATGTCTAGCATGTTGGAAATAAAACTGTTAGTTTACCTGACAACTGAAATCATGCCCATGTTCATCATGTTCGTCTATTTCTTACCTGCTTACAATAGAAGCAATAGGCTTACAATAGAAGGATAAAGTCTAAAAGATAACAAGACTGTCATCAAGGGTGTGATTCTTCCGGATAATTCCGGAAATCCAGATTTTTGCGGGGGGCTACGGTAGAAAGTTGAAGATGGGGCATGTATGTGCGGGGCAGCAGTCACTTGGAGGTGTCAAACTCAAATACACAGTGGGCCGAAATTAAAAAAAAATTCCGGGCCGAATGGTTCAACGTTTATTGAAACAACCTTTTGCACGTACTGAACCTACAACTAACAAGGCCTATAGATTATTGCCTATAAAAAAGTATCAGAAGTGTCAGTGCTCTCATCCACAGCAAGGGAGTATGCAATGAAATCTTTTCCCCTTCCCACAAGCTGTTGTTGGAGATTGGGAGCAAGGTGACGCACACGGTCAGCAACGGTGTTTCAGGCTCAGGCTCACATTTAAAAATGCTTGCCTTTTTTCTGGGCACATGGCATCACAAACTTTAATCATGCAGGTTTTGACGAATCCCTCTCGGTAAAGGGCCGGGCTGATTTTGCAAACTCTTGGCCTTAACAGCAACCTCGCTTTGTGATTTGGCTTTAATGAACACAGCCTGCTGTGACACCAGACTTCTTTTTAACTCTTCTACCTTCTGTAGCCTTTGCGTCGTGTCCAGATGCTTGTGTCTGTCGTGGTGTTTCGTTTTATAGTGTCTTCTCAGGTTATATTCTTTCATTACAGCCACACTGTCCCCGCACAGAAGACGCACAGCTTTGCTCTTTACATCCACAAACATATACACTGCCTCTCACCTGTCTTGAAAACCTGTCCACCTTTCGTTTAGCCATTTTTTGGGGAGAGGGATAGTTGAAAGTTGACACAAGTGGTGTGTAATACCATAAGACTGCAGATGAATGAGTTAGGCGTGCGTTCGCAGGCCCATGATTGACGTGCCAAAGCACGGGCAGTGCATTGTGGGATTTGTAGTATTATGGTGGGGCATGCAATATACTGGCAGGCCAACTCTAATAGTAAATAGATTTTATCATGCGAGCCAAAGATAATTCATTCACGGGCCAGATGTGGCCCACAGGCCTTGAGTTTGATGCTTGTGCCATAGATCCACGGTAGTCACTTGCAGGTTGGATGTTCTCGCGGGATTTGAAGTATCTCGATAATTCAGAAAAAAAAAAATACACCAAAAAACAGGGGGAAAAAATTTCCACGAAAACAGAATAATAATTACTCAGAAAAACAGGAAAAAATTACTCCGAAAAACAGAAATAATTACCCCGAAAAACAAACCAAAAAATGAATTACTCTTGCTTTTTTTTTCAAGTGAATGCAATACGTTTCCGTATGAAAATTTTAAAACTTTAAAACATTAAAGAATCCTATTTCCACTACATTGTCCTTAATTCATTCTGAACAAAGAACATCAGTTTTACTATGAACTCTTGCTATTGCTATCTTGCTCTTGATATTTATCCCATAAAGCCAGCAAATATGAAATAATATTAAATATAAAATATTTCAATTGCTGAAACCTGCAGGGAGAGAAGAGGGTGCTTGTGTAACAACGTGTCTTCATGCAGTGGTCTGACATTATCCTATTATAACTGGATTTATTGAGCAAGCCTAATGATCCTAATGACAAAAAAAATAATAGTTGCTTTGTAATTATATTGCATTAATATAACATGAGGGTTCAATAGAAAGTAGTCAATTACTCTTGATAAAAAGAAACACCAGGGGGAGACAAATCCACTTTATAGGACAGTATTTCTTTTACTGTGTGGCTTCACATGTCCAGTTTATAAGTTTAGTTTATAAGTTTATAAGTCATGTAGCTACACTATCCGCTCAGAATCAGTTGAAGTAAATGCATGTGAACCAATTTCAACATATTATTATAGCTGTTTTAAAGATGCTTCTAGAAATATTTAATATGTTAATGCTAAATGTAAAACGCCAGTATGTAAATAGGCAGTTGTACATAAAATAAAATAACAACATTTTATAAATCAAATGACTTAACTTGAGCTGAAACACGTGAATTAACATAACCTTGAAGTTAATATGATAATGATAGAATCAGTGAAACAGTGAGGGAGAGAAGAGGGTGTGACAACTTGTGAATATATAGAGGTCTGAGTTACTTTTATCTCCAAACAAGGGCAGTTATTGTGCAAACATCAGCAATTCTGTTCTGTGCATACTAATAAGAATGACAGCAATAACAAGCAAAACATTTTAACAACTGTCAATCGGGTGAGATGATGCCACTTTCACTACATTTGAAAACATTTTTCTTGGACAAAAAAGTAGCAATTTGCCTAATTTTAGTGGAAAATTTGACATGATTAAGTTTGTATTTCTGTAAATCATCATGTTATTTTTTCCATCTCTTCCATTTGAACATAAAGCCCAGAAGAGGCCAAAGCACAGAAAAATGCTGTGCCAGCAAAGTCTCCTCACCCCAGAAGAAGGCCCAGCAATAAAACAGCTGGGCATCAGTGTCCCATTTGTGGACTTAGATACGTGGACATAATGCAGCATCTCAAAGTCACAGAGAAGGTGAAAAACAAAGAAGAGCTTAGTCTTTTAAGCAAGTTGGCTCACAGACAGTAAGTGTTTTGGAAATATTATCATTCACACACACACACACACACACACACAGAATTCTTTCATTGCAGCAGCATAACAAGTAACACAGTAACACAGAACACTATATACACAGGCATGCGGTAAAAATGGTGACAGTATAGAATCGAAAAAAGTCTAATGAGGAAGAACATATGGTTCTACCTATAAAAAATATACATAAGAAAATATACATAAGAAAAAAAATATATATATATATGTGTGTAATAACTTATTATGACTTATTATGTCCATTAGCTCAACTGCTCAACTCTCTGCACAGTTAGAGTCCGCTCTGTCCCTTCCTGTAGACAGCCTCAGTGTTGCATCTCCAGTCCAGTCTGTTATCCAGGCGCATGCCAAAGTACTTGTAGTCCTGCATCACCTCCACCTCCTCACCCAGGATGGAAACTGTGTGCAGGTCAGACCTAGTCCTCCTGAAGTCCACAATCATCTCCCTCGTTTTGGCCACATTCAAGACGAGGTGGTTGCTCCTCCACGTCCACGATCAACCCTGTACTCAGTCACTGATACACCCCACAACTGCAGAGTCATCTGAGAATTTCTGCAGATGACAGGTCTCAGAGTGGTGCTGAAAGTCTGAGGTGTACAGTGTGGAGAGGAAAGGTGAGAGTACAGTCCTCTGCGGTGCTCCCGTGTTGCTAACCACCCGATCAGACACACCGCCTCACAAACTGTGGTCTGGTCAGGTAGTCAGTTACCCAGGAGATTGTGGAAGTATCCACCTGCATCACCTGGAGCTTCTCCTCCAGCAGTGTAGGCTGGATCGTGTTGAAGGCACTGGAGAAACCAAGAACATGATCCTCACAGTGTTGCCAGCTCTATCCAGGTGAGAGAGGGCCCACTGAAGCATGTAGATGATCGCGTCCTCAACACCAACAGAGGGGCGGTAGACAAACTGCAGTGGGTCTAGGGAGGTGGTCACCTGAGGTCTCAGATGGGCCAAAACCAGGGCTTTCATGACATGAGACCTCAAGGAAACTGGTCTGTAGTCATTGAGCACAGCTGGATGTGACTTCTTGGGTAGTGGAACAAGGCAGGATGTCTTCTACAGCACCGGAACCTTCTGCATCAGACTAAGGTAGAATAGGTACCCTGTAGAACCCTGCATAGCTAGTCCGTGCAGGCGTTCAGGACTCTGGGGCTGATACCATCCGGGCCTGCAGCTTTGTTCTGGTGTAGTTTCTCCAGCTGTCTTTTCACCTGGCTGCTGGAAACAGTCAGGCGGGTGGGGGAGGTGATGAGGGGCTCAAAGATCATGGATGTGTGGGAAGATGTTGATGATGGGGAAATGTTGAGGTCCACTGTGGGGGTTAAAAACTGTTGAAAGGTTGGGAGCGTAGCAGGCAGTACGTTTACATGCAGCAAGAAATTCGAATTTCTGATCGTATCAGACTTAGTTCGGACTTTTTAAAGTGCTTGTAAACACCGTAGTCCGATCTTCTCTCTGAACGGCATGTATACTCAGACAAGTGATCCGGTCTTATGCATGTCATTATCTGATACAATCAGAAATTCAAATTTCTTGTTGCATGTAAACGAGAGTGGTGTGGTGTGGAGAGTGATGTGGTTGAAATCTCCAGAGATGGCCATTAATGCATTCAGATGGTCCATTTGCAGTCTGGCTGTGATTGAGGTGATGACGGCATCAGCTGATGGCGGAATGTAAACAGCGATGATGATGGCGCATGTAAACTCCCTTGGCAGATAATATGGACGTATGCTCACAGCTAACAGTTCAATGCCCGGGCTACAGAAACGTTGCTTCACGGCAATATGTCCGGGATTACACCACCTGTTGTTCACAAGCACTGCGATCCCTCCTCCCCTCTTGTTACCGCTCAGTCCACGGTCTCTGACGGCCCGTACCGTCTGAAAGCCAGGTACGATGGCATTGGAGACTAGTATACCTTTGTGCAGCCATGTCTCAGTGAAACACATCACACTGCACTCACGATATTCCCGCTGAGTCCTTGTCAGCGCTCCCAGGGATCTGTGGTCTTTCTTTGGTCAGCGGCTCAGGTTTGGAGAGCACTAGCAGCAGGTCGTGAAGGTAAACAATGCGACCGCTGCCGTCGGCATGGTTACCCAGCACAACAAAAGTTGTAAGTGCCAGGAAAAACAGGAAAACGAGCCGGAGCCACATAATATGCACTTCGCCCAAAGCCATTCCACAAGAGTTATAGGAAAAAAATGTGACAAAACAGAAGATAGACAACAAAAAACACAAAACACTTACAGGAACAAGCTGTCACTAGTGCGGCGCCATGGCAACCTATTTTGATTTGCTGGTCGTCCTTAAAAATAGAGAAAAGGAGAAGTAGATAAGATATTACATAAGGTTTGAAACTGTAAAGTAGAACAGAGTTAGACAAAATAAATTTACATTCAAAGCAATGATGTCCTATTTTTTTCAGAAACCTACGGCTAAACTTTATATGGAAAGGGCAAAAGACAGCTACATTGTAAGGGAACTGGCACTGTTGAGGGCCAGCCATCCCCACCCACCAATTGTGTCACATATGGATGAAGTGAATGGACCATTGAAGAGGCCGTCCATGGCCTCCAGCCACCTTTAGACCTGCATTATCTCTGTCCACTGCCATACATGCAACAGATTCTGTAGGTCCAGGATCCACTGACTGTGAGCCATCCACACCTGCCTCACAAACACCTCCTCCCTCAAATAATTCCAGTGCAACTCTCTCAGCTTTGCCATCACCAGATAACACAGAAGTAGACTCCGCTGTATTTAGTGCCACAGATTCTGTGAGCCTAGTACCCACTGACTGTGAACCATCCATGTCCCCTTCAAGAGGATCGCCAACTGCTGTCACTGCTCTTTCACCTTTGCCACTGAGTACCATAGCATCCTCATCCTTAGCCAGCAAACCTCCCTGCTCCGTTGTCAGACAAAAACACCGCCTTCCTCCAAGGACACCTGCAGATGGTTGTGAAAATTGTCAGTTTCTGTTCGCAGAGCTTCATGTGACAAGGCAGCTGCTTGAATGCGAAATTGAATGAAGTTATGAGCTGAAGCAGCTGCATTCTTCTACAATGCATACAAATGTGAGGGTCATTTCATTCTACTTACATATCAATGTGACCAGTTCTGGATGTTAAGTTTGGATATCTGCATCTCATTTCATATTTTTCCGGGCTATGAAATATAAGCATGTGCCAAAATATTCAGCGTCAGACACCCCTGCTTATGGTGAATATCACATTTCTATCAAAACATTTAGGATTATGAATCTTACTGTTATTTTACTGTTACATGTTTACCATTGTGTAATGTCTAATATATTATATGTAATATTATTTATTTACATGTCCCTCAGTGAAACTGGTGAACGACTTTAAAGGCCACGTGGGAGGTGCCAACCCTCCCAGGAAAGTTCAGAAAAATGCAAAGCAGCGTGCCACTTGTGTTCCACTTCCTCCACTTCATGGCTCCCCCAATCCAAGTGGAAATCTATTGTTCCTGGAGGATATTTCAAGAGCCAGAGGGTAAGTTTACAAAATTATCTGTGATTGTCTATTGACTATGAGAGGACATGAACTAATGCTTATTTTTGACCTTTAAGGTTTGTAGCCAACCTGCAACAAAAAGGGTTCAAACCCACAAACGGTTATATTTAATGGATGTTTTGGCATTCTTTTTTTTGTGATTAACAGTTTTTATTTTCATTTTCCTTATTCAACAATAACAAAAACAATGCAACAATGCATAATTTTAAACTGAATAAGGCGTACTCTTGCATCCCTTGAAACTCCTTTAATATTTTTACTAATTCCATTCCAATCCTCCTCACTAAATATCAAGTTCAGATCCCTTTCCCATGTCTTCTGCAGAGCTGCAATGGGCCCATTACCAAGAGTCTGAATCAACATAGAATAATAGACAGCTGCTTCATGTCCTCTTCCATAGCTCTTTAAAATTTTATCTAGGAGCTCTGCATTGTGGGGAACTGATGCAGCGGACCCAACCCCAGGGTACCTAAATAAGTGGGATGGGAGTGAAGGTACCTAAATAAGTGGGATGTAGGGATGCTGAACTGCTGCACCAACTCCCCAAAAGATTTTAAAGAACCATCAGAATACAGATCCCCCAACGTGACCACTCCCTTCTCCTGCCATATTTTCCAATAAATGGGAAATGTATCGATTCGTAATTTAGGATTTAACCAGATACTTGAAGAGACATTTAGAAAGGGATAAATATTCGAGCAACTCTAGTCCAAAGTAATTTAAGATGAGTGATTATTGAATATGTTTTTGCTTTTTTATTTAATTTAGTGGATAGGACTTGCATGAGTGACAGAGGGGCCACTACAGCTTGCTCCAGACAGTACCACAGCGGGGCTCTTTCAGGAGGGAGAGACCAGTGGGCCAGGTGCCTTAAATTAAAAGCATAATAGTAAAATAACATGTTTGGTAGCCCTAAGCCTCCTTTATCAGCTGGTCTTTGTAGCTTGCTGTGGCTCAAACGGGGAGGTTTACTGTTCCAAATAAATATCTTGGATATTCTGTCTTTTAAAATAGTAGTGGGGAATTTCTAAGGGGAGGGACTGGATAAAGTAATTAAGTTTGGGAACACAGTTCATTTTCAAAACATTAACTTTACCTGCCATGAACAGATTAAGAGCTGCCCATCTTTCAACATCACAAGAAATTTTTTGTAATAATGGGTCAAAATTGACTTTGACCACATCTTTCAGGTGTCTAGGAAAACGAATACCGAAATGCATGATACCTTGCTGAGGCCACTGAAATGCACCTGGGTGGAAGGCAGAGGAGGGGCAATAAGCTGTTAAGGGGAGTGCCTCAGACTTGGACAAGTTTACCCTGTATCCGGAGAATTTTGAAAATAAGTCTATACTTCCAAGAAGACATGGTACAGATCTGCTAGGGTCGGAGACCAGTAATAAGATGTCATCGGCGTAAAACATCAGTTTATGTACCTTCCCACCCGCCGTGATCCCCGGAAAATCAGTCTCCCCCCGTGTGGCTGCTGCCAGAGGCTCAATGGCTAAGCAGAAGAGCAAAGGGGATAGGGGTGATCCCTGCCTGGTTCCTCTCCCCAACATAAAATAATCTGAGACAAGCCCATTGGTCTGCACTGCTGCTTCTGGGTGCTTATATAACACATGAATCCATCTTATAAAGGTACTACCAAATCCAAACTCCTCTTCTAAAATTTTTAGTAAATACCTCCATTCGATCATATCAAATGACTTTTCGGCATCTAGAGAGATTGCAGCAACTGGGGACTGGGTGTCAGACTCCGACCACATGACATCAATATGGCGTCTAATATTATCTGAGGAGCTCCGACCACATATGAAACCCACTTGGTCATGAATCAATAACGTAATTACACTGTCTAATCGGTTTGCTAAAATTTTCAAAATGATCTGAACATCAATTTGCATTAATGAAATAGGACGGTAATTTTTGCATTCATCCAAATTTTTCCCTTTCTTAAGAACTAGACTAATAAGGGCCCGTCTCAGAGTTGGTGGGAGTACCCCTCTCCAACGAAGGTCCAACGGTCCATGTCTGGTCCGCGAGACTCCACTCGCTGTGACCCCTCACGCGTCGCTGTCGTGGCAATGAGTCTACAACAGTGTCTTTCATTAAACATTTGGGTGCGTGGAATGAGAATGGAAACAAATCCGTAGTTCAATACTTACTGCATAGCGTCTATGAAAGCCATGGCTTTCTGGGGACAATCAAACGCCCTCTCACCCTCGCTGGTCTCGATTTTCAGCTTAGCCGGCAACAGCATCCTGAAGCGCACCTCATGTTCATGCAGCTTTTTCTTGCATTCCTTGAATTTGTCGCGCTTCATCTAAGGTAGCCCTGGAGTAGTCGGGGAAAAGTATAATAGTGGTGTTTCCCCAGCTCAGCTTGCCTTTGTTCCTCGCTGTGTGCAGCACCGCATCCCGGTCCAATGATCTCGACGAAATCTGGCCAATATTGGTCGCTGGCCAGCAATCCGGTGTGCTCGTTCAATCTCTCGCCTCCCTTCTATGTACAGCAAATTTGGCAGCAGCTCCTCCAAAAATTTCACCACGTCTCCCCCCTCTTTGCCCTCCAGAAAGCCGACGAAGCGAACATTATTGTGTCGCGAGCGGTCCTCCATGTCTTGTAGTTTGTCCCATATCTGTCCGACATCTGTCTTGCCAGCTGGCGGGTTAGCTTGCCATTGCTGCTCGGTCATTTACAATGACTCCACTCGCTTCTCCATGTTGTCCATTCTTGTAATTAGGGATGACAGTTTGGTCTTTGGTCGACACGGTGGTGCGATGTATTTCTGCTAGCCTCCCCAGATCTTTGGATATTTTTGTTAGTGCGTTGTAGTTAGAGTAAATGTTACTGATATCCTGAGCTATATCGTTAGCTTGTTGCTGGTCGGGTTCATTAGCTTCTTGGCCTTGCAACATGGCGTCGGCCCCGTGCAATCGTAGATGTCTTTTAATATTGCCGCAAGCCAAGGTCTTATCAGATTTCAACATTTTTTTCACCCTCTTTAATTAATAACAAATATACTGGGTGCTATCTCTGGTGTAAATATTTTAAAGGATAAAGGCAGCGATGCAGTGCGGAGCTCCCTACTCCGTGGCTTCTTCTCGCATCGCATCACGTGACTCTGATGTTTTGGCATTCTTAAAATATCTGTCCAACATGAAGCCGTGCTGTGTGAGGCTTGGTGAAAGGGGAATCAAGGCCCTGACAGTGGAGCTTAGGGCACGTGTCCGAGACATTGGCAGAGGTGTTGTTGAGCACCAGCGCTTTGTGCGACGTACTAAGTCCGGCAAGTTCAGTATTCACCTCCATTGATGAAAATCTCATGATTGAAGTTGAGACACATGCTGAACGTAGTTGTTTTGTTTGTTTGTTCTTTAGACAAACTTGTCAAGGCCATAAAACATGCTCAGTTCATAGAGGAGGCACCAAAGCATATTGATGCTGCACTTGGTAAGGATCAGTAGTTTTCTATTCGAAATGCACTGAGATGGCTTTTTGTTGTAAATTGGTACTATGTATATTAAATCAAATTGTGTTGAGGAGCCCTTGGAGATTTCAGATTGACTTATATCTAGAAACTGGGTTCATGCCTATGTGCTGTCTGCCAACTTGGATGTCTTCCAATTTGTACAGAATTACTGTTTGGTAGGTTATGGTAGTGGAAAATAGAGTTGCTAAATCAGCTCCAGACCTAAAGGTGGCTGTCTTTAAACGCTCATGCATAAAATGTTGTTCCTTCTTTAAAAGATGATCTTATGAAGGAACCACATAACATAAGGAAACTTATACTGTTTTTTGGACTACTTGGTGGGTTTCTCATTGCAACGAATGGACATTCGAAGGGTGTAATTAACAACATGACCGTGAAAGAGGTCAAGACTGCTGAAAAGACTACAAGAGATTGTCATGTCATTCGTGTAAGTACAAATATTAAAATGAAATAAGTGAACACAACATGCATCTATTGTTTAACAACTTAGCTAGAAACACTAATCAAATGTCTTTTAAAAATTCAGGAGCACAAAACCCAGAGAAACTTTGGGCAAGCAGCCATACCACTGAAACCAGAAGAGTATGCCTGGTTCAGGCGTTACAACAGACTTCATGGTCAAATTGATGGAGGCTTAGAGGCATCCACCCAGGAATGCCCGGGAAGGACTGAATCTGGGTCCTGGCCCCACATTCAATATGTTATGTTCTTCTGTTGCCACTTTCGTAAGACATGTTTTTGTTCCTTTAAAGTCTTTATTATTATTACAAGGTGCAACATTTTTATCTTATGTACTTTCTGCGTGATTTCTCCCATCAGGCCAAGCAACATTCATGTGCCATGATCCCCAAACGGCCAAAAGATTTTACCAAGGTTACTTCAGCATGAAAAATTGGAAAACAACTCTGTTGGGTTGTATCAGTATCAGTTTATGATTTTAACCTTTCATTTTACAGCGGATGACACAGAGGACACAGTCCAGAGCAGAGCATTGATGATGATGGCAGTGTCAAGCTATGCGAAAAGAGAAGAAGAACAAGAGGAGCAAGAGGGCAGGTGCAGACTATGATGAGGTGGTGACAGAATCACCTCAAGAGGACACAAGAGAGGGCATGCAAGAATCTGAAAAGAAGAACCATGGAAACAAGCAGCGGGTGACTGGAAGGCTTCGAAACCTGCGCAAGAAAGAGCTATCCTCGAACCTATCTTATCTAAAACAAATGGTGATCTCTTCTGAAGATGAGGGATCAGGTGATTGGCAGCCCCCAAAGAATGGAACAGAAGAAGAGGATTCTGAAGAGGAGGAGGAAGAGGAGACCAGTGTGAAGCGAAGGGTTCCCCAGCTGCAAAAGAAAAGGCCTGCACCTACACCCAGGAACAGACTGGTAAGAGTTGTCTTAAGTAGTTTCTGTGCTTACAATAATGTTTGTGTCCTATGTGAGAAAAATAACTTCATCTAATCTAAAACAGAGCTCTGAGCTGAGCTCCTATGAAGATGAGGGGTCAGGTGATTGGCAGCCCCCAAAGAATGGAACAGAAGAAGAGACCAGTGTGAAGTGAAGGGTTCCCCAGCTGCAAAAGAAAAGGCCTGCACCCACACCCAGGAACAGTCCGGTGAGAGCTCCAATTTAGTAAGGCTGGAATTTCTCTAATCCACCCAGTCATAACCATGACAATAGCATTTCATGATGATGATATGATAACTGACAACAGTGGAAGTAAGGAGAGGAAGTGAAGTCAAACTAGCCATAATTTCCCTGATCTGTAATATCCACCTTTTTTTTTTTTTTTTTTTTGAAGGTTGCTGCAGTTCTAAATTCTAGTAGTATTTCTCTTTTGTTCTTGTTTATATGTCATCATTTTTCCTTTTGCATTTACAGAATACAACATTTCAGACTTTATCTGTTAAATTGAATCATCCCACTTTAAAGACATTGGCAGTAAGTAAGATAAGAATCACACTGGAGCTTCAGGGAACAAATGAAGTGTAGCTCAACCAAATTTGGTTGAACACCTTTCTATATTGAAGCCACTAATATCAAGAAACTTGGTCTTCACTATTGCATGTATCTGATAACAGTTTTTTTCTGTGTAGAGGAAATGAACAAATCTGGAGAATAGGACTTGGTATGTTTTTTATGACCACTTATTTCTGATTTTTTTGTCACTCTTTTGCAGATGTTTCAGGTTTATGTAAGCCCAGCCATTGCTAACATCTTGGCAAAACATTCACAGAATGTTTGTGTAAAGACTAAATCAGAGACAGAAATGACTTCTGACCAAACCAAGTTGTGTGACACTACGGTGAAAATTAGGAGACAGGAGCCATCAGAAGAGGAGGAGAGAAAGACCTGTGAAGAGGAAAGAATGAAGCTGCAGAAGGGGCATCAGAGGAAAGAAGAAAGACATGGAGAAGAAGTGACAAAGGAGAGAGGGCATCCAAGGAGAAGAAGATCAGGTGGAGAGTTGAAACAGTAAGAGAGATGTGAGAGGAAAAAAAGATGATGTAAAGAAAAAGGAAAAGACATAAACAAATTGGGAGACAGAATTTCTTTTTTTTTTTTTTGCGAAATGTTTTGATTTTGTTCTTAAATATTTCAAATTAAACATTGTTTTGAAATAAAAACAAAGGCAGCAAATTGATTGTATGATGTTACAATTTATTTCCTGTTTTACACAATGAGAATATTTTGACAATACACTCACATTGCAGCCAGTTTCATAAACTACAAATACATCAGTTGTTATTGAGAATGGAGAACAGAAAGATTAATTAATTAATTGTGTTTATAAAGCTTTTAGAAGCTTTTAGAGAGAAAGTGGTTTTGAGTTGTAATATAAACAATAATGTACCTTTCCAAGATCAGTTGGATGCACTAACATCAAAACATATCTAGTTTCCACATTTTTCTGGCAGAAATCTTAACTGTTGGGCTCTTTATATTGAAGTGACAAACAATTTTGATGTTCCAGAGTCATAAGACAAACGAGAAGTTGGTCAATGACATGTCCTTTGCCTGACAGTGAACGTAGAATGTAGAAACTATGGCTGCCAAGCAATGTGCGAGCCAAGATTGAGCCCTCTAGAGCATATACCTAACATCAAACTGCTAAACTCAACTCCGACACCTCAATTCACTTCCAGTTCATCTCAGTTCAATTTAATATTATTGTGAATTTCTAATCTTCTTCTGTTTAAGTTGTCACTGTTAAACTCACCTTCACAAGTTCTCTCCTTCTGTTTTCTGCTCATGGTCTTGTAACCAGTGTCATGTACCGGATCTTCCTTTGATTCTGCTTTCTTTTAGAGATAAAAAAAAAAGTTCTGAATTTAAGGAATAAGTTATGTGATATATTGTAGAACAATTATACAAAGACGCAACCCTAACAAAGCACCACAGGACTGTCAAGAGTTGTACATATGTTGTACATAAGTTGCACATATGTACATATTTCAATACAATTGAAATACAGTAAAACTATATACAAATGTTTCCCATAAATAATGTGCATTTATAGATTTTTACCTTCACCTTTTTACCTTGTCAACTGCAACTCTTGAAAACAAACTGCAAAACTATACAGAGAGCTACACCAGTGCTTTGTATTCCCAGAGTCCCAAATAGTGCAAATGTAACTAAGAGGTAAAACTGAGATGTAATCAAACTATATACAAATATCACAATCTGTCATTGTAGCAACCTAACATTGTACAACAAAATTAAGGTGCAAGTCTCTTCTGGGTCTTCTTCACCGGTTTAGCAGTGTGAGTTCCTCAGGTCAGGTCTTCCCTGACTCCCAGGAAGCAGAAGTCTGAGACCCTCTCCACACAGTCCCTGTTTATGATGAGTAGCTGGATGTTGAATCTGAATTGTAATTTAATTTGAAACTGAATTATTCATTTAGAACTGAACATTCAGTTCTCATAACTGAATGCTGTGGGTTTTCTAGTTGCTATAAACAAGTGAGACTGTGCATGAAAGCCTCCTCCAGGTAAGACTGAATGTTCAATCATAACTATTGACGGACTTCTGCCGACTTCCATGGAAAAAAAAAAATCAGCTCCTATAAGCAGATGATGGAAGGCACACACCTGCGTAGATATTGTCCCAGGTTCAAATAATTCTGTTATTAATGGTAAAGAAAGTAAAAAGAAAAAGGAAAGGGCTATTCATCAGGAGTTATCTAACTGATAACAAAAACTAATGCACATATTAACTTTAATGTAACCACAAAGTAATTATTATTGCCTTATATCTTATAGGGTTGATATCAGTTATGAGTAGATCAAAATAATGCATAACTAAAATAACTGCATATGCACATACTGTAATAATGGCATTGTAACAACTGCTGAATTACTCATAATTGTGTAAAGGATGTAGTGCCAGTATTTGTTAAATATCAAGTATAGTATAATTAATAACATTGCAGGGACCAAGTGTTTGACTTTTACAATAATTATATTTTAAAAGTGTAGGTGCAGTGACTACCCCTTTTGAATTTTTAAACAGCTTAAGAACAAACAATTCTTAATATTAAATACACTCATCCAACATAATTTTGTTATTTCAGTTCAATTCAGTTCAATTTCATTTGTGTAGTGCCATATCATAACACAAGTTATCTCAGGGCACCTTCCATACAGAGTAGGTCTGGACTGACTTGTTGCAACGGAATCTACAGAGACCTAACAGTTTCCCCCATAAGCACCAGGTGGAGACAGAGGAGAGAAAAACTTCCTCTTAACGGGTTCCCTGCCTCAACTGGTTGACTTGAGAGAGAGAGGAGAAAGACAACACAAAGAAACAAACAACAGGACTGATCATAGTGATAACAGTGATAGGACAGTAGCAAAAGTAGCAAAAGTAATTGCAGTAGTTACAGTGGTAATAATAGAACAGCAATAAATAACAATGATGATGAGATGAGCAATGATGATCATTTGAAGACAGCCTTCAGATTCTGACTTTCTTCAAATATGAGTTCTAAAGCCCTCTGAGAGCTAAGTCTTTTGGTTATACTAAAGGTGGAAGATTCTATACCAGGTCACCCGTAAGGACCACATGAGTCGCCTGCCGGCCTGTTCTAAAAATAACTCAAATAGCGCCATTCACAAGTGAGCTGCATCTAATTTATTTTGATTGCTATTCTTGTTTAAATTACAATTACACGTAAACTGGAAATTACAATATATTAGGGATGCACCGATGCATCGGATCAACATCGGTATCGGCCGATGTTCGCCCCCTTAAATCGGCCATCAGCAAATAAAGATGACATTCACCGATGGCAGTGGCCAATGTTTATATGTTGATTTAGATGTCGCATGAGCGCTGTGCTGAGGAGAAACTCCGCTCCACACGTCTCTGGCACGTCGCGTACGCTCCGCAGTTTTGATCCATCCTGCACGCGACTTCAAACGTTTAGCCTGCCAGACTTTGTTTACTTACTCAAATTTGGCCACTTTCTCGGTGTATGTTCTTCTAAACATGCTTCTACATGTGTAAATATGCTACGTAGTGACTTAGTTTCGCTTTTGTCTGTTTTTACCACCGGCAGTTTGCACGGTTGTGTTTATTCTTTGTCTATTTCATGTACCAGCTTCTAAATCTGAGTCCGACTCGGAATTTACGCTGCAAAATATGACACGAATAAGTTTAATTTCATTTGTGTCCGAGGGGGAGAGAGAGAGAGAGAGAGAGACCTTTGATACATCGATAAAGCTGTTATTAATCAGAGAAATAAAAAGTTATTTCCTGATTGTTTCACAGCGGTTACGTTCGGCAGGTATAGACACGCCCACGGCAATCCACAATCTACCATGCTATCTGAAGGTTTATTTTTGTATTTTACATGATTTATTATTTGTACATAACGTGGTGCAAAGTAATTCATGATTTATTAGAAAATGTTGGTGGCTAGTGAAAATGGGACATTGTGATTTCCTAGGATTGTTGTACAAGAGATCATTTAAAAATGTTTTTGAACATTTATTTTTTCAATTAGAAAAACACTCTAAGACAAAATATAGAAATACAGTGTTGCATATTGATATTTATCTGTTTCCTGTCTTGTTAAATCATTGTTGATATTCATTGTGAGAAATCATTAACATGATCAGTGTCTTCACAGAGATGAATATCATTAATTATTAATAATGACATTTAGTTAAAGGTAAATTGAGCAAATTGGCTATTTCAGAAGTGTATACCAAACTGGTAGCCCTTCGCATTAATCAGCACCCAGGAAGTAGCTCTCGGTTTCAAAAAGGGTGGTGACGCCTGTTCTAAACTATGGGAATATAGTCAAAGGTCGCATCCATCCATCGACGGAGGAAGTTAAACAACTGCCATTAATGGCAGTTGTTTAACTTCCTCTGAAATCTAGTTGTGCAGGCTACATTTGTGTGAACCTTGGGGAGAAGCCGTGTCCTTGAAGGACAGCAGCCGGGGCATCAAAACGAGCGGCACTGGCTTTCTTCTTAGTTTGTGCTTGTCCCACAATGCTTGTCGCCCTGCAGTGCAATGCTTAGCGTAGGGGAATTAGCTCAAATGGTAGAGCGCTCGCTTAGCATGCAAGAGGTAGCAGGATCGATGCCTGCATTCTCCACAATGCTTTGTTGGAGATGCGCTTTGTGAAAAACACTAAGACGCAACCGTTGGGTCAGCAGACTCCATGTACTGTGGATCAGCTTTCTGTGTGACAGGTGCATGTCAAAACCTTCAGTAAAGCCAGCAACCTTACCTTCTTATACTGGCAGTCATTAAACTTAGTCCTTAATCCCGTTGTGCAGGCTCCGTGGTGGGATGCTTGGGGAGAAGCTGTTCCGTTGGAAGAACAGCTGCTCGGGCATCAAAATAACGGTAATGGGGCTTCCTTTTAGTTCATGCTTGTCCAGCGACACCTTGTGGTAGACTATACATGTGGGCTTCGACCAGCTGCTGTGGTGGTAGGCCACATAATACAATACAAACGGGCACCTTGATTTCCTGCGACCCCCCACCTGTCATCTAAACTCTTCACCCTACGGTTGTTCCTCTGCTCAAGACTGGCGTGATGCGCTTCCACGAACAGACGTTGGGGAAGGGATGTTTCCTTGCCCGAGGGTCTGATATGACAAGCAAGACCATGGCAGTTTATTGATGTGGCAGCTTAAAGCTAACTCACCAACGACGAGGATGGGATTCGAACCCACGCGTGCAGAGCACAATGGATTAGCAGTCCATCGCCTTAACCACTCGGCCACCTCGTCCGCGAGACGCAGCTTCCACGGTGACGGCCCGGCGTGGCATCCCGCCCAGCTCTCAAAATGTGAGAGAAAAGTGAAAGGTCAAAGTATGGTGTTACAAAGTGGAAAAGGTGCTGCCTGTCCCTGCTAACTGAGGCAGTTAGATAGCACTTTTACAGCTTGATTTGTTCTCGACGGGCAACGCTTAAGTTGACTGAGAGGATCACGCCGTCCTTTCGGGCACGGGTGAGGCCATCGCTCTGACGTACAGCTAACATTGTCAAGTGGCAGTGGTGGGATTTGAACCCACGCCTCCCGAGAGACTGGAGCCTTAATCCAGCGCCTTAGACCACTCGGCCACACTACCTGCAAGCGCACGGACGTCCCTTGTTTTTGCAGTCTGTCAGCAAGTCAGGTAGGCAGGACGCCACACTGTTTTCAGTTGAGGTTTTCCTCCAGCGTCCATGGTTTACAAGTCAAGGACTGAGCTGTAATGACACCTGGAGTATTTGTCAAGTCAAAGGGGACAGACACAGGAGAACCACACTGCCAACTGCTTTTCTTAAGCACTAAAAACAGAATACATTTTACTTGACAAACACAAGATCCAAACTGAAGTACTTGCTTGACTTTGCCAGTGAACTTCCTTCTACTGACTATATCCCTAATCCCTCAAAGAATCATCAGTGCAGGTCTGAAAAAGTGTCCAGAGACTGAGATACGTCAAAAACAAAGGCATGCAACAGCAACATTTGCTGGAGATTAATTCATGGCGTCTACAATGGCACCAAAGACACAACTGCACAGACTAGCTCTTCTGAGAACAGGCGTTCATGGGGCAGCAACATTTGCTGGAGATGAATGCATGGTCTCTAGAACGGCACCAAGGGCACAGACTAGCTCTTCTGAGAACATGACAGCGTCTGGACAGAGCGAGCACTGTGCCTTGCTTTGCTGATGAAGAGCACATCCAAATAGCAGAGGATGGTTTCGATCCATCGACCTCTGGGTTATGGGCCCAGCACGCTTCCGCTGCGCCACTCTGCTCACGCTCTGTTTGGGTTTGGGTTGCCGCATCCATGGTCTGCTAATCAATAATTCATCTGCAACATTACTGGGAGCCTATGATAACTTAAATGGAGTTGCAGAAACAAAGACAACATTTGCAGCAGCTTTTTTAAGGTCGACTGACGGAAGCCTCATTCCGGCGTTTTAGACCATTTAGCCACATTGACGCAACTTCCAGACTTTGCTCTGAGTTGGCCTTTGGTATATTCTAAACTATGGGAATATAGTCAAAGGTCGCATCCATCCATCGAGGGCCATTAATGGCAGTCGTTTAACTTCCTCCGAAATCTAGTTGTGCAGGCTACATTCGTGAGAAGCTTGGGGAGAAGCCGTGTCCTTGAAGGACAGGAGCCGGGGCATCAAAACGAGCGGCGCTGGCTTTCTTCTTAGTTTGTGCTTGTCCCACAATGCTTGTCGCCATGCAGTGCAACGCTTAGCGTAGGGGAATTAGCTCAAATGGTAGAGCGCTCGCTTAGCATGCGAGAGGTAGCGGGATCGATGCCCGCATTCTCCACAATGCTTTCCTTCCATCTCTTCTGTTGGAGACGCGCTTTGCGAAAAACACTAAGACGCAACCGTTGGGCCGGCAGACTCCACGTACTGTGGATCAGCTTTCCATGTGAGAGGTGCATGTCAAAACCTTCAGTAAAGTCAGCAACCTTACCTTCTTATACTGGCAGTCATTAAACTTAGTCCTTAATCCTGTTGTGCAGGCTCCGTGGTGGTATGCTTGGGGAGAAGCTGTTCCGTTGGAGGAACAGCTGCTCGGGCATCAAAATAACGGTAATGGGGCTTCCTTTTAGTTCATGCTTGTCCAGCGACACCTTGTGGTAGACTATACATGTGGGCTTCGACCAGCTGCTGTGGTGGTAGGCCACATAATACAATACAAACGGGCACCTTGATTTCCTGCGACCCCCCACCTGTCATCTAAACTCTTCACCCTACGGTTGTTCCTCTGCTCAAGACTGGCGTGATGCGCTTCCACGAACAGACGTTGGGGAAGGGATGTTTCCTTGCCCGAGGGTCTGATATGACAAGCAAGACCATGGCAGTTTATTGATGTGGCAGCTTAAAGCTAACTCACCAACGACGAGGATGGGATTCGAACCCACGCGTGCAGAGCACAATGGATTAGCAGTCCATCGCCTTAACCACTCGGCCACCTCGTCCGCGAGACGCAGCTTCCACGGTGACGGCCCGGCGTGGCATCCCGCCCAGCTCTCAAAATGTGAGAGAAAAGTGAAAGGTCAAAGTATGGTGTTACAAAGTGGAAAAGGTGCTGCCTGTCCCTGCTAACTGAGGCAGTTAGATAGCACTTTTACAGCTTGATTTGTTCTCGACGGGCAACGCTTAAGTTGACTGAGAGGATCACGCCGTCCTTTCGGGCACGGGTGAGGCCATCGCTCTGACGTACAGCTAACATTGTCAAGTGGCAGTGGTGGGATTTGAACCCACGCCTCCCGAGAGACTGGAGCCTTAATCCAGCGCCTTAGACCACTCGGCCACACTACCTGCAAGCGCACGGACGTCCCTTGTTTTTGCAGTCTGTCAGCAAGTCAGGTAGGCAGGACGCCACACTGTTTTCAGTTGAGGTTTTCCTCCAGCGTCCATGGTTTACAAGTCAAGGACTGAGCTGTAATGACACCTGGAGTATTTGTCAAGTCAAAGGGGACAGACACAGGAGAACCACACTGCCAACTGCTTTTCTTAAGCACTAAAAACAGAATACATTTTACTTGACAAACACAAGATCCAAACTGAAGTACTTGCTTGACTTTGCCAGTGAACTTCCTTCTACTGACTATATCCCTAATCCCTCAAAGAATCATCAGTGCAGGTCTGAAAAAGTGTCCAGAGACTGAGATACGTCAAAAACAAAGGCATGCAACAGCAACATTTGCTGGAGATTAATTCATGGCGTCTACAATGGCACCAAAGACACAACTGCACAGACTAGCTCTTCTGAGAACAGGCGTTCATGGGGCAGCAACATTTGCTGGAGATGAATGCATGGTCTCTAGAACGGCACCAAGGGCACAGACTAGCTCTTCTGAGAACATGACAGCGTCTGGACAGAGCGAGCACTGTGCCTTGCTTTGCTGATGAAGAGCACATCCAAATAGCAGAGGATGGTTTCGATCCATCGACCTCTGGGTTATGGGCCCAGCACGCTTCCGCTGCGCCACTCTGCTCACGCTCTGTTTGGGTTTGGGTTGCCGCATCCATGGTCTGCTAATCAATAATTCATCTGCAACATTACTGGGAGCCTATGATAACTTAAATGGAGTTGCAGAAACAAAGACAACATTTGCAGCAGCTTTTTTAAGGTCGACTGACGGAAGCCTCATTCCGGCGTTTTAGACCATTTAGCCACATTGACGCAACTTCCAGACTTTGCTCTGAGTTGGCCTTTGGTATATTCTAAACTATGGGAATATAGTCAAAGGTCGCATCCATCCATCGAGGGCCATTAATGGCAGTCGTTTAACTTCCTCCGAAATCTAGTTGTGCAGGCTACATTCGTGAGAAGCTTGGGGAGAAGCCGTGTCCTTGAAGGACAGGAGCCGGGGCATCAAAACGAGCGGCGCTGGCTTTCTTCTTAGTTTGTGCTTGTCCCACAATGCTTGTCGCCATGCAGTGCAACGCTTAGCGTAGGGGAATTAGCTCAAATGGTAGAGCGCTCGCTTAGCATGCGAGAGGTAGCGGGATCGATGCCCGCATTCTCCACAATGCTTTCCTTCCATCTCTTCTGTTGGAGACGCGCTTTGCGAAAAACACTAAGACGCAACCGTTGGGCCGGCAGACTCCACGTACTGTGGATCAGCTTTCCATGTGAGAGGTGCATGTCAAAACCTTCAGTAAAGTCAGCAACCTTACCTTCTTATACTGGCAGTCATTAAACTTAGTCCTTAATCCTGTTGTGCAGGCTCCGTGGTGGTATGCTTGGGGAGAAGCTGTTCCGTTGGAGGAACAGCTGCTCGGGCATCAAAATAACGGTAATGGGGCTTCCTTTTAGTTCATGCTTGTCCAGCGACACCTTGTGGTAGACTATACATGTGGGCTTCGACCAGCTGCTGTGGTGGTAGGCCACATAATACAATACAAACGGGCACCTTGATTTCCTGCGACCCCCCACCTGTCATCTAAACTCTTCACCCTACGGTTGTTCCTCTGCTCAAGACTGGCGTGATGCGCTTCCACGAACAGACGTTGGGGAAGGGATGTTTCCTTGCCCGAGGGTCTGATATGACAAGCAAGACCATGGCAGTTTATTGATGTGGCAGCTTAAAGCTAACTCACCAACGACGAGGATGGGATTCGAACCCACGCGTGCAGAGCACAATGGATTAGCAGTCCATCGCCTTAACCACTCGGCCACCTCGTCCGCGAGACGCAGCTTCCACGGTGACGGCCCGGCGTGGCATCCCGCCCAGCTCTCAAAATGTGAGAGAAAAGTGAAAGGTCAAAGTATGGTGTTACAAAGTGGAAAAGGTGCTGCCTGTCCCTGCTAACTGAGGCAGTTAGATAGCACTTTTACAGCTTGATTTGTTCTCGACGGGCAACGCTTAAGTTGACTGAGAGGATCACGCCGTCCTTTCGGGCACGGGTGAGGCCATCGCTCTGACGTACAGCTAACATTGTCAAGTGGCAGTGGTGGGATTTGAACCCACGCCTCCCGAGAGACTGGAGCCTTAATCCAGCGCCTTAGACCACTCGGCCACACTACCTGCAAGCGCACGGACGTCCCTTGTTTTTGCAGTCTGTCAGCAAGTCAGGTAGGCAGGACGCCACACTGTTTTCAGTTGAGGTTTTCCTCCAGCGTCCATGGTTTACAAGTCAAGGACTGAGCTGTAATGACACCTGGAGTATTTGTCAAGTCAAAGGGGACAGACACAGGAGAACCACACTGCCAACTGCTTTTCTTAAGCACTAAAAACAGAATACATTTTACTTGACAAACACAAGATCCAAACTGAAGTACTTGCTTGACTTTGCCAGTGAACTTCCTTCTACTGACTATATCCCTAATCCCTCAAAGAATCATCAGTGCAGGTCTGAAAAAGTGTCCAGAGACTGAGATACGTCAAAAACAAAGGCATGCAACAGCAACATTTGCTGGAGATTAATTCATGGCGTCTACAATGGCACCAAAGACACAACTGCACAGACTAGCTCTTCTGAGAACAGGCGTTCATGGGGCAGCAACATTTGCTGGAGATGAATGCATGGTCTCTAGAACGGCACCAAGGGCACAGACTAGCTCTTCTGAGAACATGACAGCGTCTGGACAGAGCGAGCACTGTGCCTTGCTTTGCTGATGAAGAGCACATCCAAATAGCAGAGGATGGTTTCGATCCATCGACCTCTGGGTTATGGGCCCAGCACGCTTCCGCTGCGCCACTCTGCTCACGCTCTGTTTGGGTTTGGGTTGCCGCATCCATGGTCTGCTAATCAATAATTCATCTGCAACATTACTGGGAGCCTATGATAACTTAAATGGAGTTGCAGAAACAAAGACAACATTTGCAGCAGCTTTTTTAAGGTCGACTGACGGAAGCCTCATTCCGGCGTTTTAGACCATTTAGCCACATTGACGCAACTTCCAGACTTTGCTCTGAGTTGGCCTTTGGTATATTCTAAACTATGGGAATATAGTCAAAGGTCGCATCCATCCATCGAGGGCCATTAATGGCAGTCGTTTAACTTCCTCCGAAATCTAGTTGTGCAGGCTACATTCGTGAGAAGCTTGGGGAGAAGCCGTGTCCTTGAAGGACAGGAGCCGGGGCATCAAAACGAGCGGCGCTGGCTTTCTTCTTAGTTTGTGCTTGTCCCACAATGCTTGTCGCCATGCAGTGCAACGCTTAGCGTAGGGGAATTAGCTCAAATGGTAGAGCGCTCGCTTAGCATGCGAGAGGTAGCGGGATCGATGCCCGCATTCTCCACAATGCTTTCCTTCCATCTCTTCTGTTGGAGACGCGCTTTGCGAAAAACACTAAGACGCAACCGTTGGGCCGGCAGACTCCACGTACTGTGGATCAGCTTTCCATGTGAGAGGTGCATGTCAAAACCTTCAGTAAAGTCAGCAACCTTACCTTCTTATACTGGCAGTCATTAAACTTAGTCCTTAATCCTGTTGTGCAGGCTCCGTGGTGGTATGCTTGGGGAGAAGCTGTTCCGTTGGAGGAACAGCTGCTCGGGCATCAAAATAACGGTAATGGGGCTTCCTTTTAGTTCATGCTTGTCCAGCGACACCTTGTGGTAGACTATACATGTGGGCTTCGACCAGCTGCTGTGGTGGTAGGCCACATAATACAATACAAACGGGCACCTTGATTTCCTGCGACCCCCCACCTGTCATCTAAACTCTTCACCCTACGGTTGTTCCTCTGCTCAAGACTGGCGTGATGCGCTTCCACGAACAGACGTTGGGGAAGGGATGTTTCCTTGCCCGAGGGTCTGATATGACAAGCAAGACCATGGCAGTTTATTGATGTGGCAGCTTAAAGCTAACTCACCAACGACGAGGATGGGATTCGAACCCACGCGTGCAGAGCACAATGGATTAGCAGTCCATCGCCTTAACCACTCGGCCACCTCGTCCGCGAGACGCAGCTTCCACGGTGACGGCCCGGCGTGGCATCCCGCCCAGCTCTCAAAATGTGAGAGAAAAGTGAAAGGTCAAAGTATGGTGTTACAAAGTGGAAAAGGTGCTGCCTGTCCCTGCTAACTGAGGCAGTTAGATAGCACTTTTACAGCTTGATTTGTTCTCGACGGGCAACGCTTAAGTTGACTGAGAGGATCACGCCGTCCTTTCGGGCACGGGTGAGGCCATCGCTCTGACGTACAGCTAACATTGTCAAGTGGCAGTGGTGGGATTTGAACCCACGCCTCCCGAGAGACTGGAGCCTTAATCCAGCGCCTTAGACCACTCGGCCACACTACCTGCAAGCGCACGGACGTCCCTTGTTTTTGCAGTCTGTCAGCAAGTCAGGTAGGCAGGACGCCACACTGTTTTCAGTTGAGGTTTTCCTCCAGCGTCCATGGTTTACAAGTCAAGGACTGAGCTGTAATGACACCTGGAGTATTTGTCAAGTCAAAGGGGACAGACACAGGAGAACCACACTGCCAACTGCTTTTCTTAAGCACTAAAAACAGAATACATTTTACTTGACAAACACAAGATCCAAACTGAAGTACTTGCTTGACTTTGCCAGTGAACTTCCTTCTACTGACTATATCCCTAATCCCTCAAAGAATCATCAGTGCAGGTCTGAAAAAGTGTCCAGAGACTGAGATACGTCAAAAACAAAGGCATGCAACAGCAACATTTGCTGGAGATTAATTCATGGCGTCTACAATGGCACCAAAGACACAACTGCACAGACTAGCTCTTCTGAGAACAGGCGTTCATGGGGCAGCAACATTTGCTGGAGATGAATGCATGGTCTCTAGAACGGCACCAAGGGCACAGACTAGCTCTTCTGAGAACATGACAGCGTCTGGACAGAGCGAGCACTGTGCCTTGCTTTGCTGATGAAGAGCACATCCAAATAGCAGAGGATGGTTTCGATCCATCGACCTCTGGGTTATGGGCCCAGCACGCTTCCGCTGCGCCACTCTGCTCACGCTCTGTTTGGGTTTGGGTTGCCGCATCCATGGTCTGCTAATCAATAATTCATCTGCAACATTACTGGGAGCCTATGATAACTTAAATGGAGTTGCAGAAACAAAGACAACATTTGCAGCAGCTTTTTTAAGGTCGACTGACGGAAGCCTCATTCCGGCGTTTTAGACCATTTAGCCACATTGACGCAACTTCCAGACTTTGCTCTGAGTTGGCCTTTGGTATATTCTAAACTATGGGAATATAGTCAAAGGTCGCATCCATCCATCGAGGGCCATTAATGGCAGTCGTTTAACTTCCTCCGAAATCTAGTTGTGCAGGCTACATTCGTGAGAAGCTTGGGGAGAAGCCGTGTCCTTGAAGGACAGGAGCCGGGGCATCAAAACGAGCGGCGCTGGCTTTCTTCTTAGTTTGTGCTTGTCCCACAATGCTTGTCGCCATGCAGTGCAACGCTTAGCGTAGGGGAATTAGCTCAAATGGTAGAGCGCTCGCTTAGCATGCGAGAGGTAGCGGGATCGATGCCCGCATTCTCCACAATGCTTTCCTTCCATCTCTTCTGTTGGAGACGCGCTTTGCGAAAAACACTAAGACGCAACCGTTGGGCCGGCAGACTCCACGTACTGTGGATCAGCTTTCCATGTGAGAGGTGCATGTCAAAACCTTCAGTAAAGTCAGCAACCTTACCTTCTTATACTGGCAGTCATTAAACTTAGTCCTTAATCCTGTTGTGCAGGCTCCGTGGTGGTATGCTTGGGGAGAAGCTGTTCCGTTGGAGGAACAGCTGCTCGGGCATCAAAATAACGGTAATGGGGCTTCCTTTTAGTTCATGCTTGTCCAGCGACACCTTGTGGTAGACTATACATGTGGGCTTCGACCAGCTGCTGTGGTGGTAGGCCACATAATACAATACAAACGGGCACCTTGATTTCCTGCGACCCCCCACCTGTCATCTAAACTCTTCACCCTACGGTTGTTCCTCTGCTCAAGACTGGCGTGATGCGCTTCCACGAACAGACGTTGGGGAAGGGATGTTTCCTTGCCCGAGGGTCTGATATGACAAGCAAGACCATGGCAGTTTATTGATGTGGCAGCTTAAAGCTAACTCACCAACGACGAGGATGGGATTCGAACCCACGCGTGCAGAGCACAATGGATTAGCAGTCCATCGCCTTAACCACTCGGCCACCTCGTCCGCGAGACGCAGCTTCCACGGTGACGGCCCGGCGTGGCATCCCGCCCAGCTCTCAAAATGTGAGAGAAAAGTGAAAGGTCAAAGTATGGTGTTACAAAGTGGAAAAGGTGCTGCCTGTCCCTGCTAACTGAGGCAGTTAGATAGCACTTTTACAGCTTGATTTGTTCTCGACGGGCAACGCTTAAGTTGACTGAGAGGATCACGCCGTCCTTTCGGGCACGGGTGAGGCCATCGCTCTGACGTACAGCTAACATTGTCAAGTGGCAGTGGTGGGATTTGAACCCACGCCTCCCGAGAGACTGGAGCCTTAATCCAGCGCCTTAGACCACTCGGCCACACTACCTGCAAGCGCACGGACGTCCCTTGTTTTTGCAGTCTGTCAGCAAGTCAGGTAGGCAGGACGCCACACTGTTTTCAGTTGAGGTTTTCCTCCAGCGTCCATGGTTTACAAGTCAAGGACTGAGCTGTAATGACACCTGGAGTATTTGTCAAGTCAAAGGGGACAGACACAGGAGAACCACACTGCCAACTGCTTTTCTTAAGCACTAAAAACAGAATACATTTTACTTGACAAACACAAGATCCAAACTGAAGTACTTGCTTGACTTTGCCAGTGAACTTCCTTCTACTGACTATATCCCTAATCCCTCAAAGAATCATCAGTGCAGGTCTGAAAAAGTGTCCAGAGACTGAGATACGTCAAAAACAAAGGCATGCAACAGCAACATTTGCTGGAGATTAATTCATGGCGTCTACAATGGCACCAAAGACACAACTGCACAGACTAGCTCTTCTGAGAACAGGCGTTCATGGGGCAGCAACATTTGCTGGAGATGAATGCATGGTCTCTAGAACGGCACCAAGGGCACAGACTAGCTCTTCTGAGAACATGACAGCGTCTGGACAGAGCGAGCACTGTGCCTTGCTTTGCTGATGAAGAGCACATCCAAATAGCAGAGGATGGTTTCGATCCATCGACCTCTGGGTTATGGGCCCAGCACGCTTCCGCTGCGCCACTCTGCTCACGCTCTGTTTGGGTTTGGGTTGCCGCATCCATGGTCTGCTAATCAATAATTCATCTGCAACATTACTGGGAGCCTATGATAACTTAAATGGAGTTGCAGAAACAAAGACAACATTTGCAGCAGCTTTTTTAAGGTCGACTGACGGAAGCCTCATTCCGGCGTTTTAGACCATTTAGCCACATTGACGCAACTTCCAGACTTTGCTCTGAGTTGGCCTTTGGTATATTCTAAACTATGGGAATATAGTCAAAGGTCGCATCCATCCATCGAGGGCCATTAATGGCAGTCGTTTAACTTCCTCCGAAATCTAGTTGTGCAGGCTACATTCGTGAGAAGCTTGGGGAGAAGCCGTGTCCTTGAAGGACAGGAGCCGGGGCATCAAAACGAGCGGCGCTGGCTTTCTTCTTAGTTTGTGCTTGTCCCACAATGCTTGTCGCCATGCAGTGCAACGCTTAGCGTAGGGGAATTAGCTCAAATGGTAGAGCGCTCGCTTAGCATGCGAGAGGTAGCGGGATCGATGCCCGCATTCTCCACAATGCTTTCCTTCCATCTCTTCTGTTGGAGACGCGCTTTGCGAAAAACACTAAGACGCAACCGTTGGGCCGGCAGACTCCACGTACTGTGGATCAGCTTTCCATGTGAGAGGTGCATGTCAAAACCTTCAGTAAAGTCAGCAACCTTACCTTCTTATACTGGCAGTCATTAAACTTAGTCCTTAATCCTGTTGTGCAGGCTCCGTGGTGGTATGCTTGGGGAGAAGCTGTTCCGTTGGAGGAACAGCTGCTCGGGCATCAAAATAACGGTAATGGGGCTTCCTTTTAGTTCATGCTTGTCCAGCGACACCTTGTGGTAGACTATACATGTGGGCTTCGACCAGCTGCTGTGGTGGTAGGCCACATAATACAATACAAACGGGCACCTTGATTTCCTGCGACCCCCCACCTGTCATCTAAACTCTTCACCCTACGGTTGTTCCTCTGCTCAAGACTGGCGTGATGCGCTTCCACGAACAGACGTTGGGGAAGGGATGTTTCCTTGCCCGAGGGTCTGATATGACAAGCAAGACCATGGCAGTTTATTGATGTGGCAGCTTAAAGCTAACTCACCAACGACGAGGATGGGATTCGAACCCACGCGTGCAGAGCACAATGGATTAGCAGTCCATCGCCTTAACCACTCGGCCACCTCGTCCGCGAGACGCAGCTTCCACGGTGACGGCCCGGCGTGGCATCCCGCCCAGCTCTCAAAATGTGAGAGAAAAGTGAAAGGTCAAAGTATGGTGTTACAAAGTGGAAAAGGTGCTGCCTGTCCCTGCTAACTGAGGCAGTTAGATAGCACTTTTACAGCTTGATTTGTTCTCGACGGGCAACGCTTAAGTTGACTGAGAGGATCACGCCGTCCTTTCGGGCACGGGTGAGGCCATCGCTCTGACGTACAGCTAACATTGTCAAGTGGCAGTGGTGGGATTTGAACCCACGCCTCCCGAGAGACTGGAGCCTTAATCCAGCGCCTTAGACCACTCGGCCACACTACCTGCAAGCGCACGGACGTCCCTTGTTTTTGCAGTCTGTCAGCAAGTCAGGTAGGCAGGACGCCACACTGTTTTCAGTTGAGGTTTTCCTCCAGCGTCCATGGTTTACAAGTCAAGGACTGAGCTGTAATGACACCTGGAGTATTTGTCAAGTCAAAGGGGACAGACACAGGAGAACCACACTGCCAACTGCTTTTCTTAAGCACTAAAAACAGAATACATTTTACTTGACAAACACAAGATCCAAACTGAAGTACTTGCTTGACTTTGCCAGTGAACTTCCTTCTACTGACTATATCCCTAATCCCTCAAAGAATCATCAGTGCAGGTCTGAAAAAGTGTCCAGAGACTGAGATACGTCAAAAACAAAGGCATGCAACAGCAACATTTGCTGGAGATTAATTCATGGCGTCTACAATGGCACCAAAGACACAACTGCACAGACTAGCTCTTCTGAGAACAGGCGTTCATGGGGCAGCAACATTTGCTGGAGATGAATGCATGGTCTCTAGAACGGCACCAAGGGCACAGACTAGCTCTTCTGAGAACATGACAGCGTCTGGACAGAGCGAGCACTGTGCCTTGCTTTGCTGATGAAGAGCACATCCAAATAGCAGAGGATGGTTTCGATCCATCGACCTCTGGGTTATGGGCCCAGCACGCTTCCGCTGCGCCACTCTGCTCACGCTCTGTTTGGGTTTGGGTTGCCGCATCCATGGTCTGCTAATCAATAATTCATCTGCAACATTACTGGGAGCCTATGATAACTTAAATGGAGTTGCAGAAACAAAGACAACATTTGCAGCAGCTTTTTTAAGGTCGACTGACGGAAGCCTCATTCCGGCGTTTTAGACCATTTAGCCACATTGACGCAACTTCCAGACTTTGCTCTGAGTTGGCCTTTGGTATATTCTAAACTATGGGAATATAGTCAAAGGTCGCATCCATCCATCGAGGGCCATTAATGGCAGTCGTTTAACTTCCTCCGAAATCTAGTTGTGCAGGCTACATTCGTGAGAAGCTTGGGGAGAAGCCGTGTCCTTGAAGGACAGGAGCCGGGGCATCAAAACGAGCGGCGCTGGCTTTCTTCTTAGTTTGTGCTTGTCCCACAATGCTTGTCGCCATGCAGTGCAACGCTTAGCGTAGGGGAATTAGCTCAAATGGTAGAGCGCTCGCTTAGCATGCGAGAGGTAGCGGGATCGATGCCCGCATTCTCCACAATGCTTTCCTTCCATCTCTTCTGTTGGAGACGCGCTTTGCGAAAAACACTAAGACGCAACCGTTGGGCCGGCAGACTCCACGTACTGTGGATCAGCTTTCCATGTGAGAGGTGCATGTCAAAACCTTCAGTAAAGTCAGCAACCTTACCTTCTTATACTGGCAGTCATTAAACTTAGTCCTTAATCCTGTTGTGCAGGCTCCGTGGTGGTATGCTTGGGGAGAAGCTGTTCCGTTGGAGGAACAGCTGCTCGGGCATCAAAATAACGGTAATGGGGCTTCCTTTTAGTTCATGCTTGTCCAGCGACACCTTGTGGTAGACTATACATGTGGGCTTCGACCAGCTGCTGTGGTGGTAGGCCACATAATACAATACAAACGGGCACCTTGATTTCCTGCGACCCCCCACCTGTCATCTAAACTCTTCACCCTACGGTTGTTCCTCTGCTCAAGACTGGCGTGATGCGCTTCCACGAACAGACGTTGGGGAAGGGATGTTTCCTTGCCCGAGGGTCTGATATGACAAGCAAGACCATGGCAGTTTATTGATGTGGCAGCTTAAAGCTAACTCACCAACGACGAGGATGGGATTCGAACCCACGCGTGCAGAGCACAATGGATTAGCAGTCCATCGCCTTAACCACTCGGCCACCTCGTCCGCGAGACGCAGCTTCCACGGTGACGGCCCGGCGTGGCATCCCGCCCAGCTCTCAAAATGTGAGAGAAAAGTGAAAGGTCAAAGTATGGTGTTACAAAGTGGAAAAGGTGCTGCCTGTCCCTGCTAACTGAGGCAGTTAGATAGCACTTTTACAGCTTGATTTGTTCTCGACGGGCAACGCTTAAGTTGACTGAGAGGATCACGCCGTCCTTTCGGGCACGGGTGAGGCCATCGCTCTGACGTACAGCTAACATTGTCAAGTGGCAGTGGTGGGATTTGAACCCACGCCTCCCGAGAGACTGGAGCCTTAATCCAGCGCCTTAGACCACTCGGCCACACTACCTGCAAGCGCACGGACGTCCCTTGTTTTTGCAGTCTGTCAGCAAGTCAGGTAGGCAGGACGCCACACTGTTTTCAGTTGAGGTTTTCCTCCAGCGTCCATGGTTTACAAGTCAAGGACTGAGCTGTAATGACACCTGGAGTATTTGTCAAGTCAAAGGGGACAGACACAGGAGAACCACACTGCCAACTGCTTTTCTTAAGCACTAAAAACAGAATACATTTTACTTGACAAACACAAGATCCAAACTGAAGTACTTGCTTGACTTTGCCAGTGAACTTCCTTCTACTGACTATATCCCTAATCCCTCAAAGAATCATCAGTGCAGGTCTGAAAAAGTGTCCAGAGACTGAGATACGTCAAAAACAAAGGCATGCAACAGCAACATTTGCTGGAGATTAATTCATGGCGTCTACAATGGCACCAAAGACACAACTGCACAGACTAGCTCTTCTGAGAACAGGCGTTCATGGGGCAGCAACATTTGCTGGAGATGAATGCATGGTCTCTAGAACGGCACCAAGGGCACAGACTAGCTCTTCTGAGAACATGACAGCGTCTGGACAGAGCGAGCACTGTGCCTTGCTTTGCTGATGAAGAGCACATCCAAATAGCAGAGGATGGTTTCGATCCATCGACCTCTGGGTTATGGGCCCAGCACGCTTCCGCTGCGCCACTCTGCTCACGCTCTGTTTGGGTTTGGGTTGCCGCATCCATGGTCTGCTAATCAATAATTCATCTGCAACATTACTGGGAGCCTATGATAACTTAAATGGAGTTGCAGAAACAAAGACAACATTTGCAGCAGCTTTTTTAAGGTCGACTGACGGAAGCCTCATTCCGGCGTTTTAGACCATTTAGCCACATTGACGCAACTTCCAGACTTTGCTCTGAGTTGGCCTTTGGTATATTCTAAACTATGGGAATATAGTCAAAGGTCGCATCCATCCATCGAGGGCCATTAATGGCAGTCGTTTAACTTCCTCCGAAATCTAGTTGTGCAGGCTACATTCGTGAGAAGCTTGGGGAGAAGCCGTGTCCTTGAAGGACAGGAGCCGGGGCATCAAAACGAGCGGCGCTGGCTTTCTTCTTAGTTTGTGCTTGTCCCACAATGCTTGTCGCCATGCAGTGCAACGCTTAGCGTAGGGGAATTAGCTCAAATGGTAGAGCGCTCGCTTAGCATGCGAGAGGTAGCGGGATCGATGCCCGCATTCTCCACAATGCTTTCCTTCCATCTCTTCTGTTGGAGACGCGCTTTGCGAAAAACACTAAGACGCAACCGTTGGGCCGGCAGACTCCACGTACTGTGGATCAGCTTTCCATGTGAGAGGTGCATGTCAAAACCTTCAGTAAAGTCAGCAACCTTACCTTCTTATACTGGCAGTCATTAAACTTAGTCCTTAATCCTGTTGTGCAGGCTCCGTGGTGGTATGCTTGGGGAGAAGCTGTTCCGTTGGAGGAACAGCTGCTCGGGCATCAAAATAACGGTAATGGGGCTTCCTTTTAGTTCATGCTTGTCCAGCGACACCTTGTGGTAGACTATACATGTGGGCTTCGACCAGCTGCTGTGGTGGTAGGCCACATAATACAATACAAACGGGCACCTTGATTTCCTGCGACCCCCCACCTGTCATCTAAACTCTTCACCCTACGGTTGTTCCTCTGCTCAAGACTGGCGTGATGCGCTTCCACGAACAGACGTTGGGGAAGGGATGTTTCCTTGCCCGAGGGTCTGATATGACAAGCAAGACCATGGCAGTTTATTGATGTGGCAGCTTAAAGCTAACTCACCAACGACGAGGATGGGATTCGAACCCACGCGTGCAGAGCACAATGGATTAGCAGTCCATCGCCTTAACCACTCGGCCACCTCGTCCGCGAGACGCAGCTTCCACGGTGACGGCCCGGCGTGGCATCCCGCCCAGCTCTCAAAATGTGAGAGAAAAGTGAAAGGTCAAAGTATGGTGTTACAAAGTGGAAAAGGTGCTGCCTGTCCCTGCTAACTGAGGCAGTTAGATAGCACTTTTACAGCTTGATTTGTTCTCGACGGGCAACGCTTAAGTTGACTGAGAGGATCACGCCGTCCTTTCGGGCACGGGTGAGGCCATCGCTCTGACGTACAGCTAACATTGTCAAGTGGCAGTGGTGGGATTTGAACCCACGCCTCCCGAGAGACTGGAGCCTTAATCCAGCGCCTTAGACCACTCGGCCACACTACCTGCAAGCGCACGGACGTCCCTTGTTTTTGCAGTCTGTCAGCAAGTCAGGTAGGCAGGACGCCACACTGTTTTCAGTTGAGGTTTTCCTCCAGCGTCCATGGTTTACAAGTCAAGGACTGAGCTGTAATGACACCTGGAGTATTTGTCAAGTCAAAGGGGACAGACACAGGAGAACCACACTGCCAACTGCTTTTCTTAAGCACTAAAAACAGAATACATTTTACTTGACAAACACAAGATCCAAACTGAAGTACTTGCTTGACTTTGCCAGTGAACTTCCTTCTACTGACTATATCCCTAATCCCTCAAAGAATCATCAGTGCAGGTCTGAAAAAGTGTCCAGAGACTGAGATACGTCAAAAACAAAGGCATGCAACAGCAACATTTGCTGGAGATTAATTCATGGCGTCTACAATGGCACCAAAGACACAACTGCACAGACTAGCTCTTCTGAGAACAGGCGTTCATGGGGCAGCAACATTTGCTGGAGATGAATGCATGGTCTCTAGAACGGCACCAAGGGCACAGACTAGCTCTTCTGAGAACATGACAGCGTCTGGACAGAGCGAGCACTGTGCCTTGCTTTGCTGATGAAGAGCACATCCAAATAGCAGAGGATGGTTTCGATCCATCGACCTCTGGGTTATGGGCCCAGCACGCTTCCGCTGCGCCACTCTGCTCACGCTCTGTTTGGGTTTGGGTTGCCGCATCCATGGTCTGCTAATCAATAATTCATCTGCAACATTACTGGGAGCCTATGATAACTTAAATGGAGTTGCAGAAACAAAGACAACATTTGCAGCAGCTTTTTTAAGGTCGACTGACGGAAGCCTCATTCCGGCGTTTTAGACCATTTAGCCACATTGACGCAACTTCCAGACTTTGCTCTGAGTTGGCCTTTGGTATATTCTAAACTATGGGAATATAGTCAAAGGTCGCATCCATCCATCGAGGGCCATTAATGGCAGTCGTTTAACTTCCTCCGAAATCTAGTTGTGCAGGCTACATTCGTGAGAAGCTTGGGGAGAAGCCGTGTCCTTGAAGGACAGGAGCCGGGGCATCAAAACGAGCGGCGCTGGCTTTCTTCTTAGTTTGTGCTTGTCCCACAATGCTTGTCGCCATGCAGTGCAACGCTTAGCGTAGGGGAATTAGCTCAAATGGTAGAGCGCTCGCTTAGCATGCGAGAGGTAGCGGGATCGATGCCCGCATTCTCCACAATGCTTTCCTTCCATCTCTTCTGTTGGAGACGCGCTTTGCGAAAAACACTAAGACGCAACCGTTGGGCCGGCAGACTCCACGTACTGTGGATCAGCTTTCCATGTGAGAGGTGCATGTCAAAACCTTCAGTAAAGTCAGCAACCTTACCTTCTTATACTGGCAGTCATTAAACTTAGTCCTTAATCCTGTTGTGCAGGCTCCGTGGTGGTATGCTTGGGGAGAAGCTGTTCCGTTGGAGGAACAGCTGCTCGGGCATCAAAATAACGGTAATGGGGCTTCCTTTTAGTTCATGCTTGTCCAGCGACACCTTGTGGTAGACTATACATGTGGGCTTCGACCAGCTGCTGTGGTGGTAGGCCACATAATACAATACAAACGGGCACCTTGATTTCCTGCGACCCCCCACCTGTCATCTAAACTCTTCACCCTACGGTTGTTCCTCTGCTCAAGACTGGCGTGATGCGCTTCCACGAACAGACGTTGGGGAAGGGATGTTTCCTTGCCCGAGGGTCTGATATGACAAGCAAGACCATGGCAGTTTATTGATGTGGCAGCTTAAAGCTAACTCACCAACGACGAGGATGGGATTCGAACCCACGCGTGCAGAGCACAATGGATTAGCAGTCCATCGCCTTAACCACTCGGCCACCTCGTCCGCGAGACGCAGCTTCCACGGTGACGGCCCGGCGTGGCATCCCGCCCAGCTCTCAAAATGTGAGAGAAAAGTGAAAGGTCAAAGTATGGTGTTACAAAGTGGAAAAGGTGCTGCCTGTCCCTGCTAACTGAGGCAGTTAGATAGCACTTTTACAGCTTGATTTGTTCTCGACGGGCAACGCTTAAGTTGACTGAGAGGATCACGCCGTCCTTTCGGGCACGGGTGAGGCCATCGCTCTGACGTACAGCTAACATTGTCAAGTGGCAGTGGTGGGATTTGAACCCACGCCTCCCGAGAGACTGGAGCCTTAATCCAGCGCCTTAGACCACTCGGCCACACTACCTGCAAGCGCACGGACGTCCCTTGTTTTTGCAGTCTGTCAGCAAGTCAGGTAGGCAGGACGCCACACTGTTTTCAGTTGAGGTTTTCCTCCAGCGTCCATGGTTTACAAGTCAAGGACTGAGCTGTAATGACACCTGGAGTATTTGTCAAGTCAAAGGGGACAGACACAGGAGAACCACACTGCCAACTGCTTTTCTTAAGCACTAAAAACAGAATACATTTTACTTGACAAACACAAGATCCAAACTGAAGTACTTGCTTGACTTTGCCAGTGAGCTTCCTTCTACTGACTATACCCCTAATCCCTCAAAGAATCATCAGTGCAGGTCTGAAAAAGTGTCCAGAGACCGAGATACGTCAAAAAAAAAGGCATGCAACAGCAACATTTGCTGGAGATTAATTCATGGCGTCTACAATGGCACCAAAGACACAACTGCACAGAGTAGCTCTTCTGAGAACATGACAGCGTCTGGACAGAGAGAGTACTGTGCCTTGCTTTGCTGATGAAGAGCACATCCAAATAGCAGAGGATGGTTTCGATCCATCGACCTCTGGGTTATGGGCCAGACTTTGCTCTGAGTTGGCCTTTGGTATATTCTAAACTATGGGAATATAGTCAAAGGTCGCATCCATCCAACGAGCGACACCTTGTGGTAGACTATACATGTGGGCTTCGACCAGCTGCTGTGGTGGTAGGCCGTGGTAGGACACCACACTGTTTTCAGTTGAGGTTTTCCTCCAGCATCAATGGTTTACAAGTCAAGGACTGAGCTGTAATGACACCTGGAGTATTTGTTAAGTCAAGGGGGACAGACACAGGAGAACCATACTGCCAACTGTTTTTCTTAAGCACTAAAAACAAAATACATTTTACTTGACAAACACAAGATCCAAACTGAAGTACTTGCTTGACTTTGCCAGTGAACTTCCTTCTACTGCACAACCGGGGAGTTGGGGAAGGGATGTTTCCTTGCCCGAGGGTCTGATATGGCAAGCAAGACTATGGCAGCTTATTGATGTGGCAGCTTAAAGCTAAAGAAATATAGATGCTGGGGTTTACGTCATTAACCGCTTAAGCCCTATGTCATATTTTGCTGTACAATGGTGGTGTGTGAAAAGAGTGAAAATAGCTCTCTACAACCTCACAACACATTGTAATGCGCTTTGAGCTAATTGTTTATTAATTGTAATCAATAAAATTTTGAAATAATGGTAATATTGATTTGTATTTATATCACCTTTCCCTTAACAAAAAGTAAGAAATCTGTACTATTATCTCTTCTTGCAATTTCCTCAGGTTGCCCGGCAGATTCTTACAGGCTTACATGATGGCAAGCAAATTGTTGAGAGCCTTGATGAGGATAATGTTATCACAACTAGCCAGAGACATCTCCTCGTCCATATCTCTGTGTCGTACTTCATTGAGAAGTTTGGAGAGAAGTACCTTATTTAGTTTGTATATTGAATAGGGTTTCCGTTAAAGCAATGGTTTGGTGTAATTTCAACCTAGCGTCATTTGCAGCATGAGGTCTATCTTAACACCCCCTCACCCCTTGTTTTTCCCTTGGTCACAAATTAATGGAGTTGGAGCTATCATATTTTTCAGCAGTACTTTAAAGGGGTAGTTTGAATTATAGGACATAAAGAAAGATTAACACAAAACTCATTGCATTTGTATTGTTGACTTATTTCTTGTCCAAATGTCCAACATTTTTTAAGGTTTTTGACCAAAAATGTGCAATTTCACATCATTTTGGCCACCATTTTACACAGCGAAAAACATCATGACATAGTGACAATAGTGAGAATAGTGAGTGATATCATCATAGGAATAGAGTCAAATAAATCTCACAGCCTCTTTATGCTAATTGGGTACAAAAAATGTTCAAGTTTTCACAGCAGAGTAACCACAGCAGCACCCGTGTAACTAATAACATTAACGAATGCTCTGTTCCAATGAGAGTCCCAGTAAGCAACACCTGAGTTAAATGCAGTTGTTAATAATGTAATTGATTGACTGAATTAACTGAATTGAATAAGATTTATGAGCAAGTCACTCAGTAACTCAGAACTGATTTGGCAAATTTAACCTTGCATTACCAGACTGCCATTACCCTCCACTTCCATAGGGAGGCATTAACAGACTGGTGACAGTAAGAAAAAATGCAAGCAAAGTGGTTTGCCATACCATTCAGGAATGTAGCTTGGCCTTCATCGATCATACTTGTGGGGACAGGCATCAAATATAGCTTGACAGTATTCAGAAAATAGCCAGTCTGCAAGCTTACAACGCGTTGGTCACTATCAAAGCATCCGAACACCTCAGCATTGCCACAGGCTGATTACCTCCGTACCACACTGCACTGATGCAGTACTTTCTTCTAAAACAGGCCGCAACAAAGTATTGAGTACAGAAATGAAAAGAAAGAAAGAAAGAAAGAAAGAAAGAAAGAAAGAAAGAAAGAAAGAAAAGCAAATTTATCAGAAGGTTGACACTTTTGTATTTTAGATTTTGGATCTGACTCTATGAGGTTGACTCTAAAGAAGTCTTCTAAATCTACAAAGCATTTGCTGCCCACCTATCTGACCACCTAACCCGGCTGCCTATTGGCCAGATAGGATAGTCAGATAGGTGGGTCATGTTTATTGTAATGATAAATCATCAATCAATTTATGGCTTCTTAGGTCAATTGAGGTCTGAATCCTTTTTTAAATTGTTTTCTGTAATGTGAGCTATATGCCATAACCGTCAAGACTTAAACAAAAAAGGTTTGGAATATTTTGTTTTGTGCAATGAAATATGACTATTACAGTTCAACTTTTTGAATTAGAGATGCGCTGAATCTTTTCCAAATTGTAAAAGCTAACTAGACTTTATCATGGTCCTCACGATGTCTATATTTTAATTCTACTATAGTAGCTGGTAGACATTTTGTCCTTACTCACTCGCACTCTCTCACTTGCTCTCTTGCATTCTTTTTTTTTTGGCCTGGAATAAACATGGTGGAGTACCTCCATGAGGCCAAGGCATGCAAACCATACCCCTACATCCTGACACTAGGAAATGATCAGAGTGCATTTCAGGCCTTCGTCGTCATAGCTGGACAGGCCTTGGAACAAGAAGCACTGCTTCAGGCCATGGATGTCTGTTTCAAGGCATTCTTTGTCTTAGACATTAAATATCCGAAGCAGTGTGAACATGTGTGGGAATTCAGGACAGCTTTTTAATACCAGGCAAAACAGAGTTTGAAAAATGTTCACTATAAACCCGTTGACTGTTGAATGTTCAACTAGTTTATTCATAATTGTTGTTTTGCACTGAATGTAATACTACCTGACTAATTTGAACTGTTCTAGGTCCACTATATTGTTGATATTTTCTAATAATGCATTTTTTCAAAGATCCAGTAAGTGTTTATTGCGTAATATGCATAAATCTAGCATGTATTTTGTTACAGGTTTGTAGCTTAACAGTTTCATAGCTATGGGTAGTCTATTGCAATTTATTTTCTTAAATTGTACTGTAATGTGTTATAATTAAACTGGCATTTTGGTTAATTTGACCCAGCATGTGGGTACAGCATAGACCATGTCCCAAATGTTCGTGCACCACAGAAAAAGTCAACTCAGACTGTGAATATTTGCATTTATTCAAAAGCCAGTGTATCCCCACTCCCACACAGCCCTCACATTGAGCTGCTTCATGGTGGTAGGGGGTGGGCTGTGGAAGACCCGACTGTTCAGGAAATCCCGGCAGTTCTCAATCGGGTTGAGGTCCAGGGAGTTGGATGGCCATTCCTCTTTGTGCAGAAAGAGTTGTATGAGCAGTATGTGCGGGGGCCCCATCTTGCTACTTGTATGGGAAGTAGCACTGGCTGGAGAATGTTCTTAACATCATACTCAGCGTTGATGGTGGTGCCCTGGGGTACAACATGCAACTCAGACAGCCCTGAAGATGACATCTCCCCCCAGACCATGCAATGGGCCCTGAACTTGACCTGTTCAGAAGGTGGTCGATTGTCAGTGTAAATGCAGTCGTTTTGGCTGTTGGGAGTTGGAAATAAGTAGAGAGGGCACTCATCAGAGAAAACCCAGTTTTCCCAGTCTCCTGGGGTCATTTTAGCATACTTCTTTAGCATACTCCTTTTGCAGTCTGGTAAGGCAAGGAATCCGCTGTCTTCTGTATGCTCTCAGACCCAGTTTCTCAGTCAGAAAACGATGGATGGTTCTCTTAGAGACTTCTTCCCCAAGATTCTTCAGTCTTCGACAGAGTCTGCGGCAGGATTGGTGTCTTTTTCCCTTGGCCTTGCGGATGAGATCCTTGGCCCTTGAACTCAGAACTGAGGGACGACCTGCACCAGGCATGTCTTCAAGGGAGTCACAACTCTGGTATCTCTGCCACCACTTCTTCACCCATGATATGCTTCTGCCAAGGTCCTGAGCTACCTCCCTGCAAGTTTTCCCTGCCCTGTGCAAGGCAATGGCTTGAGCACAGACTTGAGGCTTTGAAAGTGCAGCTTTTCCAGATATTTGTTTGGCCATTGTGGAAACACTACCAAAAAGTTTCTCTCAGTGAAATGCTTCATGGTCAACCAAGAAATGCATAGACTTGTCACAAACAGATGAACTAATTAAACAACCTCACAACACTGAATGCAAATACACCCTTTAAGCAGTAAATAAGTTAACCCCCTTAAGTGCTTTTAAGGAATAAATAGTTAAAAGACTAAGAACTTAATGGACAAAAATCACTGGAATTAAAAGGACGAAGAATTAAAATTAGGAGGGGAAAACAAGTCTAAAAAGGTGGGTTTTGAAAATGTCAAGGGTCAAGGGTGACCCTTAAAGAAACATATTTGTCACTCACTTACATATAAGCAGGAAAATGAGGCTGCAATTTGTTCCATGTGATTATGCAAGTTACAAATAACAACCATTGGTCACAGTCTGTATCATCATTGTACTGATCGTTACTGTCTAATGAGCCATGTGTGCGAATGATATACTGTACATCCATGGAGGTCCGTGTCAGTCCTATCACTTGTTCCTGTTACAATGTGTTTATTTTAATGATAAGTAAATTGATTTGTAGCTTCTTGGTCAACCCTCTAAATGGGTTAATATTAGAAAACTGGAGAAATGGTGTTCAGGCACATATTGGCTTCTATGTGTGCTAATCTTGTAGCACTTTTTTTCTCAGAAATTCCAGCATTGTTGGAGGACGTGAGAAAGCTTGTCTCCATCAACAACGCCACCAAAAAAGATGTCAACGACCGCCCCACTAAAGATGTTGAGACCCTGATGCTGAGCGTGACGGCCCAGGTGAAACGTCACTTTGCACACCATGTGAACCTTCACAAGTAAGTACTTATTAATTGGTAAATTTTGAACAAACATTAAAACTTAAAGCATTATAGGCATTCTATTGCTTGTGGCAAGTATCTTTGTTTTTGCCTTTCTTTGCATTCTGTTGCTTGTGGTGATTTTCCTTGCTCATTTCTTTGCTTATGCTCTTATTTATTTGTTTACATAAGGTGAAAATCAGGAATGAGGGAACCGTCACTGTCTCGTCACATTGCTGGGAGACTGCAAAAGCTTGTACCACCGCCAATGGGTTGGCACGGGTGCTACTGATGGGGCTCTTCACTGTGGATGTCCTGCTCCAGTCCAACCTGAAAGGAGGGGTCAGCAAGCTGGATCTCTGCTGAGCGTCAGCAGGCTCTCGACCCGATGAAACTTTGCTAGGTAAATAGTTTTTAGAGCTGGTGCTTTCCAGTTTTGATTGCATCTCTGCCAGGCAGGGGGAGGGGGTCAAGATTTTCGTGAACCAGAGGGGCAGAAGGAGGAGTGAGGAGGGGGAGAGTAATCATTGTTGTTCTGTTCTACAGATACTTTTGTAAACCAGTTTCCGACGGCCAAGGAAGCTGATGTCAGAAAATCCATCAACAGTAGAATCTGCGAGCTAAGACATCAGGTGAAGCACAAAAGTGTGTGAAGTTATATAAGATAAGTTGTTTAAATCAGTAAAGAACCAAGATAGACTCCTAACCAGGATAACGGACTGTTCTTTTGGCAATTTATTTCTTTGCTTTTCAGTTCTCAAAGGTTCTTGAAAGTTTTTATATTATTTATTTATGCATTATTTTTTGTGTATTTTGTTTAAAGATATTTTATTTATATTTTATAACAGCACTGCTGAAAGTTTGAAAGAGACATTGGTCATTGAAATTGCTTTAATTTGACAGTAGTTCTCTTCTGGCGGTATTTCGTGGACCTTTTACTTTTGGAACATGAGCTACAACCAGAGAATCACTCTTTTCAACTGAGACAGCGATAGTAGATTTTTACATCTTGTGTAAGTCGTTCTATTTTTCTTTCTTTTGATTGATGCAGAGTCATCTGGTTCACCTTCTACTTGAGAAATTATGCCTGTCTTGTTACTCTTTTTTATCTTCTGTTTGTTTTGGGTCTTGATTTACCTGAATCCTCTTTAACAGAACTTGAGCATCTCTGTCACTTCTTGTGTATGGTTTCTTTGTTTTGAGTCTTGATTCAACAGAATCTTCCTCGCTAGACAATAACTTCCTCTTGTCTTGTGTCCCTGTTTTGAGTCTTGGTTCATTGAATCCTCTTCTCTGGAATACACACTTGCTTCCTTGCCTCGCTTCCTTATCTTAGCCCCTGACAACCCATCTGAGCCATTTTTGGATTCTAACAAAGTCTTTGGTCTTTGTTTCTCACTACTTCATTCTGATGATTCATCTGAACTGGGACATGCTCATCTTCACTGCTGGCGATAGTGGGAAGTGACAAATCGGTGTGGTACCCAAGCATTTCTTTGGTCAGCTACAACAGAACAGAGACATTTAATTTGCATTCGAATCAAAATGGATGCAACATCATAATGCAATTATTTTCTCTAAAAATGTACATGACAGCAGGTTAATCAGTTAACTGATTATTCGGGGCCAATTCAAATGACATTTGACTATTGTGCCTGCGACTTTGACCTAACAATAAGCATGTACAACACGTGAGCTTTACTTACAAGTACGCTGTCTGTTCTTGTTAAGGGTGGAACCCCTATTTCATCTTCCATCTGCAAAAACAGTAAAGGGAAATTTGTAAAATTTAAATTGAAGCGTTTTGAAAATACTACAGGCAATTAAAGATCAATTACAGTCTTTTTATTAATAATATAAATCATGCAAAAACCTAAAGTCTGCAGGCTAAGTTGTGGAACAATATATAAGCGCTACAAGATCTCAGCCTCACTATGACAGCAACTGATGAAATACAGTATTTGCTGCCAAATTAAATTTTTACAACTTATGCTCACAATCAGTATAATTGGATTATTTATGCAAATTAGCAACAGAAAGAGGCTAGCTGGAAGTGTCTCTCTCAGCTCAGCTCAGGAAATCAAAAGTTAGTTTCACATGTTGAAACTAGATGCAAGAATGACGTGGAAAGCTGACTGGGAGCTGAAGGCAAAGACTCCATGTCCTGTGATTTATACCATTTAACAAATATTAGCATCTAATGTACATTATATAAATTAGGCGGCAACAGGACTCAAAACACCTTTTCCTTGCACAGCTCCCTAAAATCTCACCTGAATGTGGCGCTGCATTGAGTTTGAGAGAGCAGTGATAAGAAACCACTGAATGACAGTTTACTGAAAATGTGAAATATATGAGATTTGGAACAATAATATAACAGAAAACATCTTTTTGCTATGTAAGTATAGTGGAGTCATGGAACCCTGAGAAGAGAAAGAAGTCACACTTCCTCTGTTTTGGTCTGGCTGTGGAAGCAGGTTAGTCCCTCTCAGGGGCGGACTGGCCATCTGTGTGATCTGGTGAATCACAGAACGGCCAGTACTCCAGGACGGCTGGTGGCCCACCACCCACCACGCAGTCATCACCTGTTTTTTTCCCCCTGCTAATCTACTGTTTCACACTCCAGTATGGTAGGTGGCAGCAATGCACCTTTAAGTTGGATGGAAGGAGAACAAGTGGAAGAAGAAGAAGAAGTAATAACAGAAGCAAAGACATTCAAGACAATAGAAACAATATAAAAAAAAGGAAGAAAAGTGGGGGGCTGAGAAGGCGAGGGAAAAATATAATGCGACATTTAGAGAGTGAAGCTGCTAAATGTCGCAAACTAACTGAAAGAGCCAGCAGCAACACCACTGGAGCACAAGTTCAGTTTAATATTAGCACCCTCCAATTGAGTGAAGAAGTGAGCCAGACAGCTGTGCAGTCTCAACATGATAGGGCCACCTGTGTTGATGAGGGACAGAGGGATGAGCTGGTTCCACAGACAGATACAGGGCAAGTAAGTATGAGAGAGGAAGAAAGAGAGTTACTTGCTAGGGCTGATGTTAGGAAATGTTATTCAGGTTGCTACATTTTTATCTAGAGGGACTGCAGTGTGATGATACTTTCATTTCTATGTGAGTATTCAAGTTAAACTAGAATACTATGCTCTTAACACAACATCTAGTCAACATCAGTGCTATCGCTATAATTTGGATGGTATAGTATCATGAGCCACATCTCCGGGCAGATCCGTCTTCACAACCTGCCCAAGACACCCCACTTTCATCAGCTGAGAGTACAGGAGTGATTTCCCAAACAGCAAGTGTCATCACTCCAGAGACTGTTTCTTCTAGTCCGAAGGAAGTCACAAGCCTCACACACACCTGCACAGACACCAGGACAGTGCCTTAGTTAAGTTTAATGTCATAATATTTAATTTACTGATTTAAGATTGAGTTAAGTAAATAGCATTTATACAGTCTATTATTATTATTACAATTTATGGCACCTTGTGTGGATTACCTTAAATAACCTACAGAGGAAATGTTTTCATAAATGTGTTTATTATAGAAGTAGAGTTTACATGCTAAGGATACATGTTATGTTTGAATATGAAATATTTTCTGGCTGTTAATGTATGTGTTTATTATAGTTCATTATAGTCTGTTATGATAACAACTTAAAAGGGGAAAATGTCACATATAGTTATATAGTGGAACTAATGTTGCCACAGTAAACAAGTACTTTGTAATGTGAGCGGCCGGCAATGTGTTGTTGCCCTGGTTACGCGCCGCTTTCTTATACTGGTATGTACATATCAAGCCGACCTTCGATCATTTTACAGTAATGTAATGTATTGCAGGTCATGGTGATATGGAGCAGGAAAAAAATGTTTTTGACAAGGTAATGCTGCTGGCTAGACTGAAAGAAGAAGAAGTTATTGTTCGTGAAGTCAAGCAGCACATGGAGTACATGAGGAGGGTTGCTGGACTGACTGAAGAGCTTACAGTACCTTTCAGCTCACTGAAGACACCAATGGGAAATGTAAGGACAATAAATAGTTTGTCTTTTTCTTCAATTTGCTTTTCTGGTAACCACTTGGCTTATTTCTTTTTATTTTAATGCCACAGAGGGATTAATGGAGAAAGGACGTGAGGGACTACTCTATGCTGAAGAGAAGATTGTGTGAAATTGAAGCACAACTGGCCACAGCACGCACAACATACAAAAGTATTCTTGGACAGCAAACATTCTCCTTAGATGACTTCTCTGAAGAGGAAGACTTAGAGAATACTTCCTCAACTGACGAGGAACTGGGAGAGTAGTTATTACAGAGATGATGTGTATGACTCTAAGATGTCTTCACAGTGTGTTGAACCCAAACATCATTGCTGTAATAACTGTATGTGAAACCTGAGGCTATTTTACAGCTACTGTAAGATTTCTTTGTCATAGAGCAGGGGTCAGTAACCTATGGCTTGCATCTGGCTCGCAAACAGGGGTGAAAGTAAGCCAGTACGGTTCGGTACTGCGTACCACTAAAACATTCAGTGGTGGTACGCAGTACCAGGAAGATGGGAGAGCGGCTGCCTGCTATAAAGCCCTCATTCAGAATCAGTCACAGCCGCACTCTGGATCAGAAAATAGATCCGCTAGAAATATGCAGTCTTGAAAACTACTTTGTCTGTTTAAAAAGTCCTTTAACTCATTCCAGATAGTTTCTGAACTGTCCGTGCTGTGTTTTAGTCCATGCTGGACGGAGCCTTGGCCGGGCATCTCCCTCTCTCCCCTCCCCTCGGAGAGAGCCTGGTGGTCTCCTCTGCGTCCAGCCTTCCAAACGTGTACCACACGTTTAATGTCTTTACGTTCGATGCAAAATCTCCCAATTACAATCAGTAGAAGAGTAAGCAGTTGTGTTCTGTGTTATTTTGTTTAACGATACAGAACAGCTCCGAGAAGAAACTGTTTATGAGTTAACGACCAGAGAGTTCACTCAGCAGTATGTGAATGCGCATGTACATCTACATCTGAAACACGGCAGTTGCTATGGTGATCTGTGCATGATCGGGACCATGCAGCACCAGAAGTGGCATTAATGTTAAGAAGTATTTTAATTATTATTGGTTAGCTTCAATATAATCTGAAACTGTAAAAACCCATAATGTTAGCGCATTAGTCCCCACCCTCTGCCCCAACCCAATCACCGGTGAGTCACAATTGTCAAACATGACAAATAACCTTGGTCTTTTATTTTTTTTAGCATTAAGTTTTTGGTCGAAATGTATTGTGCATCCTTGGGGCAATGTTGGTAGACCAGCCGCCCCATGTGTGAAGGCTCAGTCCCTGCTGCAGAAGCCCAGGGTTCGAGTCCAACCTGTGGCTCTTTCCCGCCTGTCATTCCCTGTCTTTCTCTCCCCACATTCCTGTCACTCTTCATCTGTCTCTATGCAATAAAGCTTAAAAAGGCCAAAAAACAATCTTTTTGTCAGTGTTAACAGACTAATATTACCTTTACGGTAGCAAGCCACTAGGGGGCAAAAACAGTATTTTAAGCTTCATATTCATGAGGATGTCAACTGCTAACGTGGGGAAGGTGATGCGGCTGGATGAGGCGGCTAATAACAGTGAACTGATTGACATCCAGGCTGTGGTGACATGAAGCCTGCTCTCCATGATGCTAAAAGCTTGAGTGCCTTTTGGGTGGCTTGTCCCCAAAAGAATGACACACTGAAGACATTGGCCATGTATGTGCTCACCATGTTCGGATCAACACACACCTGTGAAGGTGTTTAAAAAATGAACTAGGACTGCAGGCACATAAGGCAGGAATAACAGCTGTCAAGCCCGATGGCTCGGAGGGGAAATGTCACTTCTCTCGCAAATTGTGTGATTTGCCTATGTTTTGTTTTGTGTCTCAATCACATGACTCTCGAGGTTCCTGTCAGGAAAACAAAAACGGAGGACATTAAGTGGAAAATTAAATATCTCTTGTCTTAAAGATATTTGTGTTTTATAAAGCAGCACTACAGAAAATTGACGTCAAATATGTCGGTTTTAATAATCACGCCTTCAGTTATGAAAAATAAACGTGTGTGTGTGTTTTTTTTTTTTTTTTTTTAATTTTTGATAGCAGAAGTAGCAACATTGACCGTTACTATGGAGTTGAGGACAGTCCGCGTGCATCACGCGAGCAGAGCAGTTGGCACGCTGGTCTCCTGCTTTAGTTAAAATATCTTCATTAAACAAACATTGTTGTCTTTTCTTAGCATAGATGATATACATGCAGTATAATAATTTATTAGACAGTCTGTGATATTTGATATATTGGCTAGATATATGTTTTCACAACCCTACAATTGAGGAACTACAACTGGGGTGCTGATGTCAACACAAGTACTGAAGAGGTGTCTAGGGAGTTGTAGTTTTTTAAAAGAAATCTAAGGTTTTCCCTAAAATTGGAAGTTGAAAATACTTAATTAAACTAAACTAAAAGTTTGAGGGGATGTCAAACACATTTTTGACATCAGAGTGTATATATTGTCTTGTTCAATGGGGGATTTTTTATTTTTACACCATATCCTATAGTAAAAATTATGATAATAAAGTAGGCCTTGATAGAGAGGCTATTGATTGGAAACAGTAGGCTACATCCAGTCTAGGTTGTCTGCATGCAAATATTTCGACATAGGGGTTTATCCAGCATTATATTAGCCACTGCATTTAACGTTAGCTGGAGTTGGCGGCAAGATGCTAATCGGGGTCAGAATGATAAGATAAGTTGAAAACTTAGCAGCGGGAGACCTGGACAGAGGGAGGGAGAAATAAAAGCGAACTGGCGGCTCAAGGGAAGAAATGTATAGTGATTTTAATGCAAAATAAACTGATATTAATGATATAGTCTCGTGTTATATCAGATTTGAAAATATATTGATATAGATTAAAATATCGATATATCGCCCAGCCCTACTCTGTAGCCTATGTATTTGCTGCAAAGGATAACAGCAGTTAATTGGATGTGATGCTGTGATGTGAACGCCATTGAAACAGTGCTACATCAAGTGTTGATGTCAAAAAAGCCAAATTACAAACATTTGTAATGTGATAACACTTAAATAATGCAGTTCCTTTTTCACTTTGGTTATTAAATGTTGATTGTTTTATATTATAGTTTTAAGATGCCACGAGGATCAACAACAACATCCTGTGTGAACTGCAAAGCACCTATTGGTATGGCCACCAAGACCTGCAAATATTGCTAGTCAGTACAGCCACAAAAGCAAAGACTGGAAAAAAAAACTTAAGAAATTTGAGGCCAGAAAGGAGATGTTACTGATGAGGCATCTGCACTGAAAAAAGTGTTTTGTTGTTGTTTTCATTCCAATGAATAAAAAAAAAATACTTTGCTCAATTAAACCAAACTTTCTTATTTATATTCATGGTTTAATTTTTTTTAAAACTTAAATTTTAAGTGCAGTCTGGATTATCAGATTATCAGTCTGGAAGACACAACTTCCATCAGTGGTTTGTATTTGTATTTGGCCTTGGCTTGTATTCGTGAGCGGCTGTGGCTCAGTGTGTCGAAGTGTCCTTGGGCAAGACACTGAACCCACACTTGCCCCCCAGTGTGTCATTGGGTGTGTGAATGCGAGGGAATCCAATCTCCAAATCCTGTCTGCAAACAGTGCTGTATGAATGTGTGTGTAAAAGGGTGAAAGTGATGAGCAAGTGCTTTGAGTGGTCCCAGAGACTATAAAAGTGCTACTGTATATAAGAGCAACTCCATTTAACATCCATAATTGTTTCAGCCATTTAACTGAACGGGTTGTATTTGCGAGCCATCTATATGTGGCTTGCCTTTAATTTATTTTGTGCAAAACTCTTGCTCAAATGTAAATGAATTATAATTTGGATGGATTAATTGTTTAGAATCAAAACTAAATAATGATATGTCGCATGTTGCCTAAAGTTTAAACATTCATGCTAAGCAGCACAAGGGAACGGAGATCTACTACACAAAGCAAATGAGACTGAGTTTCATTTATCAAAATGTGTTATCACATCAGGCCCGTAAGAGGGCCGACAATGTTTGGCACTGAGCTTTTAGTTCAAGTTTTACAGTATTTGTGTATTTTATCAGTTATGTGGTGCTTAAGGCATATATTATATAATTTATTCGGAGCAAGGATTTCCTTTTTCTTTACACTGAATTTTGATTAGATGTTGACATTGGGATGCTAAAGTAACAGACATTGGCATTTACAAAAGACTTGGGTGGTCTTTCATGACCAAATTTTCAAGACTATTATTGTGCAGCAAATTGCAGAGGTCTTTTACAGTGGATGCCTTCAGAGCAGAGGTATATGATTTCAAATAAATGGCTACACCGTAGGTTATGCATATAAAAACCTTAAACAAAATATTAGCATAGGCAGGTAATTTACTGTTATTAGGTTACTGTAAGTTTATAACCTTAAGTGGCTTGCTGTTCCTCATTGCCCTTAACCTTGTCATGATTTGAATTTAATTAATGGCTGATGTAAAGAACTAAATGAATAACAATCTCTTTTTATTACAGTGGGAAAGCTTGGCCGCCACAGTGGGTGACAAATTAAGAAAATGTGAAATAAGAAATGTTCAATGCCATTGTTTTGTTTCATGAACTGTCAGTTCCATAAGCTATAAGATATTTTTTTAAGTTTCCAGTTAAGTTTTAAGTTTTTTAAGTTTTTCAGGAATGTGCATGTGTGTATGTTGTTGTACAGTATATACAGTATATTAAAAAAAAAATCAAAAGCCTGAAAGACTCCCACTTTGTAGCAAACCAGAGAACACATGCTGTGTTTGCAAAAGCTTGACAGATCATCTCTCTCCCTCACACTTAGATAGATTATTATTGTTATTACTAAAACCAGACACGTGGTGGCAGCACTGTGCATTTCATAAGAAAGGTCATCAGTGGAACAAAACCTGGCGATTTATTGAAATATCGTGATCGAGGAGTAATACCACAAATAACATGCCAGTCCATATTCTTAGAGAGTGAAAATATTCAAACAGCTAACAATGATTCCAACAAGCAAGCTAAAAGGATTCTTCTTTTTTGTGGGGTCATGACGCATCAAAACCCATCAATGGGACCGCACCACACTGGAAGTTAAATGCACAAAGGATCCGGTAGATTTCAAAATTAAACACAGCGGACAAAGATCCAATCGTAACTTGTCACTTTGTCAACATTAGTTTCTCCCCCTGCCACGGAATAATGTGTTGATCAGCAAATCAACCTCAGACGCAACGCATGTAGGTAGTCCTATGTGGAATCTGGGGCCACAGCTATGCTAGGCGATAGCAGTGTCCATAGCAACCAAACTCTCCCTGCATCAGTCCCTGCTCCTCTCCCTGCTCCTTTCCTCGCTCCTCTCTCTGCTCTTTTCCTCACTCCTTCCCCTGCATCAGTCCCTGCTCCTCTCTCTGCTCCTTTCCTCACTCCTCTCTCTCTTCTCCTCCTCTCTTCTCCTCTAGACAGGTAGTAATGACAAGCAGCTAATTAATGTAGCTAACGCTACTTAGCAGCTAAAAAAATGTACTGTTAACATTAGCTTGAGAGGCTGTAGCATTTATTAACTGACAAACTACATTTTCTGTTAATCTCTTTCTCTGTACCGTTGCTGCTCTGTTCACTTTTATCACTTCGTCACTTTTTCTGCCCGCTCACTTGTTGGACACTGCCATAAGGAGCTATGCTACTCTACGTTACGCTAACTACGCTACCTACACTACTCACTACTCTAACGTGTATAAACTTGAACGTTAACTTTTACGTAGATGTCCTTTGAAGAATGAGACGAGGGTCCAACATGATTTGCTGCACTAGTTAATGACTCAAAACAAGCCCAAAATAACGTTGGGCTCACACAGTGCGAGTAAAAATCACTAGTGGCGCATTGATATTAATGATCTTGCACTCGTAATCCAGCAGCGGCACTGCGCTGCGACTGAATGAATATGAAACACTGCGTTCACGGACAACACACCACTACCATTCACTGAAGTGAGAGAATAACAGTATGCATCATGAACGTTATGTGTCTGGTGCAGAAAAACAGAAAAAGAAGAAAAGTGATGAAGAAAAACATTCACAGGATGAAGGAAAGGCTTTTGTTCATGATGTGGGGTGGCTGGGATTGTACCTGTACTACTGTTTTATAATAAAAAAAAACAATTAGAAAAAAACAGGCTAATTATTGCAGTAACTATTAACTATTAGCAGTAGTAGTATAGCAGTGGATTATTCATATAGCTCTATGAATTTGAAATGACCACTGTGCTCAGAAATATTGTCCAATTAAAGTTAAAGTTTTGGATGTAATACCGTATTTTCCGGACTATAGAGCACACCTGAATATAAGCCGCACCCACTAAATTTAAAATATATATATACACACACATATATATATATATATATATATATATATATATNCCTTGGCTTGTATTCGTGAGCGGCTGTGGCTCAGTGTGTCGAAGTGTCCTTGGGCAAGACACTGAACCCACACTTGCCCCCCAGTGTGTCATTGGGTGTGTGAATGCGAGGGAATCCAATCTCCAAATCCTGTCTGCAAACAGTGCTGTATGAATGTGTGTGTAAAAGGGTGAAAGTGATGAGCAAGTGCTTTGAGTGGTCCCAGAGACTATAAAAGTGCTACTGTATATAAGAGCAACTCCATTTAACATCCATAATTGTTTCAGCCATTTAACTGAACGGGTTGTATTTGCGAGCCATCTATATGTGGCTTGCCTTTAATTTATTTTGTGCAAAACTCTTGCTCAAATGTAAATGAATTATAATTTGGATGGATTAATTGTTTAGAATCAAAACTAAATAATGATATGTCGCATGTTGCCTAAAGTTTAAACATTCATGCTAAGCAGCACAAGGGAACGGAGATCTACTACACAAAGCAAATGAGACTGAGTTTCATTTATCAAAATGTGTTATCACATCAGGCCCGTAAGAGGGCCGACAATGTTTGGCACTGAGCTTTTAGTTCAAGTTTTACAGTATTTGTGTATTTTATCAGTTATGTGGTGCTTAAGGCATATATTATATAATTTATTCGGAGCAAGGATTTCCTTTTTCTTTACACTGAATTTTGATTAGATGTTGACATTGGGATGCTAAAGTAACAGACATTGGCATTTACAAAAGACTTGGGTGGTCTTTCATGACCAAATTTTCAAGACTATTATTGTGCAGCAAATTGCAGAGGTCTTTTACAGTGGATGCCTTCAGAGCAGAGGTATATGATTTCAAATAAATGGCTACACCGTAGGTTATGCATATAAAAACCTTAAACAAAATATTAGCATAGGCAGGTAATTTACTGTTATTAGGTTACTGTAAGTTTATAACCTTAAGTGGCTTGCTGTTCCTCATTGCCCTTAACCTTGTCATGATTTGAATTTAATTAATGGCTGATGTAAAGAACTAAATGAATAACAATCTCTTTTTATTACAGTGGGAAAGCTTGGCCGCCACAGTGGGTGACAAATTAAGAAAATGTGAAATAAGAAATGTTCAATGCCATTGTTTTGTTTCATGAACTGTCAGTTCCATAAGCTATAAGATATTTTTTTAAGTTTCCAGTTAAGTTTTAAGTTTTTTAAGTTTTTCAGGAATGTGCATGTGTGTATGTTGTTGTACAGTATATACAGTATATTAAAAAAAAAATCAAAAGCCTGAAAGACTCCCACTTTGTAGCAAACCAGAGAACACATGCTGTGTTTGCAAAAGCTTGACAGATCATCTCTCTCCCTCACACTTAGATAGATTATTATTGTTATTACTAAAACCAGACACGTGGTGGCAGCACTGTGCATTTCATAAGAAAGGTCATCAGTGGAACAAAACCTGGCGATTTATTGAAATATCGTGATCGAGGAGTAATACCACAAATAACATGCCAGTCCATATTCTTAGAGAGTGAAAATATTCAAACAGCTAACAATGATTCCAACAAGCAAGCTAAAAGGATTCTTCTTTTTTGTGGGGTCATGACGCATCAAAACCCATCAATGGGACCGCACCACACTGGAAGTTAAATGCACAAAGGATCCGGTAGATTTCAAAATTAAACACAGCGGACAAAGATCCAATCGTAACTTGTCACTTTGTCAACATTAGTTTCTCCCCCTGCCACGGAATAATGTGTTGATCAGCAAATCAACCTCAGACGCAACGCATGTAGGTAGTCCTATGTGGAATCTGGGGCCACAGCTATGCTAGGCGATAGCAGTGTCCATAGCAACCAAACTCTCCCTGCATCAGTCCCTGCTCCTCTCCCTGCTCCTTTCCTCGCTCCTCTCTCTGCTCTTTTCCTCACTCCTTCCCCTGCATCAGTCCCTGCTCCTCTCTCTGCTCCTTTCCTCACTCCTCTCTCTCTTCTCCTCTGGACTTAGACAGGTAGTAATGACAAGCAGCTAATTAATGTAGCTAACGCTACTTAGCAGCTAAAAAAATGTACTGTTAACATTAGCTTGAGAGGCTGTAGCATTTATTAACTGACAAACTACATTTTCTGTTAATCTCTTTCTCTGTACCGTTGCTGCTCTGTTCACTTTTATCACTTCGTCACTTTTTCTGCCCGCTCACTTGTTGGACACTGCCATAAGGAGCTATGCTACTCTACGTTACGCTAACTACGCTACCTACACTACTCACTACTCTAACGTGTATAAACTTGAACGTTAACTTTTACGTAGATGTCCTTTGAAGAATGAGACGAGGGTCCAACATGATTTGCTGCACTAGTTAATGACTCAAAACAAGCCCAAAATAACGTTGGGCTCACACAGTGCGAGTAAAAATCACTAGTGGCGCATTGATATTAATGATCTTGCACTCGTAATCCAGCAGCGGCACTGCGCTGCGACTGAATGAATATGAAACACTGCGTTCACGGACAACACACCACTACCATTCACTGAAGTGAGAGAATAACAGTATGCATCATGAACGTTATGTGTCTGGTGCAGAAAAACAGAAAAAGAAGAAAAGTGATGAAGAAAAACATTCACAGGATGAAGGAAAGGCTTTTGTTCATGATGTGGGGTGGCTGGGATTGTACCTGTACTACTGTTTTATAATAAAAAAAAACAATTAGAAAAAAACAGGCTAATTATTGCAGTAACTATTAACTATTAGCAGTAGTAGTATAGCAGTGGATTATTCATATAGCTCTATGAATTTGAAATGACCACTGTGCTCAGAAATATTGTCCAATTAAAGTTAAAGTTTTGGATGTAATACCGTATTTTCCGGACTATAGAGCACACCTGAATATAAGCCGCACCCACTAAATTTAAAATATATATATACACACACACACATATATATATATATATATATATATATATATATATATATATTGTCAAATATAAGCCGCACCGGACTATAAGCCGCCGATATCCAGGTTGAGAAATAAGATATTTACACAGAAAGATTTTGTACCATAAATGTTTATTCATATACCTGAACTGATTGTTTCTGAACAGTGCCTGTAACACAGCAGTAAAAATGTCTCACCATAGATTCATTAACGCCAAGCTTACATGTAGCCGCTCTATTTCCTTCACGGAGGAATTTTTTCGTGTGTTTTCCATGATGAGGGGGTGAGGGTGTGAAAATACTATTTTGCTGTTGTGTGTGTTGGGTTGCATGTGCTAAAATAAAAACTGGCGCGTTCTTCTTTGCACTGACTTCTGCTGCCTGTCTCGTTTTTGCACTTCCTGCTAGAGCGACCCCTGAGGCTGAAGAAAAATCCATAGAAAAGCCGCATCTTTGTATAAGCCGCATGGTTCAAAGCGTGGGAAAAAAATAGCGGCTTATAGTCCGGAAAATACGGTACTTTCTAATTCAAAAGAACCATTGTTCTACAATTTAAAGTAAATTTTTAAAAAAAGTAAAAAAAAAAAAAAAAAAAAAGTAAAGTGTACCATACTGTATGAGTTAGATGCAAGTTGTCCACTTTGTAATGTACTGCAAAATATATGCAAACATATTACCTCTATATCATATGGTGCTCATCACTCATTTACCTTAATTTTTATTACTTTAACGAGTATAATGTGCAGTTAAACGCAGAAAAAGTGATAACTTTGGTAGTATGCTTTAAAGGGAAACTGTATATTGTAATGTTTTAAATAAAAACAAAATTTTTGTATTAGTGCAACACAGCTGCAATTATATGATATGAATATTTGCTTGTGATCAGTAGGGATGGGAATCCGTGTGTTTCAATTCCATGAAATCGTTTGGCAGTTTATCGAATGATTCTCATATCAATTTTATAAAGCACGAATTACGTCACGTAACTTCCGCAAGAAGTTACGCATGCTCGATTCCAGCAGGCACGACTAATTACACCATGTAACTTATGTAAGTTTCACACGTGCAGTGCAGTCAGTAGTAAACAATGGCACCCACCCTGTTCAAACGCTCCAAGTTTGGCTGCATTTTACCAAAAAATATGGCAACAGGGCGACTTGCAATCATTGCAAAGTGGAGATAACAGCGTCAGGAGGGAACACGACGAACATGCAGACACATCTGCGCACACAACATGCAATATTTTTAAATGAATGTTGTGTTTTTGACACGCTTCGGACAGGAGAATCTCAATCTAGCAGCAGCGGCAGCAGCCAGGCTATGACCACCTCTTTGGCTGCGGAAGGTAACTCTGGTCAGTAACACACTGCCTACCATGTTAGCGCGATGTGCTTCTTTGTAAAACATTAAACAGTTAACATTAAACAAATGCCTTCTGCATTACATTTAGAAGATGACCATGACGAGAGAGAGAGAGAGTCTGGCTGGCTCAGAGGCTAGCAGCTGTACTAGACTTGTGATACTTCTAACTAAACAAAGTTGATGCCGATCAAACTGTTTGCTCTCCTTTTTTTCCCAAATGAGAATCGGTAAAGAATCGAATCGTTAAGCAGAACCGATAATGGAATTGGAATCGTAAAAATCTTATCAATTCCCATCCTTAGTGATCGGTTTTGCTTGGTAACCTAAAGAGCTTTGTATTTGCAGGAGCAATTTTCAAATACTTAGGAGGCCCAGTCCAAGCAGAGCCAGAGGGATCTTCAACAGCTCCTGACCAGCAAGCAGTAACACGACGATGTAACTATTCTTACTAGTTTGTTTGCACATTATTTATTTAAGTTATCTTTTTTTTTTTTTTTTTTTTTTTTTTTTTACTGTTTTGGATTGGTGAGGAGGAGCATTCTTATGTTATGTTGTTTACATTAAACATGTTTCAGGAACATGCTGCATCAGTTGCATTTATTAATATACTATTAATATACCTATTTTTCTCTTAAAATGTAACAGACTGTTGCATCGCCACAGGTCATATGAAAAGGTTACGAATCTCTCCCTCACACTAAATACAGGCCCCCAAATAGCATCTAGCATAGGGCCCCCAAACAGCTAGAAACAGCCCTGATTTTACTGTTGGAATTGGTTTAGGTGATATTATTTTGCTGCTGCTACTAATGATTGATAGTAGGATATAACAATGCATCATGACACAATTAAAAATCGGTACAAATGCGTGACGATTCGAAACCGGTTGACAGAAAAAAATGAATTGTGAATGCAAGAGAAGTAGGATATGTTCTTTTTATTCTTTTTTTTAGAAATAGGTTATGTTATCTTAAAAAATGTCACTGGTTGGTGATTCATTTGTCAGATGTCAAATGTCAAGTCACGTGACTTACATCACTACGTAGGTACAGGGCACAGAACGAAGAAAGACATGGCCACGGTACGCAACAGGTTTGAAATAGAGGATGCCCTGAGCGGTTTTAAATCACGTCAAGCATGTAAATATTGCAAGAGACTGCTAACATATAGCGGCAACACAAGCAACATGCAGCAGCATATTAGCCGCCAGCACAATGAGAATCAAAGTAACTTGTGAGTGAAAATTGCAGAGGGGGCAAACCACCCTGACGAGAGGCTTTGCACCTCCTTTCCCCCATACATGGATTTTGTTGTAAGTTGCACTTTTTAGAGGAGGACACAAACTGTTTTACAGAGTCTCTGTAAAGAAAGCATCTCTAAGATTTTTTTCCTACGAATAAAAGATCATTTTATTTGGTCATAATTTGTCTGTAGCTCATTTTGATTAAAAAAAAAAAATCGTAAATTGTAATTGTATCGTGAACAAAAATTTGTGAACCGCATCAAGTCGTGAGTTGAGCGTATCGTTACATCCCTAATTGATAGTGAAAAATGCAGTTACAATTAACTCAAAGTGACACCTGCACAATTTTTGTTTTGCCCAACCACCAGTCCAAACCTCAACATTATTTAAAGAATACATTAAAATTATTAAAGCCATTCAAATATAAAGCAGAAAAGGTCACATTGTTTAACTGTGAAATGTTTTTTACATGAAAATTGACTTTAACCATTACCAAAGTAGCTGTTGATTCTAATGATATTCTAATTCAGCTTCACTTATTCAATAATTCAAGTGCATGGCACACAATCTAATTGCAAACGCACTGTCAAAAGAAAGAATGAAATAATTAACAGATGTTGTTGGGGGTGGCATAGTGGTGCAGTGGTTCACACTGTTGCCTCACAGCAAGCAGGTTCCTGGTTTGAACCTCGGCTCGGCTTTCTTTGTGGAGTTTGCATATTCTCTCCGGCTTCCTCCTACACTCCAAAGACATTTACTTTACAGGATAATTGGTGACTTTAAACTGTCTGTAGATAGAATGCCTCTCACACAAAGTTGGCTGTGATAGGCTTCAGACCCGGATAAGCGGTTACAGATGGATGGGATTGTGTGTTTCTACCTACAGTACCCAGATTTAACCAGCAGATGGAGACCCAGCACCATTAGACTGATGATCACAGCTCTGTTGTTGGATCTGTTACATATGATACAACAGCTACCAAAGACAACAATACCAACAACTGAATTATTAAAACAACATTGTGTAACTTTTCTACCACAAAATCACAAATTTGAAATTATTTTGATGTTACACTAATCAGGTGAATGGCGTCTCTTTTATCCCCACTCTGTGTTCTGTTCTCACATTGTGTAACTTTGTGCTCCTGGTGGATTATCCAGGAGAGGTATGTAACGCTTTACAGCACTAAGTCAAACACCACTGACTATATGACTGATTTTGGTGAACTTGGATCATATTTTATGGAGAAAATGTTTTCTGTTTTTCTTTCTGATGTCCTCCTGCTGCTCCGCTTCAACTCTCTGTGATTTACAGAGTTTCCTGATGGACAGTGAAGTAAACTGCTGCCAACTGTAGCTGCTGTTAGCTAATGTTAGCTTAGTTTGTTAGCTGAGCTGCCCAGACTGGCAACCAGTTGTGTCCCTAGGCCTCTCGCTGTTGGACTTGTAAGTGATATTAGCTGGTTGCTATGTCTTGTGTTGTTGACCTTGCTTGAAGTTGTTAACTTGTTAGTTTTTGATATAATAAGTAATATAACCATAACAAATACACATGTACAGCTGTCTGTATTTACCACGGTGATATTACACTCTGAAACTAAATTCTAAACTAGAAACTTAATTCCTACGTAATGTTGCTTTAATATTCTGATGCTGTTAAACAGTTTGCTCATACTTGTTGTTGTTGTTGTAGGGATATTATGAGTTAACCATGAACCCAATTTTTTAAAGCACACATCAACAACATTATAAAGAAAGTACATTTTGATACATTGTTTTACATTTAATATCAGAAATAAACACGTTTCTCAACTTGTGTTTTGGATGCTGGATTTCACTGACATGGTTCATTAAAATCCTTCTGGATCTGCAGATTCAAATTAGACTGTTCTTTCATTTCATTGGTGTAAAAGATTATTTTCAAATGCATTCCAACTCTTGCTGTTTCAGACTTAAACATCTTTTTTCTACATACTTCAAGTTTCTCACACAGATCAGATCAGCTTCTCTTTTTGGTCCCATTTATCTGTGAGCAAACCGAAAAGAAAAACATTTATGATTGTTTAAAGATACACTTAAACACCCCTATTTACACTCACATATCAATACTCCTGTATACTATGAGTACACTACAACGACTGTATTTAAACCACAGTATCTGGTAACCCAAGCTACAGCTGAACTTTTATTCATTAATAAATAGTTCCCAAACTGAGGAATAGTATATCTATGTAGTACAGTAATAGTAACTATGCTATGGTGTGATCATGGAGATTTCCAGGTGTATTAAAATAACACAGTCGGTGGAGGTGAGACTTGTCCATTCACCAAAGGAACAGAGAGAGGCTGAGTATGGTTAGCTGCTAAGTGAACTGACATTTGTTTTTTCACTGGAGAAGTTGACAAATATTATACATTAATAAACAATATATTGACAACTCCAATTGCAGTATGTTTTGTGTGTTGTCATCAAATATCTATATAAGACATAAAGTAGTAGGTAGGTAAAGTTAACCGATAAATCTGACTGAAATGAACCAAATGATATAAAGCACAGGTTAATTCATATTGGAAGACTACTGTACTACTGTGTGTATGTGTGTGTGTGTGTGTGTGTGTGTGTGTGTGTGTGTGTGTTGAGAAGGTCAGATCACCCTATTCATACAAAGAATGAAGCAACCGCGTAAAACTCTCTCTCTCTCTCTCTCACACACACACACACACACACACACACACACAGCCTGCAGTGTAGAATAACAATTCTTATTCAGCAGCGAGTTGCTGTGCTGTTTGGCTGTTTGTTCACTTTGCTTTCAATAACAAAAGAAGAATGAATGCTTGTCACTTTGCTGCTGTTCATTCCAACTTCCTCATTTTCTCAAACTCATTCTTGTTTCTGTCTCTCGTCTGTCAAATCAGTTCTTTCACTCAATTTCTGGACGTTTTAATCTGTTGAAATAGTGAATTCTGGGCTCTTCTAATCCACTCACAGCTCAGGTTGAATTAAAAACATGTGACCCATCAAGTTAAACCATAAATTCTGTGCGACAGGTATAAATGCTTTTATTCTTGACATCATAAAATGCTTAAGAAAAAGTAGAAAAACGGTTTCATATCATCAGATTTTATGGCTCTGACTTGATCTGATAAAGCCTTTTATTTAACGTCCATTAATCCTGAAGTGAACAGCGGAGAGACTGAGACATTGATTCTGTGTTAACCATTAGCTGTCAGGGCATCCACGCTGATGGACAGGCACACGAGTCCTCTAAAGTTGCCTGGTAACCTCCTAGCAACCGGTCTATCGTCACCGTAGCAACCTCTTCACTGGGGGAACAGCCTGGTCCAAAGTCCACTGCTCCTTTCCTGTCCGTCAGCGCTAATGCAGCCAGTCTGACTCAGTGGATGTGGACTGCTCAGGTAAACCAAGCCCACTGTTTCATTCCGGCCCTTTACTAACTTCTTTAAATGTGGAGTTGATGTGGCTAACAGGCTACATGCTAGCAATTATATAAGACTATGGTTATGCTCGAAAAGCGCTAGTACATACAATGTGTTGTCGGCATAATGTTAACCATGTTCATCATGTTAGTTCAGTGTATAGCTGAGGCTGATGGGAATCTTATCAGCATTGCACATATTTTAATTTAAGAACCATGCATGCAGGACTTGATATCATCTAATGGTATTTTGTTGAATGCAACCCTTTCACCTCACCCTCATCTTCCTAGTCTGAAGAAAAAACTATGATGCTCGTGAAAAGCAGCGGGTACGGTTGAATAGTCAAAAAAATCATCAAGTCCTTTCCTAACCACAAGGAAAGACGTGAAGGAGAATTCATAAGGAGTTAGGAGAAGACGACTGCCGTGTTCAGAGAATCCAACTGCGCTTACACTTAGACTGCATCATGATGCTTCGTTGAATGAAAAAAACGCACACTTACTGTGTTTTTAATGCAGGAAATATAAACATGAACAACCCAGTGAAAAAAATGACTTCATTATTAATGAATCTGTGTGTATCCTATGCTAAAGGAGATAATAAAGGAAGCACTGAAGCTCCTTTCTTTAACAGTTTGAGAATTGGAACAGCTCTTATCATGGCAGCTGCGTTAATACTTCTGCGCCATTTCACTCATTGAGGAGGTTCCTAAGCAAAACTGGCTCTTCGACCGAACCCAACAGTTTGTCAGTTCTGGGCTCCTGTAGAAACATGGCGGTGCTGCCCTCTGTGGTAGGGGGTAGAGCTTAGTTTAGGTTATGGTTGGATGTAGCAGAGATCATCTCGCTGGGGTCAAGGATAAGGTTGGGTTCAGGGTTACAGTTGAGTTACGACATCAACATGGCAGCTTGTGTGGATGCAACAACCAACTCTGAGGCATGAACCTGCACCAGTCATCATCTCCACCTGCTGTTAGCATGCATAGACATCCTGTCTGGATTGAGAAGGACTCGCATTAAGTACATCAGTCAGACCACATCTGGGGGTCATCTGGAAAGTCTTGCGATGACCAAATCTTTTCTGATTGTCCATAAATGTAAAGACACATGACATACAGTCTCAGTCATTGATGAAGTCAACATATTATGTTCCTCTCTCCTGTGTGTGGAGACCTCCAGGACGGGAACCCTGTGAGTTTGACCCTGAAGTAGACATTGATCAGTGATCAGACACAGAAAACATCATCATCATCATCTTCTTCTTCTTCTTCTTCTTCAACAATAATGATAATCCTTAAAAGAAGTGCAGAATTCCCAAATATATAATTATCACTTTGGACACACACCTCCCATAATGAGCATTATGTTTGCGTGTGCGCATGCGTGCGTGTAGCGACAGATGGTCAACTTTCCTCACAAAGAGAGAGAGAGAGAGAGAGAGAGAGAGAGAGACGGTGATACAAATGGAAGATTTGTCACGTGATCCCCGGGGCCGTTTTAATGACGCACGCACCATATGGCGCGTGCCGGGAGGGCGTGGCCTTATATGCTAATTTACCCCGATCCCTTCGTGTGTGTGTGTGTGTGTGTGTGTGCTGTATATAAAAGCAGCAGCATCTCTCACACACACCTAAGAAACCTCAGAGCAGTTAACTCAGTCACGCACAGACACGCACATAGGGCGCGCGGGATGCGTGCGATCTGACGGACAACGGATTATTACAACAGGTAAGTTATTTTACTGATCAATAACCGATAACTGTTCGATACATCCCTCCACAGATGTCCGTGTGATCTAACCCACATGGTGATAAATCTGATCATTTATTATTAATTTATGCAAAATGAATCATCTACTAATTTAAGAGATTAATAGTCATTCAATAATTCATCATTTGTATTCAAATGAATCAAAAGTTTTAAACTAAAAATGAGTTTTTATTTAGTTTTATTTGATCGTATTAAATCTTTGATTTCTATAAATCTCCTCGTTGTAAATATTTGACTCTTGAACATTTTCTTCTTCTCTGGAATTTAAAAATCATTTTCCTTTTAATTCGTCTGTCGCTCCTGAAATTAACGGGACATCCGGTCATGAAATAAACTCTCGATTATTGGATTATGATCATTTATTAGTTATTCAAAGAATTTTTTTTTCGTTGCGTTTGAAGACGTTATTAAGTTATCCCGCTTCAGTTTGTAATATTTTCTCTGCCGATAGGATTCAATCGTTTCTAATGTTCTTATAATAATATAGGATTTTTCTACCCGAGTTTAAACATATAAAAACTCATTCAGTGATCAAAGCCGCACATTTGAACATTTATGAATATCTAAAGTGAATGAAGAGCTGCTTCCGTTTCTTTCCCGCCGTTTGCCTCTAAGTTTCTATTTTTGCGACATATTTTTAAAATTAGACGTCACAGAATATTTTGTCCTACAAAATAAAATGAATGTTACTCTGCGGGATTTTTAATCTTTATATTCTCTATAAATTCTCTATAAATTCTATTCTATTCTATTTATATTTTCTCTACATTCTCCGTCTGCAGTGGAGTTGATTGGTGCATATGTTTTCGGGTTTTCCTGCGCAGACAAAACGGCAAAATCACACTTCAATTGATTCAATATATCAATATATATATATATATATATATATATATATATATATATATATATATATATATATATATATATATATATATATGAATCAGATAAAATCAGAAAGCTTCATTAATTAAAATTAAAACACATTTCTTATTTTAGATTCTGACTTCAACTCTTAAAAACTGTTAAAAACAAACATTTAACATTTCACTCTTTGTTTATATTTCTTAATGTTGTTTTTAATAAAGTAAAGAGTTATAGTAGCTCTGTTATATGTTTTCTTGTTGGAGAAGCTCATAGTTGGGTCATCATCCGTCTGCACACCTGCTGATACCAGACAGCACATAAACATGAAACAAATGCTCTCATTAAACATGTTATTGTTAAATCAACACCAACAAAACCAGCTGTCTCATATTTGTTCAGAATATTAAATAAATGTTACAAAAAAATGGACAACATGATGAGAAATTCATGTGAAAATAAATTCCATCCTCAAAATGTGAAAAAAGAAAACATTCAAACTTTAAATGAAACCTGAAGATAAATATGTTGTGTATGACAATCAGGCCTCTCATAGATAATTCTGGTCTTTTGTCTATACAGAGAATGAACGTGATGATCTTTAATGAATGAACATTTGCTTTTTGTCAAACAGTGAATCAGCATCATGACTCGGTCTGTGCGGGAGGAGCAGGCGTCGGTGGACTCGGAGGAGCAGCAGGAGCTTCATAGCCCCGCAGGAGAAGAGACAGAGAGGGGAGGAGGAGGTGGAGGAGGAAGAGAGGAGGAGGAGGAGGAGGACCACCTACACCGTCTGGAGGACGACGACGAGGACGACGACGAGGAAGAGGAGGAGGAGGAGGAGGAGGATGGTGAGAACAAACCCAAGAGGCGAGGGCCAAAGAAGAAGAAGATGACGAAGGCTCGTATGCAGAGGTGAAGGATTGTGAGCGTGTGTGTGTATGTGTGTGTAAAGTTTGTCCTGGAGGGGGGAGAGGGCACTAGCGTCATCTAAATCCACAGGGTTCATCCTCTGAGGAGCACGACTGTGGTCCAAAGTGCTGGACAGACATCATCATCATCATCATCATCATCATCATCCCTCTGAAATAAGACACTGATTTTTCAGCACAGTCGTTATTATATAAAACTACATCAGATTCATCCATTCATCCATGCAGTAGCATCCACTCTTCATCACGCAGAAGCCTCAGCAGTTCTTGTCCAATCAGAAAATGAAAAAATGGTCAGGTTCATTTTATTATTATTCTCAGAAAGCATCATAACTGTTATCACGCTCATGGAGCTGATCTGATGTTCTCTATATAAATGATGTTTGATATAAAATTACTGGCCATGTTTAAATTTAAGTCGCTGATCTGACAGCTTCTGTAGTCATCCTCTGTATTCTTGACAGAAAAGCAACATTCAGGAGCTTTTAATACCGTTTAACATGGTTCAAACTGTGACTCTGCCTGTCCAGCTGCCTTCATCCACACCGAGTGAAGCTTTGCTCATACGCAGCTATTCTTCAACTATTAACCACATACTCACAGCAGTAAGCTGCGGCTCCATACAGGAGCTCATCGTAGCCATTGTAACTGCTACAACCTTTTCAGAGAAAATATATTTGAATCTGACTCCAGTGTAATTATGATCTCCTCTAATATCCAAGCAAGTCTGTACATTTACAGTTGTAAGTCCATTTCCCCGGCAGCGTCAGTCCATGGGTGCACTCAGAATGGTCCTGTGTTTTTACTGTCATATGACAGAGATTTCCAAACATGAATGTAAATTTGGAATTGGAATGATTGAATTCTATTTTTTCTAGTTGAATTTTGTGTCTTGTTTGACAGAATTGTGTCTTTTTATGTACTTTTGGTACTTTTGGTTGCAGCTGTAAATGACTGCATGTAGTTGACTCACAAGTAATTCCTGGATTCTGCTTATCACTGTTAATGACATTACAGACATGATCATTCAAAGCAGGGCTAACAATGAATCCCCTTGTTTTTTTTTTTCTGCAGGTTTAAGGTGCGTCGAATGAAAGCTAACGCCCGGGAGAGGAACCGCATGCATGGGCTGAACGACGCTCTGGAGAGTCTGAGGAAAGTCGTCCCCTGTTACTCCAAAACCCAGAAACTGTCAAAGATCGAGACGCTCCGCCTCGCAAAGAACTACATCTGGGCCTTGGGTGAGATCCTGCGCTCCGGCAAGGCACCCGACCTCATGAGCTTCGTCCAGGCACTCTGCAAAGGTCAGCATCACCTTACAGCAACAGACTGGACTGAGTGGACCAAGTCAGTCTGGACTATGTGCATGTGGCCTCAATCAAATGGGTGTTACTTTACCTTTGAGGGTTTCATCTTTGTCTAACAGGAGTGTTAACCCTGAACAGATTTGAAGTGCTCTTATGCTTTTTCTTTTTTCAAGTTATGGGATATTGATGAGGTTTAGGAACCATATTTCAGCAAAATAGCCCAAACTGTTTTACCTCCCCAGTGCAGGACCTCCTGTTTATGTTAGGGACAAGCTATTTATTGTCAGGAGTGTGGATTAATAACTCAACAAAAAAAATGAGTGAGGCACCAAAATTATAAGTCAAAACGGGAAAGAAAAAAGTTAAATTTTTCTTCATGAACCGAAAAACAGAAAAACAGAAAAACAGCAGTCCTATTGATTTTAACTACACCTGGCACAGTATTGAGTAGTTAACAAGTACTTCATTTAACAGGTTATAACAATTAAATTAATTATCGGGTGGTGCTCTAAACTCTGCATCTTTCATGCAGACATGCAGCCCGGCTTCACAGAGCAAAAAATGAAACAGAAAATGCAATTATAAAATGTTATAATAGATGAAAAAAAAACTACAACAATAAAACAAATAAAATGTATAAAAGCAAATTAAAACCTATAAAGTGAATGAACACAGGATAAAAAGTAAAAGAGAGGAAAGCTCAAGATCGTCCAGCTGTTCAGGGAGTTAGAAGGCGATGATGGCCATGCCTCACCAGCTGGAGCCAATCAGGAACAGGGGATCACACCGCTAGCTTAGCATAACACAAAATGCTAGAAGAAAAGTTATACACAGAAGAAGTGTCGGGGTAACAGCTTTGATTGCCAGTTTAATCGGATTTTCAGTTTTCTAACTTGTCCACTTGTCCACAGAAACGGATATATTTCCACAAATATGACTCACACCTGCCAGCCAATCAGGATTAAGTATTTTACCTGACTGTATTATAATTATGATGAAGAGCTTTGAAATCATTTAACACAGAATTAACAATTAATTTGTTTACAGGTATTATCAACAGGTAGTAATAAATGATCAAAACCTATGACATATATTAGTATTTATTAACATGTATTAAATATGTGTTATAAACATATTGATTTTACATTTTGCAACTAGCATTTATTAAAAGATATTAACATCAATTGACAGGTATCAATACAATGTTATGTATGGGCACTTACTGACAAGCATTAACAGGAACAAGCATGCATTGACATGGAGTTTATTAACAGTTATGGATATTTTATGACTTGTATCATATGTATTGATCAGTACTGACTGATTATTGTTTGTCTGTTCTCAGGTCTGTCTCAGCCAACCACTAACCTGGTAGCGGGCTGCCTGCAGCTGAATCCTCGGACTTTCCTGCCAGAGCAGACGCCTGACATGCCGGCTCACCTTCCCCCCGCTGGCACTGTTGCTTATCCTGGACACTTCTCCTACCAGAGCCCCGGGCTGACGGCCGGCCTGCCCAGCCCACCCTACGGCACCATGGAGCCCTCCCACATCTTCCACCAGGTCAAAGGTCAGCCCTACGGCCCGCTGGAGCCCTTCTTTGATGGCGTCCTGGTGTCGGACGGCCCAGCGTTTGACCCGCCTCTCAGCCCTCCGCTCAGCATCAACGGGAACTTCTCGTCCTTCAAGCACGAGGCAGTCGCAGCCTCTGACTACGACAAGAGCTTCTCCTTCAGTGTGCACTACGGGGGAGGAGGAACTGGGGGACATGCTGCCATCTATGGCGGCGGGGGGGGCAACCCGCGGTGCGCTGAGCTGCAGGTGGACGGGCTGATGGGCTTTGATGGACATTCACACCATGAGCGGCTGATGAACGCCCAGCTGAATGCCATCTTCCACGACTCCTGAGGAAGAGGAGGATGAAGGACTGAGAGGCTGATGACGACAGAGAGACGAAGAGAGAGAGACAGTTCTGTGTATTTCATCACTTTACAGCCGTCTTTCTTTCTCTTTCCATCTTTCTTTCTGTCTGCGTCACACTCTGTGACTCCTCCTCAGTGTGAAGACAGTGACGTCCACGATGGCGTCACATTGATGATATAACCTTCTTTGTAGCGCTTCATCCTGCAGGAGACGCTCTCTGAATGTCTCGTTATTATCCATATTATCACTTAAAAGTAATCAATAAGCAATAATCTGGAGGAAACTATGCAATTTTGTTAAAACCTGAGCCAGGCTCAGTTGATAATTCCAAATGTTGAAAGAATAAAGATTTCTCTATTTTTGGGTCACTGTGTAAGGCGGTGTCGGGCCGGCATTGGGCCAAAGTGTTCATATTTTCATGTGGTTTTTACTTTTTGCTTTTTATAACGTTCCTGTAGCGTTCTGTTAACATTTCATGTGACTCTTGTTCATATTTTATAAGATAGATGTTTATAAAGGCCTTTCATTAAAATGAATTCAATGTGACCCATCTGAGAGATTCTGTTCAACGACACCAACACCTCGGTTCAGTCCAGTCCACTGTGATTAGTCCTTTTCAGTCCAGTTTGGTCAAGTTCATTCAAACAAATCTCAGTTATTGTTATGCCATGCTTTCAGAAGCCAAAGCAGAAGTGCCAATTCCTCAAACGTCCACTTGAGGCTGGCTACAGAATGAGTCAGTCTCCATAAGTCCCCATGTTAAAATGTCCAACTTCACAGCAGAAATAAACATGTTTACAGCCTGGTACAAAAAACAGTTTTGGTCTCTATAGCTAATTTCAGTTTTTCAATTTTCAACTTCAAAATAGCGCTGACAAAACCTACAGGCGACGTCACACATACACTGTCCATACACCGTCATTGTTTCAGAGCAACTCAGTGACACTGCACAGGTTATGTCTGATTTTGAACTCATTGGCAGTGACTAGTCAGAACCAGGCTGAATGTGTGATCAGGTCAGCTGTCATTCATTCGTTCAGTTTGACAGGATTCAGAATACCTGACCTGCCCAAATGATCAACAGTCTGTCTGTTGGATCTGATGGTTACACGGATTAGTCCACTGACTTATTAGGGTAACACTTTACTGTAAGTCCCTGTATTTACTATTATACATTTGAAATGCCCTCACATGCTTGTAACTACATGACAGTGTGTTATAAATGTTTATATGATGCTTATAAATGCTGGCGGCATCCAAGTGCTCCGAGTATGCTAAACACACGAGGAGAAAACAAATATCTCCTTACAGAGAAAACCCTGTTAACATGTTAACAACATTATAACAGCGGCTGAAGGACAAAACCAGGACTACTGTGTGTGTGTGTGTGTGTATGTGTGAAGGGCACAGATGTTCGTTCTGCAGGCAAGATTTTAATTTATGAAAATGATCTCGTTTATGCATGAGATCCCCCCTCAATACATACTGTTGTCCTGCTGTGTGTGTCTGTGTGTGGCGTGTATGCGTGTGTATTTATTTGTGTGTGTGTGTTCATAAGTGTGTAAGTCAACAGGGACAATATGGTGGCCATGTCCCACCATTTAGCGTCCCTGTTAAAGTGGAATAATAAAGAGAGGAAGTCAGACTGTGATTTATCCTGTTCATCTACAACAGAATATTATAAAACAGAATGTTACAGAATCAAATATTTCACCAATAGTATATATTATACAACACCTACTAAATATCTGGGACTAAAATATAAAGTTATATTGTCATAATGTAAGAAACACTGATTTAAATTAATAATAAAATAACACTTTACAGATAAAAATAGAGAAATTTCAAACTATCTTAAAAATCAAAATGATAAATATAAATCTAAACTTCATGTGGACATTTCTGGTGACAACACAGCCCCTGTAGCAGCAGCAGTATTAATAATAGTATTAATAGCTGTATTAGCAGCGCTCTTTGTGATAGAGGTTTTGTGTTTCAGTCTGTTGGCTGATCATAACACTGATTAATGCAGCTTAAACTCAGCCATCTGTCATCAACACACACACACACACACACACACACACACACACACACACAGTGTTTCAGCTCATGTTGTGGTGTTCATACCACAGCCAGGGAACATCCCCACTCTCTGATTGGTTGGCAGGTGTCTATAAAAATCATACGGGAGGACAATTTTAATTATCAGCGCTTAAGCATTATTATACTGCAGGTAACTATAGAAACAGTGTTGATTACTGTCCTTTTAATTAGATCAATTAGCAGGTAAGTGAAACTAACCTCACCATGGTTTAAACAAACACACTCAGCCTCTCTTTGTTCCTTTGGTGAGTGGACAAGTCTCACCTCCACTGACTATGTTCTTTTAATACACCTGAAAATCTCCATGATCACACCATAGCATAGTTGCAGTCAGTTACAGTCAGTGTTGAACTAGTTCTTAATGAACAAAAGTTCAGCTGTAGTGTGGGTTGGCAGATACTGTCAGCAGCCTGTGGTAGGTAAGTGTAAATAGGTGTGTTGGTAAGTGTATTTTTAAACTTCCAAAGCTAGCTCCCCCCTGCTTCCAGTAATTATGCTAAGCTAAGCTAAGCTAAGCTACTCACCTTCTGGTTCTATATTTAGAGGCCTCACAATGAAAAATGTAGGTAAGCTGGTATGTGTGTCTCCTTATTGGAGTTGTGGAAGTTAACCATACATGACATGCAACCCAAGCTGGTGCCCTGTTGTTGCTCGCTGGACATGTGCTGAAAAAAGTTGCTTATGGTTTTGTGTTTTTATCTCATAGAATGGAGGATTCCATACCGTCCTGCACATTAAAAACAAATAATTTAATCTATCATATATTTTCCAAATGTTGTGTTATTAATAGATATATTATTAGAAGAGGAATTTTATCTATCCCTCGAGGGGAAATTATTTTTACGTTTTTTACTTCACTTCCACTTCTGTGCCCCTCACCTTTAGAAGACCAGCAGTCTTGAGTCAGTTCACTCAATCTGTTCATTACAGACCTGTCTCAGTCTCAGCAGCATTACAGATATCTTATCTGTCAGTGCTGAATCAAAAGTCTGTTCATCAAAGATGATCTTTAACAACTGAACTAAAACATCAAGAAGTTTCTGAACTGTCTCTGGTACAATACAACCTGCTTTCATCCACCTGCACCACAGTCACGACACCTGTGGTGGGGGAGATCCTATTTCATGACACTGGTGCAGATTGTAATGTGGTATCTTCTGCTATGGAGCATCTTTGCCAAATCGCTTATCAGCCAGTGCTGTTCCTAGAAGCTTGAAACAGCCTGACAATGGTCATCAGATTTGGATTCAGTTGTAGTTTGATTCTGACTGACACTGATCAAACAGGCAACCCTGCATTTAACCTGGCAACATGTTGAGTCAGAGTAAGAGCAGTGTTCAGATGAAATAAATGTAGTTATACCACGATGTAATAAATTCTCCTTTGTAAGTAATTGTAAATTATTTTATATTATGTTATAGTATGTTATAGAGTACAGTGTAGACCTGCTCTATATGGAAAGTGTCATAACTTCTGTTCTGATTTGATGCTAAATAAAAGTGAAATGCATTTGAGCACTTGATTTCATCTTACTTAAAGGTTATCTATGTAACGTTCATCTCTTGTGAATAATGACACCTTTTGGCTGTTAGCTTATTATTTTGCTCGTACGTGAGCCAGCATCATCGTGGGCATTGACTAAAAGTCACATTTATGAAACCAATGAGAATGCCAAAATGACCTGCTGGAAAATATTGTACAGTCGAGTTCTGCATGTTCCTATCTGCAGCGCTTCTATATTTTATTTTGACAACTGGCTCCATGATAACTAGCTTTCCATTTGCAAATAACTCCATAAGTCAACCACCAACACCAGACGCACACTGCGCAGCCAAACCACAGCTGGATGGCCAATCCCAGCATCACCCTTGGGTAGTAGAAACCGATCAGTCATTACACCTTTGCTTTGCTGTTAAATAATTTATTGTTAGCTAAATCAGCATCATTTGTCTTAATATATGAGCTAGTATCATGGATCACGTTAGCATGCATAGATGTCATCATTTTCTGGGCAAAGTCCTTTAAATAGAAATCAATCCAGAGGCTGTTCTAGGACTGAGGAAGGCTACGTTTTTGAGGTTAGGTAACAACCTGTTCACCCATTAGTAATAAAGGTTATTCATAAAATCAATACATAAAATGCCCCACTATCTTACATACGGCACCCAAGTAACAACCTTTGTGGCTGTGAAGAGAAACCTGAAATGTCCACTTGAGGCTGGCTCCAGAAGTGAGTCAGTCTCCAAAAAGGTAAAAACATATGAGTCATGTGGCACTAATGAAAGTAGTTCTACAATATCCTGAGTGACTGCAGGGACATGATCAATGAGGGGTGTCAAACTGTTCCATAAAGGGCCGGTGTGGCTGCAGGTTTTTGTTCAAACCAACCAAGAGCACACAGTTTGACCAATCAACTGTCTAAAGACTGAGATCAGTTGATTAAATGAGTCTGGTGTGCTGCTGCTTGGTTGGAAGGAAAACCTGCAGCCACACCGGCCCTTTTTGGAACAGACTGGACACCCCTGCTCACTAAACTATCAGTGCGCGCACTCGCGTGTGCGCAGATATACACGGGAGCGCGCTCGCCTGTTGATTAGCTCCACTGGTGTCTGCCGCGTGCTCGAGCTGCTGCCTGTCTCCATAGCGACGGGACCCCGGAAATACACGGTAACCTGGCGGCGGTGATCAGCTTAATGCATGTTTATCTGCCGCCGTGTTCCTCACACTGTCTGTTTGTTTGTTTGTTTGTTTGTTTGTTTACTCGTTGTTGAACAGTAAACATGTCAGAGGAGCTGCAGAGAGACAGCACGAAGAAGAAGAAGAAAGAAAAACGGAGCGGGAAGAAGAAGAAGAAGGAGAAGGAGGAGAAGCGGGAGGTGGAGGAGGAGGAGGAGCAGCAGGTGGAGGAGGAACAGGAGCAGAGGTGAGTGTTCTGAGATTCCAGCTTCAGAAACCAGAGAGAGAGAGAGAGAGAGAGAACATCCTTCATTTCAACCTTTCAAAGTAAAAGTCTTTTACCAAAATAAAACATCTTTTTATTAAACATGCAGCTATGAAACTACCCAGCATGCATTTCACTTATTTTAAAGAAGCACAGGTATAGTTTTAATAAGTTTTCATCCCAATATGATGCATGTTTTATTTTAATTTCATTTCAACAATCAGCCCTCTGCCTTTACACCCACTGCTGTTATGTAAATATTGCTTAAATGGCTGGTGGAGTTAATTCTTCAGTCTGGTGCCATTAAACCACTGCAGAAGAAGACAACATCCAAGAACCACGTAGTAACATAATACTTGTCTGCTCATTGCTGCTCCACTCAGCGGCAACCGCCAGTGTCGGCAAATGAAGCCGTGTGGAAGTGCTAAAAACTGTAATTCCTCAAGTGGTCACTTGAGACAGGCTGCAGAAGTGAGTCAGTCTCCATAAGTCCCCATGTTAAAATGTTCAACTTCACAGCAGAAATAAACATGTTTACAGCCTGGTACAAAAAACAGTTTTGGTCTCTGTAGCTAATTTCCCTATTTATGACAGCTTTTTAGCTCATCTGTTCAGATGATTATAATAGTGTGACTGCTTGATTGACAGGTAGGTGCTGTTTCAGATGGTTTATCCGAGCAGCCAGGCATCATTCGGGTCCGCCAATGATCCGCGTCTTTGCCAATATTTAGATTAACCAGGCTGCGGAAGAAGCAGTGCAACCAACATGGCGGTGGCCAGCGTTGCATATTTTTGGAACCATAAATTGAAAATGTACATAAAAACAAGCTGATGGAAATGCACTTAATGCCTTCAAATCAAAATCATCACACATAAACAAGGCTGTTTTTCAGAATTTTACATGACAGCTCATATTAGATCAAATATGATGCTAAACAGCTGTCAGACAGATGATCTTCAGTGTAGAGCATGAGAGTGTAATTCTGCTGTTATAAATATGGATATCTGTACATGTGTATTTCCAATGATAACATTACTTATGATTAACAATTAGTGAGTCGACAACTTTGCTAACAGCCAAACATCAAGCAAGGTCAACAACACAATCATCAGTCCCAGATTTACTGTGGTAGCCTCTTGCTCACTCACTCTCTCCTTTTCTTCTTCCTCCATGTTTCTCTTTTCGTCTCTGACATTATGTCCATAGAGGCTGCTGAGCCTGGTATTATATATATTATATATTGTCTGCTTGCCCAGCTCAGGTTCTTGCATGTCACTGACTCCACCCCCTCTCAGCATTCCCTGAAAACCTCCTCATCTTCTTCCCGGTGGTCCAAAACACCTGTGGTACAAACACTAACACACCCCCGGTGCTGTGAGCTCACACTCCAGGCAGCCTGGCTAACAAACTGAGCTAATATTAGCTCACAGCAGCTACAGCTGGCAGCAGTTTACTTCACTGTCCATCAGGAAACTCTGTAAATCACAGACACACAGGACATCAGAGGAAAAACCAGAAAACATTTTCTCCATAAAATATGATCCAATTTTATCAAAATCAGTGAAATAATTGTTTTGTGTTTGTTTTTGTTTAACGATTTAAATATGTTTGTGTGTGTGTCAGTGAGTGTGTTCTGCTGCGTGGGATATTCAAACTGGAGAAGAAGAGTCATGACGTCCTGCTCACCCGAACCAGACTGACGTGGACCCCCATCGTCCCAGAGAACCCCACAGGTCAGTTACCGCAGTGACGGGTTGTCACGGTGATCAGTTGCCTTGCTGCTGACCGACAGACAGACAGACACACACACACACACACACACACACACACACACACACACACACACACAGACAGACTGTGTGTATGTCGAGGCAGCTGGTGCTGTAATGGAGAAGTTTTGTCATGTTGAGACCACCTGAAACATGACATCTGGACACACACACACACGGACACACACTCACTGTGATCCCTTCATCTCCCTCCTTTTGTTTAGAACTCAGCTGGATGATGTTGAATCCTCAAACTGTATTTTGTATCATGTCTGTCTGCCTGTTCATAAAATCATCTCCTTCTGGAAGAATTGTAATAACTTTCCCTCCATTTATAGTGTGTTGTAATGTCAGGATTTATTTCTATAAATGATATGACTACATACTTTGGTAAACCTAAAACTAATGAGATTCCTCAGCCTGTGCTGTGATCTGTGCTTATGTTGATGGTTGAATGCTAAACTTGCCGACATGTTAGCTTTCTGACTTTGAGCATGTAAATACATGTAGATCTAAAATGCAAGTGTACCTTCTTTCTGAACTCCATATTTACTGTATTGTGTGTTATATTTATGGTACATTCAGACAGGATCAAGCACAGTGAATCACTTCAGGGTTGTGTGGTGGTGAGGGGGCTGCTGGGGCTGCATTTCTGCTGAGTGTGACCGAAGTGAACCAGCTTTATCAATGCTCGCACTCCCTGCTTTCTCTCGCTCTCAAACATTTGGACCCAAACCAAATTAAACTTCTATGTGTCACTATTTTGCATCAAATTAAATTTGAGCGAGACACAGATTTACAGTAGTGAAATAAACAAAGCCAGAACACAACAGGTAGAGTATCAGAGTTTGGATAGTCTGAGTTTCAGGCTGACTGTGGAGGGTTTGCGCGATCTGAGTGTCTCTGGCGGCTGCAGCGTGATGTCTGGCTGCGTTTGTTGTCAACTTCTCCGCCCCAGTCCACACCACCACAGCCAAAACAACCCTGCGCTAAATGAGTGGAGAAACCTGCATTTTCACAGCATGCTGTCTGAATGTGGCGTTACTGTACAGCATTAATCATTGATTAAGTGTTCAAACTTTGCCCTGTACAGAGCTCTCTAAATTCAAAAAACGATGGAAAGAAAACAAGATTTTCAAATGCTCCTGATGCTACATTGTCAGTAAGATGATGCAGGTCATTGAGTTATCAGTAATCATTTTTATTGCTTGTAAATAATCAATACACCAGCTGATTTTTGCTTGCAGGTTTCCAAAATGTTTAAAACATAATAATAGACTTGGGGCAGTGTTTAGCTCAGTTGGTAGAGCAGCTGCCCCATGTACAAAGGCTCAGTCCTTGCTGCGGAAGCACAGGGTTCAATCCGACCTGTGGCTGTTTCTCACATGTCATTCCCGTCTCTCTCTCTCCACACATTCCTGTCACTCTTCAGCTGTCTCTGCAAAAATGAAGCTTGAAAAGGTCAAAAAAATAATCTTTAGAACATAATAATAGACTATAGAGTTATAGTTAATTTTAGTTATAGTTTTTTTTTAACTCTTTACACCATGTACCACCAAGTACTACTAATATAACAGACGTTAACGTTAACACAGGAGGAAGGTTTATTCCTAACAGGAAGAATTGTTATCATTGACTGCTGTTGAATCCTGAATGGAACCAGTTCAATAACCAGAACTATTTGGGTGGATGATGGTTACTCCTGATCTGCAATTCTCTTCCTTATACTCAAACACTTATTATCACCAAGTCACATATTAGCTCGTAACTAATCACAATATGCATGAATGTTACATAACTACAGAGCAGGACATAGCAGGATCTTATAGTTGAAGTATTTCCATTCATATTCTTGTAGTATTGATGGTATTAAATGTTTCTAAATGAATTGATTTTCAATTAAAAAATGACAGTTCAGAGATTTCTTCACGTACAACTCAAGGGACTGCAGGAACCACCAGCAGTACTTGTGCCACAGTTCGAGAATCAGTGCTATAGACTATTATAACATACTGTTGTGCTGTTATGTACATATCATATTTGTGATAATCCAGGTGGAAGATGGTGACCAGCAGCTGATCTCAGTCCACGCAATGAGACGCACTCTCACCTCCAGTGTGGACGCAAAGTTAAGATGCAAATGAAGTCGGAGCACTTTCTCGTTACTGAAACGCATCACAGAGCAGTTAATGAGTGACTAACGAGGGAGTGACACGGCATAGATGACTCCAACATTTTCCATTCAGCCAACTTATTAACAACCAACAAGCACAGATTATTTTTAAAATCTGTGAATCATTTCATGTCATTGTTTGAGTCTCTCCTCCTGGACTGACTGCAGGCCTCTCACCATCACACACAGTATCTCAGCCATGTTGGCATCCTGCAGCTCTGATCACAGCAGACACTGGCAGAAAGACATTCCTCCTTGTGATATTACAGGCAGCAGCAGACGCTTGATATCAAGCTAGTGACATCTCATATATCTGTATATCACTTATACATATTTATAGGCCTATGAACACACGCAGAAACCAAACACGCACATTCAAACACACAGATTTAGTTTTTATTCTGAGAGGAGGAGTGTATGAACCTGAAGGTTACACAGCCTCTGTCTCTTAGTCATGTTGAGTTTATATTTTGGTATCAGTGTGCTCATGTGACGTATTGTTTTGATTATTTTGATTATTTTGGTAATGTCCTGTGTTGTGTGTCAGCTTTTGGTTGAAATTCATTCAGGCAGAACTGCTTAGTGGAGCAAGATGAAGGTGTAAATACAGTGTGTGTGTGTGTGTGTGTGTGTGTGTGTGTGTGTGTGTGGTTGAAGCCAATCTGTTTTGCTGTATTTCATCCAAGCTAATGTCATTAAGCCAGCACTGTGTGTGTGTGTGTGTGTGTGTGTGTGTGTGTGTGTGTGTGTGTGTGTGTGTTGGCAGTAGTATAGAGCAGTTGGTTCGGCCCATGGGGGGTTATTAGAGTCTCTCAGTGTGAGGAGATTAACACACACACACACACTCACACACACAGTCAGCCTGTCAGCATGCTGTGTGTGTGTGTGTGTTTATGTGTGTTGATGGGATATTTCTATATAAATGGATCAGCTGTTGTTGTTTATTTCTACACATGAATTCATCCTGTCTCACCCTGCCTCTATGTCTGTCAGGAAGGTAAGACCTGAGCTGACAGACAGGCATACAGACAGACAGGTACTGTAACCTACAGTACTATGAAAGCGTTTCAAATGACGCTCACTTTGCAGTAAGTGTACAACAAATCAAAGTACAGTGTTTTGTATGAGCAATGAATCATGAAATATACATGCTGATGGAGTTTCAGAGGGATTTTTGGAGCGCCTGGTGTCACTCCATCGACAGTAGGTGCCTCGAGGCATGATTGAACGCCAGTACAAAAGAGGAATGGCTGTGTTAGAAAATATCTGTTTGTTCAGAGGAAACTACAACAACGAGGTGCATTTTGATAAGAGACATCCAAGCACAGAGTTGGAAGATGCACTGATGATACAGTCAACAGCTCAAATGAGCTGCTGACTGACTCAAATGAGCTGCTGACTGTATCATCAGCTGCAGCAGCTTAAATGAGCTGCTGAGCGTTAGCTGAGTGGTTCGGCTACGGTGTCCTACCTCTAACTGTGTGTGATGGCTATCCACTGAAGTGCTGCAGCTCGTACGCCTGTGCTGCTGCCAGCTCAATCTGTCTATACTGACTTTTTCTTTGATGCAACAACCAATTCTGTCCATGCAAACCTTTTATTCCGATACAGGAGGGAGTGACTTTTTAAAGTGAAGTCTGTGACATATACTACAAATACCGATATTGTACACGTTGATATGACAATAAACAGGTTTTCTATTTTTGCTGAGGACTGCTTGCGTCACACTGCAGAAATAGGCGAGGTCACGCTGCTCACACAGGTAGTCTGGCTGCTTTCGTGTTAACATGGCCGCTGCAAAAGCGAAAAGTGAGAGGTTTCACACTCAGGTAGGAGGTGCGTCCCATCTGTGACGGTGAATGCAAACAGTCCAGTGGAAGTTGTCAAGCTGACAATAAATGTACAATGTTGGTCACAGTTTTCTATGAGCACCAGCTCTTCCTATGTTGAAGGGATGATCTGCAGTGAAATGATAATGATAAAATGATAATCTCTGGCAAAGAAACTACAAGTCATATTCTGTTCAGTAATGGCGTTTAACAATTATTTAAGCCTGGAGAAGAGTAACATTAAATATACAGGATATATATACTGGCACACAGAGCGGGCAGCCTCACGTAATAGAGCTGCTAGCCAAGCCACAAAGTGACTCCATCAAAAGGCCATAAATGCTTCTTGTGATGGTCAGAGCTCCACCAGACTCTCCAGAGAGTCTGATACTAGCTGGTCAGCTCTGACTGCCAGTTCTATTTTACTGAGCCGAGGCCAGTCAGTCTCCCTTATGTCCCTGACCCTCCACGTACGCCGGGAGAGAGGGCTATAACCAATGACATATAAAGAATGGACAGAGCATGAGTGACATCACCCACAGGTTTCCAAAGCGCTGTTTTAGAAGCTGAAAATCTGTGGCTCTGTCCACCGCCATGTTGGATGTACTGCTTCTTCCACCTCCCGGTTAATCTAAATATCGGCAAAATGTGGGTCATTGGTGGACCTGAGGCGGGCCAAATGATGCCTGGGTGTTCTAAAAAGCTATCTGTAACCCACCCACCTGTCAATTAAAGCAGCCACGCTGTTAATTCTGCATAACTTTAAGTCTGAATATCATTTGAACAGGTGAGTTGTATATAAACTCTATTACTCACATTACACTTTTAGCAAAATAACAACAATAACTGATCAGTGCAATCAATGTACAATATTAGAGCAGTTTATGTGTGTTAAATCACTGTTGTGACACTGAAGGAGTAATGCAGTGCTGCAACCGCAGTGTGTGTGTGTGTGTGTGTGTGTGTGTGTGTGAATTTTGATCCATAACTCCCCACAGTGTGCCACATGGCCTGGTCACCATGGGACTGGACTGCCACTGTGTGTGTATATGTGTATGTGTTGTGTGTCCCTTCACATTTACCACATTATTTTTAGTTTTTCAACGTGTTTTTTTCTGTAATGTTTAAAATTAGGACACGGTGAAGCCTCAAGGGAGTAATTGTTTGTACAAGGTCCTCACAATTATTCTAATACCAACATATTTCATTTTGCGTGAGTGTGTGTTGGCACAGTGGGTCGGTGAGGGCATGATGGGAAACTCATCTCCATCTGGAACCAACCAACACGCTACCTGGTATGGGTACTACAGTGTGTGTGTGTGTGTGTGTGTGTGTTTGTGTGTGTGTGTGTGCGCGTCTCTGTAGGTTCCGTCAGTTCACATCAGAGTCATCTTTATTGGGGTGGATGGAAAATCACATTTTTTTAATTTCCACTTTATTGAAGCGACGTGTAATATTTGTGCTGCCAGAACATCGAGAGCAAGAATAAATAAATACACACACATACATAGCAGACAGCCAGTATTAAAGGTTTTAGGATTAGCCTCTTTTAGCTCATGGTTTTGGTTTAATGACATGTAGACATGTACAAAATGTATTAATGCATTTCAATATAGAATAGATTTGTAATTTAGTTCAGTCATATCAGATAAGAGGGTGTGGTTTACTGTCATTACTGGCATGACAGTGATGTGGGCAGGACTGAGGTACTTGCCTATGACTGACTGCATCACTGTCGTGCCAATAATGACGGTAAAGCAGCATAAAACATATAATCAAATTGTATTCATATTATGTGGCCATTTACTCTCAAAATAAACATTCTTTTGCTAGTGTATGAATTTCCAAGGAGATACCGTACAGTGATAATTTGGTCACTAGTTTCCCAATCTGAATAAATACCACACATATAAAGACAGAACTGTGCACGTTATAGTAAAGTTAAAACGTGTGTGTGTGTGTGTGTGTGTGTGTGTGTGTGTGTGTGTGTGTGTGTGTGTGTGTGTGGCACAGTCTTAAGGTCTGCCCCCCCCCCCCTCACAGTCACTTTTTCAAAAAGGTTCATTTAAATGAATTTGAATAAAAGCTTTTAAATAAAATGTGACAGCACCACTATACACTGTCTATATCAGGGCTGTCAAACATCAGATGAATGAGCAAGAAAGAATGTCAGTATCAATCAATATCAATATCAATATCAATATCTGGCAATTATTTTTTCAGTTAATCGTTTCATTGATAAAATGTCAGAAAACAGTGGAAAATGTGTCAAAATCTCACAGGTATTTGTTCTACAGTGATATAAAGCAGAAAAGAACAGAAATGTTGCAAATTCACATTTTTCCAAAGGTGAAACCAGCAAATAATGATTTTTTTTCTTATTCGACTTATTCAATTACAGGGAACCAAAGTGAAACCAGAAGTTCAGGATTGTGTTTTATTTTTTTCTTTGTTTTTTTTTTTTTGTATCTGTAGTTCTAAAATCTTTAAACACTAAACACTATGTTGTGAGCCTCACTGTCCAATCTTTCAGCAGTGTTTAACAAACACCATTTCCCAGAAGTCCTAGACATTCGCAGGCTAGATGTCACAGGTCAACAGAAGTCAGTGAAGTTGAGGGGTCGCAGCTGGCTCAGTCACATGTGAACACTGGACAAAGCAGCTGGATTCTTTGATTAGTAGTTTCAGCATACACACTAGGGAAGCAGCAATGAACCCACTTCACATCAACCCGTGGTTTAAAACCTCACTGTTGTAACTGTAAAGGCATAGCAGCTATTAAGTAACTTTGAGTGTACAGTCTGAGACATTATCCTCAAAGGATTGGAAAATTAATCTGACATGGACCAATCAGATCTCAGAATTCCTCCCTGGTAACACTGGTTGATTGACAGGTGCTCATGTGTGTTCTGTTGGTCAATGGATTAGTGATTAATACAGTTAATGATGTTATGTAATGTGAGCGCTGATGAACCAGCAGCAGTATGCTGCTTTCATTTTTACCCACTGAAAGGGGGGTGGACAAAGTAATGTGAACACCTCCTCTTTGCAGCAGTAAGTCAGTAAGAATCATCAGTAAACATAAAATGTGAATAACATTTTATGTGTACTAAATTCTAAACTTAATTACAGATTTTATTATTAGTAGTCATAATGATTGATGAAACAGAATATTTTAAAGGATTATTTTTTCTTGCCATCTTCTTCAGAATCATTTGAGAAAAAGATAGAAAATTACATCCAGTTGGAGAGCTTCCATTTGGATTGAATAGTTGAAGGCAGAGAGTAAACTTTGTAGAATTGCTGGAACATTTGCTTTTGGTTTCAATTTTGCATCAATATGTTTTTGGTTTTTTTTACCTTTTTTACCTACCATTTGTCTTTAGTAGTGACTAAAATATCTCTACAATGGAGTGGAACTTTCTCAACAACTGGATGGATTACCATGAAAATGGTGTTTCCCTATATATATATATATATATATATATATATATGTATATATATATATATATATACATGCTGACAATGATAATACTAACATACTGATGTTTATAACATATATATATATATGCTGTCTTGTTTCTGAACAGTGTCTTCCTCTTTTCTGTCCAGGTCAGGCGTGCGTGCTGCACAATCGTGATGCTGCTGCAGGACGTGTTTGCAGTGAAGGTCAAGCGGCGGAGATCAATTGGCCAGAGTCGAGGACGCGCTCGGCTTCGCCTGTTCTGCTGCAGGAGGAGAGGAAAGAGGCCGAGGAGACACGCCGCAACCCTATATTTGAATATATAATGCTTAGGCAAGACACCTGAGGAGCTTTTATAGAAGAGATGGAAGGAGCCAGAAACATTGCCTGCTTCTGCCCAGTTCTGGCATTATAACAGCTCTGTACCTTGTACTCCAGACAAAACATGAACACTTCCCCGAAAGTTCTGAGCTCACAGTTCGGAGCAGCTCACAACAAACTGAGCTAACTACCAGACAGCAGCTACAGTTGGCAGCAGTTTATTTTAAGTCCATCAGGAAATTCTGTAAATCACAGAGAATTGAGGTGGAGCAGCAGGAGGACATCAGAGGGAAAACCAGAAAACATTTTCTTCATAAAATATGATCCAGTTTCACCAAAATCAGTCAAATAGTTGGAGGTGTGTGACTTAGTGCTGTATAACATATTATTCATAGGTGATCGGGTCGGGAGCAATAAAGTTACATAGTGACAAGAAAAGAAAGACAATGGGGATGCTGGAGTGGGAAGGACAGAGACACCGCTTACACCGACATAAGTCAGAGTATCAGTAGCATTAGTAAAATCATTTCAGATGTGATTTTATGCCACCTGAGCACTTGGGCACTTGGGGCCCAATTTGAGCCTGCCCCACGTGAGTGTGTGTGAAAGCAATCTGGGCTGATAGTGAGATGAGTGAGACGGTTTGTCTGTGTTATATAAGAGTTTGAGAAACATGACTCAATACTTCAGTACACATTTAGTACAGTAGAATGAACGTCATACTGTAAGATGATTAGACAACAATACATTTGTGATGCTTCATCTACTAAACCTCAGTACTCTGTGCATGATTTAGTTAGTAGTAATAATACAAATTAGCAATATTTTCACAAAGTATTAAAAAGCAAATGCTCCTCAAAGATAATGCCTACTGTTACCCCAGTAACAATGAATACCTGATATGTACGATGGACCCTGGTCTTATGTAACTGAAGGAACTGAGCCTGTAGTCACCAGGCTTTCAACAAAGAATACATTTCACTGAGTTATGAATAGGCTTAACTCTCTGGCAAATCTGTTTTCAGAAGTTTTCCAGTAACACATTTTAGTTATTAAAATGTCTGTGTTATATCCAGGACCAGTCTAAAATCATAACCAAAATATACAGATGTGTGTTGCCACGGTCCATCAGACTTGCATATCTCATCTACAGGATGGATTGCCAAGTGAAATTCGACACAGATATTCTTGTTGCCCTGATGATGAATTCAGGACAGTGTATGTGATGTCACTCACAGCTTCTGAAGAGCTGTTTTGAAACTCAGAGTCTGTGGCCCTGGCTGCTGCCATGTTGGTCGCTCTGCTCTTCCACCTCCCATTGATCTAAAATGGCAAAGATGTTCATTGGTGGACTGGAGGCGGGCTGAATGATGCCTGGATGCTCAAACAAGTCACCTGTAACAGCACCCACCTGTCAGTCAAAGCAGCCACACTGTTATAGTGTTGTACACTGCATAACTTAGTTTTACATAATCTGAACAGAACAGTACAGTTGTAATGAGGAGCCATGCCACAGAGGTTGCTGCTTATTCTGAACCAGTTTCCATGGGCAGTAGTTGACAAAGGTACTGTTTTTTGTGCTGTGTGGTGCTTCTCCATGATTGTCTCCATCATACCTACACACACCAGACATTCATCCTGACATATACACTACCTTATGTGAAACATGCAAAATATTTTTGTTTCTCTTCAGACATAACCTGCATCCTGAAAATACGGAACAAAGTCACTTCGTCTGGAAGTATAATGACATGTCCAGTTAGCCAGATGCAGTGCTAGCCACTCAGCTTATAATTTCATTGTTTTCTATCAACCTGTTTGCCACTCAGTTTAATGAGATGAGTCACAGTTACATCAGACAGTAGAGCTAATCTGCTAATCCAGCGGAACAAAGACAGATTACATACACACACGCTCATGCACACATTCAGCAGTCCTCTGTAACATGCTGTCAGCAGAATCACGTTGTCTGTAGGAGAGATTAGCTGTAAATATTGTCTACACAGTTCACAAAGAATATTAGTGCAGCCCAACCAAGCGGCAACCTCTGTGGCTAGTGAATGATGCCAATGCAGAAGTGCTAAAACTGCAGTTCCTCAAACGTCCACTGAGGCTGGTTACAGAACGATAGATGCTTATCTGAGAGATTCTGTTCAACGACACCAACACTGGATCAATCCAGTCCACTGATTAGTCCTTTTCAGTCCAGTTTGGTCAAGTCTGGGGTCAAACAAATCTCGTTATTGTTATGCCATGCTTTAGAGTATCAACCTGGTAGCCGGGTCTCCATAAGTCCCCATGTTAAACAAGTCCAAAATCTTGATGATTTTTAGATTAGCTGGAGGTGGAAGAGACAGGATTATCAGCACTGAGGCTGCTGTGAGCCAATAGATTTTCAGCTTCACAAATGGTTCTTTCAGAAACCAGTGCTCGACGCCACGCATACTCTGTCCATTCTTTATACTGTCAGTGGGGCCAACGTGAATGTTATTGACCGGTCTGCCCCAGAGTGCACATTCAAGTTTATCACAAAGGTGAGGGATGTCATCAGGTCAGAGCTCTGAATCTTCCACTCCAAACTGGGAACACCACAGACAGTTTACAGTGGATTCAGAGGGTCACTATACTAACAAGACAGACAGAGAGTTTATTGCTTTTAAAGAGTTTCTACTGCACTGGATTCAGATACAGCTGTGCTGTCATTCCATCGCCTGGCACCGATGTATCATTGTGCTCTAATTCTGATTACCTGAAGTGATTACCTTTTGACCAGACTCAAACACCAAACAAATACACAAGGCCTTGAAGATACAGATACTGTCTGTGTCAAGATGTAAATTTCTGCAGACACAGCCAAGGACTTCTATATGAGCTAAATGGAAGTGCACAGCAGCAGATTAATGGCAAATTCCATGACGTGCTGTGTGTGCCGTGGCTGCTGGAGTGAATTGTGGTCCTTCTTAGACAAAGCTTCAAACCACCATGGAAGCACCGCAGTTCGATCCAGAAGTGTCCCAGAAGGGCTGCTGTCAATCTGCACAAGGCAGCTCGAGCTGACAGGAAATCAGAGACAGAAATGGTATCTGCAAGTATCTGGTTGATTTTCAAAATAAAAACACCCCATGCACATTGCCAGAAGGGAAACAATATAACTATGTAGCATATCTATATATTTGGAAGCACATAAACCAGAAAATGACCAAATCTGAGCAAGTTTGGCATCCAATGGCAAGATTCTCCACTCTAAACAGCTTTAGCAATGCCCACAAACCTTTAAATCTAATACTTTTTCATAGTTTCTAGTGTCCATTTTGTATCTTTACTGTTTCGCTTCACTCTCAGAAACTCTCTCTGAGTGTTTCCAGCTGCAGCACACAGCTGTTTGCAGCCCAAAGTCTAAACACAGTTTACACAACCTGCTCAGCACAAACAGCAAACAGGGCAGCGTGAGGCTGCTAGCACTAAAACAGAGTGAATATTGAACTTAAATTCTTAGATGGATACAAAATGTTCCAAATGGATTCTAATGTTGCTCCACGCCTGTTGACAGTTTGCAGCTTACAGCTTTATGAGGTGGCGATGCCGGTGTTCCTTTGTAAGCTGAACATACTTCCTGCAAGTGTATGAATTCAGGCAGCTTATTTCAGCAGTTCTGACAGGAGCTGTTTAATGAAGTTCTGGACGCCGCTGCAGACGGCAGTTCTGGGACGCTGGTTTCAGGTGCACTGTGTGGTGGGAAGTGTGCCTGGCTGACACTTAACACACAATAGAAATGTTGGCATGTTGTGTGTGTGTGTGTGTGTGTGTGGATTTAACTCACACAACACACGTCACATGATTAACCAAGCATGTTGGATCAAAGAGAGATGTTAATGAGCCGTCTGTAATCCAGGAGGTCAAAGGTCACGCCGCCATCGCCCTGTCACCATGGCATCGGTCTGACATATTATCGCTGGTCACCGTTCGTCTCTCTGTCTGTCTGTCCATCAGATCAGATTACCCATGAGGTCTCGCAGCAGTCACAACTTCTTAAGTGTTTGTCTGGAGTCTCACATCACACACACACAGCTGAATGGTCATGGCTATAATGCGGTGTCAGCTCAAGGTGGGTCACCACTGCACATCAAACTGTGATGCCTTTTGTGACTTTACACACCGCTACAGAGGAGTGTGTGTGTGAGTGTGTGTGGAAGGTAAACACAGTCGGTGTTGCTCAGGCCAGCGGACATTAAGCCTATTTTCCAGCCACAGAGGTCAGCGTGAAAGCACATTGTTGTGTGAATCGCGGGCGTTGCGGAGCGGGCAGTCCCGCCGCTGCAGACACCACCGCCACTTCTTAACCTTCAGGTCCGAACATTCAGCCGCACAATGGTGAGCAGAGAGCAGACACTTTCAGCTTCCAGAGCCGCCATTCTGTGCTGTTTGCTGTGTGAAGCAGTTGCAGAACGCTGCGCACAGAAAGTGAATGGCAGTCAGGTTGACAAAAGGCGTAGCGGTGATGCTGTAGGTAGAGTCTGTTTCATACACGCAGTCAGACGGCGGGATGGATTGACTGCAGTTGTTTAACAGCACAAATCAGAGACTGACATGCCGGCGGCGGCGGAGCTCATGGGACGGCCGGGCCGAGCTCACAGGCCGCCAGGGGCTGTCGCGACTCCTCCCAGATCAATTGTCTTGTCAACTGGCTGCCGTTTTCTGCTCGCTTACAGAGCTGTTAGTTTGGGTTCACAGTGACAAAGTGAAATCAGCGAGAGGTGGCAGCGGTCCATCAGGTGGTACTGTAAGGTGCCATAAGGTCAGAATGACATCATCAACAACCAGGGCCAGTGGGGACACTTGTGGAATCCAAATCCTTAGGAACCTTAATTAAATTTCATATGTAACTAAAATAATACAGTAATTAGCTAAAAGTGTCTGTAACCCGCCGCAGTCTAACCCATCTGAAGTCAGTTACACACATTTCCCTACAATATCCATGAAACTCAACACAGCAGCAGCATCTATTGCATCCTGTAGAGAGGCTGGGCAGGCTTGTGCTGACTTCATGAACAAACAGGTTTGAGAGATTTTTGGCATTAGGTGATAAACATGTCAAATGAGCCAAAATTCAGGCCAAGGTTATGCCATAGTTTGGTGGCTATAGCCTCAAGCAGAGATATGAAAAGTGGCTACTGCTTCACTTCTGTCTGTTCTCACAGGAGGCTTGATAAAAACTTCACAAAGACCTGCAAACAGACTTCAATGTGTCAAATCAGTTTAAGTTGATGTGAGGACAGGAACCAAAGATAAACTAAACACAATTAACAACTAATTCAAGCCTGAAAGGACGACAACACAGTGTGCTGGCGTGACATTACTGGTCTTCCAGTTTGTCTCTTTTTATGGCCTTGCTTTATGAGTGTGTGTGTGTGTGTGTGTGTGTGTGTGTGTGTGTGTGTGTGTGTGTGTGTGTGTGTGTGTGTGTGCTTGGTGAGAGAGAAAACTAAATGTGTATCCATAGTGATACGATGAGGCAAACCTGTCTACCTTTCTCTGTGTGTCGTGTTCATATTTACGTTGAGAGCTTTATTAGTTTGTCAGGAAACATTTTATTGTGGAGCATATCTCACCCCCAATTAATATACAGGAGGTGACACTGCTTTTTATAGCACAGCCTGATATTAATGCAACCTGGGAACACGGAAAAGTAAATGTAAATCCATGTTCTGTTTATAGCCGTCCTAGCTATGGCTCTAGAGCTGGAAATGCTGGTTGGTCAGTCAGTCAACCACTGTCCAGACTGAATGTGTAACTGGTTTATGGTTGTGAGAAATATTCAGCTATTGGACTGCCATGAAATGTGTTTCAGGCATTCATGTTGCCTTGAGGATGAACTGTCATAACTTTGGTTTATTCCATTTCATCTAGCTATCATCAGGTCAAACCTGCAGTACCAAAAGTACTTCCCTGCAAAACGAATCGGCTTCTTCATCAGCATCACCTGTCTGTTTGATAAAGCTAAAGCTAACATGCTAAACTTAGATGGTGAGTGTTATACCTGGTAAACATCAGCATGTTAGTTTGGTATTATTATATTTACTGCAGTCAGTAAATCAGGCGTTAGTTGACTCGACAGTGGATCTGCTAATCCAGAATGTAACAGCTACAGGATGTTTGAGCTGATTTGATGATGAAAGCGATGAATATTGTTCTTGCTGCACCACATAACTCAGATCTGTACAGCAGAGGTGATGAATAAACTTGACCGTAACTGATAGTCCACTGGTTGACAACACTCAACATGTCATTTCTAAATGTTAAAAATTAGTGGGTGACATCTTCAGTGAGCCAATAAGGATGTTGTTGAGCTCATTGTTGTCCACCTTGCCTCAGATGGAGTCTGTTTTTGTCACATCTCTGTCTTCAACTGTCCATCAGAAACTCAACACTTCCTGATACCACAAGGATTGTTTACCATGGTAACCTTTAGCAGCGCCCAGAGCAACCTGCCGCTGGCTGAGGCTAGGAGATGATGTGATGGATACTTGATCTCTACATCTAATTGGCCGCCCGCCGGTCTTATCAACAAATACCAGCGAGAGTGAGCTCTGATAGACCCAGAGTAAATGTTCAGATCACTGTGGTGGACTGAGAATACCATGAGATGTTTGGAGCCTCCTTTTCATTCCGGCATTTACATTCATTCATTACAGATATTACAAACATGACTCCTGTGTGAGCCTAGAGGCTGCTGCAGTGTTTTGTCAGTCGTTGACCTTATTTCACTGAATCTTGATGGTGGCACTTGATGTATTGGAAATGCAAATAGCAACGGCAAACGACTTTAGTTTAGGAGCTCCATAAATCCTAATACAGTGCCAGCCACTCTGAATTGCTGCTCCCAGCCAGAGGCTCTCCAGCTGCCAGCCGGCTGGGATCCATTTTCCAGCCACTGGGAGCCCCCAGGTCCCTCCTGTTTCGACCGTGTGTATATTGGACTCCACTGTAAACACACCCATTCACTGAACTGGTTTCACCATGAGACACACACATGTCAGCACTGCAGAGTCATGTTCATGGTCTGGATGTTAATATGTTGTTTGCTCTCTTTCTAGTCGTCAGTATCAAGATTTTTCTCTGACTTCCAGGATTTCCTGTGATCACACTGATACTCGGTGGCAGTGAAACAGGTTGTGATGTTTTTGCCTCTGTTTGGACTCAGAGGTGGGGGCTGGGAGACCTGTTAGGATGATACACCGATGACCACATTGAGTGTGAACAAAAGGGTGGACTCTCATGCTAATGAAGAGCTCAGTGCGTTCACATGTGCACTGCAAGCCTTGAACTTGAACTGAATCTAGAGATCACCTGGAAGAGCTGTGTGTGTAAATTCAAGTGGTGTACATCTGACGTGGTGCATTTGTGTCATAATCACAATATGGGAATGAAAAAATATAAAAAGCAGTAATACATCCTTTACTTTGGTGGGTTGTTGAGTTGGAAAACACATTAAACTTGAAATGTTGCATCGACAATTGCTCGTTGTCATAAATTCAGCAAACATAATAATTCATGAGATTTCTTCCTTTGTTAAAAAAACATTGGGTCAGTTTGTCCTGATATTTTGTACCAGCTTGTAGCCTACTTTATGTGTAGGTGTGTTGTCAACAGCAGATAGAGTGTAGCACACACACACTCACACACACACACACACACACACACACACACACACACACACACACACACACACACACACACACACACTCTGTATATCAGCCTGTGGGTGGTAGAGGATCACAGTGTATGTGGTCTAATATGTGGTGGAGGATCTCCGGACATTTGATGCTGGCTGTGTGAAGAAGTCCTTCTCTTATTACAGCTCCCCTCCCCTCTCCTCTCCTGAGCTGTCCATGGTTCTGACAGAGATCATCCCAGAATATTATTAACAACTCTCAGCATTTAATTACTGATGCAGGATCTACTGAACTGTTGTTTTTTATGTATTTCTAGTTTATACTGAAATACAAACACGTGGAATTCTTCTTCCATGCGCCTGTTTGTTATTGAGGCAGCAGAACAGTCAAATATTTGTACTGTGTTTGTTTTGCATGCAAAAACATGTTTGCACTGATTAAACTGTATTTATAAAGAAGACACAAATCACACACAGTAAATGTCAACTGAACAACAGAGTAAACAATAACTGTAATCCTGATCCTTTGTCGGTGGGAAATCCTGCCACTAAGGGACTTCCTGCTTGAGCTGTTGTTATGAACGGAATGTGTGTGGAGAAGAATATAAGACTGGAACACAAAATTACCTGATTTCAGGCAACAGTGTACAGAAAATGGACTCCAGCTTTAGTTTCCATGGTCGTTGCTCCTCCTGGTAGATGGATTGTGATTGTTTTCCACACATGGTGCTGAGGGACATTATGACTTTGGCCACTGTTGACTACATCATCCAAGAGAATCTCATTTTAGCCAGGGACCCTGCAGGGAACCAGCAGGTGGATCTGCCATAGACCCGTGTGGCACTGCCATGGACTATCAGACCATCGGGACTGCTGCATCTGGATCATCCCACTGTTGGTGGAGCCAGGGGCGTGCGGGATGACACACACCGGTAAAGGCCAAGCTCCCAGTCAGGGTTGGGGGGTCTATAAATGGTGTGGTGCTCACAAAGACAAGGAATCATGTTGCTTTAAGGTAGGGCCTACGTTTTTGCGGGGGTATGGAGCTTCAGTGGTGGGGGTCCATGAGAGAAGAGTGGTGGGATGTTGGGTGGCTCCACTGAGGAACTCCTGAAAACCTGTGTGTGTGTGTGTGGGGAGGGGGTCATTAACAGGGAAGCAGGTCACGGCCTTTTTGGGCAGATTATAGTCATGAGCTGGATAATGGAGCTGCTGTGTGTGTGTGTATTGATCTGTGCTGGTCTATGGGGATTTATACGCGGTCTCTAAATCTGCCCAATGATGAGCTGCATGGGGACACACACACTCCACCAGTGTTGGTGATAAACACCTATATTCTAACAGGCCTCCCTCCAGATGTTAAAACCTTATCCAGGTGTGTTCTCATTCTCCACAGCTCACAGTCCATCCATCCAGACTAGGTGTGTTTCTTTGAATTAAAACTGTAGGCTGACTTCTTAAAGTGTTCAGTTGTTTGATGTCAGGATGAAAACAGTTTGAACAGTTTTTACTGTGCAGGTTCTTTTGCTACATATATAATATTGAAAACTTGTGAAAATATTCAAATGCTACAAGATGAGTGTAAATCGTATAAATTCAGGAATCAGTTCAGCAGTAGAAGCAGAGCTGCAGAGGAGTGAACTGAGCATGTGTCCAACCATTCATTTGTCATCAAGAGACATTTCCAGAGAGATAGATTTAACATGGACAGTTGTTGGTAGTGTTGGAGAGGAGGTCCTCTCTGAAGAGCTGGAGGTCTTGAGGAGGTTTTTGAAGGTAGAGAGGGACGTCTCTGTTCTGCAGGGAACTGCAGGGGACGCTCCACCAACAGATGAGAAAAGCTAAGATCCTGAGTACAGGTGGCAGAACCAGGTGTCGCTCACTGCAATGTGTCTGCATAGTGACATTCAAGAACCAGAGACTACTTTGTAGTCAGCATTAGTGATTTAAATTTAATGCGGGGTTTGCTCAGTAGTGAGCAAACTTATAGACACTTATTAATATCAGCATTTTGCATCATGCCTACCCAGTGTACAGTCACATGTTCACAGTGTACAGCAGTCTTGTCTCCATCTATAAAATGGAGCATTGCAGATTCTGAACATCATGCTGCTGTTTCATTCTGCTGTGGAACTGAGTGCACTGTAGTGGAATTTCACACACCAGGCATTCATATAAAATGAGGTTTAAATGCTGTGCACTATGTAGTACAAATCTCATTTTTTCTGCATCCAAAAGTTGGGAGCTTTGTAAAATATAAATTCATCCCAGAGGATACACCATCATTTCCAAAAACAATCTAACATGTGGACCACAGCACACTTTTCTGTTTTCTGTCAGCCCGTCTCAGATGAGCTGATGTAGTATAATCATGTTGGTTTTCAGAGCAGCGCTGCCTGAGCGCTTGAAGGTCATTCAGTGTATGTTTTCAGCCTTTGTCCCTTACATGCAGAGTAGCTCCTGATTCTCTGACTCTTTTGAACAATATTATAGCTTGTTGAAATCCATTCATTCATTCATTAATTGAAACTGTGCTAAGATTGTTATTAAACTTTCTCATACCAGATCATAATACTCTTACTGTTACAGTGAACTCCGAGCTTTTGTCCCGCCCCAACTGCATTTCAACATTTTGCAGGCGCCAAATTCAGATCATTTATTTACAAAAGTTTGAACAAAAAGTTTTAATATCTTGTTTTTTGTGCTTTATTTAAATGATTTGCAAATCATTACATAATGATTTCATTTATGTTTTACACAGAATGAATGACAGGGGGTAGAATTTCATAATAATCCACATCATTCAGTCTGACCTATGTGTTTACTCTTTCTATTATCATCCAAACTCTGCTGACAAGCAGTACTGGTACAGTGTAAAAATGCAAATCTTGAGATTTGAGATGTAAATGCTATAAGCAGTATAGTTTTTTTCTTCTCACCAATGGCCCCATAAATGAGCCTTAATGTTAAGGTGTGTGTGTGTGTGTGTGTGTGTGTGTGTGTGTGTGTGTGTGTGTGTGTGTACAGGGTTCAGAAGTCGCCCCAAGTATGTAAAGGTGTTCATCAACCCGAGCAGCCACAAGAAGGAAGCAGTTCACATCTACAGAGAACATGTAGCGCCACTATTCAAGATGGCTGAGGTCCGCACGACATCACAGGTCAGCCCATCTCCTGTTGTTAGGATTATATTAATAGTTCACAACATTATTATTATTATTATTGGTTATTATTATTATTATTATTATTATTATTGTTGTTGTTGTATGCCTCAGACTGACAGTGTTTGAGCAGTGGAGGTGTTTCAGAGAAGACAACATGAAATCTGTAGAGAGAAGGTCCAAAGGTCACACTTAATGGCAGTCCCTGGTCGCTAGGTAACTGGATACAGGGGCGGGCTTAGCCCATCTGTTGTGACAGAGGGAGACAACCTACTCCTCTCCTCTCCTCTCCTCTCTTCTCTTCTCCTCTCCTCTCCTCTCCTCTCCTCTCCTCTTTTTTCCTGGTTTCCTTTCCTCTCCTTTCCTCTTCCTCCTCCTCCTCCTCCTCCTCGTGTCTCCTCCTCTCAGCAGATGGTGTGATATCCGCTGTCCCACTTTTTTTTGGCATCCATTGAACACACACTTGTGTACATGTGACCACACACAAGCATGAACACTCTATCTCTGTCCGTCTCAATGTCTCTCCATCTGTTTCCCTCTCTTTTCCCTGTCTCTCCTCCTCTTTCTCTTTCTGTCTGTCTGTCTCTATCTGTCTGTCTCTCTGCAGTGACAGAGAGGAAGGGTCATGCTCTCTCAGTGATGAAGGAATGCAAGCTGGATGAATATGATGGGTTAGTTGTCTCTCTCTCTCTTACTTTTTCCCTGCAATAAATTCATTTATCAGCTATAGATAACTACTGAAGCTAACATTAGCGCTAGAGTTGAAAATGCTATCCTGCTGAGTTTTTAATGTTTTCAGCTGTCTTGTTACCTAAAGATCCATGTGAAGAAAAAAACATCGACTGTATTAAACCGGGACATAGTCTCTGTGATCTCATGCACAGGTTTCTGAAGATGCATTGTGAAACTCAGAGTGTGGTGGCTCCGGTTGTTGCCATCTTGTTCTGCCTCTGCCGCCTCATGGCTAATCTTAAAATACGCAAAGCGGTGGACCATGGAGCTAAAAAGGCCTGAATAAAGCCGCGTTGCTTAAACCAGACACATGTGATGGCAGCAGCTGTGAAATGAAGCCTATGTTGAAGTGCCAAAAGCTGCAGTTCCTCAAGCATCCACATGAGGCTGGCTACAGAACGAGTCAGTCTCCATAGGTCCCCATGTTAAAATGTCCAACTTCACAGCAGAAATAAACATGTTTACAGCCTGGTACAAAAAACAGTTTTGGTCTTTGTAGCTAATTTCCCCGTTCATGACAACTGTACTGAGGGTGAATTTATATACAACTCACCTGTTCAAATGATCTTAAGACTGAAAGTTATGCAGAATTAACAGTGTGGATGCTTTGATTGACAGGTAGTTGTTGTTACAGATGGCTTGTTTGAGCAAACAGGCGTCATTCTCAGATCCACCAATGATCCGTGTGTTTGCCTATTTTTAGATTATCCGGGAGGTGGCGGTGGCATGACAGCCAACATGGTGGCCGCCATATATTCACAACGGCTCTTCAGAAACCTGTCTGTGACATCACGCATATACTGTCCATTCTTTGTACTGTCAGTGAATGGCACCCACCTGTCAATCAAAGAAGCCACACTGTTGATTACGCATAATTTTATGGCTTTAATGTTGTTTAATGTTTATGAACATTATCAATGTTGATAATTTTTTAACAAGTGAAAAACTCACAAAAAAGTTATAGCTATAGAGACCAAAACTGTTTTTTGTACCAGGCTGTAAACATGTTTATTTCTGCTTTGAAGTGTTTAACATGGGGACTTATGGGGACTGACTCATTCTGTAGCCAGCCTCAAGTGGACGTTTGAGGAACTGCAGTTTTTTGTTTGGCTTTACAGCCAGAGAGGTTGCAGCTTCAGAAATCTGGTCTTAGCAATAAATAAAGATTTACATACATGGACAAGTAAGATAAAGTTTAAATTTATGCTTTTTTGTTTGTATTGCCAAACATGTACATCACATTTTAATGTTACAGGAGAAAATAACCAATGTGTTTCTACTTCTCAACACTATCTTGGACAATTACTTTGTGGTTGCTATAACCTTCCTAAAATCCAGTCCCAATGTTATTACTGATGGACAAAAACTTGAACAGAAGTTGTATGAAACTGTAAGGTCCTTTTTAATTTTTAACTTTAATGTAAAGTTAAAGTAAATAAAATTATAGAATACAGGCCTCACATTGACATTGAGGTTCATGTTTCCATCAAAGTGAACATGTTTGGGTTAAACTGTGACATCATAACAGACTTTGCTGAAGCAGAGAATTAAAGAGCAGCTTCCTGTCTGAGGCTGACACAAAAACACACTGACCCAGACTGATTACACACACTGACAGGTGAGGTCAAACAGCAGCTCCTCACTGAGCTCGTCGCCACGAAAAGTGAAACTTCTATTTTACTGTGGAAACTACTAATGCAACAACAACAATAACTACAAGAACAAAAACACTGATCAAACTCTGATCACACTCTGATCACTATCTGTGATGCTGTGTGTGTGTGTGTGTGTGTGTGTGTGTGTGTGTGTGTGTGTGTGTGTGTGTAAGCAGCTTTTGTTCTCAGCCCTCATAAAGCTTAATGTACTTAGAGAAGATTAGCTTTGTTGCTAAGCTAGCTGTGTGGTGTGCGTGTGTGTGTTGTGTGCGAGGCTGCTCTGGTGAGGATTTGGTTGAAACCTACATTTGCCAATTAGACTGGCTGTCACCATGGTGACCCAAGCTTCAGGTAATCCCATATACAGGAAGAGGGGGAGGGGCGGAGTCTGTTTACCATGTTCACATGTTCTGAAGATGAGCGTTCTCATTTCACAGTGAGCTCCTGGAAACACGGACACACCTGTTAGACAACTATTAATGAGTTCAAATGAACTCATACCACATCCATTAGTGCTACTCATCACACACATACTGTCCATCACCTGCATGCAATCTCACACTACAGTTGTAGAACCCCAAGAAACTCACCTAAGACATTTTTGACCAATCACCAAGCAAACTTGACATCTTTGCGAGTCTTCTTTAGGTCATTAAAAACTCTGAATTCCAAGAAACATCACAGAGGTCACATGATCTCAGTGGCAGCTGCAGCACAAACAGTTACATTCAAAATAAAACTAATTTGTTCACTTTTGACCTGAACAACAAACATTACAGTTTGTATCATCACATTTAAATCTGTCACTGCTGAGGCTGTTGAAGCTTGTGATTTAAGTCCTGAAACTGAAGCTTTGGTCATTTTATTGACTATTTGAGCTGAGTTTTCAAAGTAAACCAATCTACTGGACTTTTATTGTGAAGATGAAGTTATTTTCTGTTATATGTACTGTAATCTACAATCCAATGAATCCAGAATCTGTAAATAAACTACAAATTTAATTTAATTCAGTTTTATTTCTATAGAGCTACATCATAACAGAAGTGGTCTCATGACACTTTCCATACAGAGCAGGTATATTTATAGTATTATTTACAGAAACCCAACAACTCCAGCAGGGCAAGCACCTGGTGACAGTGGCAAGGAAACACTTCCTGAATGAGATCATTGAGTGTCAGCTTTACTGTTACCTTTTAATACTTGATGCAACAGAAACATTTCAGCTGGTACCAAAAAGAGTCCTTTCCAGTGCTTTTGTTACTAAAGAAATAATAAAAAGAAAAAGAGTCCCATAATGCATTCATCAAGATTGAATGTTTTAGGTTCTGCTTGTAATTCTCAGCCAAACACAGAAACCAAAAATATAAAAACATTTAATAAACTATTTGAGTAAAAAATGTGAATGTCTCTTCACAGATCCTGTCTGTATGCTTGAACTTTTGTAAATCAGGTTCTTATTTGATGTTTCCTCGCTCCTCACTAGAAACAAAAGTTGTTCTGGTCTTCCACCTTGCCAGCCGTCCCAAAGGTTATATTTCTGCTTTGAGGTGCAATGAGCGAGGATACACAAGAGCAGCCTTTATCGAAACCTTTTACTAGCCGGCACGCCTCCATATTGGATATCGGTTATTGATTGGACGCTGTGGCTGAGCGGACTAGTCAGATACACCACAACAACACTGGAGTGAAGGAAGAGGACAGATTAAACAGGTTACATATCTCACTTTCTGATTCTCCGACAGGTTAAAAAATCATTGTTGGTTGTAGTTTGTTACAAAAAGACTACAAACAACATGGTTTCCTGTGCACTCAGATGCAAGCAAAAGTGAGGAAAACGTGGATGCAGTTCAAGAGAGCTGGAATACACCCCATGTACTTGAAGATACCTGTATAAGGTGCCAGACATTAAGCCCTGTTAAGAGTGTTGACTGCCACCATTTACATTTCCACCTGTCTGTCCACCTGTCTGTCTGTCCACCTGTCTGTCTGTCCACCTGTCTGTCTGTCAGGGTGGTGTGTGTTGGTGGCGATGGCTCGGTGGCGGAACTGTGCCATGCGATAGTCTTCAGAGCTCAGCTGGATGCTGATTCTCCAGAGAAACCAGTGAAACCAGCACTGCCACTTGGAATCATTCCTGCTGGTGAGCGAGAGAGGACACACCCACGCAGCATGTACTGTAGATCCACACACTGTGCACAAACACACACGTCCACATTCTGTAGAAATGAATCGTCTGTCCGTCTTTACAGGTTCTACAGACGTGATCTCGTGTTCTGTTCATGGAGTCAGAGATCCAGTCACTGCAGCCCTGCACATCATCCTCGGTGGGTTCTACATGTTCTACATCTATGTGTGCTGTCCTGGGTGGCTCCCAGATCTATTGTCACATCATCCTGTAGTTATTCTGGGTGCATTCTACCTGCTCTAGGCTGTTTCAGCCAATCAAGAGCTTGAGTTTTTGTAAAGCTTTGCTGTGATTGGCTGATGGTCCATCAGTTTGAGAACAAACAGACAGATGTCAAACAGCAGGATCAGTTTCACTCCAAATCACAGGTTTACTCTGCTCACTGGAGCCCCGCCCCCCTTCACTTCTCTCAGGTAAACCCGCTGACCAATCAGCAGGCGGCAGGGCAGGCTGCTGGGTTTGAATGATAGGTTGTGTCAAGAAGGTGGTTCATTAACACGAACGCTGTAGCTGTGTGTGTGTGTGTGTGTGTGTGTGTGTGTCTGTGTGACAGATGGAGTATTCAGACTAATTCCTGAACAATAGAAAACAGTTAAAGTTCCCAGGCAGGACAGGAAGCTGTTCCCACAGACACCAGGTAACCAGGTGAGCTGGTGAACTTATCTGAGCCGTTCTGAACTGTCTTCTTTAACTCGGTGTACACATGCTGGATGGTTCATTGAAGTCTTTTCAGTTTGTTTAAACCTAAAGTTTGGCATTTAGAGAAATATATCTGGGCCAGCCCTCTAAACCGCACTAATTATAGTAATTAACATGTTCTATGGACTATTTGACAACCAGAGAGGACTCCAGGACAGAAAGAGTCCAGCACGTAACTCTCTGTGAAAAGACAAACTGTAGCTTCATATTTAGAGTGGTACAGATCATTATCTTAAGCTCAGGGATTAGAATAATTATGTTTTAAAATGTCCTTTAAACCAACAATATTCAGTTTAAAAAAGGAAAAATTGAAAAACTTATGTTCACTCAAAATTATGTGAAGGTTGGGGGCATACAGTGAGGGACCTCAGGGAAAATTCATTCTTCGTTCTTCTTCCATCAGCACACAGATCCAGTTGAGCGTTCTGTTACTAACAGCAGCCACCACGACACAGCTCAATAACAGTTTAACTGACACTGTTACCGGCTGTGTTGGCCCTCTGACGGGCTTCACCGTTGGTAAACAGCAGTGTTAGGGATGTGAGGCATTCTCAGCCGGGAGCTGTTCAGTCTAAGCGTGATGAGTTTGCAGGTGGAAATGCAGCAGAACTTTCTGTGAACGGTGATGTGATGAGCTGACCAAACATCCTCCACAAGTCTTGACACTGCTGGCCGTTAGAGCAACAGACGTGGACGTACTCCACCTGCTCCAAATGGTTAAGACCGCGCGCTGAGCAGTTGAACGTGATGTCCACGAATGTTTTGTCCTCAACCCAGAGACACTTTACTGTCATGGAAGAGTCACGATGATGAATCAGATTCATTTAAGAGTTGACAACTCGTCGATAATAATCATTGCAGCTCTAACGAACATTCATGAATCCAGGCCAGATGAAATGTGTTGGTTTGCCTGCTGACTCCTCCTGAATCAGAGGGAGGAGGATGAAGACGCTCCACAATGGAGACGGTAAGCATCAGAATGAGAGCGTACCCTTGCCTCAGCTTCCTGACCGGGGAGAGGGTGAACCGCTGGCTCATATCAACGTTGAATAGTGACACCACAAGTACTTGTGCATGGGAGACAGCAGGGTCACACACACACACACACACACACACACACACACACACACACACACACACACACACACAGGAGGCTGAAAACAGAGAAGAAGAATCTTGAACAGGACTAGTTTGTAGAAGGTGACGAGGCTTCGCTGAGAGCTGGAGGCAAGCGCTTTAAACAGGGGGTGTGCGGAAAAACAATGATGAAGGGTGAAGCACAAATAAAATGGAATCAGTCCACAAACAAAAAATAATAATGTCTTTGTTTGTTAATTAATCAAACTGTAGGTCTCTGTGAGACTGACCATCTCTCTCTCTCACACACACACACACACACACACACACACTGACAACACGCCATATGGTGAGGAAATCAGATTCTATCCAGAGAGACAGACAGGCAGTCAGTCAGACAGGCAGGTGGGGAGACAGCAGTTCAGTAGGTTACAGCAGGTATGTGGCCAGATGGCATGCTGTGTGTGTGTGTGTGTGCGTGCGTGTGTGTGTGTGTGTGTGTGCAGCATCTCACTGGATGGTCATACGGTGAAATCAGGTTGATTTTCATTCCAGTCACTTGTATGGTTTGTGCTGCGTTCACAGGCTGCGGGAAAATAAGCCGTCTTGGGTTGTTCATGCTGAGTGGAGGTGACCGTGGAACATCCAGCTGATCTGTGTGCACCATCAAGAGTCAAATACACAACTCTGTTTGTAATAGCAAACTGAACGACATAATCAACCAATCAGAAAGCTTCAGAGGCAGACGTAGCTGTCTACTTTACATCAGCAGTACTGTATGTGTGTGTGTGCTGTCACACTCTGACAAAGGTCCACTCACTGAACTGAAAAGTGGTCGATGGGCCTGAGGTGCAGAAAAGGTTTAAACCTGTTCGTCTTAAAGGTTAGACAACTCTGTGAGCAGATTTCAAAACACGGGGGGAGCTCTTTGTTCCAGATTTGTTTTTTTTTTTTTTTAACTTTTTTTTTTTTTTAACAGCCTTGAATGGAGTAAGATCACACTGACTAACAACAAAGAACTTCTAAATCTGGTGCAAAACACATGAGCCAGTGTTCTATCACATTGTTTGCATTTAACACAGAGTGCTGATGAGTTTTAAGCACTGACTAAAGAATGGACGCCGTATGTGTGATGTCACCCACAGGTTTCCATAGAGCTGTTTTAAAGCTCAGAATCTGTGGTGCTGGCCGCCATCATGTTGGCTGTCCTCCTTCTTCGCCTCCCAGTTAATCTAAAAATAGGCAAAGTTGTGGATCATCAGTGGACCTAGCAGCCAAATGATACCTGGGTGCTCAAACAAACCATCTGTAACAACAACCACGTGGTAATCCTGCATAACTTTAAGCATTAATATAATTTGAACAGTACAGTTGCCATGAACGGGGAAATTAGCTATAGAGACCAAAACTGTTTTTTGTACCAGGCTGTAAACATGTTTATTTCTGCTGTGAACGTTGGACATTTTAACATGGGGACTTATGGAGACTGAATCATTCTTTAGCCAGCCTCAAGTGGACGCTTGAAGAACTGCAGTTTTTGGCCCCTCTGCATCGGCTCCACTTTACAGCCATGGAGGCTGCCACTTTGTTTTAAGCCACATGTTGTGGCCTCCATCAGCTGATGGAGTTTGAAATTTTTGAAGAAATGTAAAAGGTTTAAAGACATTTCACCAAAAGTCAGGATCAGATGGACTGGACTGTTACTGACAGAGACTGGTCACTGATTATAGATATTAACACACACACACACACACACACACACACATACTTGACCTCTTTCTGTCGCCCATATTTGGAGTGCTGCTTCACATGAATATTAATAAGCTTCTCACCATACGACCACTTGGCCTTCTTACAGGCTGTGTGTTTGTGTGTGTGTGTGTGTGTGTGTGTGTTCAGTTTTTCTAATAAATATTAATTCCCCTCTCTGTCTGTCTGTCTGCAGGTCACCTGCAGCAGGTGGACATGTGCAGCTTCTCGTCTCTCGGTCAGTTGGTGCGTTTCGGCTTCTCCGCCATGTTCGGCTTCGGCGGGCGGAGCTTAGCACGGGCAGAGAAGAAGAGGTGGATGTCGTCATCGCGGCGACGAGAGTATGCTCTGGTTAAGACGCTGGCTAGGCTGAGGTACTATACATGGAAACATACACCACAAACTTACTACAAGCTTACATAAAGTGATGGTTCCCAACCCACACTAGGAGCCGCCAAAGCGTCACATGGGGTCTGGAGGAAGTTGCTGATGTTAAGGGGTGTGAGCAAACTTTAAAAACAATGTATTCAATTAGCCTATGTCTGAGCATGCAAAATTCATCCAGATCGCTTTGATACAAACCTGTTATTACCTGTTCGGTTGTTATGCACTGATATCATATGAATCATAGATCATATGAAATATCCATAAAATATGGATGTACTCAATGGAAAATAGGAGTCCCTGAAGGAAATGTTGATACAGAATATGTTGAAGTTTAAAAATCTGTCCATGGATAGAGGTCCAGTGTTGTTCATATTCTGAAAAATTTTAATTAAATTGTCAATTGTAAGCATGTTAACATGCTAGTGTTAGCATGTATCTCACAGTACAGCCTCACAGAGCTGCTAGCATGGTTTCTTTTTACCTCCCTCAGACCAGAGGACTGTCAGCTGTCCTTTCTACCAGCGAAGAAGTCAAACAGGAATTTGTTTGAACATGGGTGAGAAACACACACACACACACACACGCACACACACACACACACACACACACACACACACACACACACACACACACACATACGCACACACACAAACAGTACACAAACAGTGTTGTGTATTGTAAATCTGAAGCTGTTTGAGACAGAATGTGGTTTTAATCTCACAAAAAAGACAAAAAACAAAACTTGGACTTATTATGGTTTGTTACCTTAGAATGAAGTTTTTTATCTACAGACAGTGCAGGTCCTCTTCCACAGTCTGTAATGTTGAACCACCCAAAGGGACAAACTGAACAGCAGCTCTAGTTTTGAATCTTTCAAAGTTTCACAGCCACTGTAGTTTTTCCTTCACACTAGAAACAAGTGAGTGAGTTGTCAGAAAACCACGCCTCTATTTACACAGGACATGGGCTCCAAAGTGTAAAACAGAAGGTCCAAAGAAAGGCTGTCGGAAAGATTCCCAGACGTCGATCCAGCATGTAAATGTTGCAAAAGACGCTGCCTTCATATGTGCACATCTTCAAACTAGCCACTTACTGGTCCTCTGTGCTCAGGTCGCTCTCACTGATCCTTGAAGTCACTGTAGATCTCTCCCCTCGCTCTGTTCGGAGCGCCCTGCCCTGTATCCTGATAAAGCAGGACAATCTCTCTTCTCTCAGTTTTTGTTGTCAGACTCATGCTGAACATGTAATGAAGCTGGTGGAAGTCTCTACTCTACGTCCCCGCTCCCCATGTTCATTTTTAGACTTATTCATTACCACTGATGCATCGACCTCAAACCTGCATCAACACTGTCAACAGCACTCTGCTGTACTAACTTGTTTCATCAGTTATCTGTCTACAGACTCACAGGCCTGACAGCTGATTTCATAACAGATTTATGAACAGGTTTGAATGCAGTAATATAGAGAAATATGGCGTATGTGTTCATAAATGTGTCATATTGATTGTCTTCATGAACAAAACTCTGTTTAAATGTTTCAAATTTTGATCTCCTCTCAGGGACCAGGACCAGGACCCAGAGTCAGGTGAGTCCAGTTCTTATTCTGTTCAGATTTGTCTCTGTCAGTTTGATTTCATGTTTTATTTTCTGTGATTGGTTGGATCAGAAGGGGAGGAGTCCTGGACAACCAATCAGGGCCTGTATCTGAGCATCAGCATCATGTCCATCCCCTGTCTGAGTCCACACACACCTCAAGGACTGGCTCCCAACACCAGGTACGTGTGTGTGCGTGTGTGTGTGTATGACAGGCAGCTGATCCTCCTGACAACGTTAAGCTGTGACCTTGAACGCACCACGCTGTGAGTCGTTTCATCATGCTTCCTCTTCCTGTCTGTGACAGCTTGGCAAACGGCAGCGCTGCGTTGATTGCAGTTGGGAACACGTCACGGTCGGAGTTCATCAAACACCTGAAGAGATACAGCGGCACCAGTGGACAGGTGAGAGCAGCTGTCAGTCAACATCGGCCTTGAAGGCAGGAACACTTTCCATGTTCACGGCCCGAAACTGACGTATGAAATATTCCACAAATGTATCGGACACCTTCATCAGCAGCTGTAGCCTCTACTGAAGATACTGATTCCCAACTTTAAAGAAGATCATGTTAAAATTTTGGTTATTAAAGCAGCTATAATCAATATTTTCATACACACATATGTGACATGTTCATTTTTGGCCGTATGCTACCTGCACAGCACCAAACATCAGACAGACAACTGGCTGTGAACATACTGGAGCGTTTAGCAGCTTAAAAGGTGATAATATGTCAGTGTTGTGTTCACTGCTTGTTTCTGACGCCCCCAAAAGGCCAAAAATATCAGTCGTTGCAGGTTTGAGCTGACTACAGAAACACTGGCAGTCTACTCGCAGCTGTACGTGCTGTTCTTTATCAGTCATTTCATGAGTCGTCTCAGCGCTGACCTCTCCATCTTCAGGCTCCACCTCTCACAGCGCGAAGTAAACCAAACAAACTAGTTAATGGGCAGATTAGCCTGCTTCAGCCCGGCCCGGCCCGGCCTGTGGGACCGCACACTAACCCACTTACTAAATATACTGACAGTGAGGCGTTCACTGTCCTGTAGAGTAAACAGGCTGTTTACTTACTGACCTACATCCTTTTAACCTACATCCTTGATGGGGGTGACGGACAGCTCGGCGTCAAACGTGACATGATGGAGTCCGAAACTTCCACTCTGCTCCTCTGTCCTTGAACGCATCACGCACGTCTTTATTTGTCCAGTCCAAAGTTCAGCGTTTTAAACGTCTGTCTGTGTTGCTGAGCTCCAGTGAAGTGTCAGGAGCACATTTTGTCCTGTTTGACTCAGACTGCTGAGGACCGTCATGCTGACTGCAGGCACACTGACGTGTTCACAGACAGGATGGAAAAGACTGCTGCAGATCCTTCACTTCAGTTAAACGTACTAATACCACACTGTAAGAACACTATATAGTAATAATAAATGATCTATATATTATATATAATCAGCTTGTACTTATATTATAAAAATATATATATTTTTAGAATATTATATATAAATTATACAGTATTCTAGTTGAGTTCATTGGGGTGCAACTAATGACTCGTCTTAACATTTATCTTATTATTATGATTCATCTGTTTGTTCGTTATGTTTTTGATCAACATATTAATTTCTTCATTTACAAAACATGAGAAAACTGAAAAGTCACCTTCACAGACTCCATCAAACTTTTTATTTCTGCATGAAAAAATGTTCCGATAGCTTGTTTGGCGTTCTGGGTGTTTAAATATTTATCAGTGCACATTTGAAGCGTTCTTATGTTTTGCATGCAGGATGTTAATTTGTAAAATAACTGTAAGTGAAGAGAACTACAGCGTGTCATGAACAAGAGCAAACCTGAGGAGGCAGACTGAAAGACAGACGGGCCGTGTGTCTGTTGGTCTTTGCTGCCCCCTGTTGGAGATTGATGGTGTTACAGTAGAAACAGTCACACAGGGAGAAAGAGAGTCACTCCTTCAGATTAACAAAAACTGCTTAATGAGGATCTTAATGAACCTTCCTGTCCTGCTCAGCCGGCCTTTGACCTCCAAGGACACACACAAACACACACTTCTCTCTGTTCTCCTGGTGACTGTCTGATTGTCCATCTGCAGTTCAGCTTCTCCTTCGTGGAGACGCACGCAGTGTCAGCGGTCAGGATCCGGCCCTGGTCGCTGATTGGCTGTTCTGAGGATGAGAGCGAGGAAGAGGGCCACTCCAGAACCTCACCCATCATCCAATCAGAGGGAGCCTCCTTCCCCTGGAACATCGACGGGGAACTGGTGGAGATCGCCAACGAAGTGCTCGTCAAGTATGAAGTTATTATTATTATTATTACAAAAACCGTAACCATGGTTACACAAACACTTCCTGTGTGTCACAGTAAAGGTCATCAGTGTCTCCTTCCTTTAAACTACAAACACAACATGTTCTCACCTCTGTCCGTCCATGCTGACACGTTTTATGATTTCACACGGAATCATCAGTTCAGTTATTGGATCAGCACCGCTCACACTTTCCGCTTCCTTTACTCGTCTTTCAAACCGTTTGTCCTCCTTAAAGTCGCATGGCCTTGAGGTGTAGGTGGACTGTCAGCTGAGTCCTAACCTGAGGAGTTGGCCCAGCTTTTGCCTCAGAGTTTTTCATAAACGTCCATGATCTCTGTGTGTTTTTTGCGCCTCGTTGGAATGTTCTGGGAAGGTCCTGATGATTTGTTCCATGATCATGTTCCATGTTCCATGATCACATGCCTCTCAAGGACCCACCAGTCAGTTAGAAGAAGCCTCCTCGATGAGAGGCGGAACGTCTCCAAGAAACTAAGCAATGCAGACATCAAGAATAAAGTTCAACGGTTACTATGACCTGGATGCCTGCAGAGCTTCACAGGGTTAGGGGTTAACATCACTTACTGGTTCTGAAACTGAAGATGTCCAGTCTTATAAATACATGGGAACTTAGCTGGAGTGCAGTCTGACTTTTAAACAGCATGTGGAGCACCTGACTAAGAAACTACAGATAAAAATGTGTTTCTGTCGTCTGTTTGATATCCTTTATCTTCATGTTCACTTTATCCTGAAATAACTCCGTGCACTTCATCACTGTGCTGTTTCTTTTATTACAGGAGTTATTATTTTCCTCAGCACTGAGCACTGTGTTCTAATATGTTTGTTTGTGAAGATAAAGCCGTGAAACTTCCTCAGTAGATCACATCTGTTCTCACATTTAAACCACTACTCATCGGAGCGGATCTCAAACTGCCACATGTTTCTGGTGCTGTGTTGAAATGTGCAAGAAACGTTTCTCAAGCCAAACCAGTGAGATCGCCATCACCACTGCTATGTGACAGTGACTGTGTATTCAGACGTGAGACTGTCGTGCTAAAATGGCATCAGATGAACTTGCATGAGTGAAAGAGGCTCAGGTTAAACACTAACACCATGGCAGTGAGTTATGAGGATAATCCAGAGTAATGGAAGCAATCCTGTTGATTTTCTTCACTGCACTGAGCAGCACAATCGAAACGTTCTTCCATTGGGTTGGCCTGAAACACAGGGAAACACAGAAACTTCAAAACTTATGATAAATAAAACAGCTGTCTCCATGGTAACGCACCACCAGCAGTGAGAAATATTGTGTTTTGGTTGAACTGCTCCTTTAAATTATTTTACATCATATTAGGTTGATCATCACCTGTGAACTCCTTTTCTGGGTCCTAAACACACATCTGACTGTGTGTCTGTGTGTGTTCGTGGTGTGTTCAGGGTCCATCCGCGGCTCATCACTCTGTACGGGGAGGAGGTGGACGAGGCCGAGTCAACCGCCTCCTGCAGCTGCATCTGAGTCTGGCTGAGGGCGCTGCTGTGCAAGACACATCGCCACGTCCTATTAAGCACAGAGGGTCGACAGCGCCCTCTGTAGGTCGTTGCTGTTTCCTTGGCAACTTGAATTAACGTAGAAGTTAAAGTAGCGACAGGTCTTTGCAGCTTCCTGTTCGTTACAGCTGCATTCATTATTTATACTTAAGTGATCGCTACAGCTTTAACTCCAAACTGCCTGTGCTTTATGAGGATACAGATGTTTTATACTCACATGAATGTTTACATTTTATTCTATTTTAATTATCAGCTCTCCTCGGATGATTTAATTTGAGTTGCCTGTTCTTGTTTTTATTACAGTTTTTGTTATGTCTCGTCCTGTCTGGCTCTGCAGCAGAGAGCAAAGCTTCATGTGAATTTGTTTGTTTGAGTTCAAACAGCACTGTGAAGAAAAGGCATTTCTTCTGTGTGCCGTGTTCGTATGTCGCCATTCTGTGCAGATGATGAAAAGCAGAAGCAGAATTTGATCATGACAGAGCAGTTTTTACTGAAGCCTCCTGTTTTTATTTGGAAGCTTTTTTCATTGAGATGCTGCAGATCTTTGGATGGAAACAAAAACAAGAAGCAGCAGTTTAAATAGAAAATCCTTCATTTTAATGGAAACGTGTTGATAAAAGCAGTGAGACTCTCCAGTGCAGAACAACTTCACAGAAAAAAAAAACATACTCATTCATTAAAATCTTCAAATCTTCAAACATCTCTCTGTGTTGTGTGCATTTCTACTAAATACATAAAGGGAGGGGAGAAGCCGCTGTTTGAAACACAGTCAAACAACGCTTTGGAATATTTAAATACTGTAAAACTTTTTATCTTTGAATGCTGCTTTTCAAGTAATCATTCAACCTCAATCTGTCCCCCAACAACATCTTCCTCTGAGGTCCAGTCCACCTCTGAAGTCTCCCCGGGTTCTGCTGAACCAGGTGACATCAGCTCCAGTGAAGCTCTCACCTCTACAGTCTGTACAGCATCTTTGAAACGTGCTCTATAAATGAAATGTGTTATTATTATTACATTCACATGGGCATGATCAGAAATATCTCACTCGGTGAAAACAGTGAAAAGCATTCAGGCTTGACTGGATGTCACATGATATTTGTTCGGAACAGTGGAGCAGAAGGGGTTTTTTTCTTCTTTACAGGCGGTCATGCCTGACTGTATGTTAAGACATCAAAACAGTTTCCTGTTCTCTGCTACTTTCTCGTTTCCTCGCGGCGGAGGTAAAAAAAGCTGCACAGCAAACTTCACAGGCCGACAGCGGATCAGAAAAACAGCCGACGAATGTGAGCCGTGTCTGACGGAGTGAAGGCTCAGTCACAGCAGAGAGGCACAGCAACATTCAACATTTCTTTCCACAGGTTTGACGACATAGTACAGCCCTTCATCTTCCTCACATCTCTGAGGCCAAATAACAAATAACTGGCAGTTATTGTCTTCACCAAGAAGACGTGTCCTGTATCACAGCTGTCTTCACACCAGGAGCAATTCTCACTCTGACTGTTAGGAAGTCGTCCTGACACTGTCAAATTCACGTCCGTCATAGTCAGATTTATTTACCCATGTGAACAAATCCATCGACCACGATGGTGACTGAGGATTCTGCCAATTTCTGTATGACTTCACTTCCCAGCAGCCTTCATGACTGCTTGTTCTGTCTGGAGAGCGTCTGGTGGAATGGTGAGACACAGGCAGAGAGTCTGCTCTGTGTGTGTCACCAGTGCATAAAGTCAGCAGGTAAACAAAAAAAAGCAGAAAGATAATGTACAGTTAGGAGCCAATCAGAGGCCAGATTTTCATCCCCTGAGATAAGAAAGTCACTTCCTTTGGTTTGCTTCCTCTTGAGAAGGTCATCGGTGACTGTCACGGGAAGCCCCAGGCCTCCTGACCGGTCCAGGTGTGATAGGTATGAGGTTCAGGTTCACTTCCCTTTTTATTAGTCCTCCATCTGTCCATCGCTGCAGTCTTTGACCTGGTCTGGATTTGTGAAGGCACATTGGGCAACATAGTTTTTTATAAAAAGGCACTCTTAAATTCAGGTGTACGAGTACACAGGACGTTTTATCATCCGTCATGCCCAGGACAGTTCTGTAACCAGCCAACTTGTTACGAGTGGCTTCAAATCAGCTGACAGTCTGGACAGGTTTTCATTGGCTGATGTTCAACACCAGTACAAAGTACTGCAAACTTTGGACAAACTCTGTTGCCGCATTGTCATACACAGTAATCCATCCATCTGTGACAGTTTCATGTCCCATTAAAACTGCTGCAGTCACATTGTGAACTCAGTGGTCAGAGGTCGGAGGTTGCGGTCAGAGGTGACGGTCGGATTTAGGTAGTGCTCTCTCTTTTATCGTATTTAGGAACATAATCCCAGCTGTCTCTCCTGGACTCTTCTTTCTTCTTCTGGAAGTCTCTCTTAAAGAAACCAGCCTGACAAAGACAGAGACAGTGTGATTTATCAGTGCATTATATAGCAATATACTGTATCATTATAGCATGATACACTGAGCATCGACAGTTTAACAATAAGAGTAAGACAGATAAACAGCTGTTTATCTGTATGTTAAAATAATTCTCTTGTGATATATTGTAGTTCTAAATATCATTATATTGTCATATACTATAGTTCTCAATACCATTATATTGTGATATACTGTAGTGTGATTAAATCTGTTTCTTCTTCAACTGTTCAACCTAAACATAACTTTGTTTCTGTTAAAAATGTACATATACCTTCCACAGACACCAGATGAGAGCTGCCAGGATCAACAGACCCACAGCTAAACTGATCACAATGATGAAGACCTTCACAACTGTTGAGGGTTTCTGGGTAAAAAGAGCTTCCACCACCACCTGGAAACATAACACATACAATATATGATTATTAGTTACACCTAGATACAGTAGGATTACTTTATTGAACTACAAGTCCCATGAGGCTTTGGTGGGGCACTAGTGACCTGCAACTGTTTCTCAATTTGTCTGGTACAGAATCAGAAACTCCAGGCTGAATCATTGATGAGGAGACTGATAATGATAATGATGATGCACCATATAGCACACAGATGAGCTCCTTCCAGTTGTAGTCTGGTTTGACTCTACAGTGTTGTTGGTTCTTGGTGGTGGCTGGTGTCAGGGTGTTTTACCTCTGCTATAGGTTGTCTGTGGATGAGGACGGTGTTAGGCCCTTGGGGATTTGACATCATTGCGATGCTCTCCATCCTCATGATACCATGACGACCCTGAGACAGAGACCCAGACAGACATGAGGTTATGAGACAACAAGCACAACTTATTCTGTGTGTATACAGGATGTGTTCAGACAGTACTGAGTGTAGGACATCTGTATTTCTGGCAGCACTCACAGTCACAATGTGAAAATGATAAACACCTGAAGTGTAAATATACATCTCCTGCAGAGCTGATTCACAGTAATCTGTGTGTGTGTGTGTGTGTGTGTGTGTTACCGGAGCTTGCAGTAGCACAGCAGGGTTCAGTCTGATCTCCAGCTGGATAGTGGTCTCTTTCCCGACCTCCAGGTTACCGAGTCGACACACCAAGCGCTCACACAGCTCGTCGCCGCCACAAAACTGCACACACACATGGAAACAGATTGAAGCTTATGTGTGGGTCGGTGTGTCATCAGGCCGGGGGAGTGATGGACGTTGAGTGCAGATCAAGCATCTCACTTTCATGGTCACATGACATGGTAATCCATACAGAGGTCTGATATTTCAGCCAAAGTGGTGGACGGGCAGCGTACCATCTATAGAGCCACAGAGCGCAGCTGTGGAGAGCTTTAAATACTACACTGCCCATGAGCCTGTGAGTTGTATCTATTCTATAACAGAAAGCACAGATGGCCCATAGCTGCAGAATTTATCTGAAGTTGTCAGCGAGAAGGTCAACTTCTCCCTTCATTACGTCAATAACTGCACGGCAACAGACCGTGATTTCTCTTCAAAGCAGTTTCTCAGCGCGCGCGCGTGTGTGTGTGTGTGTGTGTGTGTGTGTGTGTGTGTGTGTGTGTGTGTGTACCATTCTGCGGGTGGAGGTGGAGGAGAAGAAGAAGACGAGCTGTTTGATGAAGGAAGCCTGAGGGACGTCACATTCCTCATTGACTGGAATAGTTGTGTGACTGATGGAACACACACCACGAGACGTCTGCAGAGACAGAGATCACACACAGCGTTACTGATGTCACTACTACAGCTATTATTATTATTATTAACATAACTACTGGTGTACTTCTTCACTGCTACTGTTACTGAGTCAGCAGCCACAATGGCTGAGTGAAGCTGATGCAGAAGTGTCCACTGAGACACCAAAACCACCCAAATCTGAGTGAGGCCCAGGGTTCAACCCTTTCTGTGCTACTGATTGAAATTTGTTATGTCTTCTCTGGCTCCAGTAACTGACAGAGACAGCACAAAGTCTCATGTATCTTCACAAACCTGTGAGGAACACAGTTATTTTTATACTGACTGTGCTACTTGTACTTCTGTGACTCATATTGCCATGACTGGACCTACCTGCCAATCGATCACCTGCAGCAGTCTGTGTTGGTAAGGTGCGAGGATCTTTGGTAACATAATCTCGACCACGGTGTCCAGAGAGCTGCTGGGACCATAGTTCAACACCTGCAGGCAGACAAAACAGGAGAGATGAGATTAGAATATTTCTGTGTTATGTACAGGCCTACGAGCACAGAAGCCATCAAATATTCTATGGAACCAAACAAAGGCTTTGACAGGTGCTCAGTTTCTGTTCAGGTGTTTAGACATGGAGTCTAAGGAGACCTCTGAGGGCCTCTGAAGCACATCAGACAGCTCAGAGGTGGAAGCAGAGCAGGACAGCTGTTAACCTTTAACTGTGACAGTGAAAAGATGTGTTTGGGCAGAACGAAAAGCTCAAAAATCTTCAGATTATTTAAATTTTTTTATTTCATATTCACTTTACACTCTGAACCAAACTAACAGTTACCTTGTACGTATAGTTGAATCTTTCGGGGTAACAGTCAACTGGAGTGGAGTCTTCATCACCAAACACAAATGAGGTGGGATTGACAAAACTGTAAGACAGACAGACAGACAGACAGACAGACAGAGATCAGTGGTGACTTCTGGTTATTCAGCTGTGAGACACTGATGGGCTAACTCCATGTATAAAGGACTATTACATTTCTACAATAATCAATAATCAGAAACATAAAGACACTCCGTCCAGCAGAGGAACGTGCCTCCTTTTTTGTCACTGTTCCTCGATCCTCAAGAAACTTTTTCATAATAAAATACTGTTTTAACTTACTTATCATTTCCTGCTTCTCCATTTAATGCTTTCGTACTTCTAACTGTAGCCTTACTTTGTTCTTTGTTAGCAGCCTAACTGCTGCTGACTGTTCTTTTCTGTCATGTTGTCAGTGGAGCTGGCTGATAGTGTGTGACTGGATGAGCTTACTATACTGTAATTAAATATAAACAGGAAGAAGTTTAATGAATTCTGTGCTCACTCATGATTGTTTTATTGCTTTTAGGTCTCTGTTTTCTGCCTCCTTTCAAACTCAATGACTATTATTAGATTTAGGTGGGATCAGGAGGAGGCTCGAGTGGAAGTCGTGTGTGTTGGCTGGGAAGCCGTCCGTTAGGAAAGACAGTCCAAAATAGACTGCTTCAGGTCCAACATCTCCTAAATCTCTTATGTAACATGTTTATCTGAGTGTTTTATTTGTTTCTTTCTTCTTTGGTTTTGAAAAGTATAATTATTACTATAGTAACAGTGTCTGCTGACTCACCCGTGGATTTTGACGTTGACTCCGTATTTCAGAGGCAGGGTGAAACTAACGGCGTTGTCATGGAGATACTCCTCCCTCTCATAGTTATCACTGAAGACAGAACAGATCACATGATGAACCTGCAGACATCTTCGAGGAGTTTTTTTTCTTCTGCTCCAATTGAGGTGAGAGGAGGGGGCGTGTCCTTACCTGCTGGTGTTGACGTGAATCATGATGTCACCAGGTGTGCTGTTCTGGCTCACGTCCAATAGGAAGCTGATATTTAACTAGAAGGAAACAGGAAATGTGTGTGACTTCAAATGGTTTTCAGGTTTTTTGGCTGACAGCTGCAGGATGACGATTTTTAGATTTTCCTGTAGACTGGAGTGTTTTTATTTATTTCTACACTTTCTCATCTTCATTGAATTGTGTTCTCATCAGACGTTTACGCATTGGAGGAAAGTTCACTTTAAAACTGCTGCTCTGTGTTTTTCTGAGGGGAACTCTGATATTTCAACAGTTTCTTTCACAACTCAACTGAGTCAAAATCAACTGAGTCGAAGGAAATACAGCAAATATCTGCTGACGGGACAAAAGCTGCAAAACAAAAAGTACAGACACTCTGCAACTGTTTGGTGACCTCAGGTCTAACACAGTTATCTGTCCCTGTTACTTGATTCCTGCAAAACTAATGACATCCCACCAGCTAACTCATTTAACACACTAAACTAAGATGGGGACTTCAATGAACATCACATTAGCATGCAGATTTAGCATTCAGCTAAAAGCACTGCTGATCGTCTTGTCAGAACATAGTAACAGCGTGTGATTGGCTGAGGCCTACCTGAGCGTGGGCTGGCAGGAGGTGGCTGCTGACTCCGCAGTCCACACCCTCCATTGTGCTGTTGGCTTCCTGTATGACGTCACAGCTGACCATGTTGTCCTCCTGTCCTCCACACACACACACACACACACAGTTAGTCTGGTTACCTTGGTTAGTTTGTTTCATGAGTTATTGATGCTGCTGAAGTTATATAATCTTTGACATTTTCATGGAATTAAACTCTGTCACCAAGGCTGACAACAATGGTTCATCAAAAAAGCGGCTGTTTTGGTCACTGTTGTGACAGTATTCAATAGAGCTCGACTGATAATCGATTTTTGACACTGATGCATATCACTGATTTACACGTATGGAGGCTGCTATAGAGAATTTTGAGCTGGGATGATGATAGACCGTCTCTGTGTGGATTGTGCATGATGGGACTCTGGGACTTTGCTCTGCTTTTCTAAACAAAAAACTTGAATAAAGAATATTGCTTCTCTCGCGCTATTAAATAAAAAAGCTGCAGGCTGCAAACCAGCTTTCTCATGTCATGATGGGAAAAGGCAAATTATAGACTGAGGTCTTTATTAAAACAATGTGACTTTGTTTGGCTGTGCTGTAAACATCAGCTGTTGTATTCCAGACAGTGAGTGTGTGCTGTAGCCGCTGTCTGACACCAGGTTTGAAATCTTTAGGATTGTAACTTAAAACTTGTATCTTTAAGCTGCCTGGTCAACGTGATGTGTACTCACATTGTTCAGAACTTTAATGTAGTAGATGTTGTTGGGGAAACGCAGCGTCAGTCGCGGTAAGAAGGCATCGTCTCCGGAGTTCAGCAGCACGGTTTTCAACATGATGGTCTGTCCAGAGCCCAGAGGAAAGTACTGCTGCTGACTGAGGACAACAGACAACAAAGAACACATGAGCTGGACGACAGCAGCATATGTGAATACTAATGAAACACTATAAACTACGTCTCTGATAAGAAATGAAAAACTTTGATATACTGTTAATACTAGATTACCTAAACTATGCACAAACTACTTTAGTCGACTATCTTTAAGAACAAGAACAAGTCAACACTGCTATGACCTGTGTCAAATACAACAGGTGCTCACACACAACTCCCTGCTGTATGTATGAGTGTGTGTGTGTGTGTTCTTACTTCGGCAGCACTAGTTTAGCTGACACCTCCATGTTGGTCGAACAGTTGGGCAGAGAACAGCGACGAGCAAACCAAGTCTGTTGGAGTGAAAGAGGCGGAGAGTTTATTGATGACATCAATCATCAATAATCATCAGTATGACACCAGTCTATGACAAAAGTCTATAACACCAGTCTATGACAAAAGTCTATGACACCAGTCTATAACACCAGTCTATGACAAAAGTCTATGACACCAGTCTATGACACCAGTCTATGACAAAAGTCTATGACACCAGTCTATGACACCAATCTATGACACCAGTCTATAACACCAGTCTATGACACCAGTCTATGACACCAGTCTTACACATGATGAATACTGTCCTGATGACCAACTTCAGCTGTAAATTCCTACATGTTAACGCGTCCTGCTCTGTATTTAGCAATCAGTGGGACATGGTGTGGACACAGGATGAGATGACTGCTGGTTAATGTGGTGCAGATGTTACAGCTGTAAACACATCTGATTTAGCAGGAAGTCATTTTCAGTGTGTGTAGTGGAGCTGACATCTGATTAGCTGTTTCCTTCCCTTTAACATTGAACAGTTTAGTGATGACCTGTCAGTTATCTTCATTCTCTCTAGCTTGTGGCTGTGCAGTGCACAAAGTACATATAAGTAAATAAAGGTCAACCTGTGGGCTATTCTTCATTTCTAGTAAACACATAGTGTTCCTATAAAATGTTAATATTTGTTATACAAATACTTTCACAACCTGTTGTGAACGAGTACTGTATGTATTTATTATTCTGTTGTTCTAACTTGATCATTTTGTCTGTGTGCTTAATCTGAAATTTTTCTTCAGTTACACCTACCTAGCAGCTGGTTAATGTTTGTACTAGCTGGTATCTTGTTGGTATAAGCTGGTACCTTGTGGGTTTTTGTTAGCACTAGCCAGAACCAGATAGCAATAACAGCCTGACCTGGTTAGTGTTTGTTCTAACTAGTATCTTATTGATGTTGACTACAGTAGGTACATTTTGGGCACTAGCCTAGTCCTAATTTGTATGAGCACTAGCCTGTACCTGGTTGGTGCTGGCACTAACTAGCTGGTATTAGCACTATCCTGTATCAGAATCAGAATCTCTTTATTGGCTACGTGTGTGTACACCCATAAGGAATATGACTCCGGTTCACTGTGCTCTCAGTTGTAGGAATAGACATACAGCTTAACAAGGAACATGACAGGGAGGCACAGACATGAACATATTCAAATTCATTCATATTTCTTATTCAAATACAAGAAACATAAAACATAAAAACATTAAAAACATAAAGAAAATAACGACATACATATTTAAGAGATACATATGTGCATAAATATAGATATGTGTATCTATAAACACTGACAGACATTTGTAGGCTGGGTAAAGGACTGGTGATGGTGCAATGAAATGTGTTCTGTACATGAGGTAGGTGGATATGACAGTGTATCTATGTACATAATATCTATGTACAACAGACTAAATGTAAACAGTGAGGATAAATAAATAAATTATAATGCATAGGTATTGCACAGATTTACAGGTTATTGCACAGAATGTTATTTCCACTGTGTGTCCGGTTGGTGTTAGCATTAGCTGGTGTTACCGCTGGTCAGTACCTGGTCGGTATTAGCACTAGTCTGTACATGGTTGTTGCTAGCACAAACTGATACCTGGTTGGTGTTAGCGTTAGCTGGTGTTACTGCTGGTCAGTACCTGGTTGGTGATGGTGTTGGTGTGTCCTGCGCTCTGCTGCAGAATGGGTTTTAATGGAGGGAAGGTTTTGGAAGCATGCCGGTGGGGGGTTGTTTCTCTGTGACTGTAGGAAACCTCAAACTGGACCGGAGTAAAGATGTCCCTCACATCTTTCTGTAGAACGACCAAACAGGTACATAGGAAGGAGAAACATTGTTAGCATCACTACAGCTAGTCCAATCAGTAAGTAACATGTAGCACATGGATGAGTGCTTTACCCTTTGGTAAGCCACGTGTGTTGTACAAGTGAGCTGGCCATGTCGTGCTTTCACACGTCCTCTTGTGCTATTGGATGACCCGTTACCATGGAAATAGAATCGATGAGGGAAGGATGGTTTATGGAGGAGGTCAGAGGTCAAATTATATTGAAGCTCTGAAGAGGAGAGGAGAGAAACAATATTAAATATAAGTAGGTAAGTTCTACATATATGATCAACTGCTGAGGATGGTCACTATTTGCCTTGTCTTTTAGCACAATATCATGTATGAAGGCATCAAGTGATGCATAAGACCCTTTCACAGAGAACTTGTTTGAAAACCAATCTAATAAAAAGTATTTTAACCAACCCACTGAGCTATTGTTAGCTCAATTAGCTAACAATAGCTAACTTATTAACCAACTACAGATGTTTTTGTCTACCTCTATCCAAAACTATTGTTCAATACTATATTTAGCACTGTATATGTGTTGTGCATGGATTTAAATCACAAGTCTTACTTGCCATTGTTGTTAAGTGCTTGCTCATGGTGGGAATTGTTGGATTTCTATAGATAATACTATAAAGAGTATAGCCTAATTTGCGCTATATGGAAAGTGTCATGAGATGTATAAATAAAACTGAATTGACTGTCAAAACTTGACAGTTCAAGCAACAACAGCTGGCTTTACAGTACCTATAGCTCCTCTGAAGTGTCTGGACCTGACGCTGAAGCAGACGGTTATATTAAAACACACGGTTGGATTCTTGTGTTCTTGGCACAGCGCCAACTGCTGGTCAATGTGCTCAGGCAGGGTCAGAGACGCCTTCACCTGAATCACCGGACGGGTCCTACAGCACACAGGACACATTCAGAGACAGCCACAGAATTACATATTTCATGTCTGAATTGAAAATAATGAAACGGTAGATGTATTTCATTATCCACAAACCTGAGAACAACTGCAGAGTCTGAGAGGAATGCTCCGACCGCCACATCTGCAGAGAGAGTTGAAGCTGGTTTAAAGCATATCTGGTGAGAACAGAAATGATGTGACACCGGTTGTTGTGACAGTTCAGGTTACCCTGGTAGCCGTTATCATCAATGTCGATGCTGGAGCTGAGCGACTGGCCGAACATCCTGAGGTCTCGACCCAGTGTGGATCCAGTAATCCTCTGAAAACACACACACACACCATGTTGGATATCCCAGAGCAGATGTGAATAATAATAATACTCATACACAGGTTTCAGTGTTGTTGGTGTTTGTACCTGAGATGGAGTTGGGGAGATGCCCTCCTTCCTGCCGTTGTAAATGTAGACGGCTCCTTTTAGATCGTCTTCCTGTGGGGCACCAATCGCCACATCTACACACACACACACACACACACACGTTATATTACTACATTGTGAGGACCTATAAACTGGTTTCCTTCCTTCCAGACAGCTCTTGCTTTCTGTTGCTTTCTCCATGAAGATTTCAGAGACTTTTAACTAACTGTTAATGGAATCTAATTGTTAATGAGAGGTCAGGTCCAAATTTTCTGAGGGGGGTAAAGAGTGTGTTGGAGAGGGACCTGGACCTCAGTATTGGTGGGAAATGTCTCACAGGATGAAAGCACTCATGATTAGCGCATGAACATGAGAAAATAACAGCATGCTCCTTTAATATTTAACCTGCGTGCTTTGAAGATGTGACGGCTCTGAAGGTCAAACACACACACACATATACACGCACAGACACACACATGCACACGCACCTACGCACATTCTCACACACACAGCCTTTTATATAGCTGTGGCAGATTAGAAGGCAGGTCCAGTTACAGAGCAGCAACAGTTTGTCATTACAGTTTTAATGAACTTAATAACACACTCCACCCCTCACACACACACACACAGATGGTGAGGGGGCTGCATATGTGAGGGCGTTGTGTTGAAGTCGGGGATGTTTCTCTGTTATCAGGAAGTGACAGTTACTGGTGGTGTGTGGGTGGCTTGTACTCCCTCGGACAGAGACCTGAACTCCAGCAGTAACTTTTATCACCACTGTTTAGTTCAGCCAGATAATATGACTGATAGTACTGAAGCAGCAGCAGTAATAGTAGTACAGGCTTTTGAAGTAATGTATCTGAATAGTAAAAATAATAATATGACTTCTGTTGGCAGTAGCAAAATGTATATTTGTAGTGGTACTAGCAGTAGTGGTAGTAGTTACTGTTCTTGGGAGTGTTTGGAGAAGTAATTATAGGCAATATAGTAGTAGTCATAGTAGTACTATTAGTAGTACTATTAAGTAGTAACAAACAAACACTATTAAGTAGTAACAAACAAAGGAGCAGCAGTGTTGCAGTACTATTATCAGTAATACTATTTATGGTGGTTGTAGTAGTATTAGCAGCAGTAGTATTAGTGGTATCTGAAGTGGTATCAGTAGTTGTAAGTAGTATTTGCAGTACTTATTAGTAATATCAGAGGGAGCAGTAGTATCTTGCTGTAGTAGAAGCTGTGTTACTAGCTGTAGTACTATAAACAGTAGAGTATAGTATTAGCAGTAGTAATATTAGTTGTCCTGTGTATACTTGGTCTGGTTTGACCATACTTAAAGCTGATTGGTCAGGCTGTGCTGTGTGGGTGTGGTCATTACCGGGGTAACCGTCGTCGTCCAGGTCTCCTAGATTGGCAATGGTCTCTCCAAAGCGGGCGGCGTAGGCGTCGCTGCCTGTCAGCTCAAACTGAGCCTCCAACAGCTCGGCCTGAGTCATTTTGTGAAGACACAGACAACACACGGAGTTTACACAGAGACAATAATGAAACCCATGACTGAATTCCATTTAGCTGCACCAGTTACAGGGTCCTGATATATGTTTTAAAAAAAACTCTTTGTGAGTGTGCTGTTGTCACAAAATAGTTTCCGACCAAACAGTTGTTGTCTGTAATTCTTCAGTCGGGCACCATTAAACATTTACAGAGGAAGGAAGAACATTAAGATGACATCATTAAGTCACAGATCAGTAGCTTTTAGCAGAGGAGCTCCACTAACCCACTCACTGGTTGTCAGCTGTGATACCAGCACATGAGTTCCTTGTTAAAAGCTGATTCAAAGTGAGAGCCACAGTAGAGTCAGAACGTGATAACTGTCACTCATGAGTGGCTGTGAGCTGTTAGCCTGAACTTGTGGAGGCAACAGACTCAGCCAGAATCAGAGTTTAACATCATGCTGTATGAACAGTAAGGCCTGCTGTATGTAATGAGGGGCATTTGAACGGCGTTGAGAGCTCTTAAAGAGTGAAGGAAACACACAGTCAGCGACTCCAACTCTTTAAACTGAACTGACTGAAATGATTCAAGTCTTCAAAGTCATTCATCATTTATAGGAACATCTGTCTGCTCACATCTGGAACAAATGAAAGCTAATTATGGATGGTGGTGAACCAACATAGAAAAACAAAAATAAATGTACGTCTGTGGAAAAACTTCTGACAGTTAGTAATGTGTTAGTATTTAACTGGGACACAGTGATAGACAGAAAAATCTGACCACACTGTCACTGTTTGTGTTAAAATGGTGCGTTCATGTGCTCACCTGTCCCTGGTTGATGTACACATAGACTCTCCCCTCCTCCCGGGTGACGCCTGTCGCCATGGGAGCGCCAACCAAAAGATCAGACAAACCATCGTTGTTCAGATCCACCGCGCACACACTGGAGCCGAAGTAAGATCCCAGCTACACAAACACACACAAGGACACACACGCTAACCGCTAAATGTTCCATTGTTTTAAATGAAGGATGCTAATGCTAAGTGGATTCTTACCTCTTTTCCAGACACTTCTGAGACGGCCCGCAGCATGTTATTGTCTACTGTGAATATGAAGACCTGCATATGACAAATACACACACACACACTAACTTCAACCATCGCGACTACTACATAACAGGACACACAATATTAAGAAAACCCAAGAACAACATCTTCACAACACCATTGAGAAGAAGTCAAGCAGGTCCAAACGCACACACATTCAGGCTATCAGGTGCACACACACACACACGTTCAGGCTATCAGGTACACACACACACACACATTCAGACTATCAGGTACACACACGCATTCAGACTATCAGGTACACAGGAGGTCTTACCTTGCCCTTCTTTTTGTATCGTGGAGCTCCACCCACCACCTCCAGAGAATCAGGACTCAGGAAGTGACCGGCTCCGACAGAGTATCCTGAATGGCAGCAGGACACATTTTCATACAGTCAGATTTTTGTATATCAAATTTGTGGAAATGTGACTTTTGACGGTTTTTGGTTAGGGTTAGTGTGGTTGACATGTAGCAACAGAAAGTAACACACACACACACACACACACACACACACACACACACACACACACACACAAAGCTCTACTTCCATCATAAACAAGCAGACTAAAGCTTGATCGTCAGCTCGTCGTCTTATCTTTGTGTCTCCGTGAGAAAAGTCAAAATGTTCTTCAACACCTTCATCTGAAGAACATCGCACCTTTCTGCTCACAATCCTGTTCATGCTCTTAATACTGAGACATCATGGTGCCTTGGTAAGTACACTCTCTCTATGTGTGAACACACATACAAAACGTGTGGTTCCTGTGGTTTCTGTCTTTTTGCAGCAAACTCAGTTCTTCAACATGTAACCCTGCTCTCTTCAGACAAGATTCAGAGAAACCTGATTCTCGGTTTCATGTGCAGTTTCTGCAGTTTGGAACAACAACTGAAGCATCTGTACCTTTTCTCTCCATATCTCCATATCTGTGTACATAAATCATGCCCTGGGTTGAACTAGTGACGAGATGGGATTAGGACTTGGTTTTTGGTCAGAGCGGTTAGAGACATGTACACACTCACACACACAGTGGTGATGAGAAAATGTTTCTTTCTGCTCAGTGTGTTCACACTGCGAGGTGAGGCGTCATGGTCATTTGATAAATTCACCCACTCTATGTGTTGAAATGCTTACTGTGGTTACTGTGTTAGTTTCAGTACTTCCTATGTATGTTTGAGCTCAGGTAGAAGGTGAGGACTGCTGGTATGAACTGTAATGTAACTAACTGTATGTGGAGTTTCTCCAGCATGAGTAACCATGTCATATCGAGCTGTGCTGGAATAATACAAATGCATTGCCTTTCCTATAACTCCTTCACAATAAAAGCATCCCACTGGGATAGGGAAAACTTTGACTATGAAGCAGCAGCTGGAAATGTAACTTGTGACTGAAGCAAGCCGATCAGGGACCATGAACAACCTGCCGTGTACTAGGTAGTATATCAGTACTACATATCAGTTACCCAGGTAGCTTTCAAAGCCGACAGTCCCAGCTTCGTCGTCCAGGTACAGTGACATCCCTCTGCTGGACGTGTTAAAGACCAGAACTGAACCTGTCCAGTAAGATGTCCCCGGAGCCCCCATGATGACCAGATCCTGAGAGAGATTTCAGAGCGTCCATCATATAATGCGACCAACATCTCTATCATACACATGACATGTAAAATCATTATTGTAACATTTGTCGGACATTTTCGACACCAATGTTCGGCAATGTTTGTTCTCTTTTTTTAAAGGTGAAAATGAATTTCTGCAAGACCACGAGGAGGAACAACGCTTCTCAAGTTATACACTCAGCCTGCTGGTGACAACAGTGAAGACAAACACGCCTGTGTGTCACTGACCTCTGTCAGGAAGTTGGAAATACCAGCCTGACATGACCCATAATCCACACCGAACTTCCACTGGTAATCTGCAGGACGACAAACAGAGACAGACGTGTGAAGAGGTGAAGGTGAATAAACAAAACAAAACCTCCTTTCCTCCTACAGCCAGACAGCTGTTACTTTCACACACACACACACACACACACACACACACACACACACAAATGAAAGAAGTGAGGCATAATCACAAATGAGAGAATGTCCTCAGAGACTAGCAGCTAAACATAGTGAAGCATTTAGCAGCTAAACAGACAGACGTATTTGAGAACATAAACAGAGCTGAGTGAGTGGAGGACACAGACACAATTGACCATGTTGTTCTGTGACTGCTGCAAGTTCAACATATCATCTTCAAAGCTGATATGTTAAATGTTTAGTTCACAATTTGTTTTGTATTGCAGGTTTAAAAGAAATAAAGAAACAAAACTTATTCAATATTAAATGTTGGCCACCCACTGAGCAGCTTGGTAAATCCTTAGACTTGCCTCATGTTATGTGTGTGTGTGTGTGTGTGTGTGTGTGTGTGTGTGTGTGTGTGTACCTCTGTAGCAGGGGATCATGGGTTGGGTATGACTCAGGTCGTTGCTGTAGCGGTAACAGAGTCCGTTAGGTAGCTTGTGGTTCTGACTGTCTTTGTTTGAGTAGAAGACGTTCTTCCAGCGGTGAGCACATGCCTAAACACACACACACACACACACACACACACACACACACACACACACACACACACAGCATGCAAACAACATGTGACATGGACTCATTACCGACAATAACACAAGTTAGCAGCACAGTGTTGTTACTCTCATGACCCATCTCACTGTGACCTTATGTGTGTATGTGTGTGTGTGTATACCCATGCTGTGTATTTATTTGAGTGTAAACCTTTAACGTGTCTGTCTCTGACTGCACTGACTGTATGCCATGACCCTGTGAACAATGACAGTGATATAACTCAGTCATATACTGCTGCCCGTTTAAGACATACGTTCAACGTTTGAGACAGGTTTTTGTAGTGGACATTAGCATTTCACGTTAGCACTGACTGAGAGAGAGAGGGAGAGAACACTGGTCATTGGTCTAGAGACATAATCAATGAATGAGAGTAAGGGAGTTATTTCCTGATCGTTTCACAGCCGTTATATTCAGCACAAATAGATACACCCCCACAGACCACCAGACATCTAAATGCATCCTAAGGGGGCAGTCTGAGGCAACAGGTACAAATATGTAATCACATAGTCACTCAAAACTTTTTAACTTTTGTACCTTAACAAAACCTTTTTGTGAATTTCTTCCTCTTTTATGTGGGCTTAAATTACCCACAGCGTAAAAACTTTACACCTACTGAAGAATACTAATTCTTAGGGGGCGCTGTCACAGCAGCTATATAACTAAAACTTCAATTTTCTTCCTGACGAACAGCAGATTATTGGTTGTTTTCTTCCTCGTCCACTTTGCCTTCACTATTGACAATCAGTAACATGTAGGAAGAAACACAAGCAGCCCCGGCCGGCCAATCACAGCTCATCGGTGGCCCCTCTGTCCCCGTGATGTGTCATGTTACATGTCAGTGGAGCTGTGTGTGAGATGTTACCAGGATGTGTCCTCCGTTGTCTCCAGGCTGTCTGGACAGACTGACTCCCAGCCACTGTTGATCACTGTCTGATTCACACGTCTTCCCACAGGTCTGCACCTCTGGACACACACACACACACACATAAATGAATTCAATGGTTTCACACCTTCACAGGTAATTAGTGGTATTTTACTGCCACTGCTGAGCGGCTGATAGCGTTCACATGGTAGACAGCTGAGTCTGCCATGACCAGACACAAAGACAGTATTTAGTCATGTGCTGTGCTTTATACTTTCTGGTCTGAGGAGTCCCGTCTGTGTTTCAATGCTTATCAAAGACCTGCTGCGTGCACATATTGATTGGACAATCCAGCGTGTTGCTAGATGAGGTTGCTCTACATGTAGTTTAATAACACAGCTCTACTGACGCTTCACAAAGGTCATGACTTTAAATAGAGAGTGCAGCTGCACGAGCCACTTTGGTACACAGTGCTCTGATTTTCTGTCGACTTCAAACACACTGATCTCTGTGAAGGATCGTAAAGTTTAAGTGACGGGTTACAGAAAGAGGAATATCATTATTCTGAGGTAGTGTGTTGTGTCACAGCTGTGCTGTAGGAGAGTGTGTGTCGTCACACACACCAGAATGCATGCGGTGGCAGTGGCGATGCTCAGCAGTGATGTTGCAGCGGTAAATAGCTCCTGGAGACTGAGCCAACAAACTGTGGGACGACTTTGCTACTGGAGCTCCAACCACCAACCTGAGAGAGAGATAGACAGACAGAGAGACAGACAGAGAGACATACAGACAGACAGACAGATAGACAGACAGACAGACAGACAGACAGACAGAGACTTAGACAGGATCTTTGTGTCTCTCCAGTGTCTGAATGGTTTCTGTGTGTGAAGCATCAATGAGCTTCTCTCTTTGACAAGAACGGGATAATTAGCATGCGCACACACAAACACACACACACACACATACACACAGACACTCACACACAGTCCTGCTGTGAAGATGGCAGCTAATAATTAAATAAATGTGAAATTATTGATCTCTGCAGCCCAAATGATGAAGTTTATGTTTTTTACCATTTAAAGGTCATAGTTTGTCATCAGCATTCTTCCATGAGTTTTTGAAATGTAGTTCCTCCATTAGTGAGGCCACCATACCCAAAAGTGTTAAACATAATAATTAAAGAGTTAAATCAAATTTATCAATTAATAAAAGTTGCTAAACACAGCAGGACCGTGTGATCAATAAATGATCCAAAGCAGATTAATAAAGGTTTAGTAGAGGATGAAAATAAGATGTCAGAGGCTCAATGGAGGGTTAGTAGGAGCAAAAGGAGCCAGAGTATCAATAGAGGATCTACAATAGATCAGTAGTGGATCAATCACAGATCAATATCCGAAAAACAGAACAGATCCAGACCATTTGTGAGCTCCATGGCGATGCAGCAGGACTGAGTATCCAAACATGGAGGAGGAGGGGCCACTGAACTCCAGGCTGTGCTCCTGATCCAAACTGTATCCTGCTGCATGATGAACCAGGACCAGAACCTGAACCAGGACCAGAACCTGAACCAGGACGAGGCTGCAGCGAACACACGCAGGGTCCACTGAGGGATGCATGACGGGGGACAAACTGCAGGACACCAGGAAGACACAAATCAACAATCAATAACCGTCAATACATAAGAGTCTCTGTCCTTACAAGCTATATATATGTATTATATATATGTATTTAATGAAGGAGCACCTTTTTCAGTTTTTAAATCCATGTCTAATTCACTTCACAGGATCAGAAGATCGGTCCCTCTCTCACATCTGTACAGTAAATATGAGGCTACAGCCAGCAGATGGTTAGCTTAGCTTAGCATAGCCTTTCAGCTAATCTGAAAATCAGCAAAGATGTGTATGATCACGTACCTGTCAATCAACACTGTTAATTCTGCATAACTTTAAGTCTTAATATCATTTGAACAGGTGAGTTGTATGTAAATTCACCCTCAGTACAGTTGACATGAACGGGGAAATTAGCTATAGAGACCAAAACTGTTTTTGTACCGGGCTGTAAACATGTTTATTTCTACTGTGAAGTTTTAACATGGGGACTTATAGAAACTGACTCGTTCTGTAGCCAGTCTCAAGTGGCCACTCGAGGTGTTACAGTTATTGGCACTTACGCACTGGCTTCATTTCCCAGCCACGGAATGTGCCGTGCTAGCTTAGCATAAAGACTGGAAGCTGTGATTAAACATTAATTTTTAGCTGTTCCCCCTGTATATATTTGGCTGCTGGCTGTAGCTTCATATTTAACAACTCAGACATTACAGCTGTATCAGATGTGTTTGAATCAGACTCATGAATAACTGACTCAGGCAGAAACTGTTGGAGGAACACAGTTTGCTCGTGGCCCCCCAAACTTCTTGGTCCAGCCCTGTCAACTGAACTCTATCTCTGACTCTTTTAATTGTTTTAAACTTATTAACATTATTCTTAGTTTGTGGTTCTTTTAGGGAGGTTAATTATTTTGGTTATTTATTTTTTCAGCCATGGACAAAAGCAGAACAACAAACGAGTTCATTTGGAGATTAATTTATTCATATAGTTATTATATATATTATATATAGAGATATATTATTCATTAATAAATCAATGTTCACTTTAAGATGGAAAATGGGCGCATCTTTTTTTTTTGTTTGTTTCTGTAAACTTTTCTTATTTGACTCTGTCAGCCGTTCGTTTCTGTTTCCTCTCATTTATTCGCCCAGTTTGAAGGTAACTAACGGGGCTACTGTACCTGAAGGTGTCCCGGGTCACAGTGGCTCCAGTACAGGGTGGATGGACTCAAAGAGCCGCGGTGTTAAATCCGTTAAATCCGTCTCCCTAGCAGTGACGCGCTCGTGAAACCTCCTGTTGCTCCTATAGGTCCATTAACCGCCTCGTGCTTGAAAGTTCCGGTGAGGTTCCCGGATTTTCGTGACAGAAAAGTGAACTGAGGTGAAATAGTGTGAGAGAAACTGAGGAGGAAAACGGTCAGAGCCGGAGTCCCTGCGAGTTTGAGATGAAGTCAATGAAACATGAAGGAGAGACCTCCCTCGCTCTGCGCGAGCGTGTGTAACGGTGTCTCCTCAACACCCCCCGCCTAAATTAAGCGCGCGAGGGTGCTGTGCACGCGCCTGTGTGTACACGTGCGCCGTAAGTTCCCCTTCACCGCCGTCACCGCAGTGTGAATGGAGACTGCAGTCACTCAACGGGCTACTACATTTGCCACACTGTACCTTTAACAGATTAGAGTACATGTGACAGTTCATGTTTTTATCTATGAAATGCTAACATAAACATGCTAACATGCTCAATGGTTTGGTTTTTTTTTTACCAAATAAAGCTCCTTCCCAAAATAACATTTAGTGTGTTAGCATGCCACATTTGCTAACTGAGGCTGGCTACAGAACATCTCAGGCTCCATAAGTCTCCATGTTAAAATGTCCAACTTCACAGCAGAAATAAACATGTTTACAGACTGGTACAAAAAACAGTTTCGGTCTCTATAACTAATTTCCCCATTCATGGCAACTGTACTGAGGGTGAGTTTACATACAACTCACTTGTTTATATTGAGGTGGAATAGGCAGGAGAGCCACCACGCTGAGCCCTCACATACACTTCAGAAACCTGTGGGTAACGTCATGGATACCACATCCATGTGTTATACAGTCTATGCAGTAAACACAATACAACTGGATGATGACAATGCCATTATTTTTGCTGTTATTTGCTTGTAAACTGAAGTGTCAAGCACACGTTGTTGCAGGGGGAAAGGTTGGATTAAATGGTAAATGGATTGTATTTATATATCTCCTTTCTAGTCTTCCGATCACTCCAAGCTCTTTCACACTACGATATGTCATTCACCATTCATACACATTCACACACTGATGGCGCAGCCATCTATCTATCTAATAATAATTAATAATTAATTTGGTAAATAAAATGGTGAACATGTTTAACTTTATATAACCTGTGAGCACATTAGCATGCTGACATTTGCATTTTCATTTTTAAACCAATGTCTATCATTGCTTATGAACATGATGAAGTTATAATGTCACATAGCAAACTTTTACTTGTCTGAAGACATGTCATAGTTGCGTGTACGGTACAGTGTACAGTTGGTACACTTCACTCACTGCATTTCACTGCATCAACCCGTGGGTGCACCCCATAGCTTTTAGCATAAATAATATATTATAAAATATATTATAAAAATGAAGCTTTGGACCACGTGAAATTTGGACATCCCTGCTGTATATGGTTCAGTTAGTCTCCTTGTTTTGTTTGTCTGTTACCCAGACAGCACAAAAGAAAACCCCAAGAGGCAGTACACAGAGATGAAACATGATTATAGAATAAAGTGTAAAAATACACAGCTTCAGATATTCTGTGTCGTTGGTGGGAACAGCTGTTCTGTGTAAATATTCACTCAAACAAATTGTGCAGAGGAACAGCTTCGTGTGATTGACGCTGTTTTAATCCAAAGTAACTGGACTCAGTAAACAATGACTTTCGAAGTAGTCCAGGGCTTTGATGCGTTGTGTAGATGATATTAACTGTGTTGAGCCAAAGTCAGGGGAAGAATATTTTTCCTGAAGTCACTGAAGAACTCAAACCACTCTGTGATTCATTCCAGACCTTCAACCATCAGTAAATAAACCAGAAGGACACCAAGGAAAGAAAACAGGGAGAGACTTCTTTTTTTTTTAATTTTTCAGCACTGTTTATTCACAGGATCTGTATGTTTTTTCATGCAGAGTTATCAGTTAAATACATATACACGATAATAATGAAGACTAACATTAGTACAGTAAAGGAATATAATGTGAAACCGTCTTCAACATCTGTATTCATCATCAGCTGTCATTCTGATCTGAACCATTCTGATAAAAATAGTTCCAGACATGGACAGTTGTGGAGCAGACAGACTGTTTGGGCGAATGTCGGACAGGAACTCTTCACCACACACACACACACTCAGTGTGTTTGTTGGTATTTCCTGTTAATGACCCTACAGTTATTATGTAGGAATCTGACCAGCTACTGTTCCCGCCCTCCCACACACTCGGGGAGTCCTTATGTCGGACTAGATCTTTGGAAAACGACCTGAAAACATCAGCGTGGATACGAGTTTTCAGATTTAAGTGTTTTTTGTTTGGACGTGATCTCACACACACTGACTGCCGTCCTGCTCATTCAGTCCTTTAGCTGTGTGATGGTTCCACTGAGGTCACCGTGAACCTCCGCTCAGCCTGCAATTAGGAGGCCAGAGGTCAGAGCAGATAGTAGATGGATGGGAGGACAGAAGACATGAAGAAAATAAGCTGAGGGGAGATAAGAGACGTGGGCTCTCACTTATTCCCACATGAAAGGTTTGAAAACATGCTGCTGCTGCTGCTAGGAACGAGGGGCAGCAGCTCAAACAAAACAACTGGTTGGAGTGGTAGTAGTCAATCACAGCGGTTGTGTTGTCAGTCATGCAGCCATCATGTGCTGATTGTTTCAGATGATACTAATAGTTCTGAAACTTCCTCTGTTCTCTTTCATTTCCCCAGTCCCAGCCCTCCATCCACTCCACACAAACATTATCTCTGTTTTATCACTCGTCCACACTAAACCAGTTCAAATGTTATCTCTGTTTCAGCCCTCCATCCACACTAAACCAGTTAACGCCTCCACCCAGAATCTACATGTTAAATGTTATCTTAGTTTCAGCCCTCTATCTATTATCTCCTACTTTTTTAAAAAAATTTTTTAAATCAGTCCACAGTAAACCAATTCAACTGTTATCTCACTTTCAGCCCTCCATCCAGACTCTACCAGGGAAATTTATTATCTCTGGTTTATTTTGCACGGAGGGTATCTCCATTTCAGACCTCCGTCCACACTAAATGAGCTAAAATTTATCTCTGTTTCAGACCTCCATAAACATTCTACCAGAGATTTTCTTTTAATCTCTGTGTGTGGGTGGAGGGCTAAAACATCTCTGTTAAGCCCTCCTTCTACACTAAACCTAACATTGGTTCGGACGTCGTCACTGTCATGACATGATTTGGATTTGATGCTGTCAGGTCGTCACTCTATCACAATACAAAAAGGCCATTTTTATGTTTTTTTGTGTTTCACTGCACACAGACTTCTGGACGTCTGGGACAAGAGGACTGTTTCTATTATTGATTTTATCATCTTTTATCATCTTTATATAAATGAGGTAGACAAAATGATAGAGACACCTGTATACAAGTATAACACAACATAGTTCAATAGCACCACCAACTACGTCCTTCAAAACTAAATATTAGAACTGTCACGTCGGTTTGTTGCAGGATTGTTGGATTACACTGCATTCATCTTAGCGTGGAGCAGCTGAGAATACGTACGTGTCGTCAGCCGGTCTGCAATAAATGTGAACTCTAAAAAACCAACATAGATTTCCTGTTTTACACTTTCCCAAAAAGCTGATGTGTCACTGTTTCCATGTCTGTAACAACCACAGAGGAAACAACTTTCTCAATACAGCAGCGCAGGATTCATAGTGGTCGTCATGACAACGGAATCACAGTCACACAGATTGACAGACAAACATCTGCATGGCCCATCTGAGACTTCAGGTGAGTACAGGGATCTGGTTGGTCGCTTTGTGGCGTGGAGTGGGAGCAACCACCTCGTCTTGAATGTGGCCAAAACGGGGGAGATGATTGTGGACTTCAGGAGGACTAGGTCTGACCTGAGCACAGTTTCCATCCTGGGTGAGGAGGTGGAGGTGATGCAGGACTACAAGTACTTGGGCGTGCACCTGGATAACAGACTGGACTGGAGATGCACCACTGAGGCTGGCTACAGGAAGGGACAGAGCAGACTCTACTTCCTGAGGAAGCTCCGGTCTTTTAATGTGTGCAGCAAGATGTTGCAGATGACAACAGAGCAGTTTCAGTTGGAGACTCCTGCAGCTCCACTGTAAGAAAGATACAGGAGGTCTTTCCTACCAACTGCCATAACTCTGTATAATGTCTGTGCAGAGAGAGGAGACTCATTCTGGAACAGTTGAGCTGGCTGATGGACATATTTTGCACAGGTTATTGCACGAGTCCATGTATATTTTTCTTATGTATATTTTATAATGCTATCTATCTATCTATCTATCTATCTATCTATCTATCTATCTATCTATCTATCTATCTATCTATCTATCTATATTGAATTTAAAGAGAACAGGGAACAGATATTAGCTGAGAATGGTCACTATTAATCATTTGAAAAACAGCAGCTAATGGAAGATTTGACTTTTTTGATTTTAATTTCACATCTCATTTAGTTGTTTCATTTTCTCTTGTAGGTTTGGTTGTTCAGTTTATGTCTAGTTATGAACTAGGTTTAGGTAAATGGTTGCTAATCTTCAAAACCTCTACAAAATATGAAATAAATGGAAAGAAAATAGAACCTGAAATAAAATGCAACAATTTTGTCAAAATAAGTGACAAAACAAACAGACAGACAACAGATCAGCAGATCAGAGGTCTGTTTGTCCTCTCTGCTCATTGACTTTCACATGATGGCAAACACACTGACTTAATGACACAGACGGTGTGTGTGTGTGTGTGTGTGTGTGTGTGTGTGTGTTATCTTCTTATCTGTGGTATGCTAATAGACAGCTGATCCCTGCTGTGTTCACATCTACTGATCACAGATCAGTCTGATCAGATACAGGGCTTTGATCTTGGAGTGTGTGTGTATGTGTGTGTGTGTGTGTGTGTGTATGTGTGTGTGTGTGTCTGGGGGAAGCTGTAGGGTCAGGAGGACACACGGAGTGATAGGGTGGAGAGGGTGGAGGAGGGGGCGTGGCTGCTGACATTTACTGAAAATGGGAGGAAATGGCTGTTTATTCCTCCACACACACACACACACACACACACACATACACACACACACACACACACACACACACACACTGACCACATCTGATACTGATGTTTATTTAAATTAAATCTTTCCAAACTGTGTCGCCATAACAGAAAACACTGGATTCTGATTGGCTGGCAGCTGTCTGTTTAGGAGAGTAGAACAGTGAACACTTGTAGCTGGTGAGCCAACTGCTAACACACAAGAAACACACAGTGAATTCACAGCTTATTCAAAAGATGCTGACTCCTCCTAACTGAACACTTAAGTGTGCACAGCATTCCTCTTTTGTAGAACAGTGTACACTCTGACAGAAGAGAGAGTGCAGCTTAAATCTTTGATAGTTTCCCACGATTTGGACTCTCAGTTCCCTCAAGAATCTGCTCTGTCATGACAGCTTTGTACGAGTCAACAAATTAGCGTGTTCACATTTACCAAAGCAGGTAACGGTCACTGAGGCTCATGGGAAGTGTAGTGTAGACTGACACAACAAACCACTGAAATTACAATATTTCTCGGAAAAGGAACAGAAATATAAAAAATATTTCTTAGCGATGGCCACAACACCACTCTGCAGTCTCGTTAATGATCAGGAGGATACGTTTGTTTTATTTTGACCCGAAAGAACCACAAAAATTTATTTATGTCTTATTTTCTGTCATATGTGCCGCCTACACATAAAAATAGTGTGCATCAAATAAAGATAGGACCTAAAACTTTAAATGTCAAATAAGACAATAAAAACACATAAGCGATCATCAAAACCACGAAAGATGCTTCCTATTGAAATACATTAGTTTTAATGTTGTCCTGAGCAGCACGAAAATGTTGTTCGTTCCGGGAGCACAAATTAGTACATTAAATTACGTGACAGTTTCGTGGGTTGGAAGTGGAGCCCACGTGTGAGTCTTTGCTGATTTTTAGATCACCCAGAAGGTGGAAGAGGCAGGACAGCCAACATGGCGGCAGCCAGGGCCACAGATTCTGAGCTTCAAAATGGCTCTTCAGAAACCTGCGAGTGACGTCACACATACGCTGTCCATTCTTTATACTGTCAGTGGTCTGACATCGTACGTGTCTTTACAATAAATCAATAACAGCGCTGTTTCTCACAAAGGCGTCATAACAGTAAGTCCGATAAGTGAAGAACCGTGAGCAGTCATGGGATCAGACAGCCTGTAAACAAACCAACAGTTTACTCAGACTGCAGACGCCTGAACTATCATTAATAATGCCTCATTGTACAGGAAAAGAATACAGGAGGTCATAGTTGAAGCAGGAAGTGGTGTTCACAACAAGCTTTGGTTATAATGTTACTCTCCAAATAAGGTTTGAATTCTTTGTAGTGAGTGGTGAATACAGGGATAGTAGTGAAGGAAGAGACTATCAAAATAAGAGCCAAGCTGTAATGAACTCCAACTTGATGTCATGTTTTTGGACAAGGGCTACCTCAAATGACCAACACTAATTCAGTCATACTCATACAGCAGGCCAGCACATTGTTCTCAATTTTTTTGGCTGTGTACGCCAAAAATTGATGAGACAACCCCCCCTCGGTTTGTTTCCTAGCAACAGTGATAAACAGATTCACTTCACAGATCCAAAGTTAGAGATTTTAAACATGAGGACACACACAGCACTGTGAAACTCTGTGTGTTTACAGCCTTATATGGACATGTTCCTGTAGCTGAGGTCACTGTCAGCCATGACATCACGCACACACACACACACACAGGCACACACACACACATGCACAACACACACAGATGAATATAGGTCAGTAATATAAACTGTAAAACACAGAGGACTGTAAATATTTTAGCAGTGATGTATTAGCAGTGACACACACACACACACACACACACACACACACACACACACACACACACACACACACACAGACCCCCTGGGGGGATAAAGAGAAGGAGGGGTTGTCTGAACAGCTTGTGACGTCTCCAGGCCATGATAACGTCTGCTAATTGGTTCCATCAGGCCTCATTCCTTGTCTCTGTGTGTGTGTGTGTGTGTGTGTGTGTGTGTGTGTGTGTGTGTGTGTGTGTGTGTGCTCCGTTCTGTCTTAATAGTCAAACGGTCTCACAGTCAGTTCCTCACAGCCTGCGGTGCTGGAGTTTGTTTTATTCAAAGTTTAAAAAAATGTTTTCTACTCTGCTTCCTCAACACGTCGTCAAAAAGGGAACACGATGTTTCCTGAAGATGGAAAGAACGAGGAAGCAGGCAAGAGGCACGCAGCTGCAGAGTCGGAGCGCAGCTCTCAGTCTGCACGTGGCCGCAGAGGAGAGTGTGACATCATATCCTGACATCTTTCACAGGTGGTGCAAAGGCACACCTTTATGACTCCAATGTGACAAAGGGAAGTATCAACAGGGCGAAGCTTCATCACAGAGATGCTGAGATCAGCTTCAGGCGGTGGCACTGGACAAGTGTGAAGGAGTGCTTTTACTTAGGTAAAGGCAGCATTGCCGTAGTGTAGGACTAGTCATGCATTCAAAGTTTTACTTGTGTACAAGTTCAAAAAGTATTCAGTATGCATCAATGCACATGCACAGTGAGAGAGGCAGCTGTGGCTCAGGTGGCAGAGCAGCTTGTCTGGAGGGTCACTGGACTGATTCCTTGCTGCCACAGTACAGTCGAAGTGTCTTTGAGCGAGATGCTTAACCCCAAATCGCTCCTGATGGCAATGTTGGTGTGTGAATGTGAGTGAATGGGTGAGATCTGATGAGCAGTTAGCACCTTGCATGGCAGCCTCTCCCACCAGAGTGTGAATGTGTGTGAGAATGTGTGAAAGTGTTGTATTTATATAGCACCTTTCTGGTTTACTGACCCTTCAGAGCGCTTTTACAAGTCCATCAAGTAGACAGTAGACAGTTAAAGGTAGGGCTTATTTGACAACCTGATATACTGCTGAGTAGATTAATCTGTGAAAATATCATCCATCCATCCGTTTTCAATAACCGCTAATCAATTTCGGGGTTGCTGGGCGACTGCAGCTAATCCCAGCTGGCACCGGGCAAGAAACAGGGTACACCATGGACAAGTCTCCAGTTCATCAGAGGACTATGATAACGTTAATGCTAATAATATTTTTAGACTTAAGTAGTAATAATTATTACAAGTGGAATAGGAAATGATTGAATGATGGGATATAAATATGATATGAAATATGATCACAGTCAGGTGAGATAAAAGCTGACACGTGCAGATCTGTCTGCAGCCTCCACAAGACAACAGGAGAGTGAAAGAACAGTGTCAGTGTTATTGCATTATTGTAATGTTTTTAGAATGCTTTCTCTGTTACACATACATTTAATATAACACACGCATCAACCTCCGTGGCTGTGGAGTGAAGCTAATGTTGAAGTACCAAAAACTGCAGTTTCTCAAATGTCCACTTGAGGCTGGTTCCAGAAGTGAGTCAGTCTCCATAAGTCCCCATGTTGAAATGTCTTCACAGCAGAAACTTCACAGCAGAAATAAACATGTTCACAGCCTGGTACAAAAAACAGTTTTGGTCTCTATAGCTACTTTCCTCGTTCATGACAACTGTACTGAGGGTGAATTTATATACAACTCCCCTGTTCAAATGATATTAAGACTTAAAGCTATGCAGAATTAACAGTGTTACCGCTGACAGATAGGTGCTGTTACAGGTGGCTTGTTTTAACAACCAGACATCATTTGGCCCTCATGTCCACTGATGATCCACATCTTTGCTGAAATCTTTTATTAGCTGGAAGGTGACAGAGGCAGCACTACCAACATGGCGGCAGCCAGAGCCACATTTTTTGAGCGTCAGTATCCTTGGGTGATGTCATCCATACGATGTCCATTCTTTATGCTGTCAGTGATGTAATATTAACAACAGTTACTTTTTTCTTTTGTCACTCTATCCCACAAATAAACCCTGAAACTTAATATCTGATACAGTATATTCATTCTTACAAACATTATCTATACATTTATCAGACATCGGGAAGTCAATAAAAGTTCTGCACGCCTTGCGTGGTAGGCTGTGCATCTAAGTGTGAATGTGTAAATGGGTGAAAGTGTTGTAGTTTTATAGCACTGGTTTACCGAGGGCTTTTACAAGTCCATGTGTGTAGTCCATGTGTGTAGTCCATGTGTGTAGTATATTTATCTAAAATACAACAACATCACAAAGTCAATAAAAGTTCTATAAAAAAGAAGTTGTGGTTTTACATACAGTGATGAGATCAGCCCAGTTTCAGGCTGGTCATCTGGAGTTAATTATTACTAATTACTAACACACATCAATATAAAAACATAAACAATGCACCAAGAACCTGAATTTAACAGTGACTTGTCTTTATTGGGGGTCAGTCAATGTTTTTGTCAGTTAGCTGTCCATCAGTACGTTTACATGCAGCAAGAAATTTGAATTTCTGATCGTATCAGATAATGATGCATGCATGCATAAGACCGGATCACTTGTCTGAGTATACATGCCGTTCTGAGAATCGGATAAGCGGCCGGAGCATGGCTGACTCCGTTATGCTAGGTGTCGCTGTAGTCCTCTCAACAAAGAGCCACTTTCGGTTGACCTCTACTTATCAGCGACAACAAACTATCTGACGGCATTCAAACAAAGATTACATACGAGGAGATTGACGATGCTACAGCTGCGTACTTTTCATGTATTATTTTCGTCATAATAATGCATATAAAAAGAACAACAGATCTTTTGGTTTCCGGGTGAAAGCCCCAGCGGAAAATGTTGCGCATGCGCAGAATGCAAAATCCGCTTCAGATCCGATTGCTGAGTATACATGGCATTAAATATCCGACTATGAACAAATTATCTAGGTGTTCTTTTCCGATTTTGAGATGTCTGATGTGGTCCAAAGTAGATCGCACTAAGGTGTTTACAAGCACTTTAAAAAGTCCAAACTAAGACAAAACTATGATCAGAAATTCGAATTTCTTGCTGCATGTAAATGTACTGCATGATGCCAAAGAGTCTTTTCTAAACAGCTCCAGCAGGCTTTCTCCGCCCTTTTCGAACTACCAGCAAAAATGCGGCGCTCATGGCCTCCATGGTGTTAAAATCTATTAAAACATATTTGTCCTTGTGACGTTGCCTGGCAACCAGTGGTCAAGAAATAGTCCAGCAGAAAACCCCCCTGCAACGCTGCAAAGTATCTTTGTTTATTGTACGGATGAAACTAACAGCGGGTAACGTGTTAGTGAGTGAGCGTTAAGAGCTGATGGATTCTGTTTGTTCCCAAGAACAATAATTCAACTATTCACACATGTTGAATGTCATATGTCTGCATAGCCGTGAGGGACCACATGATGATCTTCTGTCATCCGCCCAGAGAGGCTGCGCAGACATTTTGCAGACGTTTGCATGAAGCCCAAATTCTTATGACCGACAGCACATGTGAACATGTCTGTGGATATAAACAGAGCCGTTTGCATGTCCGCTTTGGATTATGCCAGGCCCCTGGGAGACAAGGACTGCAGTGTGAGCCTGAGTGGAAACATGGAAACATGGCAAAAATAGACGGAATAAAAAAAGAAGGTTGAAACATTTCAACAGGCAGAAGAAGCAAGGGAGCATGTCAGCTCAGAAGAGAAGCATCTCGAAGCTGCTTTTCTACTTGAAACTTTTAGTACATGAAAGAAACACCTTGTACTGCTGACAGAAAACAGAAAGTGAGAACTGAACTGTGATCGCAGACGCTTGAGTCCCAACTGTGAAACTCTGCGTAAATAAACTCGGTCCAGTGAACTGGGTCAGAGTTCATCTCATCAGTCTGTCTTATTTCAAATACAACGGCAATTAATGATCACAAGATTTTGTGTGTGTGTAGCCATATGTTGAATCAGTAATGGGCTACAGGCCTGCAGCAGTTAGACTGAGTGTATGTGTGTGTGTGTGTGTGTGTGTGTTGTCCCACAGGCAACACAAGCTGTTACTGAAGAAGATGCCTTCGGACACACACACACACACACACACACACACACACACACACACACACACACACACACACATACAGAGCACTCGGTCTTCTCTGTACAATCAAAATGTCTCCTGAGCTAAAATGAGTTTCACAAAAATACTTTCATGTAATAAAAAACATGTGATTTTAAAAATAGGGAAGATTTCCTGACATATTTTAGCAAGTCACATGACTCAGCATCTACGTATTTGTTCCAGTCAACAAATGAGCTCACGCGCAACAAGCTCCAGACTAAAACTCTTTTCAGACGTGGAAGTCAGACTCCATCTTTTTATCTTAACATGAACATGAAAAACAGATGTTTAAAAACAAAATTAAAAAAAAAAAACTATGGTAGTAGTCTGATCCATGATCAATAATCTGTCCCATATTTTCATGCTGAAGTATTTAAAATACAGCAACTTAACATCCTGTCGTCCAATACTGAGGGATTTTAGAAAAAAGGAAGTAACTTAGCTCCCAAATAACATGAAATTAATCAGGTTTCTCTGTGTTTCGCTTGCACACCCATGATGACGTTCATTATTTAAAGCTTCAACTGCAAAATGACTTACAATAATTAAAAAATAATAATAACCCATCAGTGATGCAGCAACCATGAAACACTCTTTATAAATATGTAAAAGTCACTTATATCTGAATATCATATCTGAAGGACAAAAAGCCGGTGATGTGACAAATTCTTTCCCAGAAAAGAGGGCTCCACATCTGAGTCATGACTTCCATGTAAAAGTGACCCAGGAGTTTATCCAGAGGCATGTAAACATGTAAAATCACATTTACATATAGAGAGATACATGTCTGAAAGGGGCTTTAACGTCTGTCAGTCTGAACATGTCCCAAATCTCTGAAAATAACTCTTAGTTAACACAAACGTGAAGACAGAAGCTTACCAGACTCCCCTCTTTTATGGTTTGGACGAGCAGACAATGATGCATTCAACTCATAAGATAAACACAGCTGGATTTATACTACTGTGTCAGGCTAGTGTGAAGGCTCAGACCTGTAACAACACATGAGAGCTGCAGAGATACCACATGGAGAGCAGGAGAGCTGTGACCGTGTTTCCTCCATGTTTGTGATACTGAATGAATGAATGAAAGAAGGATAGATGTGATCATCTACCACTCAGCGTTAAACTCTTTGGTGTTTAATGAAGAAACAGATATTTGATTGACTTTGGTGAAACTGGATCATATTTTATAGAGGTTGGTTTTCCCTCTGATGTCCTCCAGCTGCTCTGCCTTAACTCTGAGATTTACAGAGTTTTTTTTACAGAGTTTCCTGATGGACAGTGAAGTAAACTGTGACCTGTAGCTGCCGTTAGCTCATTTTGTTAGCTGGACTGCCCACACTGTGAGCTCAGATGTTCTGGCTGTGCCTTTTTCCCTCTGTAATCATCCTTCAGATTTATGTTTGAGTCAACAAAAATCATCTTATTTCCAACAAGGGTATGAGGTGGTGTCCTCAGACCAGCATCACTGGAACCTCACAGGACCCCTTCTCCAGATAAATTAGAATACAGATTATGCTAAACTATACTACTATACTATAGATTTACTATTTTGTGGCAGCTTCTTGCTCAGCCACCCTGCTTTTTGTCTTCTTAGCTTCATCTGTCTATGCCCTCTTCATTTTTTCCTCCTCTATCATTATGTCCATAGAGGCCGCTGAACCTGGTTACACTGTCTGCTCAACCAGCTCCTGTTCTGGCACATGGCTCTGCTCCCCATCTGCATTCCCCCTTGCCTCTGGGCTGAAAACCTCCTTTTCCCTGGTGGTCCAAAACACCTGTGGTACCAACACTAACACTCCCCCTGCTCTGAGCTCACAATCCAGGCAGCCTGGCTAACAAACTGAACTAATATTAACTAACAGCAGCTACAGCTGGCAGCAGTTTACTTCACTGTCCATCAGGAAACTCAGTAAAGTCAAGAATCAGCTGCTCTGCATCAACTCTTTGTGAATTACAATGTGATTTATTTATTTGATTTTGGCCGTTTTGGTCCCATTCAGTACTGTGCTAAACCATTTCCATAAACATCCCTGTCATTGTGACAGTAAATGAAGAATGTAATTCGGATTAGTTTAAATACACAATGAGATGTGATACCGTGTGACACGTCTATCTGTATTTGCAGAGGAGCTACAACAATGAAGCTCTGACCTCAGCTGGAACCTTGGACGTGGACGTGGATCAGAAGATGGTCCCATGCTAAACTCTGTCCTCCATTTTACAGGAGACACAGATGCAGAGTTTCAACCCGCAGCAGCTCCTTCCTGTCTCAAAATCCTTGAGGATGATGTCACATCCCGTCTGGAACAACAGCCATTGTGCTCCACAGGAAGTGAACTTCCCGCGAACAGCCCGTTCTTCCCTCCGAGGGTCAGTCAGGGCAGTGTGCTGTTGGACAGGAAGAACCATTATGAAGATGTATGGATGTAACACATTACTGTTACCATATGCTCACTCCAACGGGTCGTTCAGTAGTGAGTTAAACGAGAGTGATTTAAAGAATTTCACTCAGAAATGTGTCATGTGATGTTGGAGTCTTTGAGTTTTCTTAGAGTTTGATTGGGTGGCAACAGGGCGTGGCCCCACCGTGGCTACATCCGGTCCTTTTAAAGATCTGTGCCATCTGATACAAACTGCTTATGTCCACATAGTCAGCGGAAATGTTTAGCATTATGTAACGACACAGCAGGCTTATTTAACTAATATCATAAGCTGTCCCAGACTGCACGATCACACTTTGAATCTGAACGTTTCCTTCGTTGATATGTTTGTTTACTGCTGCTGAAAAACTGTAAGTACAGTTTCGTACAGTTTCACACGTTTCCCTCACTGTGGGTTCCATGGTTGCAATAGTTACGCGGGGAGCCATCATCAGCCGTTCTGTCTCTCTTTGGCGCTGCCGCCATGTTTACATTAGAAACAATGGAAGGAGCGGCGGCCTTTGCTAGCTGTCTGACAAATAAAACATTCCCCAGAGTATTATTAGCCCACACGTTAAATCAGCTGGATGGAGGCTGCAGCAGGGATAGTGTTTAGTCTGTTGTTCTTGGCCAGTGTTTCTCAAACTTTATATACTACATACCACGACGTATCAGGCTGATACTGAAACAAAATATTACAGGAAAATGCTAAACCTATTGAAGTAGCATTCCAGTTTTCTAGCTTAGTCTAATTTCATTTAATTTGAAAGTCGTGTACTATAGTACTACAGTGTTACCCCCAAATTTCACCGGGCATGGACGCCTGCAGTGATATGTGGCCTCGACAACTCCACAGGCTCTGCCGCGGTCCGGTTCAGAAGTGTCCCAGAAGCGAGCCTCTGCTCGGCTCCGCGTGTTCTGTTTTTTTGACGGACGCCGCGAGCAGCCTATTTCAATTTCCACAGAGCATCTCGACCGGGCGGAAGCCAGACACAGAAAAAGAGAATCTGGTGGATTTTCAAAATAAAACACCCCGTGCAAACTGCCAGTCGCAAAAACAGACAAAAGCGAAACCAAGTAACTACGTAGCATATTTACACATGTAGAAGCATATTTAAAGTACATAGACCAAGCAAGAAACAAAGTCTGGTGGGCTAAATGCTTTGGAAATGCTCCGAAAAACGTGGCAAGCAAAGCAATGTGATAGAGACGTGCCTGGTAGAACCAGTGTTCTGGCTACAATATCTATAAACATGGTGGTTCAACATGGCGGACTCTGTGGAGGAGGACTCATGGCTGTAGTCTGTAGATAAAAAAAAGGCTCATTTTAAGTTAACAAAAACATGATTCTTATTTTCAGGTCATGATACACTGATGAAAACACAGTTCTGAATATAAAATATTAAATCTCACACACTGGACCTTTAATATGTTGCTTGCTTTTCCACAGTCACAGAGCTGACACATGACTGTCTGACAGCTGACAGCTCCTGTTGTTATGTTGTTAATGTGTTTTTAATTTCACTTTTCACTGACACTGACACTGTTTACATGCTGCAGTTAGCACAGGTTACTCGGCTGGGGCATGGGTTCTCTCCAGGCTTCCTACCAAACACATGCAGTTAATAGGTAACTCTAAATTGCCTGTAGGTGTGTATGTTACTGTGAATGGTGGTTTGTCTCAATGTACCCTGCATAGGTCATTTGGGATTGGCTCCAGCCTCACTGTGAGCCTGATGAGGATCAGCGGTTAGAAAATGGATGGATGGATGTTTACATGCTTGTTTGTGTGTGCAGTGTTAAATGAATTCTTCTGCCGTGTCAGTACAGAGCTCTGAGGACTTTGTCCTGTCAGTTAACCTGCAGCTTCAATAAGCTAACGAGTGTCAATTAATTATGTTAATGAGCTGCAGTTAAAATCCTCCCTGCTGCTCCTGGAGGGAAACTGCTAGTCTGATAACGAGCTGAAGGCTGAGACACCATCTGATTGGCTCAAACTGCCGTTAGAGCCAGAACGTGTGTGTGTGTGTGTGTGAGTGTGTGTGTGTGGAGGGGGACTTCATCCTGAATTTTATCTCTCTGTGGCCCTGACATGCTTATCTCTGACAACTACACACACACACACACACACACAACCTTGTCTCACTGTGGTCTCCTGCCAAACCGGAAAGATCTGACTGCGTGTGTGTGTGTGTGTGTGTGTGTGTGTGTGTGTGTGTCTGAGAGATCCAGCTGTTGGCTTCATATCAGTAACCTCCTGTAGTGGGTGTGGGTGTGTAATGTGGGTTCACACTAATATCCTCCCTAATGAAGCTCCCATATGTGTGTGTGTGTGTGTGTGTGTGTGTGCGCGCGTGTGTGACAGGCAGATGGAGGACATCCTCCATCAGAACGAGGTGAAACATTATAAACCAGTGTGATGCGCTCGTTTTCTGATCGTAACAGGTGACGTGCAGGTGGATGCAGATTACAGTTAATGCAGATTATTAATGAAGTGACAGAATAATGCTCCGTCAGCGCCATCACACACTGTGAAGTGTCTGTGTGAGTGTGTTGTGAGGTGAAATTGGGAGAAGTGACACACTGTGAAAACCTGTGAGGGAACAAAATGAATTCATTCTTCTTCCTTTCATCCACTGCGACGTCCTCCTTCATTCATTCATCCTTAAAGCCTTATTCGGGATGGAAAAGCATGATGTCAGCATTAAGACAGAGACTGCAGTGTGATGTCTTACTGAGGCATTAACTCAAAACACACACACACACACACACACACACACTGACATTAACAGCCGCATTGTCTCCCACAGCTTTCTGACTGGTTTCCAACTGTTGATGATTCATTAACAGACTCTGCAGGAAGTGGAGCTCTTTCCCCTGATGTGTAAAATGTATCTCAATATGCTTTGACACATGGTGTCATGTGACGCATGCCGGCTGTAGTACATCACAGAAAAACGGTCCACCCCAAGGAAGAGACATCGTTTTGAAATGAATGAAATGTTCCTGGCACATTCCAGGACCGTCCGGCTGTGGTCACTTCAGATAGCTTGACTTGAAATGTCGTGGGTTTGTCTGTGGCATGAGGTTCAAACTGCGGTCAACACCAAACAAATCCCCGACATTACGCAACTACGCCTCATTTGTGACCGCCCTCCTGAATCATTTGTCAGTGGTTACCACTGTGGTGAAAGTTTGGTCAGGGTTAGGTCAAGCGGCAACCTCTGTGGCTGTCAAGTGCCAAAAACTGCAGTTCCTCAAACGTCTTGAGGCTGGCTACAGAACGAGTCGGTCCCCATGTTAAAATGTCCAACTTCACAGCAGAAGTAAACATGTTTGCAGCCTGGTGCTAAAAACAGTTTTGGTCACATGACAACTGAACTGAGGGTGAATTTTTATTGAAGTCACATGTTCAAATTATATCCAGGCTTAAAGTTATGGATAATTAACAGCGTGGTTGCTTAACACTGCACATCTTTGCCCATTTTTGGATTAGTTGAGAGCTGGTGGAGGCAGCGCTGGCAGGACGGTGACAGCCAGAGCTCTCACACACTGAGCTCCACAATGGCTCTTCAGAAACCTGTGGGTGATGTCACGGATAACACGTCCATTTTTATTGATACCATCTATGGCTGATGGTGTTGGCTCTAAAAACAGTTCATTAGAGTTGGACAGAGATCATGGTTTGGTAACTTTGTTGACAGTTTGGGAAAGATTTCTAACCAACTTTGCTCTCTCGACTGGCGATCATGTACAGACGGTCTGAACTCCATCAAGACTGCATACTGGACGGTTGAATGGCTGAAGAAACTTCCCTCATACTTCTCAGGTCGGTCAGAGTTAGGACGTTAACATAGTGACTGGACAGCTGTGTGGGGGTGAGGTGAAGTAAACACAGCTTGAACGTCTTCAAACTATCTTTTCATCTTTTCAACTACTGTATTTCAGTTATTAATGTGAGCACCTCCTGTAGGGGCAGTCTGAAAATGTAAATCATCATTGCATCTCTGGCTCCTGCATGATGATCAGCCTTCTGATATGGTCCTTCATGTTGTCCAAACATGTTGTACAAATTAGTCCTTCTCTTCTCTTCTCTGTTCCAGTTCTCCCTGTACTAATCTGCTGCACATGTAAAGTATGATGAGGTCAACAGATTCCAGTGGAAGAGATAGAGGACAATATCCAGCCCTCTTTTCTCTGAAAAATGTCAACATTCAGCTGAAGCTAATGAGGCTTCAGCAGCCTTTGACAGATGACTGTTGGTCTCCGCTAATCATCCCTGGACAGTGTTTCCCCATTACATCATAGTCAAAATCAAGAGGGGGATTATTACAGTGTCACTGTGCACTGCAGACATTCACACTCACACTCGAAGAGTAAGTTTGAAAAATGTGAGTGCATCCTTTAATAATGTGTCCTTTTGATAGGGGACATTGGTCCTGAGGTGATGAGCATTTTAGGGACTAACTTTTCTCTGAAAAAGACATCAGGGGAAAAACCTAAAATCTAATTGTTGATGTGTGTGTGATGTCATTCTGTACATATCCTCCTGTCAGGTGGCCTGTACGTACCTCCAGGACTTGAAACCCATGACTGGGGACAGACTGCAGCGTAACAGCAGTTCAACAGTGCAATGACCTCTTTCTACTGTTTCCTTCTCTCCTTCAGGAATCACAGAATCACATGGTGACCTGAATGCAACATTGCTGTCACACGACACACACACACTCAATCCGCAAACATCCTCAGGATGGTGATGTAAGTCTGTCAAACAAAGAAACTAACAAAGAAACAAAAAAAGGAATGTGTCCAACATATATGACCAAATATCTGGAAAACAAATGATAAGTCTTATAAGGTGAACATAGTAAACTTCGGTAACATGGGAAAACAATGCTAACACCATTTAAGTCTTGTCATTGTTAGCATATTAGCATATTACATGTATTTAGTCATTTAGCTGATGCTTTTTTCCAAAGCGACTTACAGGGAGCAATTTGGGGTTCAGCATCTTGCCCAAGGACATTTTGACATGCAGGCTGGAGGAGCTGGGGATCCAACCAGCCACAGCAACCCCATATTAATGGAGATTTCATATATCACTGTCTCATCTCAGTTTGCAGTAGCTGCTTTAAACTTGTCCCAGAAAGGTTGGAATTGAATCTCAAACAATGACATTAATGATACAATGCTGAATGTTATATTAATTATGGAAATTAGGACTATGTGTACTCAGTATTTTTACATATTCAGACAACTTTATAAATTACAATCATTGATGCAATTACAGAAGCAGAAGCACACGACCCAGCTGGGACTTGAACCCACAATCCCCAGCTCCGGAGGCTGATGCCTTATCCATTAGGCCACTGAGCCACTGTTATGAAGAAGATTGAAGATTAGCTACTGTTAGCATGCTAATACGCTAAGATGGTGAACGTATTAAACATCTGTGACATGGGTAAACAACGCTGCAACAGCATCTCCATATAAGCATTGTCATTGTTAGCATGTTAGCATGACCAGTGCTAACATGCTAAGTGAAGATGGTGACTATAACAAACATCGATAAACAATGCTAACAGCAACACCATGCATTGTCACTGGGCGCATGTTTAGCATGATGACATTAGCAATTAGTTGTCACAGTGCTGCTAGCATGTGATTCAAAGTTTCTAAAACTGTCATATGTCCGTGCTTCCTTTTAAGACATCCACACACACCACATTTTGTGGTGCCCTGGGAATTAGGGGTTCGACACCTTGCTCAAGGGCACTTCCATCTCGAGCTACCAGTCCACTCTCCACACTGTGGTCTGTGCTGGACTGGAACCCAAACCAAGTTAGCCTTAGCCTCCCAAGTGATGATCCTTTACTCACACACTCACACACACACGCCCTTCATGTAATAAGGTTTTTGTTTTTTGTGTGTTTTCAGTTTTTCTGCAGTTGGAAAAATACAGTCAGAGGTAAAAGGTCACCACACTGTCTGCTGCTTCCTCTTTTCGCTGGTTTTCGTTGTAACCACAGCGACTGCACAGAACTTCCTCTTTGCTTTTTTGACAATGAGTTACTCAGATGTGGGGAGATTTTTGGCATCTGTTGCCCCTGACAACAGATGTTGGTTCTTCGTCCTTTTCCGGCTCTCCCTCTTCCCGTCGTCACGTTGAGTTCACCTCTATCGAGGCCTCTCCTGTTTAAAGACGACAAAATAAAAGAGCTGAAAGCTGACCTCCTGTCATATTCATGTTTTAGTCCTTCACCTCTGTCGGAGAGAAAATAACATCCTGAAGGGAGGGGACGGACACACACAGAATCTCTCACACCCCGCCTTCCCCGCTTCCTCTGCATTGGTTGTCAGAAAGTGGGTCAATGTGACATCACCAGTTAGGTGGAGGTCTGGGTGTCCTGACCGATGACATTTTGAGCACGAGACACTTCATTTCCTGCAGGTTTTATTCACAATTTGTGCTTTTTATGCATCAAATTTAAAATAATCTGTCTCTGTCAACATGAACATAAACTAAATAAAGAGTCAGGATGAGTAAAACACAGCTGTTATATTAAGGATTAAAATATCACATCACAGATATGGTGAAAATATCAATCAGATTACATCCTCTATGTGTCCTCTGCCATTGTGTTGCTCAGACTTGGTAGTCCCCTGCTGAATGTTTCCACAAGGGGCCTTGAAAAATACTCAATACGCACTTATTACTTAATACTAATATACTTTTAATACTCATTCATACTGACAGAACTGACGCGCTCGTGGGTTCATCTGCCATCCAGATGTTTTGACAGTTGAACTTCTGGAGGAATACACTGACATTTTTCAAGAAGTGACAGACAACATGATTGCCACTTTAAAAGGTAGGTGCATTTCATTTATCCTTTATCCACTGGCTCCCAAAGTTGGGGTCGGGACCGTTACGGCATGTAACAAGGACAAACTATCTGACATCTGGGCATAGTGGGAGACACAAATCACTGATACAGTTGTTTTGGGGGTCACGGGATAAAAGGTTTGTGAACCCCTGCTATATCAGAGGGGTGTCAACCTATCCCTCATGTCTGTACGATAGATATATAGGAAAAAGATGTATGTGGAAAAAGATGGAAACACCTATAGCTTCACTGTGAAAACAGTAAAGTTCTGTTTTTTTAGTGGTAATATGCTATTCCTTGGGTCTTATATAATAAAAAGGTTGGCATGAAGTGCTCTGTGGCTTAGTTACAACTGCATGTAGTAAGCTAGTTAGCCTGCCACCTTTGCTGAGTGTCTTTCTCACTACAGATCCATGCACACTGATTCAACACTGTGGACAGAAGTGTGCTGCGCCTAGCTATCGTAGCTTTTAGTTATATGAACTAGAATCAGACAACCATTATTCAGGTGAGTTTAGCTATTGGTCAAACTTCATAATTCACTGCACTGTCCATTGTAGCAATCAATAATGTGATTAAGTCCAATTCTGTAATACCTGCCGAAAACGTAATAATTTTGACCATTTTGAATGTTATAAAGCCAATATTTTAAAAACATGTCAATAATGTAATAACGTGTCAATAATGTAATAACGTGTCAATAAAGCTCATTATTGACTTTGGTTTCATTTGGTGTCTTTAGTTTGCACTCTCAGCAGATTGTATCATTTTTTAAGTCTCACAGATCACTGGAAACAGTACAGAGATGTTTGCTGAATGTTCTCCAACATCTTTACTGTTCATCTGTTCATTCATCTCTCTCCCAGACAACCAAGAATTCTTCTCAACCAGCTGGCAGCTGCACACGTGTATGTGTGTGTGTGTGTAGAATCTCCATTATTTGCAGAATTCCCGTTCTGCTGTTTATTTTCCTGGTTTAAATAAACAAACAGGAAGTGAGACAGAATGGCAGGAATGAGACATCCTGTAAGGTGAGAGACCTGCAGCAATGACTTCCAATCACAGATTAGAGCTGTAGTGAGGTCACTTCCTGTCTGCAGCTGTTTTTTTTTTTTTTCTTTTCTTTCTGGAACACGTGAACGATGCAGCGAGTGGTGGGTCTGATGAACATCCTGTATTTATGCAAATGAAGGCTCCACTCCTCACCACACTCGGCAATGTTGATGACAGAGATGTTGTTGTTGTTGTTGTTTTCATCATGGTTGCCAGTAGCGATGCTGACATCAGGAAGAAGAACAGCTGGCGTAACTGGAGGCATCACCACAGCAACACAGACCCACAATACCTCTGGAGCAAAACAGCTGTTCTGTCCAGGGGCGAGTGGCCGAGAGACAGACAGAGAGAGAGGGACAGACATGATGGCATGAATTAGTTTTTAGGTTCTTACTGATCCCAACCAAGTTCCCATTAAGTCCGGATCACGCACGGCAACATGCAGCATCTCATACAGACTATGTAGACTAACTAGTGCTAAAAATGACAAATGATGTTACCTAACCCTAACCCTACACATTAAACATCTGCAAACCTATGGAAACTGAGAATGGCAGTGCTTTCCATGATGCCATTTTGTTGAGGAGACAAACCTTGTTATCTCGAGATAATGACATAATCAACAAAATGTTGATTCATCAGAAATCTGGTGCGCCATGCCAGCGTGTATAGATGGTGTCTTAAAAAACGTAGTGTAGCGAGTAGGTCAAGTTCATTACAGTTCTAAATGTTTCAGTTCAAGTAGACCTCAGTCAATAGACATCAAGAAACCACAACTGAGGGAGACCAACAAGAAAAAGAGAACTACGTGCAGCAACAACACAATGGATGCTATCTGCATGTGTGGTTCCCACCGTAAAGTATGGAGGAGGAGGTGTGATGGTGTAGGTGCTTTGCTGGTGACACTGTTGGTGATTTATTCAAACTTCAAAGAACTCACTCTGCAGTGACATGCTATGTGCTTTGAGCACAGTGGGACCATCATTTCTTTTAATATGACAATGACCCAAAACACACTTCCAGGCTATGTAAGGTCTTATTGACCGAGAAAGAGAGTGATGGAATGCTGCATCAGATGACCTGGCCTCCACAATCACCTGACCTAAACCCAACAGAGATGGTTTGGGATGAATTGGGCCAGTGAGCGAAGCTAACAAGTGCTTAGCATTTATAGGAACTGCTGAAAGTATTCCAGGTGACGACACTTTGTGATGTGTTCAAAGGTTCTGGTACTGTACATCCAGTAGAATTTGTATATTTGGACCATTAAACAAAAATGTAAAGAAGCCAATTAAAGAAATCAAAACAGATCACATACAGTGTTCTAGACAAAGCCAGAATAAATGACTCATCGTGTCTTTACTCATAATGACACTTATTATGATAACCGATCTCAAAGTTTCTCATGTGAACGGACTTAAACAAACAGAACTGAATCATTTCTAAACATTTCCCCCACAGATAGACGAGCTGACTCACAGCCTGAGGGGGAACGTATCAATACGCACAGCTGGAAAAAAACTAGTTCCACTAGATCAGCTGGGTGATGAAGTCACGGGGGTCGAAAGAGAAACGCTGGACAAACAGTGACGTCAAATGTGAAATATGAATCAGGACGTACACTGTGTGTACATAAATACCATGTCTAATTACAGTTTAAATTTATACTTCCTGTCCACAGTTCCCATGGTGACCGTGGGAGAGACTGAGGGGGCATTTAGTGACACACACACACATTCACACACACGTTTAGTACATTCACACAATTCTTTTCTGTTGAATCGCGTTGTTTTATGCCGCAGCATTCAGAGAATCTGCAGGAAGTTCTTGTCCTTGCTGTCTGGCATGTGCTGTTTGTTCATCATATTTTCTATGGTTTTTATTTCACAACATAAATATTTAAATGCTGTTAAAGCCTATTCGGAGTTGGCTGATAAAACATGAATGTGGATTCCCAACAGATTGTTGAAAGCACAACAAAAATACATTTTCATGACATGACATGACCTCAGAAACACTCGCTGGTAGCTCTGACCTCAAACCCAATATGGAAGTCTAGAATTTTTAACTGGTGAGGCTGTGATTAAAAGTGCAACATGGAGACTTCCTGTAAACAAACATCAGTTATGGTCAGTGCAATCATGGAACCCATTACCTATCGTCATCCGATGTTGCCCTCTGGGGGCAACCGGGTGGACTTCTGTGTGCTGCCAGCGGATACAGAATAGATCAAGGATATCCGGACCAAGACTTTCCTCTGCAGTCTGATTAGCAACTTGATATCCGAGAATGAAAAAGAACCCACACACATTTGGAAAAAAAAATGGAAACTAGAGCACTTCTGATGTCAAAATCTCGTTCCTTGCCTGCAGATCCAACATTTATGTGCAGATACCTGTTTATAGAGATTACATTCAGTTTCATTTGCCAATTTGTATCTAGCTTGCAGTCCCTGCATTTGTTGGTATACTATGGCATTACCTTGACATTTTACTGTTTATCACGAGAACAGTGTGAAACCACTAAGACTATATGTCACCTGCTGCGCAGACGATAAACAGAGTGTTCATCAGAGTGTGTCAGAGTGTGGTTAGGGTTAGCCTAACCCTAACCCTAACCCCTCAGTACAGTTATCATGAACGGGGAAATTAGCTATAGAGACCAAAACTGTTTTATGTACCAGGCTGTAAACATGTTTATTTCTACTGTGAAGTTGGATATTTTAACATGGGGACTTATGGAGACTGATTTGTTCTGTAGCCAGCCTCAAGTGGATGTTTGAGGAACTGCAGTTTTTGGTATGTCATGGCCAAGGAGATTGCCACTTGGTGCAAATGTATGTGCACTGGGGTGAAAATGTATTTCTTCTCATCTAAATGCTGTTAAAGCCCATGAGGAGTTTTCTAATAAAACAAGTGTGAATTCCCAACACACCGCTAAAACTACTGCTGAAAACACAGCTAAAAAGGACGTGACCTCTCTGGTGGCTACTAGAGGACAAAAACACCACAGGGAACCGTAAATCCAGACAAACATAAATAAGAATCTACAGTCCACTGCTGGCTCTGTGAGGCTTTATGCTCACAGACAGAAGCATGCTAACAATGACAATACCAATGCTGATGCTGAGTTTAGCATGCTAGCATGCTAACATTGAATGCTATAACAGTAAATTAGAGGCTACCTTATCTTATTCACTGGTTAGCGCTAAACCCTGAGCACAGCTGAGGCTGATGGGAATGTCACTAGTTTTGCAGGAAAGCCTGAAGGAGCAGCTACGAGAAGTGACGCACACAAAATATCAATGTATTTCATTGTAAATAAATTGAAAGTGTGTCCCTTCATGACATCAAACCACAGATTCACTTCTGCTAACGTTCATGTCTCATAACTTTTGCCATTAACAGTGTTCCATATGTGCAGCAGCAGGGGAAGAGCTGTGCATTTTCTGTTTAAGTCTGCGAGAAATGGGACAGGAAACAGGTCTGTGTGTTGTTGGTGTTTCAGCTCTATTGTTCTGTTTTGTCCCAGATCTGACAAAGCTAACTGTATTAATGATGAGGAGGCTATTACACACACACACACACACACACACACACACACACACACACACACACACACACACACAGACACACTCACATGCTTGTGGTGCAGTGTTTTGTTGTTGGACAGGAGAATGGAGCTCTGTTGTCACATCTGCAGCTCTCTGCATTTTTGTTCTTACCGAGTTTAAAGGTTATTTCACTGCTGGGAGGTCAGAGGTCAAAGGTCACCTCCTCCTAGTCCCGCAGCTGCTCCTACCTCTGATGTCTTAATGCTTAAACTTGAGTCAATGTTGAGGCTGCGCAGACAACACGTTTTTTTTTTTCTTCATCTCAATGAAGAGCAGACATTACTCAGAGGACTGTGGAGATGACATGTTACACAGTGAGAGAATGTATTGCACTGCAGACCCAGTTAACAGTTAAATACACAGATGACACTGAGGGCCAGCAGGCCCGTTGGAAGTTTGTCTGTCTTCTTTCTAGACCATCGTTCACCATTTCTAATACATTAAACGCTGTAGTTTTGCATGGTGTGTTTTTGGACTACCTGGGCTCAGCAGAAACAAGCTGTAAACACATCATTATTTTATATAGTTGATCAGTGTAGGACAGTGGAGTTTTAGAGCTTTCTCATTGCCGCTACAAGAGTGGTGAGTCTGAATAAAATAAGTGAAGTTATGGTGTGTTAAAACAAAACAATGATCTGAAGTGAGCATCATTCATAAAAGATGTATGGCTGACGGGACACATTCCTCATTTTATTCAGCGTTAATATGAAAATATTGATTGCAGAAGCTTTAATATAAACACTGACCCACACTCTGCTGGTCACAGTAGTTGTATTTCCGTTCATCCTTTGAAGGAAGTGGTCTTCAAAGGTGTGGCATCCGTGGGTTGCTTCATGGACTGTGAAGCTCTCACTGACTCCATCAGTGTTGTTTTCTCAGCTGGTTGAAGATGAAGTGGAGCAAACAAGCCATAAAAGGCTATGATCTAAGTTAACACATATTTTTAGTCCCGCATGCGACCAAAATATCCCATTAAACAAATTCAACATGTGAGAAAGACTGAAAAAGATGCTGGAAGTGTATCTGTAGGAACACAGAACAATTCTTCTAATCAGAGGTCAAAGGTCACATTATATAAGTTCCAGTTAGTGATGCTAGCACTGCTTACACAAGCAGACCCTGCGGTTTGCATCTACAATAAACTGAATGAGAAGCTTTATGTCTGATTCTGCTGCTGCTGGTTCACACATTCAAATTATTTAATCAAAAGTGAAACTGATTTCATTCAGGGGAATTCTTTGTCCTGCTGTGCTTGATGGCACATCTGGAGGTGCACTCATGATGACAGTGGAAACTAATGTACCAACAAGCCTGTACAGTATCAGTCAAAAGTTTGGACTCACCTTCTCATTCAGTTTCGGTTTTTCTTTATTTTTTATTACTTTCTACACTGTAGATGAACACTGAAGACATCGAAACTATGAAATGACACATATAGATTTATGTGAGGAACGTAAAAAGTGTGAGCACGCTCTTGACATCCCCTCAGGCAGATTCAGGAGGTTGTCACCTGGAATGATTTTCCTACTTGAAGGAGTTCCCATGTATTCTGAGCACTGCAGAATACTATGGTAGCATTTCTGGCTTTGAATTTTGAATAAATCGCCAAAAGTGTCACCAGCAAAGCGTGTCACATTTGCCTCCTCATTGTTCACGATGGGAGCCACACATGCAGATACAATCCGCTCACCTTCACAAAGACATGGCAGTTGGAACCAATATTCTCAAATTTCACTCATCATGTGTTTCTTGGCTCAAGCAGTTCACTTCTTCTTGTGTTGGTCTCCCTCAGTCATTGTTTCTTTGTGGCAGTTCAACCATAAGTCTCCGCTTAACAGTTGATATTGAGGTGTGTTTGCTACTTGAAATCTAAAATCTAAAACATTTTACATTGTTTACACCTTTTATTGTTCACCATATAATTCATATTTGTTATTTCATAGATGGATGTCTTCAAAGTTCATCTACAATGTAGAAATAAAAACAAACAAACAAACAAAAAGAAAAACAAAATAAAGGAAATCTACTGAAAGAGAAGATGTGCTCAAACTTTTGGTAATGTATAACCATGCATAATCATTAAATCATGCAAGAAAAATACTATCATCCCTTTTCCTTCCCCATTTTTAAAAACAAAAACTCAGATGCTTGTGTGGTGTAGATCAAACTGTGAAAAAAAGAGTTTAAATGATGTTTATTGATGCATCATCTATTTTTGTCACCACTGATTATAAATAATTAATCACAACCTCCACTTCACCTTCTGCCACATTTAGCATCTGTGGAACACATCAGTTCATTCAGAAAGCTGCTGCTGGAGTTCTGACAGAGACCAAGAGAAGTGAACACATCAAACCAGAACTCAAGTCTCTTCACTGTCATCCAGTGTGTCAGAGGGAGCGTTCAAAGACTTGCTGCTTGTCTAGAAAACTTTGTATGGCTTAAGACCAAAACTACCTTTTAGCATATGGACTGAAACAGCGTCTAATCAAACTTCCAGACATATTAGACCTTCTCCGACTTTCACAGCTTTTTACTAAAGTGTACTCGCTTTTCTATCCTCAATATTCACTGATCAGCTACAATTTTCAGACCACTGACAGGTGAAGATAATAACACTGATTATCTCTATAGGCAGCAACTGAACATTTTGTCCTCCAAGTTGATGTTAGACACAGAAAAATGGTCAAGCATCAGGATTTGAGTGACATTGATAAGGTCAAATTGTGATGGTTAGACAACTCGGTCTCCAGACCTTCAGCTCTTGTGGGGCATTCCTGGTCTGCAGTGGTCAGTCCCTATCAAAAGTGTTCCAAGAAAGGAAAAGTGGTGCACTGGCAAAAGGGTCCTGGCACCAAGACGCATTGATGAACATGGGGAGTGAAGGTTGGCAGGTGTGTTACGATTGACAACGACGAGCTACTGTAGCTCAAACTGCTGAAAGAGTTAATGCTGGTCCTGATAAAAAGGTGTCAGAACACCTTTGTTGAGTATGGGGCACACCAGTCAGGGTTCATGCTGACCCACCAACAATGGACAAGAGAGCATCTAAACTGGTCCTGGTCTAAAGAATTAGAATTTCTTTGACATCATGTGGATGGCTAGGTGCTTGTGCATTGCTTACCCGGGGAACACATGGCACCAGGATGCACTATGGGAAGAAGGCAGTGTGGATGCTTTGAGCAATGTTCTGCTGGTAAACCTCGGGTCCTGCCAATCATGTGGATGTTACTTTGACACATACCACCTACCTAAAGCACTGTTGCAGACCATGTACACCCTTTCATGGAACCAGTCTTCCCCTGATGGTGGTGTCCTCTTTCAGCAGGATAATATGCCCTGCCACAAAGCAAAGAAAGGTTCAGGGGGGACAGATTATTAGGCAGGTGATCATAATGTCAGGTGTCTGTATCTGTTCAGAACCAGTACTTTTTTGTATTTTGTAGGAAGTGAAGAGAGTCTTACCCTTCAACAGTCGATGAATCCAAATAGAATTAGAGAAGAGTTCTTTCAGAACTCAGATTGAGTTATTAAACTATTAGCTGCAGAATCTGATCAACTGGAACATTTTCATCAGCTTGTTCTCACAAGAATACAAACCTGCATGGAGAGAGAGAGAGAGAGAGAGAGAGAGAGAGAGAGAGAGAGACTGTGTGCAATGTTTATGCATGTTATACCAATGGGAATGTATAGAACAATGCAGCATCATAATAACTGAACCACATATTTATCACCTGCAGTGTCAGCCGTGTGTGTGTGTGCGATCATTAATCACAGCAGTGTTGTTGCTCCAGCGGGACACTCTAATCTCAGTAGGGGAGCCATCTGTTGCTCAACAGTTCTTCTTCTTCTGTGGTGATAGGAAACGCACAAGTCAAGACACACGAGGTGATAAAAGAGTGAAGATCAAACCTCCATCAACAAACGTATAACATATCTTAGAGAGAGAGAGCGCAGAGTTTGAGGTGACACTTTTAGCTATATACCTTAGATATATATATATATATATATATATATATATATATATATATACACACACACACACACATCATAAGGAGATTTAGCTAAGCCATACAAAAACAAGCTAGGCCTGTGTCTTGAGATGCAGTCCAAGCACTGTAAAGTACTTTACAACTTTATACCACCATGATGCCGCCAATTCACTCCAGAACCAAAAGGGAGAGGTAGAAAAAAGAAACTTTCAGACAGACAAGTGAAGCATCTCAAAATTCTCAGTCTTAAGGACTGAAGAAAGACCTCATGAGAACTGCGTGATGAGATCAACGGCACCAGCATCAGAAACTGGGTAAAGAAGGACTTGCTGGCAGAATAAGCGGCAAAGAAAGCATTACTGAAAGAGAAACACAGAGCGAAACACCTGAAACGTGCAAAAGAACACAAGAAATGGACAAAAGAAGGTTGGTATAAAGTGTTGTGGACTGATGAGTCCAAGTTTGAACAGTTTGGAGAGTGTATGTTGGACGAAGGGAGGGGGAGAGATATAAAAATGAGTGTCTCCCACCAACATTTAAACACACAGGGGGTAGTATTATGGTGTGGGGCCATTTCAGCCTCAGGAACAGGTGACTGAGTGAAAATTGATGCATCATGGATAAGAAAGTATACCACAACATTCTGCTGAGACACAGAATACCACCTGAAACACTGAAAATGATGGACTGGCCCCCTCAAAGACCTCAAGCCCATAGAGCAAATTTGGGGCGAGTTGGAAAATAAACTGGATAGATGTATTGTACATTCAAAGGAAAGTCTTTGGCTTGAGTTGCAGAAGGCCTAAGAGAGAACCATCTGCATGTTTCATTCTAATTATTAAATGAAATCATGTTTTGAAGGCAAAAAAAAAAGAATGATTAATCTAGCAAACAACTTTTTAATGTATTCATCTTCCATTTTGCAGTTCACTGCCAAGTTCAGCCTCAAACTGTTCAAAGAGAAGCGATAAGTGTGTCCGACTAAACTAAAGCAAGGGCTCCCCCTAGTGGCAGCAGCATGGAGGAGCACCTGCTGGACAAGTGGTACACCGCAGCAGCGAGCAGGGCCGGCCCTAGGCATTCAGGGGCCCTAAGCAAGATTTCCTTTGTGGTCAACACATCTCACACACTGCTCATAAGTGAATGAACACATGTGCACAATAGAGATGGACAAATCATTCAACTCAAATCAAGCAAATCTCTTGCTGTATTTGAGGGCTGGCAAACTGCTACAAACGGAACAATTTGTGTTTCACATCACATTTGCATGATAAGAATAAGCTATTAGAAGACTACAAATACAGTTCATCTAGGAGCGAGGATAAATCCCAAGCGTGATGATGATTTGCACACAGGACAATTCAACATACAATTCTATATTTTCATGAGGGAGGGGCTCTGAAGCTCCACTTTTTATTTGGCTTTAGACGTGTCACAATTATGAAGTTGAATATTGAAATGTGGCACTAATAAAAACCTGGAGCGTGGACATGTCAGTGTGTGGACAGCCTGTCCTTTCTCTTTTGTCCTGCATCTGAAAACAGCTTTTTTTCCGTTTTGTTACTGCACTACCAAAATGCTATGTTCTAGTACATCATTTCTGTTATCACTTTAAAATATTATATCTATAGTATATACAGTAACATTTCCTGTTGTATTCACACCTTGTGTCACACCCAAAATAAATGGAATTTCTCTGATATAACATTTTTTGTAGCTTCTGTCATAGCTAAAAAAAAAAAAAAACAATTATAAGGACCCAAATACACACACAGAGGCTGAACTGGTGCAAAAGTGAATGTACAAAAGCTTAGTGATAGTCAGGCAAGCTCAGTTCCAAACCAGGTAAGGCAGTTCAAACAAAAAAACATCGGTAAAGAGCAGCAATATCTAAACTTCTGGTTCAAGAAACCAAACTAAAAATCCAAAGAAGGCTGGGAAACATAAACACAAGGAAAGACTGAACGCCTGAACATTGAATGAAGACCAACTGACTCTGAAACCAAAGAACACACAGACTGAACACACCGTCATGGAAAACTGGAGGAAATTGCAACAACAACAGGAAGTAAAGTTAAAGACATGGGGGGGGGATTACAAAATAAAACAGGAAACACTGGGCTATAATATCACTGTAACTCTGACAGGGTCATGATATTTTTCTCCCTTCAGCAAGTTTCAAGGCTGTGACTCAGACAAACTTTTTACAGTGTGCTTTGTTTTGACATTACACATCTTCATCATACTCAGACAACATGTCCATCATTAAATTGGATTTGTGCCTCCTGCCTTACAGAAGAGAGAAGCAGGGCAATCATTTATTATTCATTTTTCAATGGGAATTTTAGTTTGTAACCAACGATTATGTCTCTGTCCTTTGCACCACGTTTCACAGTCAGTCATGAGCTTTGCCTCCAAAGATCTGAGGGTGTTTACATCCATAGATGAAAACTGTTCAGTATTTTACCTGTACTCCACCAATTCTAGTGGAACAAAGAAAATTGAACCAACAGACTTTTTCCCCAGCAGCCATTTTGACATGAAATAGCAGGTAAACACAAGTGTTTACCAATGATACTGATGAAGGTTCCATTCCATTTAGGGCACTTTCACACCAGCGCTGTTTGATCCTCTTTAAATGGACCAGAGTTTGTTTCCTTGCATAGTCTGGTTCGTTTGGACAGGTGTGAAAGCTCATCCGAACTCTGGCGTGCCTGAAAACGTGGGTCTCGGTCCGCTTGCGAGTGAACCCTGGTGCGGTTCTCTCACAGTGGGAAAGCGAACCAAAGATCAGAAAGCCAATCCATGCTGGGCTTTCTTCTTCCTGGTGCTTTTCCTTCCTAGTCAGTGCTTATTTTGGGCCCCCAAACGAGCAGCTGTTGTAACTGCATGACATTGTCTGGGCGGTTTGGTAAGCTCTCAAAAGTGCAACATGGAAGTGATGAAGGTGAAGGTGTGACATTTTTTTTGCCATTCCCCGCTCAATCAAACCTTGATCAGTATCATTGGTAACACCTGTGTGTCATGTCAAAATGGCTGCTGGACAATCTGTACAGGGAGTGACACCCTCTGTCCTTAGACCCTCGGTTCGAGTGAGGAAAAACTTACCCACAAAAAACCCTTTAACAGGGAAAAAAGTGGAAGAAACCTCAGGAAGAGCCACAGAGGAGGGATCCCTCTCCCAGGACGGACAGACGTGCAATAGATGTCACATGCACAGAACAAATCAATAGAAACAGATTTCTATCAAAAGACATTTAAAACACTGCTGTAATTAGTTGGAAACATAAAATACAGAGTCTGCAGTTGCTTTGCTGTTCATACACACACACACACACACACACACACACAGTGCTGGCAGCATACACTGAGTGTGAACACACAGACCTGCAGAAGCATATTGCATTCACAAAAGAGTTGGCTCCTTTTACTGAATTAACGAGGCAGCTCCATCCCAGGTACCAACTCTCAGCCCCCCTGAGCCTAACCCTAATCCCATTACCAGCCTGGAGCATGTTCCAGTGTCAGGTATCTCAGACCTCTAAGACCCAAAGCCCCTAACACTGGCTCTTCAGCCCCGTGACGGCCTCCAGTGAGCTCTCTACCCCCTAGACATGAGCCCCTGGTACTCTGCTGGAGAACCAGAGGGAGGCAGGTCGGTTTGGGCCGTGCCCGTGTAACCGGAGTGTTTTTCAATGACAATTCTCTGATTTCCCCCCCCCCCTCACACTGTCTCTTTTAAGTGGCAGTGTTTTGCAGTGTCACTGATTTTGTCATAGCTCTGAATTAGCTGTTTTGGTGTGCAGAGAAGGAGAGGAGCAAGAAGAGTATGATTTACATGCCGTATAATGAGACACGGCCACACGGCCATATGTTTTTATTTATTTTTTTCTCATTCTGCCACAAAGAATGGGTTGTTCTCCACAGCCCAAGAGTTCATGGAGCGCACACACACACACACACACACACACACACACACGCTCACACTCCAAGATATTTGCCTAAACACAGCTTGAGTTTATTATGATCCCATTTAATTTTAATTTCATTTCCAAATCTGTCTGTATGTAATGATACTAGTCCTACCACTAGGTGTCACTGTGCACATTCACATGTTTGATGTTCAGGAAGCGCAAGAGAGTGTCTACAGTGCTGCACGTCTTTTTTTCTAAACATGGAATTGCACTTGATATTGATGATTCTGAAGTGTTTTGATATTCAGAGCTTCACAATATTTCATAGAGGGAAAGAAAGCAGCGTTTTTTGCATTTATGGTTTCTCACACGTGGGGCTCATAGAGAGCTATAAATTATGACAAGCAAAACGCTGCTGTAGTCTATGACGATAGGGAGGGATTTTCTTTGAAATACTGAAAATATAACTTGAGTCTCCATAACTCCTCCGTTTGCCTCCAAACCTGAGGATGGAGACGTGGAGCCAGTGTGATTTTAAAGCTTTGGTGTAATAAAGGGACTCCTCTTTCTGCTAACAGAAATCAACGGGAAGGATTCTGCACGCTCAAGTGTATTCATTATGGTTTTGAACCATTAGGGAATCTAAGAGCAGCAAATAGTTTCAAAGCGTTGGTAAAAAGATCCAGCATGTTAAAGTGTGTCTGACGGGGGAGCTGGGGCAGGTTTAGAACTACTAGGTGATGTAAGAGTAGCTAAAGACAGGGTCAAAGGTTGGCAGAAGTAAAGAAGACCCTGAGGTAGAGGACAAGAAATATACTTCTCGTCCTCAAGGACATAACATTGAAACTAATTATCCAGGCAGAAGTGCACAGTGTGGGGGAGAGATTGTGATATTTCTGCAGGACGGCGTTTCAGACAGGCAGACAAACTTTAGAACAAAAAGAATAAAGAATCATGATAAAATATCCAAAAGAAAACAGAAATATCTTCAGCCTTTTAAAGGCTGATTGGAGCGCAGACAAAGAATGGTGTCATGAAGCAACAGGGGCAGGAAATGTGACGCGCCAAACAAAAGCTGTCTCAGTGTGTGAGATATGCAGATTTCTCCAAACTCGACCCAGCTCGGCGGCAGTGAAGGCGACCGCAGCGCCGTAAAGGCTAGAAAAGCTGCACCCGTTAAAATAGAAACACTCCGTCAAAAATTTAACAAGCCTCAGTAATTTATCAGTTATAGGTCCGGGTTTGGATAGGATCCCATGTGGGTCTGGACCCAGACTCAGTCTCATTCAGTCATCCTGCCTGTGTCTTATTGGACTGAGTCTGAATCAAGTGATTGGCTATATTTTCACATTTTCAAGTTCAGTTCTGTCGTTCAATATAAATATTGACATTTTCCAAAATTCGATGCACTTTTTTTCCTACGCTGCTCCCGTATCTGTTTGGTCTGGACTGGAAACAGGGTGAGAAAGCCGGCCTGGCTCTCTCCAAAGGTCAAATAAGCCACCGCCTACCTCTAAAACTCATGAATTAACACATCATATCTTGCTCGTTTAAGCTGATGGAGGTCAACCTTGCTGTGATGCCAAGCCTCGAGCTACACGCTTTCCACCGTCTATCCCATAGAATATAAACATGGATGAGGAAACCATGGAGGAATACACGTGAACACCTTAATGTATTGTCTGCAAATATAACACAACCCGTTTTATTTATTTATTTTTTTATATATTATTTCCAGGAAACGCGCTGTCTTATATTCCAGTCAATATGGTATCAAAGTTGTTCACAGAAGCTCACATTTCTTTATTTTCTCCCCTTTTCCAGTTTTCTTTCTTCCGTCCTCACTCAGCTGAACGACTGAAGCCGCTCCGTGCCGCAGATGGTCGCTCGATTTCTTTCAGTCTTCAGCACACAAACATGTGAGCAGCATCTTTTCTTTTATTAATACATTAATACGTTTCTCTTAAATGGAATTGTAGCTTGTTTGACTTGAAATACCTTTTATTTGCTTTTAGTTGGATTTTACCCCTTCAGGGATAAATAAAACATTTGAGCATCAAAATAATGCAGATCCATGAATATTTCAGCAGTTTCAGTTGTAAAGAGTGGATTTTAAAAACATTTCTATCCAGACGGAAAAAAAAAAAAACAGAAAAAATATCTACTGTGCAGCTTCTGAGGGCTGCTGCCTTCCTGTCATATAGTTTTATTACCCTAATATCAAAGCAAAAACAGCTGTGTCATTTCAGAGTGGGAAAGTGAGTTTCTCTTGTTCTTACTTTGAAAAGTAAGAACAGAAGAAAACTTAAGAATCAAGTCAAGAGTCAATTTTTCGTTATATGAGTCAATAAGCTCTGAAAAATTCAACTGTACTGATGAATACTGAAACAGTTCCACATGAACCTCCATAAACCTACGAGCTGTTGATTTTACATTCCTGTATGTGCATGATTAAATAATTGAGACATGCATGACTCACACTGTGAATGAGTCCGTTCTCAAGCTCTCGACTTGTTCCACCTGCTGGGCTTTGTTATATCTTACACTAGTCTCACTGCTACTGACCAAAATGGAAGTATTACAGCATTACCAAGCCACTAGAGCACCGTGTGACACAGTTAATTTTACCATGCTCGGCTCTTTGATGCCAGGACTGTGATGCCATTTTGATCCATACACCACCAGGAGCGTTTCAGAAGTCGCCAGACATTAACTTGCTCAGACTTGGTCAGTTTTTCTCGGTCTCTGTGCTTCTACGATACATCAGCAGGCTGTTTTGTTCTGCACAGGGTGTTTCATTTTGAAATTTGACTCTGTGCCGTTTCTGCGTCTGACTTTTGACCAGCTCCATCTGCTCTGTGCTGCTTGATGCCGTGTCCGTCAAAAATAGAACAGCTGTGCATTCTCTGCAGAGTGGAGAAACGCTTCTGGGATGCTTCTGGTGGGGTCACAAATATTGTCTAGAATGCCTACAATTAGCTCCACCAGTGGTGGCGCAGTGCAGGTGAAGCATATATTATTTTACTTTCGGTCAATACCAAAAGAATTAGCAACGCCTGCGGCCCTAAAGATGCACAGATGTGTAAAACAGTGAAATACTACTACATATTATAATATTTAGAGGTGTGGGCTCATCATGACTCAGATTTCCTAGCATAAGTGTTACTTAGTGAGCTTTAGAGATGTTGGTATACGTATTTTTCAACTTTGAACTGCCAGGCTAGCAGTTTCCACTGCTAAGCTATCCACATCCTATCCAGATCAATTCTTAAAAAAATATTCCCATTGTGAAGGGGGCCTACTTGTCAATCAGCTGCAGGAGAGACGTTTTTATTCAGCAGTGTGCTGGACCTGGGAGAGAGATGCAGATGGCAGTGAGTGCGCAGGAGGCACTGGACCTAGCCTGTGAATTTTATGAACACTGTCATAATAAATAAAAAAAGAAACTGTCCTCACCCACGCTGCTGTTTTGGTCCGTCTGGCACGTGACTTTAAACTCCACTGGGAGCGCTTCAGAGCGTTTAGCCTGCCAGACTTTGTTTACTTGCTCAGATTTGGTCTTTCGTTTATGTGCTTCTACATGTGTAAATATGCTACGTAGTTAATTAGTTTAGTTATTTCGCTTTTGTCTGTTTTTACACCCGGCAGTTTGCGCAGGGTATTTTATTTTGAAAATCTACTGAATTCTCTATGCTTTTTCTGTGTCTGGCTTCGTGTCAGCTCGAAGTGCTCTGTGTAAAATTGACGCGGGCTGCTCGCGGCGTCCATCAAAAATAGAACAGCGGTACATTCAACTTGGAACCGAGCGGAGGCTCGCTTCTGGGATGCTTCTGAACCGGACCGCGGCGGAGCCTGTGGGGTTTGATACATCGACTAGAACGGCTGCATATCACTGCGGTGACCGGTGGAATTGGGGGGTCAGTCTGTGTTGTCTGCTGCTGAGAAACCTTGTAAGTGCTGCAATAAATGGAACTGAACCTTAATTAGCATCACTGGTAACACCTGTGTTGACATACTGTATCATGTCAACATGGATGTCATCATTATTATCAGAGATGTGTGTATTATCGTGTTTTATTGTTAAATATTGGACTAAAATGTCTCAACCGTTTTCCGTCAGTATTTTTGTGGATTAATAAAAATCATGCAAACATATATACAAATGATGCGCCATCAGTTAATATTAACAGATGAAAGCAGAGAACAGACCTCAGTTTTATGTGGTGAGCTTTCCTATTAGAGCAAGCTGTTGCTGTTGATGCATCATTTGCATCATCTCCACCATCTGCTGCTGTGACTGTGGTGCTCTCCCCCTTTGCTCCTCTATCTTGAGCTATTTCAACTTCAGCTTCCTGTCTGAGCTCTCTATCAGCTTGGCTTCTCCCTTAAAAATGCAGTTGTATCATTCCCACATCTCCGTCCTCACTCAGCCTCTGTTTGATTTGGTGTGGCCCACCCTCTCCATCGCTCTCCTCTGCCTACAGCTTCTTCTGCTCTGGGCCTGATCTGCATCAGTCTTCCTCTGTTGTCATTACATCCTCTGATTTCTTCATCTGATTCCTCCTTCTCTGTTATTTCTTCAATTAGCATATTGAATTGAGCTATTTCCACTGATGTCTCCCTACTTTTCTCACCTTTACTAACTGTCTTTTGAATCAGAAACTTTAAATTGCAGGTCCAGGGAACTATCTAAGGCGTCTGCATTTGTAGACCAGGCCTTCCTTTCGTCCTCACTGACCTTCTTGTATCTGAAGGGCTCTGACACAAGTATTTCTCTAGTGAATACAACGTTGTGCTTGTCTGTCTACCCCATGGAGCCTCTAGACAGAGTACATATGGGCAGCTAGTTAGACGGTAACGTAATTTTGGATATAAAGTAGGTTATTTAGCTTATTCCTAGAGAAAGAACTAAACAAATTCAAAAGACTGATAACAGGTAAATGATATACTTCCTTGCCAGACACTCTGTTTTCTCATCATGACATTGACCTGTCAGTACACCATATCCTCACCACCCCAGTACCTGCATGCCGCCTGCTCTCCAAATATGTACCGTGTACAATGTCTCTTGCTCCATCGGGAGCGTGCACCTATCAAAGCTCAGTCAGCTCCTGTGGTCAGTTGAGTTTTGCCCCTGATGCATGGATACGTAGCCTGCTCTGCGATCCGGTGCTGCCGCATGTTACAGCTCACCTTTGGGGTAAGAGCAGTGATGCAGTGCAGTAGGTCAGTAAGCTCACTAATAGAGATGCCAGAAGTCAGTTAAAGTAGTTTGGATAGAATGGTTTACATGCCCATCCATCGAATTTACTCAGGTAATGATGGTGTTAGCTTCATTTCAATGACTTTGGTGTGTAGGTGATTCACGCCCTGCCCCTGAAGAATCCAACCCTCCCATGCGTCATAAGTGCTGGTCACCTCTCCACGGGAAGTGGGCCTCTGCTGTGCATAAAGTGCATGGGTCAGGAGGATGCGATGTGAGGTGTTACGGGGAAGCTAAATCGCTATCCATCATTCAGTTTGTACTCTGTGTGTGTCAAGACACACAAGGGGGGACTAATGAGGGAGAAAAGTGCATTTACCCTGTACATTATGCCATGTAATCTCATTATATAACATAGCTACATGGCAGTATGTCCGTTGGATGATTGTATACCAGCAGTCTGCGCAGCCAAATATCACAACCCTCAGCTGTGCAGGGGGGTTTGGAGTGTCGAACATGAAGATGAAACAAGGTGAATTATTTTGGTCTGGTTAAAGCTATAATGGGGCGGAACTGTTGCCTTACAGCAAGAAGGTTCTCAGTTTGTACCATGGAACCTTTCCTTGTGGAGTTCCCGTGTCTTTGTTGGTTCTTAATTCCAAAGTCCAAAGACATGCAAGTTAATTGGTGACTCTAAATTGCCCATATATGTGAATGGCTGGTGTGTCAACCCTGCGATAAACTGGCAACTTGTCTAGGGTGTACCCCACCTCCTGCCCAATGTCATTTTAGACCAGACCTCTGCAACCCTGATGATGATAAGTGATTTAGGATAATGAATGAATAAATGAATGCATGAATGAATGAAAGCTATAGAGAAGCTCAAATCTGGCATGGGTTGGGGGACATTCGGTGTGCACAAATATGATGAGAACTCAATGTTGATGAGAACCCAACCCTGGACAGTTAAAACGCGAAATGTTAACTAAACTATGCATGTGTATGCCATGGTGACTCAACACTTGTAACCGGATTTATGAGTAACAAAATCGATGAAGAACCTGCTTGTACAAATTGAACAAATGGTACAGTTGCAAAGGTCAGAGACTGCCCCGGGAAAAAAAAGAAAAAAAAAACTAGTGGAATGTTGCCATGTGTTAAACTGTTACTGCTACAAATTGGTACATTAGGAATGGGTGATCCATGAGTGAGGCTGGTGTTAATCGCTTAATTAAGAGAATAAATGTTGAAATAACAGCTGAGGTCCTGGGTGTAACTCGCCAGAGGATAAAGGGGCTTGAGAAGTCCAAAATAGGTAACCACTGAGGCAAAACAGGTGGTCTGTGAATAGAAATCGGGCTGCAGTGGTCCCATGATATTGGTGACAGGGAAGTCGAGTCTACAGGAATCAGACAATTAAAAATCTAATCCTTCAAGGCCAACCTTTGGCAGAAACTATGGCAGGACAGAGTTTCTGTGTCTAGTCAGAGCATCTCCAATGTGTATGACGATGTCCGAGCAGATCACTGATGAGGTTCTTATGCAGGTCTGAGCAGTAATCCCAGGACAGGCACAAATAAATATGCATTGACTGAAAATCTGTGTGTTCAGGTTCAGTTTGGTGAGCATACAGTACTTCAACCATAACCTCACAGCATGAGCAAAGTAACTCTCTTCCAGCGCTGCCAAACGACTCGAGCTCGTCAGTTTCTCCGCATAAATTCTCATCACCAGACATTTTGCAACCGTTTGACAAAAACTGAGATATGAGTGGTGATTCAGACGCATGCATCCAGATGACTGTTATTGTAACAGCTGTGAATTTTTCATCAGAGTTTGTTTGAACACTCAGCTGGCTCCCTGTTGTGCACAGACAGCTGCCTGGTGTCCGTCACCAGGGGACAAAACGCTCGTTACAGAAAGTGATTAAAGGTAATCATGAAATATTGCTCACCTTCACGCGACTTTCTGCTGAAGGACAGCGTGTGTGTGTGTGTGTGTGTGTGTGTGTTGGGCTGTAATATCATCCCGTAAACCCAGCACAGTGTTCAGCACACAGTATTAGTGTTGAGCCCGATGTGTGCAATTAACAGACAGGCTCATTAATGCCTAATCACCTCAAACATCGAGGTGTTCGCCCACTCATTAAATTCTCATTGTGCTGCGTTGTTTACAGTGTGGATGACTTCAGTGCAGCATTAGCACCCTGCATCATGTGGGACAGAGAGAGAGAGAGAGATGGGAAATTAAACTTCATTGGCTGCTCACTGTAGAAACTGTTCTGGTAAGTAATTCTGCCTTGACTCTCCTAAATGTGAATGCAATTGTCACGGCCTGTGCTCCTTAAGCCTGGAGCTGCTCTCTCTTTATTTGTGTGTGTGTGTGTGTGTGTGTGTGTGTACTTGACTGCAGGAGTGGAGTGGTGTGTGGGTGTCAGGCGACAAGCTGTAACCATGGTTAATCAACTCTGCTTTATATACCTGGGTTCAGCCCCAGCTCACTGCCACATCATAGATTCTGCTTTATTGCTAACCTGTGTTCTCCTTGTGCTGCCTCCTGCCTCCATTGTGTCCTGATCTACCTAACCCCTAACCCTAACCCTACCCCACAACCCCAACCCTGAACCTGAACACTCACTCTGCCTGGATCTCTGGAAACTCTCCGCCTGCTTGCCCACCCACCACCACCTTACTCGACTCCAGTCTCCACACTAACAGCTCAACCTCCCTGCCTACCCTGCCCACATTATACTCTTATCTACTTTTCTCGGAATAAACACTGACATCGTCTTCCAGTTTTCTGTGTTTGTGTGCTGCGTTTGGGTTCACTTCATTAGTCCTGCATAACAACAAATGTCTCTAAAGACGTAAAAAATAAATGGGCTATAGTTTCTCTTGTCCTCTTATCAATGTACCTGTTTCTAAAACCAGTCCTTCAACAAGAGATACCTGCAAACAAATGGAGTTACTTTAGACCCGCACTCACTCACCATTGTTGAAATTATGTAAAGGCAATCAGGCTGAAAAAGACAGTTTTTTTTAAGAGACTATGAATAAGTGTTGCTGCAGCATTGTTTAAATATCTATATATCAGTCCTGTATGATATTAAGAGATATTCTGTATGTAGCATATCCAATGTTAGTTAGTTAGTTTCCCAGGTATTTGTATCAACCAAGCCAAACATCAAGCAAGGTCAACGACACAAAACATAGCAGCCAGCTAATATTACTGACTAGTCCAACAGCAGTCAGTCCAGCTCGGCGTCTGTTTAGCCTTTTATTTCACCAAGCTCTCACCAACGACTAGTGACCAAGTGATTTATCAGGCAGCTCTAAAACCATTGAAAGCTTTACAAGATATTTATTATACTTTTTAGGATTTTGATCCTGTTTAATCTCCATATGGTATTTATGATTATAGAATCATTAAAGATGATAGACTTTCAAAAAAGGCACTCCTAAACTTCATGACCTAAACTTAACAGGAAGTCAGCCATTTTAAATTAACGGTTCTATTTCAGCATTACACTTTAACAAATTCCTCCTAGAAAAGTAAAGTAGGTCAGTACAATCCAAAGCCCGGAACCTTTGAAATGTTAAATTGCAAAGATCTTTAGATTTCTGTGTCTGCGTGGTGTGGTGATCTTGTGAGTTTTTATGAAAGTGTTCAAAGAAATGAGCGACAGCACATGAAGGTGTTAACTCACATACTGAGACGGGACTGAAACAATGAGTCTGCGCTGACTTCCAGCCACAAAAAGGACGTGCAGCACTGACTTGAGGGTGTAGACTACAGTGGGGTCAGATCCATGGCAGCTCATTTGTGATGCCACCAGCAACACGTGCCAACGCCCTGCTTATACATAAATTATTAATAACTATTGTTCTCAGAGGTCATTTCTAGAATTGATTGCCAATATTATGTATATCATGTCACATAAAATTGATGTTATATGTTGAAGAATAATTAGGTTCACTTAGAGAGCGGCAGATGCCGACGGTGGCACCGTGTTGTGATTGGAAGCAGTGTGAGAGTAAATCTCTAATACAAACATACAGAAATAATATGCAGTTAACTCTACACCTTGGTAGGCATGGTGGGGGGAAATTCTGTGAAGAAAATAGAAGCAGAAGTGAGGTGAGATAAAAGAAACTAACAGAGTCAATTAATAGAGAAAAGCAACATACTGACACACTGTATGACAATGGATTATTCTGCAAGAGTACCTTAGTCCTCACGTTTGGGCCCGGCAGGATTAGTGCTAATCTGTTAATGAACTGATCGTATGTTTGTTGCTTTTCCAGTGTTTGGATTTGCAGCTTTCTGTATCTCAAATTATAAACTGAGCTTCTGAGTTTTTAAACTGCTGTTCAGATGAAATGAGCAAATACCCAGAGACACTGTTTCCTGCAGTAAAAGGGGGTGGTTTGGGATGAGTTGGACCACAGACTGAAGGAAAGCAGCATCCAACAAACTCCTTCAAGACTCCTTCAAGAGGAAAAGCATCCCAGGTGAAGACCTCATGAAGCTGACTGAATCTGAATTCCAAGTGTGCAAATCTGGATTGAAAGCAAACTTTGAAGAATTTAAAATATAATATATATATTTGTCTCCAGTGTTAATCTACAATATAGAAAGCCTTTGGGTAGAATCTGTGTTTGAAACTGGTTGTTCTGGACCTCATACTCTGCAGCCTCTTGCCCTAGGGGAGGGGGTCAAAAAGTCCCTGTGTAGGGTCCCTCATGATGTGGGCTGCACCGCCTCAGCACCTGCTGATGTAAATGTCTTCAAAGGAAGGTGGACTGCTTTAAGATGTTGGAGGTGTTTATGGTCCACTTCAAGTCCCTGGAAATGTGGACTCCAAGATACGTGAAGCTGTGCTTCTCGGATGAATGTAACATGTAAGAAGTAACAATATTTTCCTTCTGAAATGTAATAAAGTAGTGATACAACGCAGCACAAAAATGGTACAGAGTTTCACCAGAAAAAAACAAAACATTAGTATCTGTATTTATGATAAAATCTCAATGGGCAGCTCTGCTACCAGTTATACACTGAAATTTATAAATTCAAGTATATACACATGTATATATGGTTGAACAGATGCACAAACATAGATAATGGTATACTCGTACATCCCTTAAATTTGTACTCGAGTACACTGCTTGAGTAAATGTACTTTGTTTCCTTCCTTGTCAGAAAAGTGGCAATGCTAAAATTAAATCAGCATTGAGGTTTAATGAGCCTACATCAGATTGATCAGATGGATTTGTAATTTTCAGTGAATGTTTGCTTGATAAGTTCTCATAAGATGACATATTCCACAGAGACACAAACTCAAAATCATTTTTAACAGTGTTCGACTGGATGTACAGTTTCACACACAGTGCTGGTGTTACTTCAGTCTAAACCAGGGCAGGGCTGACTGTCAGAGCAGGGTGGAGAACATAAAGCATAGACACCAGCAGAGAGGCAGGGGGTTCTGTCCTCCCTGAAGATGTCTCCTTATTAGCCTTGTTAGTGGCATCCACAGGCCTCAGCAGGACAATGATGGGACATCTGCTCAGCTCTGCTGGCGGCCACTGAGCCTCTTCAGAGGGCAGATTTGTGTTCTAGTCAGAGAACCCAGTGGGATCAACAGGCAGGAGGGTTACAGCAGTCGCATCATGGACTGGTCACACATATTTCACAGAGACACTGAATATCTTGTCCCCCTGGGGAGTGTCACATGCAGCTTTCATCATGTTCCCAGAAGTTGCGTTAATCTCACCCAAAGCCAAAGAAAAAGCTGCTGCTGACTGTCTCCAAGCAGAAACTGGACGCCAAATTAATTTTACCCTACAGTGTTGTGGCTGAGGCATGCTGATATATTCTCCACGAATAAAATACATGCAAAAGCATGGCTGCAATTTAATTCTTGTGACTGGAGCGAGGGAAAAACAACATGCAAACCATCACCAATAATCGAAACGAGAGTGTTATCAGTGCATGCAGACAGACCTTGAGCTTTCTGGGAGTTTCTGACTTGTGTTGCTGCAGTTGGATGATTTCTGGACCCTGCGAGAACTGACAAATGGACTGCAGCGTGGTGCCAGCGCTGTGACAAACATCACTTTGGCAGCTTCAAGCCAAACATTCAGCGGACGCTTTGTGCCATCAATAGCCATCGTGTTGTTATCAGTCAGACTGTGGCGATGGTTGTTATTTGTTTTAATGCTGCAGGCTGAAAGGCCTCCGATGCTGCCAGCTCCACACTGAATCAGTTTAATACAAAGGCGCACAAGCAGCTTTGGTGAATAATTGGCCACTTTTGCAATCCCGACCTTCTGCTTGCAATGATTTATGAACATGGAAATGTAATAAGTACACTATCTGCAAAGCAACCTCTGAAAGTGGAGTTCTCCACAAGCCTGATAGAGGATTAAAGTGAATTTGAAAACTTCCCCCTATCTGAGCTTCCCCCTATCTCCCCCAAGCGTTTCCATTTCCATCATCTGAGAAGAGTCCAACTAAGTTTAGCAACTGCTTCCTTACCAACCTTTCCTACATCTTCTCTGACTCTCAGAGGTCACTTGACCGAAATTGCAGACAGTTTTGACTTGAGCATACCTTTTTAGAATTCTGTTGAAACACTGTATTTTACAGGTCCCTATACTCATTTTCATTCAATTATACAGTAAAGCTTGCATGTCACTGTTAATTATGACATTTGCTAGAAAATGCAGGGAGCTGTGCCAGAAGGCAAAGCTCTTGATTTTTTCAGTCCATCCGCACTCCAACCCTCACCTGTTGTATGGTCATGAGCTTTGGGTAGTAACTGAAAGAATGAGATCGTGGATTCAAGCAGCTGAAATGAGCTTCCGAGCTCATCCTTAGATAGGGTGAGGAGCTCGGACATCTGCAGGGTGCCTGGAGTAGAGCCGCTGCTAATTTTGAGTCAAAAAGGAGCCAGCTGAGGTGGTCTGGGTATCTGATTAGGATGCCCCCACTGCGCCTTCCTTTGGAAGTGTTCCGTGCACGTCCAACTGGGAGGATCCAGACCCAGAACCTGCTGGAGGGACTACGAACGAGCTGCCAGGGTATTTAAAAAACAGAGAGTAGATAGAGTGATTAGATATGATATTTGCTGAACTGAGGTTAACAAAGCAAATTCTAGTAAGTAAGTAAGTAAGAAAAGTAACTAAGATACTACTCACTGAGTAGTATCTTACTTACTACTTAGACTTTATGAAGAAGTGGAAGAACTGAGGCGACCTCTGGGGAAATTAGATTTGACCTGTCCATGACTGGGCCGCAGCATTTCAGTGAACCGAGGTTATTATTTTTGAGAAAGAAGAAAAATCATATTTAAAATAAACCTGGGAGGGGGCTTCGGTCTCAGTGGTGATAACTGAGTGGCTTCAGGCTGTTTGTTCTTACAGAATAAACAATCGCAGTGAAAATAATTCAACATCTCTGCAGAGAACAAAAGCTCCTTAAGGAATCCTATCAGCCCCCCAATGTGTCGGTGAGCGAGAACTGACGACTTCATCTGATGACATATCCTGCACATCGAAACATCGGAACATCTTAAGTAGCGACAACAATGAAGAATATGGCAGTTACATTGAGGCCTGAAACAACAACTTCAGAACATTAGCTGAGACTCAGTGGGTCAGAAACATGTTTGAACAGGGTAAGTAAGTGCTTTTGACAATTCTGTTCATCAGTGGTCAGTTCAGTCAGTGGAGAGAAAGTGGCACATGATTCCAAGAGGTCTTCTGCTGGAAGGGTTATTGAAGCTTGATCAAGGAAAATGGAAGATCTATCACTTCTCTGTGTTTTTAGCATTTTAGTACTTAGTACATGTTTTTCGACACCAATCTCCATCTGTTTGTGTGCAATGACAGGCTTGGTACTACGGTTGAGATTAGTAAGTCTATTCGTACGTGAGGAGCCCACTTTATCAGTTGAACCACCAGGATGAGTATTTTTCTGATGGACATTGTATACTGTGAGCAAGTGAATTTCCCCAGTGTGAGATCAATAAAGTCTATCTTGTCTCATTTTCTGAAGAAGCTGGCTCGTCTATGTGACCTCAGAATAGTGACACAACTACCGTATGTCCATAAATGGTCATTAGTCTACAAACAAGGAAGTATGTTAACCTTTAGTGGTCTGACATTGTTCTCTGACTCTGTAGAGGCTTCTACGTTATGTACTTTTCTGTTGTGTCTATAGAGTGAGACAGCCATATCCTCTGGCCTCAGTATTACCATACCATTAACATTTCCCATGTAATAATCACTATAGCACAGAATGGTGATGTCAGTGTCCCTATAAAAATCCAGTACATATGCTTGACCCTGTGTATCCCCATATGAAGCATGCTAGAATAGAAAATTCCCTCACAGTAAGTAGGACATACACTGACTGATCAAATGGTCATATAGTTACTGTACAATTAATATGGTTTGTTTAACTGAAAATATGCCTGGAAACAACAAGCACATTTATAAACATATTGTCTTCAGAAGGATGATGGTGTGACACTGACTGTAGAACATAGAATCAAATTATATCTGTTATAGTACCACTTGTGTTTTGGCAGTGTCGCTTCTAAACAAATCACTGTAAAATGTGAACAAATGTATTTCATTTTTTGGTTTTTGTTCATTGATCTAAAAAATATTAGTGAAAAACAAAGACAAAAAAAAATTCAATTATAGCCAAAGATGTTTGATGTTTCTATCTGCAACAGAGTCAGAGAAATAAAGGTTTCAGTGAATGTAACAGTTCTGCCTCGGGTTTCAAACAACACTCAGGTTTCAGAATGCTTTCTTTTGGACGGTGCCTTGGGCCTGAATGGGTTAAATCATTAATCACACTGTAGTCTGTTGTAAATATCAACACAGTCCACCAACTTACTTTGTGCTTTAGCTTTAAGTATATCGAATATCAGGAATTAAGATGATGGCATTTTTCTGGATTTGCCTAAATCTGGCACAGTGTCACAGGAAGAGCCCACAATCCATGTCATGTGTCGGTGTGCACCCGTGTGTTCATGTACAAACATACAACTAACATATAGTCCAACCTTGACATGTCATTAAAGAAGAAATGCATTTCCAGCTCTATATTTTTATTCTTCTACTCTACTATTTGCATGATGCTTTGCATGATTCACATGAAAAGCATAAAGCTTGTGACAGCTACAGTAACTTAGCTTGGAAATTAGTAATATGGGGAAATGAATAATAACTAATAATAATAATACATTTTATGTATCGAAAGAGTTATGAATTTTATTTAGCAGAAATCCTCAAAGCATGGTAGAAGTGACATTATCTCAGTTATTTCATAAATCAAAGATGTCTTCATTCAAGGGGACTCAATAATGACTTAATATGCTTAATCAAGATGTCTGATTATACACTAGACATTTACCACTCTGATACATGTTTTGAGTTACAATAACAAAGAATATGTCACCCCCCAGGATGCAAATTTCAAACTGCATCCTTATTCTAATACAAAACTTTGTAAGTCTTAGCTTTGGTAAACACCCTTCTATCCCACTGAACGTCCAAACTGTACTTTATGTGTCAAACATTGTGCTGACTCAACACAAACTGTATTTCATACAGCTGTTTTTAATTCAACTTTTGCAACTAACATAAACCACAAAGTCTTCATCACATGTTCCCCATCTTGTGGCATTATTCATTTCTTGGTATTTTGGAATACCATCAAAACAAGTTAGATACTGAGAAGCAATCCCAGAATGCAATTCAAATCTAAATAAAGGTCCTGTCTTGGTTACTGTCTTCTTCACCTTCATCAGGACATATCTGGTGTTATTCTGCTACAAATTCATAAATAATAATATTTTTTGAATCAATTTCTTTTTAATTAAAGTTAGCTGTACAAACCCTGAATTAGATGGAAGATGAATTGTTATACAGTATGTCACTTCAGGTGTGCCCCAGGGCTCCGTCCTGGGGCCCCTCCTCTTCATCATTTATCTCCTCCCCATTGGTAATATCTTCCGCAAATACAGCATAAATTTCCACTGCTACGTGGATGACACCCAGCTCTATCTTGCCAGCAAACCCGCGTCCAACCTCCCGTCCTCCTCCCTTACTGACTGCTTGACAGAAATAATATCCTGGTTCACCTCAAATCTACTTAAACTGAACTGTGACAAAACTGAGGTTCTCCTCATTGCCACCAAATTAACATCCAAAACCGACAGTTTCTCTTTTGACATTGACAATTGCTTCATTTTCCCCCTCCCCACAGGTTAAGAGTCTGGGTCCTCGACAGCACACTCTCTTTTCAGTCTCACATCAACAACATCACCCGGTTCGCTTATTTTCACCTACGCAACATCAACCATCTCCGTCCCTCCCTTACTCCTCATACCACTGCCATCCTGGTTCTGGCCTCGTCACTTCCCGTCTGGACTACTGCAACTCCCTCCTCCTTGGCCTCACCCACAAATCTCTTCATAAGCTCCAACTGGTCCAGAATTCAGCTGCCCGCATCATTACCAGAACCCCTTCCATCCACCACATCACTCCTGTCCTGCAACAGTTCCACATGCAGTAGTATTAATATTTACATATTTTTATATTTAATAATTCATATTTAATAACGTGTATTAATCAAAAAATAACTTTTAAAACTTTGAGTTTTCATTTTACTGATCATATACATAGTTTTACATTTTCAAATGCAGGGTGGGGTGTTTTTATGTTTCTATGTGAAGCACTTTGTCTTACAGTATAAACGTATATTTATCTGTACAAATAAAGTCTGAGTGATTGATTGATTAGTACTGTGTTGTATTCGTAGTATTGTACTTAAGTAAAGGATCTGAGTACTTTCCAACACTGCAAGCACATCATGTTTAATTAGGAAAGTAGTTCATAAACATGTGAACCAAGGGCAACCATTTAGAGCCTGTTAGGAACTGAGTCCAATTAGCTGACAATGAGCTTTATCAGCCACCATCAGTAATCACTACACATCAGTAGACAGTAAATCAAACATTCATCAAACAATAACTACAGCAGTCGACATCAGACATCCTTATCATCCACTCAAGCTGTGTTTCTGAAGCAGTGGCAAAATGTTAAAAAAAATTTCAGCTGAACTAAAGCTTCCTTCTGAGAATTCCTTTTAAGAAAGATGTTCACAATTTCTTACTAAAATTCTTTATAAACATAACTCAAGAAACACAAGATAAAATGCATCAAACATAAACAGGGTTCTCAACTTTGGCATCAATGTCATTCATAAAAATAAACTAGATTTGGGTATAAACTTTATATTTTGGATTTTGTTGCCTCAACTCTCTACCAGCATCTGTTGGTCAGCTTTGGTTTGAGATCTGGAAATTTGTAGACCAAGTCAACACCTTGAACTCGTTGTGTCCCTCAAAACATTCTTGAACCATCACAGGGGCATTATCCTGCTGAAAGAGGACACAGGCATTAGGGAATACCATTTCCATGAGAAAATGCTCAGTGGAAAGTCAAAAGTCAAACATCCACATGAATGGCAGGACCAAAGAATCCCAGACAGAACATCGCCCAAAACACCACACTGCCTCCACTGTTCCATTATTGGTGTTTTTGGCAGTGGACAGGGGTCAGCATGTTTAGATCAGTTCTCCATGTGACCTCAAACCCCACCAGGAGCTTTTCAGAGGCAGAGCGTTTTGCCCGCCAGACTTTGTTTACTTGCTCAGATTTAATTGAATTTTTCCTGGATTATGTGCTTCTACCATGATTAAATATGATATGCAGTTTCCCTTTTACTTGTGTGTTAGACTTCTGACCCACTTGATCTGAGCAAGTAAACAAAGTCGGGTAAAACGCTACTTCTGAAATGCTCCTGGTGGGGTTTGAATTCGCATGGAGAATGGACCAAAATGGAGACGTGCCTGGTGGAGTTACGCCGTTATATCCCACCCAATGACAGGTGCCATGATGACGAGATAATCTCATTAATCGAGAGTTATTCCGTTCAACTGTCAGTTGTCATAATGTTACGGCTGATTGGTACATGTGCTGCTTGGTGGATCAGATCGATCTTCTTCTTATTACTATTATTATAAATGCATCAATACATACGTCACTAAACTGGACACATACAGTAACACTGCATGTACTATTGCAGCATACTATGAGTCTGTAGTTGATTTTGGTCATAATGTATTGTGAGCTCCATCAGTCAACCTCAAGACCATGACTCAGAGAAAGCGCACATATATATAATCAGTCTCTTGCTGCTGTCTTATGACACAATGAAAACCCGGCAATCATTCTATAAAAAGCATCAAAAAAGATTCTAACATGCTGCCGGCGGTGCTAACAGAAACAGTCACACACAAGGCTAATGCATTAATCAAGAGTACAACAGCGTCAATAAAATGTTAAATGAAGGATAATTTAGTGTTATTAAGGTTTTAAATGTCCCGGAGCTCTCGAGATTTGAGCAGAAAGTCTTTGCGGCCCGGTTCTCTGATCTCCTTCTGCTATCGTTTGTCTTGAGGTGTGACGCTGAGGAGCAAGGGGTATAGCAAGTGACAGATAGTTGTGGGAGATCGCTCCGGGGCGATCACACTTAAAAACATCAGCTGCTGAGCTGTCACGGGTTGAGAGGCGGCTTCTGCTCCCAGGTGCTGCTGAATAAAATAAAGGGGGAGTCTCTGGGACCCCTCCCCCCTCCTCCCATCTCCACACCCAGCGATGCAGCACTAACAGGATGGGCCTGTGAATTACTGCACTGTGAAAGACAGGTACAATTATCCCTGAGTGAGCAGTTTCATAATGCCCCAGCGTTCTTCTCTGCACAGCTCCTCGTATGAATGTTGAATGAATGTGTGCAGTGCTAATAAAATCTGCATAGCCTTTATTTCCAGCTGCAAATGAAAAGTGTCTCTGCGAAGCAAACAAAGAGCAGAGGAGATGAAGAATCTGCCGAGCCACACACTGACACTGGATGTGTCAAAAAATGATGAAGGAGCACTTAGAAGACGAAAGCCCATCATATTTCCAATGGGATCATAATCATTTCTGCTGTGAAAGTCACATCAATTATTTACTAGTATGCATAGAAGCCAAGCACAGTCAATTAAATATTGAGGGGTTACATATAATTAGCACAGCAGTTGGCTCTACAGCTAATTTATAAAAGATTTGACACAGTAACAACAAAGAAATGTAGATGATGAGAAGTGGAGTACTGTGCGTGGTCATTTCAAACACCGTATGACTATTCAACTTGTGATCAGCACTGTCACAATTCAAAGACTACATGCTACAAAAAGTGCAGTAAATCAAGTCAGAATATGTAGTCTCAAAGAACCAGAGAAGTTACAGTGCAACAAGGACGTGCAGTAATAAATACTTTAGTTTACTAGCTGTAGAGGGGATAGATTCATGTCCTGTTGTTGGGAGTGTTGGAGAGGCAGTCCTCTCTGAAGGGCTGGAGGTCTTCAGGAGGTTTTTGAAGGTAGAGATCTAGTAGGACCTGGGACGTTCCACCAGCAGTGAACAACTGACGAGAAAAGTTTGCCCTGAGCGTACGGGTGGCAGAGCCAGGCATCGTTCATTGGAGGAGGTAACATGTCTGTATAAGCACATTCAAGAAGGTGGGCGGAGAACCAGAGACTGCTTTGTAGTCAGCATTAGGGATTTGAATTGAATGTGGGCTGCTACAGGTAGCCAGTGGAGCTCGAAGAGCAGCAACATGTGACCTTTTGAGTTGATTTAAGACCAGGCGTGTTGTCACGTTCTGGATCATCTGAAAGGGTTTCACTGTGCAGGCTGGGAGGCCCGTCAGGACGTTACAGTAATCTAGCGGTGAGATGACAACAGCCTGTATCATATGGTAGAATGCTGAGTCAGGTAAGGCCTGATTTTTGTGATGTTGTAATATGTGAAGCAGCACCACCAGGCGACCGAAGCAATGTGATCAGAGAAGGTTAGTCAGTCGTTGATCTTGACTCCTAACTTTCATGTAACTCTTGTTGAGGCGAGAGATAGGGAGTTAGTTTTGATGTTGATGCCAGTTGATTACTTATATAGGTTTTCTGAAAATGTGTTTTTGAATATGCAAATGAGGCGTTATCTAATGCTAATGCTTGGCAAAAGAGAAATTACAAAGCGTAGTGAAATAAACACCTAAATGTGTTCTTTACATTGGTATGGTATGGTAAGTAAGTAAAAAAAAGAAATGAATCTTGGGTAAATACAATGTCTTCTTTATTGAGGGCTTAGCAGCCACATTGAGACAGAGAACAAAGGGTGTTAAACAACATAGGACCACAGGTGATCAAAGAAAACATGAAAATGTAAGACCTATGAGAAGATAACGAACGTAAGAGTGCTTAAACCTTCTTCTAACAAACAACAAACGTCTGCCAACTAATTACAGGTTATCATATTAATTCACTGATCAGCCAACTGATACACACAGTTCTGTTTTTAATATGTGGAGAGATGAAAAGGATAAGATGCTTGAAATAAGACAAAGCACTTTTGTACTTGTCAGTGTTCATCTAAAACAAAAATTTAATTCTGGTTTCAAGCATTAAGTCAGTGAGAACAGGTAATAACATCTCAGTAGCAGGTCATAATATCTAAACAAGTGGAATGCTCCAACTTTAAAACTGCCTGGTAGAATAAATACCTCTCGTCAGGCTAAAAACAAGCATATATTCCCTTTATTTAAGATTTAGGACAGATGTTTTTGGATGACAGGGAACATGCATGGACATAGTCTGGTGTCTACTCTTAGAATATATACTGCACTATTATGAACAAAAAGATGTTTTAAAGAGGGTGTTTGCACCTCTTTTCACCTGGAGTGTATACTGGCCCTGCACATCTCCTGTGAATCAGACTACTTTAATATTAAATAATTGCAGTCATATGTTTGGGGGGAAACAAACAAATCAATTAAAGTGAAAAGAAGGAATAGAATTATTTGATGAAAAAAATGAAATCCATCTTGCATTCTGCTTCAAAGAAAACAGACAATGATGAAATGACATTTTCTAAATTCAACACCAACTATTCACAGAAAAATAATCATTTGTCATTTGACATGGGATTTCTTTTTTAACTGTCAAAACATCAATTCAGTATATTCTAATAATCAGTTATAAGTAATTCTAATTAACCATCCATCCATTTCCTTCTGCTTATCCGGGGTCAGGTTGCAGTACCAGCAGGTTTAACAGGCTGGCCTGACCTCTCCCCAGCAACGCATTCCAGCTTCTCCCGGGGGATCCCGACGTGTTCCCAGGCCAGATTGACTATATTGTTGGACGTGCCCAGCACATCTCAGAAGGGAGACACCAAGGACGCATCCTAATCAGATGCTCTAATCACCTCATCTGGCTCCTTTCATTTTGAAGGAGCAGCAGCTCTACTCCGAGCTCCTCCCCCTATCTAAAAGGCTGATCCTGGCCACCCTGCAGAGGAATGCTGAATGGACTGTACTCGCCTTTCTTATCTTCTGACCGCTCAAGAGGCTTTAACACTACAAACTGTATCTCATTCACACATGTTCACACACTGATGGATGGCTACCATACAAGGTGTCGACCTCTTTGACATGCAGACTGTAGGAGCTGGGAGTTGAACCGCCGATCATCTGATTAGTGGATGACCTGCTCTGCTTCTGTGAGGAGGTGGTGAGGAAACTCATTTTGGCCGTTTGTATCTCCTTTCAGTCTCCGTTTGGTACAGGCCAACACTGCACCAATCTGCCGGTCCATCTCACGCCCCATTTTCCCATCATTCCTTAACAAGATACTTAAACTCACTCACTCCTGACCTGGAAGGAGCATGGCCTCAGACTTGGGGATGCTGAATCACATCCCTACTGTTTTATCCAGATTTATGATGACCATAAGGGTCGACGTTCCATGATCAACAAAAGGAGCAATCAGAATTTATATGGAGCTTTAATGTCACTCAAAAATAAAGGTTGGACTTGTTATGGAATTTTCTATTCTTAGGTTACACAAGGTCACGTGTGGGCCTTGAGGTTCTCGGCAGTATTAATTGTTTGGCTCCGACTGGCAACAGTAGGTGCCAGTCTATCTCAGATCTGTCTTCACTCTCTTTGATACAGCCAGAATAAACACAAGACTCATTTTATTGTCTTTAAACTTGCTATAGCTCCATTAGTGTGACAGGACATGTCGTTTTTGAAAAGTCATCATCTTGTCTGGCACACCTCCAAGTTTGGCACTTTTATTATTTGAGGGATTTAGGAGTCTGTTCAGCTCCAGGAGGTCTCCTCTTCGTGGAGATTCAACAGGGTCATAAACTTTTGTATCAAATTTTGTGTCCTGAGGGGGACATTCATGCCATAAATTGTCAAAATTGTATTAGTTTTATGGCTAAATATCTGCAAACCAACAACATTTCTATCAGCCTCTGCTCTGCTTTGTTTTAAGTGCCAATTACTTCATGTTCACACAGAAAACTAAGAAAGTGAACGTAATAAACATTATCTGATTAACACAAGCATGTTAATATAGTTATTGTCAGCATGTTAGCATACTTAGCTCTAAGCACTTCTTGTCACGATCTTCATCTCCAAGTTCAGTTCATTCATCGTCTCTGCCATGCCAACTCCACCGGATAATCACACACACCTGCTACTTACCTGCACACACACTTGTTTCTCATTGGCTCAGCCACTATTTAAACCCCAGATCTCCACACATTCACTGCCAGACAGTTCTCAGATGTTCCTGCACTCACTGTTTGGAGTTCCTGTTGCTGGCTCGGCCTGTCTTGGACTCTTTCTCTTCACCTTTCCCCTGATGAATCACCCTGCCTTCTGAAACCCAATCGACTTTGAGACTCTGCCTTGAGTTTTTTGACTTCTTCAGTCTCTGTGCCCAATTGTGTTTACCTGAAAAACTGTATCCTGTTTTCTGCAAACCTATTGGAATCTGTTTCTTCTCGTCTGTTTGACCTCCTGCCTGCTTCTTCTGGATTTAACTGGCTGTGCTACTCTCTGCTGTACCCTATTATCTGTGTTGCATCTACATCTGAGACGTTACAAAACAAAATGGCCAGACATGGACCCAGCATCACCACAGACTAACGTTGAGCAGCTTAAGGATCATACAGCATGACCGGTGTATGACCACCACCTTGGCCAACGCTTTCTGTCCAACCTGAGGCACACAATGAATGCATTGGCCATTCAGGTGCAGTTACCAATTCGGCTCCTGACTTATCTTCAGTGCCAGCTGAGCCCGTATGGGTTCCAGGTGGAGCGCCTGTTCTCCATGTCATCCCCGGAGAAGGAAGCCATGGAATACCTCAACGACAGTCCCAGCCAAGCCCCGCATCAACACAGGTGTTTTCAAGGATGATTTTTTGCAGTAGTACTACTTGATTTTCTGCTTAGTGCTTAACAGAGTGCACCTTCTCATAATATACATGTTTTTTTGTTTTTTTTTTAATTAAAAAAAACAATGCGACTGTCTGACTGAATCTTATTTCATTGGTTACATTTTACAAAGCAGCTGGCTTGTGTTAACGTGTAGACCTACAATGTAGCCAACAAGCTCGTGTTCAGGAAATGTTTGTTACTGAAACAGTGCAGGCCCGGTCCAATTGCATAACTTTTTGTGTTTGCAGAGCCACATACCAGATTAAATTAATCTGTTGGCTACGACTGAATCACAGCTGTGGTTCTGTGATATCAGCACCAACTTTGTCGTCAGCATTGCAAACTGAGCGTTCAACCTCCCATGTACAAGTTCAAAAGATGCTGACAACCTGAAATCCTCTTGTTCTCCTTCAGAGTGTCTTTGTCCCAGCAGACACTTTGACTCATCATTGTGTTAAAAGCACAGGTGCTACTAATTACATTAACAATGACTCTATTTTATTCAAGTGTCCCAGTAAATCAATGATGGTGCAGCAGTGAGCCGGCGTGAACGATAACAGGACCCCGAAAATCAGCCATCAGCATTTTCACACGTAGCATCTGTGTTTTTCTACCGTGACGTGTCAAAACGTCCTCGGTGGAAAAACGTCTCTGCATGGAGATGAGTCGATGAACCGCAGCTGCTGGGTTTACTTCAGGAGCACAGAGTCGGAGAGCAGCTCGTCAATGCAGAGCCAACAACTGGCAAAACAACAAGCACGGCTTCTATATCACATTTAATTTTTAATTTATGTGACTGACTTTGTCCTCTGCTCATGCTGATATCGGAGCTCATTCATTTGGAGATGTTTGTGTCTTTGGAAAGCCTGCTTAGATATTAGTTCATTACTCAGGGACTATCTTAAATGATCAATCTGTCCTCGGCTAAGAGCAGAATCTATACATTGATTCTATACATATTTTCACAGCAGCCATTTTGACATGAAGAAGTTCCATTTATTGCAGCAGAGACTTTCCAGTGAGCTGATATGCAGCACAGCAGCACCCTGACTCTGTCCGACCTGAACGGAACTGAACCTTAATCAGTATTATACAACAAGTAGGTCCGACCGAGCAATCTGATTCGTCAACTAGACATTCAGAATGTGCTCAAATCAGCAAGACAGCACACCTGACTCATCCCTAAAAATATTATTCCGCCATCTCCACATTGTCACATCCTGAAAATATAAACTACAACATGTAAAGAAATCCATCGATCTTTGTTCAATACATTTTGACTGTTGGACTTTACAGCGCTGTGGAGTTACTGGAAATGTTTGGATCATCCTCCATCAGCTGTGCCGGTGAGTCACTGATACAGCGCTAGCGTCAAAATAAATATGAAGTTCATGGACTGAGGAGCCAGATCTGTCCATGGAAATATATATTTTTCAGCAGATGGCTTAGTCACTACAAGACTGAACTAGCAAAGCAGTTTAGTGTTTATATGCGCTGTTTATTCAGTTTGAGAAACTCCACGATCTCTTTAAGCTTTGATTGGTCGTTACTAAGGCTTGGTCTACTTGCTGGAGTAGTAAACTGGGTTTCATTACATACAGGAGACTATGTAGGCTGTGACTGTTTTCCAGGTACTCAGACCCTGTGTGTCTCCATAGAAACGGAGATCAGAACAGAAATGGCGAGCAAAGAAATGTTTATTTTGAGAGAAAATTGCCCCCAAGCATGAAAATCTTTTGATTATATATTTTATTTAAGTTAGTAATTGTTAATAATAATCGCAATGTTACACTCAAGGGTTGTGCTTTAACTTAGCATTGACACGACAGTGATGAGGTCAGTGTCACTGAACTGACAATAAAGCACACCCTCGTGTAATATTGCTTAATTAATGTTCACACCTGTGTGTACCTACTATTTCGTATCAAAATGGCTGCTGTGAAAAAGGTCTGTTGTCTTGTTTTATAGCACTGTGTCTCCATGGAACATACATATGGACCCAAAAACACGATCTGGATCGCTATGGCAAGAAAAGTAGGACAAGTTTATTCAGATGGATGGTAGAAGCTGAGTGAGAAGATCCAGAGACAGACTGAGCAGAGCTGGAATCAGCTTGACGAGCAAGCAGGGGGAAAAAAACCCAAAAACAAGTGGACCACATACTTGACAGAACAATCTGGTTCTGTTCAAGACTGGAGTGAAGATCCACTGTAGAAATACTGAATAAGATTGTAATTACTGATCCATGAACAACAATGTCATGTTGTGATTGGTTGCAATGATGAAACTGTTCCTCATCAACCTCTGCAGTATTAAAGACTGGTTCACCCTCCCAGACTCCTCCAGATCATTCAGTCTTCTTTTGTGGTAACAAACACTATCTAAGACCAACTCTCTGCAAGTTTTGGACTCTAAGTGTTTGACTTTGATTTTTAACTGTGCTCCACCCAGCTGCCACGTCCAGCCCTGTTTCATCCCTTTGGATCCCTTTGTCTTCACCTGTCACTGCACATTCTCCTCTGATCAATAAACCATTTAAACTTATTCTGGTCTCAGACTGTGTTTGCACTTTGGGTCTGCTAAATGGTCAACTTAACAGAGGAGGATTGTGGTGCAGCTAAAACCACTTTAAGATTCTCAAACGGGACTAAACAGAGTTTAAAAGTTTGTAGTCTTAATGTGTTTTGACAGCATTTCAATGACTTGACTTGAAATATGTATACACTTTGAAATGTAGTCATGCAGTCCTTTAGAGATTTAGATTTTGAAATGTAAAAATAAAAAATGTAGTAGGTTTAAAACAGACACCTTTCCAACTGCAAATCACCAAAACTATCTGACTTAATATCAAAAAATATCAAAGGTCCATGAGTAAACTGTCTGTCAGGTTACAGCTGAATATTTGAAAATCAAATGTAACATACAGTGGGTGGTGCATTTATACAGCTGCTAGTGAACAGAAGCCTCTGCTTCTCAGTTCTTGTTACCGTGCATGTATATCGAGATACAACATGCAACAGACCTTTCTCACAGCAGCCATTTTAACATGAAATAGTAAGTTAGCACAGTTAGCACCAATGATACTAATTAAGGTTCCAAACAGAGTCAGGGTGCTGCTGTGGTGCCTGCTGGCTCTGCAGGAAAGCACCTGCTGCAATAAATAGGATGGAACCTTAATTAGCAACACTGGCATCAAATCTATGTCATGTCAAAATGGCTGCTGTGAAAAAGGTCTATTTTTGAGTCAAGGTGTCAGGGTGACAGGGACATGATGGATGGAGGAGGACGGAGTGTTGCCGGCCTGCTTAGAGCAGTACTCTTATATCAGTTTAATGTACTTCATTTTATTCATACTTCATTGTTTTTCCTAACCAATTAACATCCAGAACACAGTTTCTCCTACAATTCTGGTGTGTGTGTGTGTACAAAAAAAAAAAAGGAATTAAAAGAAAACAAATTAAAACGTGCAAACTGGGTGGATTTGGAGTGGAGTGGGGGATCGAGTAGTGGCAAAATGCCGCCAGGGAGTGGATGGAGAGCTGAGCCTCTTTGCCGGCTCAGCCAGGCCTTTGCAGGACAACGATGGCGTCCAGCGGGTGTTTCTAAACTCTCCTGACCCAGGACGAGATCCCTGCACAAAGCAGACTGAGAGGGAAACAGCTGTAACTGTGCCAACACTATTCTCACATCCAACCGGATTAAAGGTTTATTTCAACCAGGCCAGAGTTGGTGATTATTGGCACAGTGCAAAAACTAATTTGTTTAAGATGTTTTGACTCATCATTGTGCTGAAAACTAAGATGTTTTGGTAAGTTTTATTTTCTGCCCAGTTTAAATGAAGTGTGTTTTTATGATGAGTTAATTAAGTCATTTGCCAATTGCCTTGTTAACTAAAAAAACTAAATATTTTGTGAAACACAACCTAGTGAACTGTGTGTGTGTGTCTGTGAGGACACACCTGTATAAATATATTGTATGATATCACCCAACCCTCCAGGTATAGTCTAGTCTTGTTTTCATACCAAAATATTCCAACTTATTTACAACTTTTTCTGAGTTTGGTGGACAGAAAATGCTGCAAATAAACCAGATAGATAAATCCAAAATAAAATGCCAAAAAAAAATGAATCATTCCAAACATTTCCAAACAAACACTCCCAATATTGGCGACCTATTTAAGCTGCAAAATTTGCCATCTCCCCCTCCCCTCCATCAGTGTCATTGCTGCCCCTCCTGTCCTGTCCAACCTTAACCACGAGGAGCTCTTCAATTACCGCCTAGATTCAAGAACGTTTCACTGATGCTCCAGAGTTTAAATCTGAGTGCTAGCAATCCAAACATCGTTCAGAAGGTAAATCTCCAGCCAAGAGGCACGCTGCTTCTCCCAGACCTGCAGACAACATTCTCTCAAAAAATAAGAGCAATCAGAACCTGGCCCCTGTGCTGAATCATCCATCATCCTGTCTTCTCCACTTCAAATGGAATTTGCTCTCAATTTTATGAATGCCACAATACATTCCTTCGAAAACAACAGATTTCCTCTGCCTCCATTCTAAACAGACACCTCCTCTACAACCTCAGAGGCAGCTCATGCAGCCCCAGCTCCAGCCTTTTGGTTTCAGGTTCCTGCCCCCTGCAGCAGCAACTCCTGAATCTCTCGGGAACCAAATTTGAACAGGCCATCACATTAATCAGGTGAAGACTCTGTTGTGTGGTTCCAAATCGGCTGACAAAAGATTAATAGACTGCAGAGATTGTTCTGTTGCGCTCAAAGATACCAACTGAAGACGCAATCATTTGACTCATTTGGTGTCTTTTGAGACACTACTGTATGTGAAGTCTACAAAACAGGGATGAGCTCACCACTTATTTGGCTATAATCTCAGACCTTGCACTTTCCTATTGTGGTTCTTTCTTCTAGGAATACTGTAAATCCTTCTCTGCCAAGCTGTCATGTATATTCAGAAATTCAGAGACTGATCAACATTAATTTTACCAGGAATATACACTAATTTGCTCCATCTGTGATTCTTTCACTCACACGATCTCCCTCTGTCCAAGAATTGTCCATGTTGAAATCTCAGCCCCAGCCAAAAAGTGTTTCCATAAGCAATCCTCCAAAGCAACTGGTACTATTTCTTTTAGGATATATGTCTCTTAATTTTAATGTGAATGTTCAGACATTTTCTAACTAAATGTATGCATGAGTGTAGTTGTGCAGACAGCCACCCACCCTCTGTGTGTCCCAGAAGGATCCATCCGGCAAAATTGGGGAAATAAATACGAAGCATCCTTTCACTACGGTTAATGTTCCAGCATCACTCCAAGCCTGTCAAATCATCCACATAGATCTTTTATTAGTTACCACTGGCTTAGTTCAAGTATTCCTAGCAGGTCTATGCTGCCTCGCAAAAGTGACATGTCTGTGAAACCTGCAGTCTGCCCTTGTAGCTAACAGTAGTAGATGAGATTTTTTCAGATGATTCAGTCAGGAAAGGTTTGGTGCATGGCTGGGAAAAGAAATTACAGATGCCTTCAAGGTCATGCCACTTCACCTTTTGCAATGTGCATGTTTTTAGTGTTAAATGGCGAGAAGTTTTAGTTCTCTGTTTAGTTAATATTTGGATGCCGCAGTAGCCGTGCATTGTTGACACTTTGTCAGAAGCGTTGCTGAATTCTTGCCAACACCTGCAAACTCCCTGGTGCATCTTTCAGATGATTTTTTAGTAAATGACTCTCCCTCAATGCCACCAGCTCCAGAATCTCCAGTAAAAAACCTCTGAGTTAGGTGTACCTCTTTCAGAAGAGAAAACTGTGAGCCTGCCCACGTGTTTGGAGTTTCTTGGCATAACTTCTCCATAGTGTTCTTATACAAGTACTGCTGCCACAAGACAAGTTGTCTCGCATCAGAACAACTATCAAATGCTGCTGGTACCATTACCTCCAAAAGAGATCTTTTATCTCTGTTAGGCCACCTTCACTTTCCTGTGTGCACCATTCCTCATTTATACCACTCTTGCTAAAGTTGGCTACTTCTGATCCAAGCCTTTAAGATGGTCTTAGATGAAGGCTGTCACTCAGATATGTGGTTCTGGGTCTCACTATGTGACAAACAGAATGGTATTTCTTTCTTTAATAATGACTTTGAAGAGTCTTCATATTCTAAGCCCACCACCCATAATGAATTCTCAATAATAATCAATAAGGGCCGGTCTAAAATACCAACTAATGAACTTGGTCATGTGTTCTAGATGACTTCATGTTGCTTTCTCTCCAGTTCAAAACTATGTGCCCCGGAGCCTCCAGCATGTCTTGCCCTCCATTCAATGCATGATTAGCCCGATTTGCCTCCAATTACATGAGACTTGGTTTTAAACGTGAGTTGGCTGACTGAACTGCCTTTTTTCACCAACCCCACCCCCCAAAAAAACACAGCTCATCTCTGCGCATCACTCCCCTTCTCTGCAGCTAAAATAGTCATCCATGCCTTCACCACATCCAGAAGAGACTACTACAACAGCATTTTATATAGAACATCATACAAAGCACTAAATAAACTCCAATATAACCAGAACTCTGCTGCCCATCTGCTTACACAGTCGCGGTCCCGTGACCATATCACCCCCGTCCTCCAAAAACTCCACTGGCTCCCAGTCCCACAACGGATCCTGTTCAAAGTCCTTCAAATTCTAACTCACAAAGCTCTCCATAACCAGCCCCTGTGCTGCCTCAGAGACCTGCTCCACCACCACACTCTGTCCTGCAGCCTCTAAGGACCAAGCTCCGGACCTGGGGCGACAGAGCTTTTTCCAGAGCTGCTCCCTCCCTCTGGAGGTCACTGCCTAAACAAATCAGAGACTGCACCAACTTTTAATGTGATTAATGATGTATGCTTTATATTTTTATTGTGTTGGAAACTCTTGAAACTTTTGGGTATCATGAAAATTATTATTGCATTAAAAATATTTTTCCTGCTTGTCATGAGAGGGAATGAATCCTGGAGGGATTGTGTGATTAAATTAAACTGAGTTTGACATTAAGTGTTCCGCTACAGTGTGGATCATCTTGTTCAAAGTGCCCTGTAGCCTAATGATGTGTTGAACTTCTTATTACATCACACCCTTACACCGTAAATCTGCATTAGGCCTGTGTGCTTAATCTGGACACGGGAGTGAATAAAATGATGCTGTTTTTAAGAAATGTTGAAAACTAGTGAAAAACAACACGCTGACAGTTTCCCTCCTGTTCTCCCCAATTTCTTTGAGTCACCAGCCTCCACTGCTGCAGAGGTTTGAAAACACTGAAGTCCGTGCCGTGAAATCATAAAACAGAAGGTTTGACAACTTCAAGCGGAAGCTTTGTTTTTAACCGTGATGGATAATCCCCCTCAGTGAGGTTGTTAGTCTCTCTGCGTTAGTGTGAACATTAGAAAATGGGTTCTTTTTCTTCCCGATAATTCATCCACTGACACTCGGTATTAACATATCAGATACTGTCGAAACCTGCAGTGTATATTCAGTCATGTCTGCCTTCTTTGTGTTTCCTCTCTGAGAACTTATTCATGTGGGACCAGGCAGCTCACCAACAGTGTGACGCACAGAGCCAAAAGATTTATGATGAAAAGAAAAAAAAAAAAAAAAAAAAGCATTGTGTGAAAAGTACAGGCACAGTTCCAAACGTGGAGTTTGAGGGGTAGCCATTTTCCCTGTCAGAAACACAAGAAAAACACATTCAGCTCCCGCTCAAAGACGTGATGGTGAGAAGTGCGGGATTGTGATTGAGTTTTCAAGACGCGTCTTTCTATTTCTCTTGAGGTCGACTTTGATGGACTCCACCAGAATTTTTTGTCATCACTGAAGGACTTCAGGACTTCACAATTCAAGATGTAATTGATGGTTTACTAACCCCCCCTGTTTCCCTTAGTTACAGTCCTGTTGCTATGGCTGTATTTGTGAAACTGTGGGTCCTTGACTTAAGACAGAATACAAAAGCAGCCTCTTGTTTTTAGTCTTTTTGTTTTGCTTCACTGACTTATATAAAACCAACAAAGCTGCAAAGGATTATAGGAGCTCAAGTATTTATTTAACGGCTGCGTACATCATATTATTGCATATTATTGTACCATGCAGAGATATAACAGACTTTGCTCCCACAGTTGATGATCCATGAGAAAACTCTGTTTTGATGTTATCTACTTATAACACTACCCCTAATTTTGCAAATGAATCTGAGGTAACCTTCACCAAATCCAATACAGAGCAATGTAACCTGGATCTGTGAGTCATGAGTGGAGCTTCATTAAACACACCCTTTAACTCTAATGCTATGCTCCTTAGCTCCTACAGTAACAGCTCACGCTTCCCTGAGTTGCTGTCCTTACACTGTAAGCTGCTGCTTTATAACTCGCCACGTTGCCAGACTGCAGCAGACCTAATTTAAAGACTGCAGTGTGTGAGTTTATGGCATCCTGGATGGTTCTGGTAAGCCGTGGTTTCTGGTTGTGCAATGATTTAACTGTAGTTTGAGGAAGGTTTAGACGAAGGTTTCTACTGTTGATTTACAAATCAATTCCACCACAGACGCAGTGAATCCAGTGATCCATGTCACTGATGGTGTCCTGCATCATGCAGTGCACACTGTGGTGTCTAACTCTGTGTTTCTGCCTCTGTTGGGATGGATGCAGAGACAAACACAGAGGTGGTGCCGCTGGGATCATAGCTCATGTCCATCCCTTTTATGACATTTGAAAACCTTGACCGGCCAGTTAGCGGTGTTGGCAGTTTACAGTACAAAGTGGTGAGTCATAGATCATTTCCATATCCTGTATTATTCACACAAAGTACACTAATATTTGTGAAAATAAAAAAAAGCACATACATTTGCATCCATTTTAGCCAAGCTAACAGAGGCAGGCAACTGGATAAGTTAGCTAACCCAAACATGCACAACTCAGAAAGTCTTGGATCCTGAGAATTGCTGTTCAATTACAGCAGGAAAACTCAAGATAAGATAAAATCAAGCCTATTGATCCCACACCAGAGTGTGAGTTGTTGAATCAGCTCAAAAAACACCATCTGATTAAGTAAGAAAACTACTTATGGGCAGCTCTGGCTCAGCGGGTTGTCCACTAATCAGACGTTCAGTGGTTCGATGGGTAAGACAACCAGGAACCTGTGCAATATATAGAGAACTACTTGCAGCCAGACAACAACATGCTGCTTTACCACACCCATGATTACTCTCATTATGATGTCTATAATGATTGTGGTGTCTCCCAGACAACGCAATCTTTTCAACTCACTCTCAGCATTTTATTGAGTAACATTCCAAAAAACATCAGCAGCATCGAGTTTGTGAAGCACAGAAAAAGTCCTGTGATCGTGGACCAGCATGGTTCCTCGCGAGGCAGAGTCAGTCACGTCTCCTTCCTGCTTAATCAAGATGATGACTGGTCTTTGACTCGAGTTCTAATTAACACAGATGTGGAGACATTGGATTGCATCATGAGTCAGCTAAATTGCTTTCTTGCAATGAACAAACAGACGGGTTACAAATTAAACGAAGATCCTGATTTTTTTATCCAGATGGAAAGAGGGAAAGATCCAAGTGAGTTTGTAAGAGGGTTGATTGTTAGATCTATAGAAGGACATCAGTAAACAGGCTCAGAAACTGCGGTTGGCTGAACACATTTGATGACTGTGATGCTCTTTCATTAGTGTGATGTGTTGGGAAGAACAGAAGAGTGACTCTTCCTCAGGTGACTGAGAATGTCAATACAGGAAGTGATTAGACTGTCAGCAAGTTCAGTCTGTCGATGATTACGTAGAAGTTATTATGGAAGCACTGCAGGACATAAGATTGAGGTCAGTGGTGCAAGAACCATCGGCACCGGTCCACAGAGATCCTTCACCATGTTCTTGACATGTGGATGAGTCCACCAAGAGAACGCCACAGGCCTGAATGTTGGACCCCCTATAGTTAGGGGATCTGGTGGCTCTGTTGTGCTGTAGGGGGTATTTTGCCGGCACGATTTGGATCACTTGTCCCCTTAGAGACGGAGAAAGGAGCACTGCTAATCAATGCAAAGATATTCTGAGTGATCACCTTTATCATATGATGAAACATTTCTGTCCTGATGGGAGTGCTCCATTCCAGGATGACAGAGCCCCCATCCATAGAGCCCGAGGGGGTCACTGAATGGTTTGATGAGTATGAAAATGATGTGAATCATATGCTACAAAAGTAATATCAGGGGGACATCAGTTCAGGACAATTAACTCATATTTTAGTACAGAGAGAGAGAGACAGAGAGAGAGAGGGTGGGCATGACTGCATTTTCCTAGTCGACTTGAACACTTATTCAGTTATATAAATATATATTTTTTGGTGTGAGTTCCAGAGCTGAGGATGAATGTTAACATTTTAATTTGAACATTTTAACATTTTTAACACTGTGCTGCATTACAGAGAAATAAAAAACTGTAATCATGAAGCTTTGAAACATAAATTTCACAAGGCGCTGGTTAATGTGCTAATGATTCTGAACATGTCACCAGAAAGGAGTTTATTTCAACATGGAAAAACATCTTGTTCAAAACACGGGAATAAATAAGTTTGAACTTGAAAACAAACACTCACTCATGAATTATAACATTACTCACAAATGAACTAGCTTGTCATCCCTGGAGTCCTGGTTGGATTGTGTGAATCACCGTGACATGGAACCTCCCTGCTGTCAGACTTGCCTCTGTAGGTCTCTGAGGTTGTGTTCAGTCCCAGTCTCTCCATGTTCACTGGCACATGACTCAATCATGTTACATTGCCCACTTGCCTGGCTCTGGTTCTGGTGCTTATTCCAGTGTCGCTCCCTGCCATCATTCCCTGCAGCGTCCCCACAATAGAGATATTTCTGATATTTATTCATCTTATGGGGTTCCCAGGTCTCTCATATGTCTCTCTTAGCTTAGGAATCAGTCTATGATCGATGATTTACGTTGAATTAACTTCAGTTCTCTTCATAACTGATGTAAGGTGACACAAAACTCAACGTATTGCAGAAATAGATTGACTGCAACCCTCCAACACAAGCTTGGTGACACAGAGTTGTTTTGGATGTGATACTTACCCCTAAAATACACAGCATGCGGAATGGCTCAGGAACAGCTCTGCTCCGGAACGACAGCGTACTCCGCTCCACCAACTCACACATAATCCGTTCGTGATGTGCACTGGTGTGGCTCCGCTGGCCACTGAGCACTGCGAGAACGCACAAAATCTCACGAATTCACTCATAATCGCGCGATATTGCCAGCTGCAGTCTCTTTGACTCCTGCAATGGCATTCCACACTGCATCTTTTTTGCTAGTGTTCTTATAAAAAGGATGTGAAGTGTGATTTTGGGCCTCCCGAATCAACTTGTCCTCATCCATGGTGTCGACGGGGTGAAAAGACACCTGAAAACCTCTGACCTGTTGACTTCAGGTCGGCCCCGCCCATTATGACGTGTTCTTGTTATGAAACTCAATGCACAGTGAACACGGAGTATTTTATTTTAAAAATCAACCGGGATTTTCTTTATTTTGTAACCAATTTCCTTCCCCGCACACACTCTGTGCTGAATTTATGCACTGTGCTCCGGCGTCCGGGGAAAATAGAAGCTCTGCGTATGTGCTGCGAAGGGCTGTCGGACGCCGCAGTTGTTCCGGAGCCATGTCGCAGCGGATTTGGAGACTGTGTGAGCTGACACATTGACTAAAGTTGAAATGTAACGGGTCTGCTGCTGTGGCGGAGCATGGAATATTTGACATATAGTAGTCCAAATGTATGAGTCATGTATTCTAGACGATTTGGTCCCCATTCTTGAAATATATCGGTACTAGACTGGCAACCATTGTTGTTAAGGTTGTGAATTAGATTGTGATTGTGAATATTAATGTGTGTGTTCTCTTTTTGTTATATTTATTTGTTTTTTTGAACAGCATCTGCTGGACCTTTGTTTCTCTTTTAGTACCTCACCTCTTTTTGTTTAATTCATCTGTGTTACATTTAATAAATAACTTTGTTTATACCAAGAAAATCTGGTTCATGTTGCTTCCATTTCCCCTTGAGAGTCGGATCATAACATAAAGTGTTGAAGGGTTTAGCCGACTACAGTTATGATACATAACTTAATTGTTGTGTTACACGGACAATAAGTCTGTGTAACATAGCATCGAGCATCAAGTGATGTAGATACTGTCTCCACTGAATCTGAATCTGCTCTTTTTGATGTGTACCATGGCCTCTCCCCTTCTCTTGTTGTTACTGTTTCTGGTTTGTGTTTACGTGTCTTTGACACTGTACTGCTATAGTGAATACAAAACTTCATTGTCTCTTTATTGTCTTCCCCTTTAATACTGTTGTTTTTTTCTGTTTGGTGCTTATTTTGTTTGTTAAAAGGAGAAAATACATACAAATAAAATTTTATTTGATTTGAAAAAAGTTCAATGAAGATATTGTTAAAAAAAATAATGATGTAGTGTGAATAAGATGAATTTCCTAACCATAACCCTACAAGGTCAAGGGAACAGCAATGGGAAAATGATTCTCACCTACTTACGCAAACATCTGCTTGACGGAATGGGAAGAAAACAATGAAATCCAAGATCCCTAACATCCACGGACCACCAAAGCTGTACATGCTTTTTAGCTCAACCAGGACTCAGCATGTCCTCCAACAATTGTGTTTTTCTGCTCTAAAACAGTAAAACTCCTTAAAATCCTACGAGGGATTCATGTTTGTAGATAGTTCAGACTCTTTGATGAAAAGTTTGTTGTTCGTAATTAATCAGTTCCTTGTTTATCATCCATTCACCATTGTCAAAGAAATGTTCAAACTGGCATATTCTCATATTGTTCTTTCAAGGTTTATAAATGAATAACACTATGGGCATGAAGTTGGGTGAGGAAGACTATTTTTCTAACTATCATTGCTCATTTTATTTTATTATTTTATGTTTTATCATCATCTCAAGGATTCATACAGGAAACAGACAACAGAGCAGCTAACAGCAATTCAGAACAGAAACGTGCATTAATTGATGTGCCATGTTTAATTAACAATATAGGTTAAATATGAAGCTGATGACAACTGTACTAACAGGAACTATTTATATCCATTCACATAATCTGAAAATCTAGCATGTGTTTAGAGTTGTTTGGTAGATAATAAAGCATAAAAGGTAAATATGTACCGGTGTAGTCAGTGTGTTTGTTGGTAAACACTGGTCCTTATTCAGTCATTAATTGCCCGTCGCTGTATTAATTGCATTTATTTACTCATTTGTATGTTTAATAGTCATTTGTTGTGTGTGGAGTGTTTGATAAAGCTTTAATCATAAAGAACAGCTCATGTTGTTTGTGTGTCTGAAGCATTACAGTCACTGTAAACAAATTAATATATTTATTATTGATTATTTTGATAGCCTGAAGTCGAGTACACTCTACTTCATCTTTTGTATGAAATTAGTCTTATTCATTACGGTTACATTTGTTGGTCTCCTTCAAGGCATTCCTGCTCCGCTGAGCGCTGAAGGTTACAGTCTGCGCGACAAAAACCTGACACTTGATAGATTTCACCTCGCCTCAGTCGATACCATAAATCTGACAATGAGACTACTGGAGCCACAGATAATGGCGCGGTAAGGGCTTTTTACAGTCACTATTTATGCCACGACCATACAGTGTCCCCTCCACCGAAAAAGCTGATGTGATGTGACTTATGTAAGAGCTTTTTCAGCCGGGCCTGAGGAGTGGTTAACAGCAGCTGACCTCCAAAAAAACAAACAGAGCACCGGTGCTGCTGTGGAATAAGTTGAAGGACCTCAAACGGGAGAGCAGGTCATCAGTTTAGACGCTCTTTACAGCTGAGAAAGTGGGATTGTCTTTGTTCTTACTTTGGAAAAGAGGTCAGCCCTCAGTGGTGGGGGGAATATAGTGTGTCCACTGATCCATATAGTGTAGGTTATTATTACCTCCTGCCTTTTGCCTCGGGCTGATTTGCATTATTGAAAGTAGCCAATTCCAAGGGTTGTTAAGGTCTTGCGCTGCTTAAAATTACACATTCTCATGAATATTAACCCTGTGAAGGTCTCTGCGAAAGCCCAAAGTACTTTGCACCACACACTGTAGCTAACGCCTGACACTGTAAGGCTCACATAAAGGCAGCAGTGTGCTTTACAGCAGAGCTAGAGTGCAATGAGCGCACTCATTGACCTCGAATTGTTTCAGAATTTTACATTCATTATTTTTTCATTATATCACTCACAATTTTCAATACTATCAAGGGTTGTATTATACCCTGGTCCCACATTCTTAATTGCCCATTTGTTGAATCCCTCCCACACGATGTGATTGTCCAAATATAGCTGTAAACTGTAACTAGGCAGAGCAGCTCAGTCTTTGGATTGTGGTTGTGCACAGGGGCGAGAGAGATACTGGCTGTGGTTTCTGCGCTAAGTTGTCATGAACAGCATGTATAAAGTTTGCATGTGAACTGAAGTTATTAAACACAACACTGGGTTTCCATTCCCACGTCTCTCTTCATTCTTTCCTTGGCCCGGTGAGCAGCTGGTTCCATGGACTCTCTCATGCTAGAGAACAGTGATAGTGGATTTTTCAGCCTGCCTCTACATATACTGAATGTACCATACAGCTGTCTGGACATGTTGCCACACCGCAGAGCAAAATCTTCCATTAGATCATTTTCCATGCAGGCAAAACACCAACTTAGTCCACCATCATGTCCACTGATGATTGAACTGATAAGCACCCAGTTAGCTGAACACACCACTAACCCTAACCTTAGGGAGAAACTTCTAATTACTAACTCTAACAACTCCTAATATCTTTCCCTGATGACCAGGCAAAGGCTGTGGAAATAGCATTCTGCAGCTGGTTTAGCATTGTTACTAGGACCTCTTAGCTCTGAGGTGAATTTTACCGGACTTGCTAACCTTTGTTAATCCTAACCCCAGGGTGTGGTAACTGCAGCTTCTCATCCCCACCAGAGGGCCCAGCCTGCTCTGCCAAGGGACAGAGCTGCCTGCCTCCACAGCCACCAGCTCAATGCTGCATTCATTGGTGGACATCTGTGGAAACCTCCACGGCATCAGCGTTTCCTGCCACAGTGTCTATTGCAATTTAGGTAGTCACAGACTTTCTTGCCTCTGTTTTGCTTGGTGGGGAATCCCAATAGCCCACAGTGTGGCTCAGCTAAATTTGCATACATTTCCTTTGTGTAGGATCAGGAAAATTCAAAGTTACAAGTACAAAAACCAGGACCATGTAACTGAGGCTGCTGAAAGTTGAACCACATCTGACAGTGTAGACCTGAGCCTGATAAACTGACTGTGAGACGGCCACCACACACCTGACATTGTTGATTCTGAAGCTGCAGCAGCGTTTTCTTCTTAAAAAGATGTTTCCAGTGAATTATTAACTGTAGTGCAGAAGTCTACTGGTTCCACCTCTGAGAGTCCCCTGATGATTCAGAGCTGTTCTGCTCCTCAGCATCTTTGGGATCAATATTGTGTTCAGTCCCCAAAGTCACGCAGTCACCTTTTCCTGTTTGGAAGATTTCATATTAGCTGCAGCATTCATACACTTATAAACACACACGATGCTTTCTGATGTGTTATATCAACAGTCAGAAAACATTATAGATGTGACTTACAATGAATTATAACCTCAAGTGTCTCTCTTGACTAGTTATAAACTAGAGGCTGACTGATGGAGCTCATAACACATTATGACTATCTATATTGATAGTGTGCTGTAACCGTCCATGCAGTGTCATACGTTATCATTGAATATGTTCAGTAAAGTGAAGTACATATTGATACATCTATAATATTTGAATACTTCAATGTGTTCCATTGTTGATGTGAAGTAAAGTGTGATTTAAAGTGTCTTTAAAAGAATCTGTGCTGCATCATACGTGATTATGTAAGAAGCCAAAATGCAGAGAATTAAATTCTCATTTCTCAGATTTATAAATATAACTGATAAAAGCTGTGTATTATATTCAAGTAAGGAAAAGACGAAATGCATTTTGAGAGTTGAAAAAGCAAAAATAAGAATCCATTTAACAATCATAAAATAAATGCATGTAGGTTTTGTCTCAGTATGACAGCGTGTATTCTACGTCAGCAGGATGTTACTGTCCCTTCAAATCAGGTCGATAGTTCCTGCTCTGCCTCAGCACACAGAAACCACGAGGAGCTCTGAAAGTTTTATAAGAGTTTTTTTTCTCATTTGACTAGTTCCATCCATCCATCCATCTTCTTGTTTCTCAATCCGGGGTCAGGTCACGGTGGCAGCAGCAGGTTTAGCAGGGCCTTCCAGACGTCCTTCTCTCCAGCAACAAGTTCCAGCTCCTCCTGGGGGATCTTGAGGTTTTTCCCAGGCTAGATGGTCTATGTACTCCCTCCAGTACTTTTGGCTAGTTGTTTTCCACAATGTTGTTTTGATTATGTGTAATACATTTCTGCATTATTTTCATGGTCGCTGTCTCCTCATTGAATTTTGACCAGCCTTGTTTCCTACTTAGATACTCTGCACAGTGACGTGTGTCATACATGACATGACCCTGTAAACCACAACATTTACTGTCTTCAGAATATTTCCCTTATCTGATTTTTAAGCACAAATGTTGGTTTAGGTATTTTACTGTGTAATTGTTCTAAATTTAAAAAGTCCCCATCTGTCTCTGCCTCAGAGCAGGTAGTCCCAGATCGAAATGTCAGACGAACATTTTTAATTAACAGTTGTGTAAAGTGTTGATCTTGACTGGCACGGAGTGCATCCTCCAGCACGACGTGACCTTCTGTGCTCGCAGCCCCAGCTGGTAGCCTGTGCCTCCATGAGCTCCAGCAGCAGCTCAGAGCCGGACCTGTCGCTGCCAGCGGCTGAACCATCTGCCTTCATTGGAGTTTCTCTGTTTGTTTCCAGTTCAGGACATTGAACACTGACGGGCTACTGCTCTCCGCATGGCTGAGCTGAGAGCCCCAGACACTCCTGACCCTCTACAGCTTGGGACTGCAGAGATCAGAGACCTCAGCTGTTCAGGACACAGGACATACACACACATTTCTAACTGAGGAAAGGATTTAGGAGTAGTTATTGTATGTTTCTCAGAACAGAAAGAACACATGACTGCAGGAAAGAGTATTTGGAAAGAGAGAATTTAGGTTGTAATTGTTTTAAAAGTTTAAATTCGACTGTTTCCTTATTCAGGATGCACTTAATGAGGTGCTCTTATACCGATCACACACATGCCTGGAAAAAGTCTCACAACAGCTGACACACTCGCTCACTCCCAGCTCAAAGATGGTGCTGCATGTGCTGACAGTGACGTGCTGGAAGACATACGTCAAAGTCTGTGCTCGACAGTGTCCCAACAAGTGATAGGTACCTGACTGAACATCACGAGCAGCACTGTGCCGACAGTGTTTGCAGGAGGGTTGGCCAGAGAGGAACCAGTTGCAAGAACTCATCACAAACTACCAGACTGAGAAGATGGTTCTGAATGTGCATAGAGGACCGGCTAGGAACCGAAAGAGCCTCGTCTCTGAGTACAGCCCGGACCAGCTACTCAGGAGGGTTGTCTCTGCAGCACATTGCCTATCCTTCTTAAGAGGTTGCAGCTGACTCCTCCAGACCTGCTATGTAGGACGTTGAAGGAGCAGGTTTTGGGTGCATCCCCTCAACCAGAGAAGGAGATAACAAGGGTGTTTTATCACCTTGTGGCTGAGCTGATTCTGGACAGCCAACGCCATTATCAGCCATTACCATTATTTCCACGAGTGCAGAGCAGATGGGTGAACCTCTGTCCTTCATTGGCCATGAACTGATCAGGCAATCCACAAATTACAGAGCAAACCCAAGCAGAGACTGGCTGTTGGACTGAGGTGAGCTACAAATTTCACAGACAATACATCACTGACCACAAGCTTCAGGTAACATTTTATATTCAACATTATCACCCAAACAATATTTAGTATAACAAAATAAACATTATCGCCCATTGTGGGTCACTGCATGACGACCACTTTCAGGTGTATGGCCCTGTTGGTCTTCTGATGGGTTGTGGGTGATGGGGAAGTGGCTGAAAGCCTGTTGTCCTGTATGACCAGTGTCTGGTCATTTCCAGAGTGGGGGGAGGTGCTCGTGGCTGAATGGGTTTCCAACTAGCTGTATGTTGTGGGGGACAGGGTCGTCCGTTCCTTTCCTTTCCTTGTGAGCCACCTGCAGATCCACTTGGAAGATTTTTTTTTGCATCTCTTAATAATTTCCATCAGGCTTTACAAACGTTGGCTGAAAGAAAACAGACAGACCAATGTATGAAAGAATTTCACATGACTTTGTTTTAATTTTGCTTGTTTCTTCCCTCACAGATACTTCTGGCCTCTGGAGGCTCAAGGGTCAGCCTAGCGTTCAGCTATCGTCTCGGTCACACCACAGTTGTGAACTCTGTCCATATTGTTTGAGCAGCCATTGAAAAAGTCATGATGGAGAGGTTTCTACCCCGGCCAACACAAGACACATGGAAGGTGGTGGCACAGCATGCAGGCACCACCACACTCTGGAGGTCCAGTTTTCCATTGTGCTTTTGGCACAGGTTGGTGCTGATTAAAGATTCAGAGTGATCTAAGACTGCAGTAGAAGCAGTGCTGGAGGGGTGTATGCTGGGTCTGATTTGGGAAAAGGTATGGAAAACAATCTTGATGTGCCGCCCAGCACCACACTGCCTGGAGCTGCTCACCTGGGTCATATCCCCTTTGTCATGGTGGGTGATGCAGCCATTCTTGATGAGACCATACCTCGGACAGAAAAAGGATTTTCAACAACACACTCTCAACAGCCAGGATGGTAGTTGAAAATGCCTTTGGCATTCTGGCCTCCTACTTCACCGGAAAATGAACCTCCACCTGCAAAAAGTGGACACAGTTGTGTCGGCTACGTGCATCCTCTACAACTTTCTGCTTTCCCCCTTTGAAAACCAGAGGTTGCTGGATGAGGAGGAACAGCTGGGGAGATGCATGGCACCAGTGGGAAACATGGGTGGAAATAAGGTGTCAAGAGAAATGTGAGGGAGCTCTTCACCACCTTCTTCAACTCCCCTGAAGGAAGTCTATCATGGCATGTATCATGGTGTGTTGTTGTGGATCCAAAGACTTTCTTATGTCTTATGTCCACCTTATGTTTTCCAACTTTAAAGATCCATCTTTTAAGTCTCCATTTCATCCATCTGTACTCTTGACCTGCCTCTGACCAACTGACTTCTGGCCTGGTGCTATAGGTTATAATGTAACGTTGATGTAACGGTGATGTCTTTTTGTGAGGTTTTATTTTGAAAATCGACCAGATTCCTGCGCAGTTTGATCTGCTCTGTGTTAATTGATGCCATTTGCTCGTCACTGTTCTATTTTGGACGGAGGAGAGTGGAGAGCTGATTTTGAAACAGAACGTGGAAGGGTGGGGTTTGAAACATTGACTACAACACCTGTGTCTAGCTCCGGTGGCCGTGGCACACACAGAACATGTCATATCCATGCCCGGTGGAATTTAGGAGTCAGGGTTAGAATCAGGTAGACACTCCTGCAGAAGATTCTGGAAGTTTCCTTTACTTGTTTTTTAGTTAGATGTAAAACTTACTTTTAAGATTCCATTATTAAAGGAGACTAACTATATTTAATGTAATTTGGTATATTACACGATGATCACTTATGATTATATACATGAAAATGCATTACATTTATGATGAAGAATACAATATTATAGAAGCATCAATATGTACTTCACATGTGGCTTGAAATATTAAACATTTTTGTCTTGTTGTTCAGACCATTTGTCAAAGACGATGTGTCAATGTGTCAGATCATGTTTGACTGACATGACGCCCCTCGTGAGTACAGGCTAAGCAATATACTGCTGTGGACAAGAGGGTAGCAAAATCAATGTAAGTGTCCCATATTTAGAATATTTTCATCACTTCACTTTGCAGCCTTTCTGACAGTGAACTGAAGACATCATCTACGCTCTGTTCAAAGCCACCAGAGCAGACTCCTTTAACAAAGGACACAAAGGTTTCTGTCGTGTCTGAAGTCTTGTATGATGAGTTAACAAGGCATTTAGGCTAATCTTAGTTCAGTAAAAGAGAGAAACTTGAGTTCAGAGGGGTGTATGGTCGTACTTTTCTGTTTCACAAGGAAAACAATTATAAGATTATTTCCTTTCTTGTTAGTTAATGAGTTTATTTATCACACTAAACACAGTTGTGGTTGTGGTTTCCTTTGTCTCCGGCTGCTGAGTGAGAGCAGAGAGATTTGGTTTTGTGAGAGCACTGACATGGATTTTTTTTTATTACTTCACAAAATTAACTGCATAATAAATGTCCGAACATAACCATGTCCAAGTCAAACTGATATCATAATGACTGTTTGGAATCTGGATTGAAACTAATTGAAACCATATCACGCTTTAACTGCTCACTATAATGTACTAAATGACACAGTTAGAAGGCTTTTATGGAGTTTTGGGTTTCCAGTGAGTTATGAGTTCTGACTGCAGCTGATGGTTGAGCTGTGTGTATTAGTTGAGTATAGATAGTTATAAGCACCATCAAACTCTAGTTTGTAACTAGTCAACAGCATCAACAAATCATGCCTGTTCGGGGTCATCAGGAAAACACACTACTGCATAAATACTGTAAAATATTACAAAACACTCAAATAAAAACACAGCAAAGTCAAAACAAGCATGCACAGTTTCATCAAAACCGACCCCTTCACATCAAACTTCCTGCAGACTGTGCCCGGCTTTAGTGATGATGAGTTATACCTTCAGGCCATAAAAATGTATATGAATCTAGCAGAGTGTGTTATAGGCTTGCCTCTGTAGCACATACATCAAACATGATTAGAGTTAGTTTCCAGCTTCATCCAGCGTCTGTTCCATGGATTGGACGGAAGCAGTCTTTGTGTTAAGACAAACACATCCTGGACCTGAAGTATTTTTCTAGAAAAATGATAGCGACTGTGGTCTTCCACTTTCCCAACAAGGTAAACCTTGTTTTTTTCATTTTCCCCATAACAGATGAATCCTGCATGACCACAGTTGGGGTCATGTTTTCTTTCTCCCAGGTCGTTGATGTAGTTACTGTCATTGAGCTCCTCTGGGACCGATCGTATCCGGCTACAATGTCCAGATGTGATGAAGAACAAATGGAGGTCAGCCTCCATCTGTTGCGTGTTGGAGCTTTATCACTCTGTTTTTCTTTGTTTTCTTTCAGACAGTAGCTGTCTGGGAGCCAGTTTTTAATTGTAGTGGAAGGTAATTCTGGTTGCCTGGATGCTCGTCTCTCACCTCTCAAACAGATGGCGAGCACAGAGGGGACTGTTGACAGACGCAGCGTGGATGCTCTTGACCGTCAAGGCCGCATTTCATTTTATTCCACGAAACAAAGAATTCTGCAGTGGTTGGTTTCACTCAGGAGGAAAGCACAGAGCAGACCAGAGATCAGTCAGTGTCACACCTTACATTTCTCTATAGTCAGTATCATTGTCAGCTGCTACTGAAGATGACACTCATGACAAATCTTGTCAATGCTCATTGTTTCCCAGAATTTCTGCTGTGCTAATTGTGGCTTTAGGGAAAAAAATTCAGGTGGAGGATGATAAACTTTTATCCATCTTACCTGTCTTTACATGTATTACATGTATTTTCTGCTAACACTGGCAGTGGAGACAGTGGAACAGTGACTTTCTTCAGGCTTCAGCCAGTATAAAGAATCATGGCAGCATTTTCAGATGATACATTGTGATATACGTCAACGTATTATTGTGATACCACAGTTTACTCATAACCCTGCAATTAGTGACTCCAACACAGTAACCCAGTTATATGTGATTACTTTAGGATTACCAGAGTTCATAACTATATTTCTGTATTTCAAGTTGTGGAGATTCCAGTCAGAGATGAACAAATAAAGAAAATCATCATTTATTTCCTTCATCTTACTCCAGTATTCCTTCAAACATGATTGTGGGTTCTGCAAAAGTAACTACCACTACTACTAATAGTTTGTGCACACACCTTTGTGTGTCTGGGATGCATAGAAAATGTGAAATAATGCATCAAAGTCAGTGTGTTTGTGTATTAAACTGCATTTCAACGAGTAGTACAGATGTTACTCCCCTTTGTGTGTGAGGTGCTGGCTCGGGAATGTTTTGGGTTTTTGCACAGGGACCTTGTGAGCTTTTCTTTAGTTACAGTGAAAGTCAAATATGTGCCATCAGTTTCTGATTCAATAATCAACCGTATAAATTTGCTATAATCATTGTACTGCGTGTAGCTGTTGCCTTAACAACACATTTGAGATGAAAGTGGGGTAACCTCTGTTTCCTGTGAACAGGTCAGGACATCCTGTTACCTGCAACAAGCCAGACTGACCGACTCAACAGACTGACCCCCCTACAGAGACTCACTGCTGACTCATCGGCCTCACATCAAGTGCAGCTTTGTAGTCTGATATATTGGGACTACTTTAAGCTACAATGAGCTGGAGTTAGTTGTACTGTACTAAAAATATTGGTATATATTTGTCACACCAGTAAAACTGAATCTGAGTTTGCATAACACCAACTTGAATCACGAGATCACAGAAAACAAAGAGAAAAATCGTTGTAATCCTTTGTAATGTCTTTTACATTACCATTTGGGACATAAACTGGACATTTGGAGCAGTAAAAAAATAAATAAATAAATAAAAACATTGATAAATGTTTTAACTGTTTTACTAACTGTGCTAGTCTCGAAGGATTGTATTAACAAACTTGATATTATGACTTGTATTTCAATCTATGTTGTTTAGCTCAGTTGGTAGAGCAGCCGCCCCATGTGCAAAGGCTCAGTCCTTGCCGTGGCAGCCCAGGGATTGAATCCAACCTGCGGCTCTTTCCTGCATGTCATTCCACATCTCTCTCTCCCCACATTTCTTGTCACTCTTCAGCTGTCTCTGTCAAATAAAGCCCCCAAAAGGCCAAAAAATATCTTATAAAAAGGAAGCCAATTTGAGGTTTATTCATTTTATTTGACTTCTTAAAGATGCAGAAAATCTCTTTCCCACCTTGAAAATGACTTGAGATCCGTAATCCATAGAAGCCTATAACCCAGAGTCCTTAATACTGTATATATAAGTAGAGTTACTGTTACTTACTGTTGCTGTTTTTTCCTTTCTTTTAATTTTGTTTTATTTAGATTTGATTGCTCAGTTTCAAAGGGGGACCGGAGGGTGTGCTCCAACTATAGGGGGATCACACTCCTCAGCCTCCCCGGGAAGGTCTTTGCGGGGGTCCTGGAGAGGAGGGTCCGCAAGGTTGTTGAACCGCGGATTCAGGAGGAGCAGTGTGGTTTTCGTCCTGGTCGTGGACCTGTGGACCAGATCTATACCCTCAGCGCAGTCCTGGAGGGTGCATGGGAGTTCGCCCAACCAGTCTACATGTGCATTGTGGACTTGGAGAAGGCATTCAACCGTGTCCCTCGGGGAGGCCTGTGGGGGGTGCTCCGAGAGTATGGGGTTCCGGACCCACTAATACGGGCCATCCGATCCCTGTACTCCCGGTGCCAGAGCTTGGTCCGCATTGCTGGCAGTAAGTCGGACCTGTTTCCAGTGAGAGTTGGACTTCGCCAGGGCTGCCCTTTGTCACTGATTCTGTTCATAACCTTTATGGACAGAATTTCTAGGCGCAGTCAGGGCGTTGAGGGGCTGCGGTTCGGTGGCCTCAGGATTAGGTCACTGCTTTTTGCGGATGATCTGGTCTTGTTGGCTTCATCGGAGCGTGACCTTCAGCTCTCTTTGGAGCGGTCCGCAGCCGAGTGTGCGGCTGGGATGAGCATCAGCACCTCCAAATCTGAGGCCATGGTTCTCAGCCGGAAAAGGGTGGAGTGCAGCCTCTGGGTCGGGGACGAGATCCTGCTTCAAGTGGAGGAGTTTAAGTATCTCAGGGTCTTGTTCACGAGTGAGGGAAGGATGGAGTGGGAGATTGACTGGCGGATTGGTGCAGCTTCTGCAGTGATGCGGACTCTGCGCCGGTCCGTCGTGGTGAAGAAGGAGCTGAGCCGAAAGGCGAAGCTCTCGATTTACCAGTCAATCTACGTTCCTACCCTGACCTATGGTCACAAGCTTTGGGTAGTGACCAAAAGAATGAGATCGCGAATACAAGCGGCCGGAATGAGCTTCCTTCGCGGCGTGGCTGGGCTCTCCCTTAGAGATAGGGTGAGAAGCTAGGCCATCCGCGGGGAGCTCGGAGTAGAACCGCTACTCCTCCGCATCGAGAGGAGCCAGTTGAGGTGGCTCGGGCATCTTGTGAGGATGCCTCCTGGATGCCTCCCTGGTGAGGTGTTCCGGGCACGTCCCTCCGGGAACGCCTTGGGGTTCCTCTGGAAGAGCTGGACGAAGTGGCCAGGGAGAGGGAAGTCTGGGCCTCCCTGCTGAAGCTGCTGCCCCCGCGTCCCGCCCTTTGATAAAGCGGAAGAAGATGGATGAAAATGTATCAAGCTTATTAAAGACTTGTTCCTTTTTTCCAACCTCTGTGCTACTGTAATATTTCGTCTTTCCCTGCATTGTCTGGAAAGCTTTATAGGATCTGCAGATTGTGGCTGTGTCAATCTCAAGAGGGATCGACAAAAGGCTGAAATGCCGTCATCTTTGTCAAAGAGAGCAAACTCAATTTTGGGGACCGGAACTCGACTGCCTGAAGTGTTAGTTTACAACTTTATGTGACAGACAGACAATCATAAAAAACTCTGGCAACAAAAAAAGTCACCTCAAGGTACTCCTCTTCCTCAAGTGGCTTTGTCATGTCCTATTTGCCAAAGTGGACCAGAGGTGGTGGCTGTGCTGTCTGCAGAGGACGATCATCCAGCCAAATGTTTCGATTCTTGGTGACAGGATAGAAAAATGTAGCGAACATGAAGGAGAAGCAAGGAGAGGTCATCAAGTACGTGAAGCACATGATAGATGACAGTAACAGCTGTCAAACATCACAATGCCTGTTATATTGTAGCTAATACTAAACTGCTTTGGGACGTTTGTGCAAGCAAAGGTAACTCAAGAAAAGAACCAAATGCAGCTTGGGCAGTCCAAGAACATTATTCACTAACAAAACTTACAGGGTGGTGATGCCAGCAAGGGTAAAAAAATCCAAATGAAAAGGCAAGGAGCAGAAAAGCAAAAATCCCAAAAGCACATGGAAAAAACAGGACTGAATGCTTGACACGGCACAATAACACTGAAACCAAAGACAAGACAGACTGAAATACAGAATATTACACAACAAGGTGTTCTGACCAAGCAATCTGATAAACCGGTCAGCTAGATGTTTAGAATGTGCTTAAATCAGCACGACATCACACCGGACTTATCATACAGGTGTGTGCCTCGTTTACGTACAGCACGTTGGAGAAAGACAAACAGTTCAGTTAGCACAAAGAAATTGTTTTTAAAGCCTGAAGGTCAACTAATAACAGTAATACTTCATTAGATAAAATCATTTTCATTTTGAGTTTTGGACTTTACAACACTCTGGAGTTATTGGAAATGTGATCCAACATGCTCCATCAGCCTCGTGGTGAGTCGTAAATACAGTGCTATTAGCTTAAAAATCAATGTCAAGTTCACTGACTTAGGAGCTCAATATGTTTATGGAAAAATGATTTTATTCAGCAGATACTTCACACTGAACTTGCAAAGCTTTGTGTTCATATGTGTGTGTTTGTTCAGTTTGGAAATTCCATTGCCAGGTCAGTACTAAGGACTACTTGCGAGAGTATTAAACTGGGTTCCATTACATAAGAGTCTACTTGCATGACCGATGACCCAAAATATGAACACCTTTTGACCAGATGTTTAACTAAAGTTGGAAATTGTTGTATTAACACAATATTACATGAGAGCTTTACTGTCATATTTGACACTTGATGCTCACCGGTCATGCCAATAATAACGTTAAAGCATAGCCTTTCGTACAATAGTATAATACAATAATATAACAAGAAACAGAAACTGATGAAGGTGGAGCAGACAATCAAAACTGGCGGGAAACGACGGCAGGATTCATGGTAATGTCACACACACGTCCTGACACAGCATTCATGCAGGAATCCGGTGCACTTTAAATTTTTGCTAAACTTATCAACTAAAATATCAACTCAAGAGCACCTTGCTAAAGTATATTAGCTCCACCCAAGTGCCCTGACTCCACCTCCACCCGAGGTCTCCTGCTCTGCCCTTGTCTAGCACTAGGGCTGCCCGCCTGAGGTCTTGTGCTCTGCCTCCATCCAGCCCTCTTCTCTCCTGCTCCTAAGCCACCTGCCCCTGAGATGACCCATGTTATAATGATGCTGCTGACCAATGTGCAGTGGATATTAAAACCATGGCTAAGCTCCCTCTGGGTGCATCCAGTTGAAGGTATAGCTCACACGGGAAAAAACTCATCTGTGGGGACGAGTGTGTGGTGTGCAAAAAAAAAAAAAAAAAAGGCCTGATTAGTATCACGCAGCATGTCCCTTTTGTGTTGCTGTGCAGTGTGGTGAGTGGCTGTTTCACTGACTGCCATGTACTAACTGTGGAACTGCTGAAAGACTCCTCTTACAGCAGAGGCTGAGGATCCTCTGGTCCAGTATGGTCTAGTGTTTGTACTGTAATGTTTCCTTTGTGAGTCTTCCCAAGTTTTAATTTTAATTGAAGTGTCTCTTAATATTTAAGTGTGGCTATAGCAATAACTTCAGTGTTCAATGACACTCTAAAACTATTTGGCACATTTTCGTGTTACACCAGTGTCTTGGCTGTGGATACTGAGGAAAAATACAAAGCGAGGTCAATAAACATGCACATACAGTCATCTGTCTTTCAGTCTAGCCAAACTATATGCATACATTATGCATCGAGCTAGGCTATAATGTTAGACTGTCACTGTAATGCTGCTCACCCTCAAAATTGTTCATGTAACTTAAGTGTCAACAATTCTGTGCATTTTGTTTATCCATAGTAAATCTTGCAGGGCACTGGTATGACCGCTGCTGTCAGTCAGACTGCAGCTACGTGACAGTGTCTGGTCTACAGAGAATGATTGACGTCATAGCTGTAGACCTCAGAGGTCTGATAGATTATGTTTTCATTTTCCACTGCATAGCATATATATATGCTATATATATATATATATAAACTGTTTACTGTTAAAAATGGAAATATACTAAATCACATTATTATTTCTTGATTAAGATGATATTGATAAATAAAATGATAGTTGTTGCATTCCTGAACAGAAGAATTAGTTTTAGTGGTTGAATGTTACGCATGATTCATTTCTGACTTTTTTTTTTATTTCAGTTATTTTCCGTCATGACTTTGTGTTTAATCTTTAGTCTTGTTTAGTTAAGGTCATACCGTGTCTCTTTGCCAGTACTCCATTCTGTTGCTTGATTCTCCATTCTGTCTGAATTCTGTGTTTTGTTCCTCCGTCTTGTTGTTTCTGCGCCCTTGTGTTCTCTGTTCTGGTTTCTGTTTATTGGACTTGTGTTGGACTTTTGGTTTATCCTGGATTTTTGAAATATCTGTTTCTGCCTGGACTCTCAGCCACCTTTTGTTATTTATGTCTTTTCCATCCCTGCAAATGAGTTATTAAAGCTAAAGCTTTTTGTTCACTTCACCTCTGCTTGCATCTGGGTCTTCTTACTGAAGCAAAATATGACATTTTCAAAGTTGAATTAACATTTGTCTATTGCTCACTGCACAGTAACTTTTACATTTTAAACAGCTTGTCTATTTTCATTTTAATGTTATGTTTCATATCATTCTCTAAACATACCCTTACATGTGTCACTCAAATGTTTCACGCTGTGCAGTTTATTTTCCTGTGTAATTTATGCACACTGTGCAATCTTCATAACTATACCCTTCTGTCAAGACCAGAAAGTAACTGTCAGGACTAAATCCTGTAGAGCACCAAAGTTTTCAGGTGTAGAGAGGTGAGACATCACTCTCTGAACCCCGCTGTCCAAGAATCTGATGCATCCAGCATGCCTTCACACAGTTTCCCCCGTGGTCCGTATACCACCTGGTCCATCACTCCTCAAGGATGAAACCTAAGATCCATATCTTAGTTGGTAATAACATAGATCTCACTCCTTATCATTCCTTCCCTTCTCCAACTACCTGTCAACAGATAACCCAAAGGGCACATCTACCTGAAAGAGAGGGAACACTTTCTCCAACAGAGTTTGCTTATGTCTTCTCTTTCTTTTTTAAAGATTATTTTTTTGGCCTTTCCAAGCTTTGTATTAGATAGAGACAGCTGAAGAGTGACATGAATTATGGGGACAGAGAGATGGGGAATGACATGCAGCAAAGGGCCACAGGTCGGGACTCAAACCCGGGCCAGCCGCAGCGAGCCTTCGCATATGGGGTGGCCGCTCTACCGACTGAGCTAAGCGCCGCCCCATGTCTTCTCTTTCTTTAGATGTGCTGACAGAAAAAGTATGACTACATGGCACTCATTTGAAATCCTGCTGTTTGTTTTGGTGGTAATGGTTTCTAACATTATCATTCATCTTACCTTCAAAGCCGTTGTCCAGTTCCAGAAGTTCATTGAAGACACGTACTGGGAAACAGCCCTGTGCTCTGGCCTGAACAGAACCCATACGTCCAAAGCTAGCATCACCATTCCTATCTGTCAAGTTCCCCATGGCCAATGGAATAGAATTCAATTTTAAAAAGAGGGAGGCCAATTGTGCAGCAAGAAAACCAGGACTTGCAATAACTTCAATGAGGCTGGATGTTCAACGTCACTGTGCCATTTCCACAATATCTGCTTCTTCTGTTGCAGAGGCCCCACCCAACCTGCTTGTTAGCACCACTATCACTATCCATGCACTGAGATGAAGCAGCCCTGAACTCTTCAGTAGCCTTTCAGATGCACTCTATAAGGTTCCATTCCTTGTCTTTTGGAACATTTGGCATTCCACTGTCGGCAGAGAAAACAGAGAGCCTCTGCACATCCATTTTTGAGTTCTTGGGAATCACACTTGACATCAACCTGTTCCAGGTTCACTCCCTCTTGCTCTCCAATTTCCTTATTGCACCATGCTGCACGAAATTTCAACATCTCTCTCTCCTTGGCCACCTCAACTTCAAGTTTCCTTTAGCCTTTATCTTCCACAGAAACACTATCTGTCTCAAGCCGTGCCAAACTCTACAAGGGAACATCGAGTCTAGTCAAGAGGCTACTCGATTATCCTTCCACCATCACTTCCACCAAGTACTCTTTTTGTCTGCCCCCTCTCCATTGCTCCAGACTCTCATCTTTCTGCCGAGCTGACACCTCGGCCTCCCACAATGGCATCCTCAAACACCTGATACAAATCATAGGCCGCTGGTTCACCTTACCTTCAGTTTGTCAATAAATCATTCAAATGTATCTGTTGATAGTGTGTTCTTTACTATTGAAATACCTGATAGAAATGTTCTAGCATTCGTCTACTTTGCAGATGACAGGTGGTGATGATAGAAACCACTAATGTAATATTGTGGTGATTGCAAATGAAGGTTGCTATCCAAACTGTGGTATTCCACATTAAGTTACAGAGGCTCTGGCACCCACTGCCTCAGTTCTGACAGAAAGTATTAGAAGGTATTAATTATTCACTTGTCTTTAACCAGGAAGTCTCATTGAGATTGGAAACCTCTCTTGGCAGAAGCACATATGAAAACAAGTAGTTTCAGACAGATTTCAATACTACAAGAAGAACTGATACAGGAAGAGAAACATTAAAAATTGAGAAAGTTGTTAATCAAAAACAGTGGCTCTCCAAAGAATCAGTGTCTAATTCATTTGGATTTAAACATTTTGCAAGATTAAATGATTAAAAAAGTGTTCCAGGCAGAGCGCGCAGAGTACATAAACATTCTTTTTCTAAGATCGATATACAGATTTTGAAAGCATAAAAACATTTTGAGAGTGCTTGGAGCATTGTCCAGTTGTTTTCTTTGAAATATAAACACAGGGATGCTACGAACTGCTTTAGGAATTAATATGTACCAGTGTACAAGCCTACAGCTGGCAAGTACACCCAGCAGTATAACTAACTCACAGTGGTTAGTAATAAATAATAAACTTGCATCAGTTTGAGAAGTTCGACTGTGTACATCTTAGCAGAGAGTGAAATTTTATTTGCTACTGTTATGTGAAATATTCAGATTCTGGACTCAGAGGCTTAATGTCGGGCTTTTGGCTATTTGGATTTTATGTGTCTTGATCATTACTTTAGCCAAAGGTTTAAGTCTAAGGATAACACTCATGGTGTATTCAAAAACTATGCACTGTGGGGCTTAACATTTACATACAATGAAACAATGCATCAGGAAACCTTCTTTGACCTTTTTTGTATTTTCTGATACAGCATCAGCAAGATCTGAGATGTTGGATGTCATGATGGATGCTGGATTATGTTAACAGTTTTCATTTGGCAACTGATATAACAAAACAAGCTGCCTGTGAGATGTTGCTTCACCTCCAAAATATTTTTGTTGTTTCTCCTCTGGTTGATCAAGGAAAGTTGTGCTGTGTCTGCCACATCCATTTTGATGACAAGTTGTTAGAGTTGTTTTTACTGTGTGCAAAGTTTCTTTTTGTGAAAACCAAAAATAAATCAGACATTCATTTATTCTCTGTGGGGGAAAAAAATCAATATTTTAAGATAGATCTGACATTAAAATGCTCTTTGATAACATTTCTAGCTTCAAATGTGCATTTTATTGTCAGAGTCTTTGTTCAGTGAATGTATATGATGCTTAGTTCAGTTCGATTCTTTCAGGTCTCAGCAGATAGTTGCTATGTTGGTTAGTTGCTTCTACATGTACGGAGGCCACTGTGTTGTTGGTGGACTTGGCATGTTTAGCTCTTGTTTTGGATTGTCAGTGGACATCATTCCTTTTCAAATAACCTGAATCCAAACACTGCTATCTCTGTTAAGAAAAGACATTTAATAGCCTGTGACTGTAAAATAAATAATATAAATAAAACAGATTTTGATTCAATGGACTTTTTGTCAGTTGGACATAAAACCCAAAAACCAAGAATCATAAAGACAAAAACAATATACAGGTGTGAGGAGGCATCAACTCCTAGTTACAATCAGGCGAGAAAGACAGAGTTTCTTTCTTAACATATTTAAAAACATAAATAAATGATAAATTGTAGTCAAAATCATAGCCTGTTTGAATCAGAGTTGTATAGCTCAGCTTGTGCTGGTGCTTATAGAGGAAGCACGCCTCAACATTAACCTTATGGGGTGTGTGAGTAGTTGGATCCTTTGATTTGATTGGTTATTGATGGCATGATGATATTTCAGCTAATTAATATCATTGGTAATGCCTGTGTTTACCTACTATTTCAAGTCAAAATGGCTGCTGTGAAAAAGGTCTATTTAGATAAATACTACATATAACTGGTTTATTTTGAATGTACAGTATTTTGTTTATATACTAAAAAATCTTGACCTTGTTGGTATGAGCAAAGAGAGGAAATGATGTATGTTCAATATTAACACTGACTGGTTTTGCCTCCTCTGTGAAGAACAGCACCATAGCGGTTTCAGATGTGAAGAGGATTCCCTCCATCTTCTTTGTTTAGAGTTTTCGGAGACTGAAAATAAAAGTTGGCCTATTTTTCCTAAACACCTCCTGGCCGGCGTGGTGTCTTCACTTCCACATGTTGCACCATGCTTCACCGCACCTCACCTTGCAAAGCAGGGATGTGCAAATAGTAACCTATATGTTCTGTACATGAGAGTTAACTCGAGCACTAGGCCTTCCTCCCAGCATGTAGGAATGCCCTAGATTGTCAGCAGCATTGTAATCTATCAAAATGACTCATTTTGGTCCCTTATTGCCACCAAAGAAGCTGAAATAATAAACACACTAAAAGCTTAATTTATATACTGGGAAATGCCCGTCTCACCTCTGCATGCTTGAGATGAGACAGGCTGGGGTTGTCTCCGGTGATGGAACCATGGAACAGCACAGTGGCTTGATGCAGCTTTCTCTACAGCTGTGTGAGATGTTGGATGAGAACAGCTTTTTCTCCAGGCTGCTCCGTCACTGATGGACGAGCACAGTCTTCATTTCCTGGTAAAGAGTGAGCTTTTCCTTTAGCTGCCTGAGTCCCCATATGTGCGGCATCAACCACTCGCTCCTCAAAACCTCATCTTGCTCAATCTGGAGGTGAACAAAAGTAAACAGAGCGCTATGTCATCTTACCAGGTGGTTTCTGAAATGATTGGCAGCTGTTTAGTGGAATGACTGCTGTGTGGTTACCAGGGTTAGGTTGCAGACAGTGGAAGTAGACGAAAGATGGATCACGTTCTTCCTGAACCTTGATTGTTGCAGAGATTTTTGCTGTACCTTTTTATTGCCTGTCTCGGTCTCTTGTTCTAGTTGGCTAGCTGGACAGTCTAGTGGCAATGTTCTGCTGATCTGAAGCAAAGTTTGAAAGACAGACATTCAAATGCAACAAAACAGAGAAGAGTTTCACTCCTTCACAAAGTCTTGTCACCACCCACTTCCAATATCATATCCACAGCACTTCACCTGCATAATTCTTTCCAGATGGAGAAGGACTGCTCTCTATCTTGATTCAGTTCTTCCGATGCAGATCAAAGGCAACAGTCTACATATTTAAGGGGAGACTAGAAGTTTAAATTAGATTCTTGCCATCTTCTCTTAAGGTGTCTTCCTCCCTGTTCAGAGTCCTTCATTCTAATATGTTCAGAAACATGACAGAATTCAATGTAATTTACGCACTTGATCAGAGAGCAGTGACAGACAGATACTTCTTACTTTCTTTGTTTCATCCTGCATATATGCCTTACAGGTCTCAGGTCTCTAAGAATTCAGGAGTACACCTCACCAAATCCAGCAGAAGGTATAAGGGAGGCCTTTATTATTAATCACCATATTCAAGTACTGCAGCATTAGATCAACTCATCATGACAGTATGCTGTGTTACTGTCTGGCTCATGGCTGCATAATCACACCTAGGATTCCCTGGTAAAGGGATAATTCTGCTTTCTGAAGCAGAGTTCTGACAACACATTCCACTTTCTCCTCTTGTACGCCCAACTGTGCCACGCACGCTGCATTACGCTGCAGATCTGACGGCACAGTAAAGCACACATGTGATTTCTTACATAACTGTCAAAATGTTTTTTTCTAGCTTAATATAGGATGTAGCCTTTAGCAACCGCTGACCTTTAGGATATATGTCATGGTCATGAGAACCTAATATGGAACTGTCTTAAGTTCCAAGGAGAGAGGTACTCCAAAATAGTTTCCACATGACATGACATAAAATCCTTATGTAAGAGGTCGAAAGCATATTCTTTGTTCATTCCTATCACATGTCAGGATGGAGCTGAGCTCGTGTTAATGTGCATTGAACTTCAGATCAGGGACTCATCTTGGAATCTTCCTTGAAGCATCAGCTACAAAAACACATTACAATAATAATCACTTATGATGCAGAATACATTCTTTTAAATGCATGAGACCACAGCAACACACACATCAATGAAATATCAATGAAACACTGTGATGGTGCATAAACTGTCTGCACTCCACTTTAATTTATAACGCTGCATGGACTGTTACAGCATACTATGAGTTCTTAATATAGTTGATGGTTGAGGTGTTAGTATAAGGAAGTATAGACGGTCATAATGTGTTAAGCTCCATCAGTAAACCTCTAGTTTATCACTATCATCCATAAGACACTTGAAGTTATAATTCATTATAAGTAATGTTTTATGACTGCTGATATATTGCATCAGAAAGCACTATACAGGCATTATAATTCATTATGAATGCCCCCATTATGCACTATAAGTGTAGTTTTTTATAGAAAGTGTATATAAAAGAATCCTGATGAGGGCATCTCGGCAAAGACATGTATCATACTGTGGATATTTTCAGCAGAGATCATTGCAATAATGTTTAATCTTCAGTAGATAAAGAAAGTCCAGTCATTTGCTCAGATTCAGCAGCTCTCAGAGGTTTGTCATCATGGAAAGCAGTAAGAAAAGATCTGATGATAGAAATTCACATTATGCTCCCAAGATCACAAAGGATGTCTTAACAGTGCCTGCTCATAGGGGTCTTAACAGTGATGAACAAGCAGATTCATTTTTAAAGAAGGCTCTAAAAGTGTGACAACAACAACATGATAAAAGTAGTTTTTGGTAGGAGAGCGGTAAAATCATTAATTAGAACAGCTATAATTAAGGCTTGGCAGCAGGAATGGGATCCAGATGATAAAAAGAGACATCATTAGGATATATAGGAAGCAGTTTATGATAAACAACTTCAAGGAGGATATCATGATCACAGAGAGGAGGCAATCATCATACAACTAAGGCCAGGCATGCAGTTTTCCATTACGCGTTACATAGAGTGGGGAAAAGTCAATCAAGTCGAAAAAGACATTATTATGCACGGTGGTAAATAGAATTCAGAGGCAGACGATATAGAAGTAAAAAATGTAGTACATAAAACAGGGCAGGCGTGGAGTTTAACATCACTGTGAGCAGGAGGAGCTCAGGGAAGGCTCAATGAATGGAAGTGAAGAAATGAGATCACATAAAATCAAATGATTGTGTTTGTTAAAGACATGTTTCACAAACAAACCACACAGTGGTTGCACACATTGAGCTTCACAACTGCTCACAGATAACACGGCCATATGAGGAAAAACTACAACATGAAGTATATTGAGGGGGATGAGGGGGAGCCATGCTCTGCCTGAACATAATAAATTACTATTCAACTACACTACAATCATCAATTATTAAAGGCTGTCTGATCATGACATAGCCATGTCTGTCTGATTTTGATTTTTTAAGCTGATCCCAAATGCTGCACGAACAGGTAAGGTGAAAGTCTTTATTGAACGATACTGGTAGGAAGAGAGACGTGTTTACTGGAGGCAGTCCCGGGGATGATAGCTGTCTGATGGGCTCAGTAAGAACAGGTGTAAGTTGGACAGGCAGGAAAATGGACCTCGACACTAACTAGATTCATGCAAAATAATCGCAGCTTCTTCTGTAGCACATGTGTGTCTTAACCTTGTGTCTTAGTCACCGACAGTATAAAGGATGGACGGCGTATGCATGACTTCACACACAAGAGCCATGTGGTGGCTCTGTTGGCAGTCCTGCCTCTTCCGCCTCCCAGCTAATCTAAAAATGGGCAAAGATGTGAATTGTGTCGGGCCGAATGGGTCTGGGTGCTCAAACAATCCATCTGTGCCAACTTGTCAAAGCATCCATGTTAATTCTGCATAACTTTAAGCCTTAATATCATTTGAACAGGTGAGTTGTATATAAATTCACCCTCAGTACAGTTGTTATAAACGGGGAAATTAGCTATAGAGACCAAAACTGTTTTTTTGCACCAGGCTGTAAACATGTTTATTTCTGTAGCCAGCCTCAAGTGGACATTTGAGGAACTGCAGTTTTTGGCACTGGCTTTACTTCACAGCCATGGAGGTTGCTGTTTGGTTTTAGTCCCTCCCTGAGGATGCATGTAGAGACAAGGAAACTATGTGAGGAGAGAAGAAAGGAGGACACATGAAGTGAGATGTCATTTCCTCTGAAGCGTCACATGATGCAACATACGTTTCTAATGACCGCCACGGCTGGAACAGCCGTCAGTCGGCTTTAACCACTGTACAGACTTGTGATGGAGTTTGTGTGTGGACACACGTGCACTGTGCTAACACTAATAAAGACACACAGTTCTCAGTGTCAGAGCAGCAGCCTGTTTCCTGTTTATCAAACACCTGCACATGAATAAAGACCTGCACTCTGCATTTATACTGTGTCCTGCACAGAGGCACACAATCATTCATTAATCATTGCTGGCACAATGTGTTCATATTATTAATGCATTGCTTCTGTCTGTAGTTATTGATATTCTGATTGTGAATTCATTATTGAATAACCCAGAATGTGATTAGGGAGTCTTTTGAACACTGGAAATTATTTATTAGGTTAAATGTTGAGGGAAAATTTAAATTATGTAACTCATCAAACCGGATGCTCAGGAATTATTAGTGTCAGGAAAGACATAAAAATAGCACAAAGGTTAATGAGGAAATAACAGATGATGATATGGAGAATGAATTGTAGTAAATGAAGAGAGTTGTTTGTGTTGTTTCTCTGGTTGTCACAGCTCTTATAGGCAGGACTGATTACTGGATGGCAGACAGGTGTGCTGATTGCTGATGATGTGCAGGTGTGCAGAGACAGAGTGAGCCCACACACACACACACACACACACACACACACACACACACACAAAACCACACAGACACGCTGTGACATCATACAAACAGACGTATTAAATTACCTCTGATTGTTAGCACCACTATCACTATCCATGCACTGACATGTGCAGTCAGTGTGGGTGGCTGTGGCTCAGGAAGTAGAGCGGGCCGTCCACTAATCATATGATTGGTGGTTGGATCCCCGGCTCCTCCAGTCTGCATGTCAAAGTGTACTTGCGCAAGATACTGAAGCCCAAATTGCTTCCTGTAAGTCGCTTTGGATAAAAAGCGTCAGCTAAATGTACTGTAATGTAAATGAGTTGTTGTGTTCCTCATGCTCTCTGTACATTAAAGCAACAGTTTAACTTTTCCACCATTAAAATAACTTTAATCAGGTGAATGTTGGCCCTGCTGTTAGCTAATGTTAACTCAGTTTGTTAACCGGACTGTCCAGACTGTGAGCTCAGAGCGCTGGGGGAGTGTTAGTCTTTGTACCACAGGTGTTTTGGACTTTTAGGTTTTCAGGCAAAGGTTGCAGCCAAATCAGCAACAAACTGAATAGCATCATGGTGCATGGAGCTCATCCACCACTGACGGCACCAAATGTGCAGACTTGGAATGTTTGAAAGAGAAAAATGGTTCTCAGCTATCTGCATCCTGGTCTGGTCCAGGCCTTGTTCTCTCCTCCTTCTCAATTTCACATTTTGTGCTGCACTGGGGCAGGGACAGCACGTCCCATCGTTTACTGCTCAGCTGGAGAGGTTGGTTATTACAGGCAGCGTGCTCCATCAGCCACAGAAACAGCTGAACCTGCATTTCATGCTTCCAGACACCAACGGCTTCAGTTTAAAGTGGGAGGCAGTAACTGTCTCATGTTGTCATCTGAGATAATGTCTTTTCTTACCATTTAAGGAGGAAAACCTCCCTGTCCCTCGTTATGAAGGTGAGATGTTTTATCTGTCCAGTTGGATAGTTTCAGGGGATTCACACCAGCACCGCTCTGAGTCTCTGAGCGAGAGCAGAGCAGAAATAATTAAGTCCCCACCTGACATATTGTTGAGGAAACAATTGAATGTCATCATTGTTTTTCACGGCTGAGTGGAAACTTTGAATGGTCGCTTTGTTGCTGCAGCACACACAAAAGCTCCTCTCTGCTCCTCTGGCATCGATAAGATAAAGGACGCAACACAGAGCTGGAAATCTATAATTTAATATGGACTGAATGACTGCCGCTGCTCTCCAAGCACAAGAAAGTACTTCAACTGTAGACAGTTTTAGTGATCGTGTCTGGTTTTCTGCAGAAGATTGCTCAGATTTTATTAAAACATATCAACTGAAACACTGTGAGTCATCTTAGAATGAGTACTTCTTTAAGGTTAGGTGAGCTTTATCATCATGGATAATATAATAAACACAGAGTGAAGGTCCTGTGATATCCATGGTCTTGGTTAAAAGAAAGCAACATCGACTGCAGGGCTGTGTCTGATGTTTGGATGACCTGTCCATCCTGACCTCCTCCTCCTCCACAAGTTAAAATTATTACAATTGCGATGCAGGGTGTCCATGGATCAGTCCTGTTTGTTCAGCACATCGTACAGATGTTTGAACTCGTTGTGTATCTCAAACCATTCCTGAACCATTTTTCCTTTGTGGCAGGGCGCTGTTTCCATGAAAGGGTGTACATGGTCTGAAGCAATGCTTAGATAGGTGGTATGTGTCAAAGTAACCAAAGATTTCCCAGCAGAACACTGCCTCTGCTGGTTTGCTGGTACCATGTGTTCCCCAGGTAAGCAGAGTACATGTACCAGGCCACCTTCTTCCATTGCTCTGTGATCCAGTTCTGATGCTCATGCATCATTACCGTTGCCTCTTTCAACAGTGGACAGGGGTCAGCATGGACTTGCCCCATATGCAATGCCATTTGACCCAGTTGTCTAGCCATCTAAATTTGGGCCTTGTCATATCTTTACACTTGTCTATTTTTCTGCGTCTAACGTCAACTTTGAGGACCAAATTTTCCCTTGCAGCCTAATATATCCCACCCACTGACAGGTGCCATGATAACGAGATAATCAGTGTTATTCACACCACCTGTCAGTGGTCTGAATGTTATGGCGGTGCATGTTGTTGGGCTAACTGGCCGTGACTAACACGACAGTCTTGATAAACACTACATCAATGAGTTAGGCCTCTTTTCATGACTGTATGTGTTGAAACTGATTTCTCTAAAATCTCAGACTACACTAATCCAAAGCCACCATCCTCCCACTCAGCCGTAATAGCAAGGATGTAGGATGTGGTAGTCCAAACATCGCCTCTCTCTCTCTGCACACTCTCTCTCTATATCACGTATTTAAGAGTCAGTGTTTTCTCCAGGCTGTCAGAGTTAGTCAATCTCAACTTCAAACCATTCCTCCAAACTGTCGAGGACAACCTCCATTGATGAATGAGCCTACCCATATCCCTTAAAGGCAGAATTGCTGCAATCGAAATGACCATACTACCACTGGTAAACTGCCTATTCTGAACGATCCCCGTCAAACCGCCCACCCTCTTGGTTCAAATACCTAGACTCCATCATCTCAAAGTTCTACTGAAAAAACAGACAGCTAGAAATGAAAACCCAAGGAAGTTTGGAAGTTTGTGCAAGCACAAAACTTTTTGCCCATTGCCCACCAACTATATTCACAAATAGATCAATCATTGAATCTGACAACTCCTGGACAAAGCAAACACTATATTATAACTCATAACTCACCATCCTACCACAGCTACAACTCGGACACAAACCGTCATCTGGAACGATACTGACTTCTTAATGAACAGATTACTAATAAACATCACATCATGGTTCATTAAGGTGTCATTCACCTTCAACACATCTTCCATAACAGCACTCATTCCACAACGTGGTCTGCATTTCTCTAAATAGGTCAAATTCTAGACCTTAAAATTAAATCATCCTCCCCCACAAACATCAAACCTGACCAACATGTATACTAGAAAAAAATCTACAAGATCATTTCCACATCAGAAAGCTCTACAAATCATCCCCAGTACTGACTTTTGGACCCAAATTTGCAAAAACATTTAACTTTACATAGAATAGGACGTTTAAAATGGCTTTTTTAAACTTTGAAATTTGTCTGCACTGCAAACAAAACATCACCAGACAGCTCTGAACAGGCCATGTGGGACTGCACAGCAATTAAACAAGGACACCACTGACATCGCCTCCTTATTTTTGGCTGCTATATCCTCCACAGCGCTTACTAGGAGGAACAGCACATCAAGCAGAATGCTCCCCATATCCATAACTGTAACACAATCAATATCATACATTGGAAAATTTCACTAATCGAACACATATGAATGGAAAAATGATTCGCCCCAATTAGAAAAAATACACTAAATTTGACATACTCTGGATCTCGATCATCCACGGCCTAAATCCATTTCCATGCTGATGTCACTCATCACCTCTTTTTGCCTGTCCACCATCCACACAGGTTTTTATGTAGGTTTTACATTATTTATTAATTTTTATCTGTTTGAAAATGGACGGCAATGTGTGAAGCTGTGGACTTTCATGTGGGTTTGGATGTTAAATGTGCATTAAACAGATTTGTTTTCTTTTAATAGTCACAGTCAGGGCCATAGCCAGAATTAAAAAAACACCGAAGTCAGTATTTTAAAATAACCTCTTCCCTTCGGGAGAATATCATGATGCATTATGCATTTTGAGTCTAACAATGATCACTCATAATACATACAGTATAACAATGACAGTGCCAATACAGATGAAAATTGTACTGTAGCCTTGTGGAGTTTGTATTTTTTTTATGTTCCTCTGCTGTTCCTGGGCAGGTTCAAAGAAACAAACACCACGTAGAAAACAGACACTCAATAACACTGAAGCTCATGAAATAGGATAAAAAAGTGTGTGTGTTCTCCATGTCACTCATGATCCAAAAGCAGCCACACAAGACAAGAAACACTGAACATCACGTTTAGCATGCAGACTTCAAATAAAGAGTGTCAAATACACACTGATGGAAAGAGCTTGTGGTTTCTAGGTCTCTAGTGCTCTGTGTACCTGCTCTAATATTTACTTTACAAAAGCACTAGAAACAACACATTCATTGTTATTCTTTGTTGATGCACCTTTCCTCTCTGCCCTCCGGTCCAAACCTGTTCATTTATCCACCAGTGAAGTGGTTCTTCAGCATACCCTACAGAGCCTGCAGGCTCTCCCTGTGCCTCCCATTGCAGCTGTGGAGCTTCGGCTGCTGTTTACTCTCATTCTTGTGTTTCATGGCTGGGAGACAGCTGTGGTTGTTGTGGTGTAGAAATCACTGACAGTGGGGTGTCACACAGCTGTGGACAAACATCTGCACCACATGTGGGGATTTAGTTCATCCTGAGAGAAACATTAGCGCTGGTTATTTGACTTCTAATGTCAGACCCAAATGAACACTGACATGCACCACAGAGGGAAGACAGGACTGTGGCTCCGAATGAAAAATAAACGATGAACATGCCTGTAACACTTTTTCTTTTTTTTATTTATTGTTGGTGTTTGTCGTATGCTGTCATGCATGAAAGAAAAAATTGTGCAGCATCAAAAAATGATGCACCCACATGTCAATCAAAGTGACCATACTCTTAATTCTGCATAATTTTAAGTTTTAATATAATTTGAACAGGTGAGTTCTGTATAAAATTTAATTTTTTTAAATGCATCCACTCCAAACCAACAATATCGAACTAGGAAACATAACAAGACCACTATGTTTCACATCTGAACAATGTATTAATGCTTGCAAACTTTCATGTGCTCTTGAGGTCCGTAGGCAGACTCGTCTCCAGGACCAGCAAACCTCCACCCCAATGACGTGATGCCCATCGTTGTCTGTGCAATCTCCAACTCAGCCTCTGCAGATTCACTGTCCTGAAGGGTAAAGGGTGAAAACAATGGGCTGTGTTGAAAAATCTGACATTTTAAATATATACAATCATTTTTCAAAACCTTTTCACAAAAACCCAGAATGGACAGACAGCTGAGGTGCTTCTGACAAACTCTGCATCAATTCTGGTGGAATCACAAGCATCATCTGTGACAGCCATAATCAGCTCTGATGGCAGGATTCCAGATGAAATGTGTTGCAGCCATGGCCGGTGAAATCAAGGTTCTCAGGACGTCGTCACGCTTGATGTTTATGTTACCATTCTGAAACTGGCATCGCAACAATTAGAAAAATGATACATGTCAATGCATTGATTTACAGTTGTACTTACTGGATCACCTTCTTTAGCTGTTACCACATTGTCCGGATGACTTTGAAACAGTCACTCATAATCTCAACTGTAATGTATAATAATATGATATGATGTACATCAGTGTGCATCTAACACAAACACAAAACATAAAGACAAGCTAACTTTAGCTGTCAGCGACATTATGGTGCAGATTTTCACACACAGAAAACCTTCATCAGCTCATCAGTGTCTGTCCAGTTGTCCAATCAATTGTGACACATCAACTCCAATGCTCCACATTGTAATAACGTATAATGTGTATCACCATCTAATTCTATTATTGTGACATTATTTTGATCATGAAATCCCAAAACCAGTATCAGTTCTTACAGAATCTTTTGAGTGACACATCCTTGAGACCAAAGTATTGTCCATCAGGCAGTACCTGATGACCTCAGTACAAATAAGTAATAATTAACTATGACAAGACTCATGTTCAAGTCTTTCACCAGGTGGTTTAAGTAACTCTGCATTAGCTGAAGTTATTAAAACTCGACTAGCCTGCAGCAGTGTTATCTCTAGCAGGTACAACTGTGCTGGACTGGATTAGAAAAGCCCTGATGTGCTTGGTAGAGCATAATTCCTGGAGGACTTTAAATACAACTGACCCCAGCTGTGTGTGCAAACCTGGATGTGAAGGGGGTCGTACTGGGCGTAACAGTGGCTTTCATCCCACAGTGAATACAGAGCTTCTTTTTCCTGAATATGAATATATCACATTAATGTTTATACCACATGGTTTCATTTCCCAATCTGACAAATTTAACTCTGCATTGTGCCTCCTAATATAATAATTACTTTTGATGCACAGATTCTTTGCATGAATGCATGAATATACACCAGACTTCACACTAACAATTAGAAGTGGTGATGAAGCATACATTATTATAGATGCATCAATATGTACTTCACTTTACTGAATGCATACTTACACTGTATGGACTGCATGGACTGTTATAGCATGCTATGAGTTCTTACTACAGTTGTTTCTTGAGGTGTGTATATAGTATAGATATTCATAATGTGTTATAATCATCGGTCAACCTCTAGTTTGTAACTAGTCAAGATTGTTGCATTGTTGTGGGGTTCTCTTTCTAACCTCCTAGATGTTTCCACAAATCCAGACTTAGTCAGAAATTTTTTATGTTATTGTCCCACCTCACCAGGTGCAAACAGTGGCAGTATTTACAAAAACAAAGAAATAAAATGAATGAAACAGAATACTCTATATTCACGTTGAAAAGAAAAAAAACAACAACTTCACAAGCAAATCACTATCAGTCATAGCCCCTCCCACTATGCCTCACACATTAAAAAAAATAACATAAACATCAACATAAAACATCTTTTTGTTTATTATAACGTCCCAACGTCACAACAAACATCATACAAAAATGATGCCAGTTTGGTTGCCATTGCTCTTCCATAGAAACAACATCATACTCAGACAAATTGACATTATTAACAAAAACATATTATTACGAGTCACATGATTAATTAAAGCGTGCGTCATCCTTCTATTTAATGACGTTGATAATTACACCCTGTTTCTCTGCCGGAAGCTGCTCCGTCACAAGCATCCATTAAACACTTGAAGTTAAAGCTCATTATAACTCACATCTATAATGTTTCATGAGAGCTGATATAGAGTATCAGTGAGCATGCTGTGTGTTGTGTTGAGTGTAGACATAAAGCATTATGAATGTATTATAATTCACATTCAATGAATGCCGCAATACTTGCTTTAGATATGGTCTCACATGCCCAATGCGATGTGTCAATTCAATAAATATATTAGTGAAATTCATATTCAGCTGTTTTTCCCACACATTGTGAAAATATTAATTGAGGTGTTGAGCACTGCTGAGCTGGAAAATGAAGATCTGAATGAATGAAGAAGTTCTGTCAGGTGCAGAAAAAAACAAAAGGACGTGCAGTTAGAACAGAACTTTGTTTGTTTGTTGCTCGTAATAAGAAACAAAAGGAGTTAGAATAGTGTTGGTGAGCTGTGAGCATGTCCTCCTCTTTACTCCACCACTTTAGTCTTATATTAGCAGGTATGTCATTGACATATATTTGTAATATGAAAAAATGAAATCACACAGTGTAGCTCACCTATTCCAGACAGCAGTGCTTGTGTGACCTGCTCTTTATCACAATGAATGTCTACATAGCCTCGGTGTGTAAATTTAACATTTGGTGACACTGCTGAGCACATTATGGCAGTAAATTAAACATTTTCACAAATGTGAGCTGGAGGCGGTGAGACGAGCAATGAGTCGAGCAAGACCTCGGGCTCATTTCACTAACAAACCAGCCCCATCTCCATGAGAATCATTATACAGCCGGCAGCCACTTAATGGTCACATTAAAGCCTTGTGTAGCTCATCTCCACACGGTAAATCCTCATTATTCCAAAAGAGCTTGAGAGACACTTTACACACTTTAAAATGGTGAGTGTGTTTTAAAAAAAAATGGGATTTGAAATAGGGGACAGTGGAGCCTCCCCTCAGCTGGATTCCTCCTTTGTGGTGGTATTTATGTGAAACGTTTCTGTATATGTTCAGCTGCAGTGTTTGACACCAACTCTGAGAATTCAATTTAAGGTCCACTCACTATCTTTTTCTAGAGCTCCATCAGCAGGTGGAGTGCGCTCTGTTGTCATGGAGAGGGATCCATTATGTTGTCCCTGGCACTTTAAGCCTGAACGTCCATGCTTTACTAAAATAGTGTTTCATATTTGACAAAATAATGACAATATGGGTAAGATGAGTAAAAAATGGGCGTGGAGCATGGGTCGAGCTGAGGCGGCCAATCAAAGTTCTTAATTCTGCATAAATTTAAGCCTTAATATCATTTGAACAGGTGAACCAGTTCTATAAAACCCTCAGTTCCTCAAATGTCCACTTGAGGCTGGCTTCAGAAGTGAGTCAGTCTCCATAAGTCCCCATGTTAAAATGTCCAACTTCACAGCAGAAATAAACATGTTCACAGCCTGGTACAAAAAACTGTTTTGGTCTCTATAGCTAATTTTCCCGTTCATGACAACTGTACTGAGGGTGAATTTATATACAACTCACCTGTTCAAAGTTATGCAGAATTGCTGGTCATGGAAGCGGCAGGACTGCCAAGATAGCAATGGCCCGAGCCACCACACTCTGAGTTTCACAACAGCTCTTGTCCATGTTTTATATAGTGTATGATTTTTACTGAATATCGGCCAACTGATCTTGGAAGCCCTACATTTTCCATGTACCCTAAAATTAATCTTCATTTTTATGAAGTCACACAACACAATTGACGTACCTACATGCTGCGAATGGTTCATCCTTCATCCAGGACGTGTTTAAACCGTACACCCCAGCCCACCCACTATGTGCTGTTCAGCACGTTTTGCTGCATGCTACTGCTCAACAAAGTCACGACTGTTTTGTTGTCCTGGCTCCACAACAGTGGAACAAGCTCCCCCTTTGACATCAGGTCAGCAGAAACTCCACACATCTTCTGATGCGGACAGAAAATTCAGACTGCACCGCTGCTACTCTGAGCTGCTTTTATGGCACTTCAGATGCCTCCTACTACGGACTCTAAATTATTTTGTGGTCCATCCAGTGACAACCGGTCTGACCTCTCGTATTTTCTTCTCTTTTTTTTTTTTTTTTTATCTCACATTTGACATTTCCACATTTTGCTTTGCTGTTTACGCCATTGCATTTTTACAGACACCCATGGCAGCTTTCACTTCATACAGGAGTCCCGCTGCATTAATGCAACCAGGGGTTAAAGTGCCCTTTGAGTCTGTCATAAATGTGCACTGGTCTAAAGTAGCTTTCATCAGAGAGGACCTGTGCAATTTGTAGCCCGGGGGATGAGGTGAGGCTGCTCTGATGGCGGTGGGCTGCTCTCTGAGGCTGAACTTCATTTCTGGAGAGTGTGCCCTTTTTTAAAATACAATCACAGACAGAGGGAGCGGCGAGCAGCCTCACTGCTTCCTGGCCTCATTGCAGCATTCTCTCCAGAGGCTCATTTGGGCGGCTTCACAGTCAGAATGTGACCTTGCTCTAATCTGGGTTTTATTTATCAGGATGTGAACATTGTGGCATTAAGGAGGAGTTAATCTGCGCATCATGTGTTTAAAACGAGTTTCTATGAATTATACATTTCATTAACTCAACAGACCCACAGCACTCGCCATTTGAATCATTCCCAGCTTATTAAAACATGGGGAAAAGTCCTGAGCTTTCTATTGTAGATAGTTTAACTTGTTAACAATGACCAGGACTAGAAATATACATCATTACATTGATATCTATGATTTATTTTCCACGCGTGGTTACCTCTGTAAATCAGAAACTGTCTCCGCCACTGTGCATGGTGGAAAGAGATTAAGACACCGTGAGTTCAAGTGTTTTGCTCACATCACATAACCAACATCCGTACACAGAGGGACTTCACCAGCTCTCACTGCCCAGACAGAGGCTGTTTTCTGGGGAAGGAGTCAGCGGGGAGGACTGAACAGGTCACGGTGACTTTTCCACTAATAAACTGGATGAGTTTTAGTGCTGCTTGTTTTTTTTTCTCTCTGTTCTGTTTTTTTTAAGTGTTGAATCAAGCTTTGATTAAAAATGTTACATATTTGGTATGAAATTAAAGAGGAAGTTGTGTTTTCTTGTGGCTGTTTTTCAGGTAAAGCTGTTTGTTGATTGATTTCTCATTTCATTTCACTCATTTGAGTTCTCATTAAACGTCAGCAACATTCCACAGTTCCAATGGGGGGACGGTTAAAACCAGACACTGAATTAGTACAGTCTGTTAACTAACAAAACAGAAATAAGTTTAACTTAACAGCATAAATATAAAAATGAAACGACTAGTACATTAAGATAATATAAAAATACAAAGGGAAATAGAGGTAGGCAGTTTTTAGTTCTACGTCATGCCAAACACTTGGCACATCCAACACAAGACAGTTTGTATTAAACACAAAGTCAAACCAAAAGGGAAAACAAACAAATAAACAAACATATCAGATAATGTATGTATGTGAAAAGATTTCCATAAATTGTAATTGGAATAACAAAAAATGCTGTGAGCCTACCTTATTCAGATTCATTCTAAATGTACAGTTTGGTCCGTGCGTCATTAGCAACACAGATTCTCTGAATAGATGCTGATCATCTTTTTGTTATTGAACATTTCAATAATAATCAATAATCATTTGCCATGCCCTTTAGCATCTCATACAGTTGCCCTTACAGTAAGCATCTGTACGAGATGATCAAAAACACTTTCTAATACATGGTCCATGTTCATGTTGTCAAATGGTCACAGTTTGGTTAAGTTTAGGCAACAAAACCACGTGGTTAGGTTAACAAACAGATCATGATTGGCATCAAAATAATGTCAGTTATTAGTTATTAGTCATATTCCAAGCATGTAGAGAACACTCAGCAGAAGGCCATATTTCAGTATATATATGTCAGTGTTTGGATTGTCTTTTCAGGGCTACTGTTCAACATGGTGGACTCTCCCAACCCAACCTCTGCAGATACAGACAATGAAAACACAGTTCTTATACTCAGGCTATTATACACTAATAGAAACCTAGTGATGAATGTCCTATTCCTATTCCTGCCAATAAATACTCCTAAATCGTACACATTAAATGTTACAAATATCTGCTCCATCTCTTATTTAATCTTTATAAATATTTTACAAATCATTTGGTAATCATTAGTATTTAGAATGTTATGTGTGCAACAATAAACTGTTGCAGAATGCTTGTCTCTTTTTAGCTTTGCTATAACATCTACTTTAGAAACTAACAATAAATAAACATGAATTGGATTAGTAAAAAATAATTAAAGTGGTGCTGCTCAAAGAAGTCAGAAAGCTACGCTGCAGTTTCCCTGAGCTGAACGTCATTTTTTAGTTTTTTTCAGAGTTGTGAGATGTTCTTTGATGGAGGTCTTTGATGGAGGTTGGCCTCGGCCAAATAGTAGTTTAAATAAATCCACATGGCCTCTCTGTCAGCTGCCGCCCAGCTCAGTCAGATCTGTTGTCATGAATAAGTTAACGTACGTAATGGACTATCACCAAAAAGCTGCCATGCTGAACCTTTTTTAGATCTCCATAACTGAAAGTGACCAAACTGTTTGGATAATCGTGAAAATAATCAGAAATAATCTAGCTTTTGCAAAATCATGTTCAGGCTGTCAGCGGTCTCTACACCTGTTTTACACCGACGCAGTGTTTGACGTAATTCGATTTTTCATCTGACTAAACTGTGAAATGAAAAGATCTGAAGAAACTGACTGAGTGATCCATTGCGTGAATCTCAGGACATGAACTCAGTGGCAGCTTCTCCATTGAAAAAGGATGTTACATCCAAGACGAATGACACAGGTCTTACTGCTGAGTGTGCTGCCTGGAAACCAAGAAAAGACACATCATCTCACACATTAACCTACGGTGAGTCCATCTGATTTATTTTAACCACATGACAGGACTTCTGATTAAAAAGTGCCTCTCGGCTGTCAGAAAACTTTATCACTGGAGTTGTAATTTCTTTTGGTGATTAAATGGGATTATGTATCATTAATATTGTGGTTGGGTGCTGAGTTGTTTAAAAGTTATGAATCATGTTGCTGGTTGGTGGGTGCTTTTTGAAAATAAGATAAATTTCAACCCTTGAACCACCGTCTTAACATATCATGGTAGTAATGAGCCTGTTTGGACAAAGTGTAGGACATGTTTCAGTTGTCCTGTTTTGGCATTTTATATTGGCTATGACCTTTGAGAATCTGAACACTTGAAGTGGGAGCATTAATATGTTAATCGATGTGGATACAGTACAGTGAGTCAGAGAGAGGACATCTTTGGAAAGCAATGACGTTCTAGAATAGCGAATATATTTTTTGAAAGTGAGTGCATGCATGGAATTTGAGGACATTTGACAACTATGAAAAGTGAAGACATTTTGTCCGATCCTCTTGTCTTCAAACGGGTTTCGGGGGCTTAAAGCTTGGTTTAATGGTTACCTTTCAAACGAGGCATGTACTTGTAGCCACTGACAGTATAATTAGTGGGCAAAGCTTGCGGGTCCTTAAAGTGAATAAGAAAAGTCTGAGTATATTCCCAATTCTGACTTGATTTATCACGTTAATAAACACTTTCCTCATGATTTTACAGTCTCAGTCTCTAGTTTCAAGTCGTCACACAGCACACAGCATGATGTTCATTCAATAAATTATGGAAAATGGACCGTACTTATGTAGCACATTTCTAGTCTTCTGACCACTCGAGGTGTTTTTACACTACACATCTTATTCATGTATTGATGGCATTGGCTGTCCTGCAAGGTGCCAAATGTTCATCAGTTTTTGGGAGCTAACCATTCACACACTGATGGTGCAGCATCAGGAGAAATTTGGGGTTCAGTATCTTGCTTCGACATGCAGACAGGAGGAGCTGGGGATCGAACCACCTGTCATCTGATTAGTGGACAACTCGCTCCTGAGTCACAGCCACCCAATGGCCTCAAATTATGCTCCCATTTAGAGTAAATTAGACGATGAACTAGGTTTTGATTGACAGGTCATTCTCAGTAAGTCTGTCCAACAGTCAACTCAGATCAAAATGTCAAATGAGGCAATGTTGATCAAACATGAATCAAGATTCTTTGCATTGCTTATTGAAACAGTGCATTTAGTGTAATATGACTATGTTTTTAATCAGTCAGACCAAAACCAAGCTAGTTTCAAGGTGACAACATCCATATTGCAGAACAGTTGTCCACAAACCAACATGGAGACACACACAGGTAAACTATGTTACAAAGTAATCTATTACAAAGAAATGAATGGGAGGAATCTGAAAAGTCAGACAACCAAGACAACAAGCAGAGGGCCCATCACAGACTCAGTGTAGTGTCTATGTGTCCTACCAAGATACTGCAGAACACAGTTTCAGCTTCGCTTCCACAGAAAGGAAAAGCAACCACAAACTTTCAAAAAAGTTGAGTAAAGAAGAACTTTCTGTGCTCCTCTGGGCTTAAACAGAGAATACACACGAGTTCCTTCTTCCTGTTTCCTCTCAGACTTTACTTAATGTTGTTTACATGTTAATTTTTTATCATATCTGTTCATGTACATCGAGAGCAGGATCAAATTCCTTGTATGCGCACACAGCCTGGTCAAGTGATTCTGACTCTTCCTCAGTTGCCTCAAAACTCAAATTCCTCTGTGAGAGAAAGTGTTTGCCTGCTCAGATTCCAGCCTGTCTTTCAACACAAGACTGTAAAGTTAGGGAACGACTGAGCTCTTTTTGTACAGAAACACAGAAGCTATCCTGAGCCATATAGACTGTATGGTGCAGATAAAAATAGCACTTCACCAAATCCAGGTTGGCTCAGTTGGATTTCTTCGGGCTATTTTAATGAAAATGGAAAAATAACAACACTGATGTAATTAAATGCAACACAGATCAAGAGAGCTGTAAGTTATTTATGTTGCTCCCCTGAGGATTTCCAGAGCTTCAAGGGAATAAATCATGAACGCGACACTGGTGAGACAGACAGACAGAGAGAGAGAGCAAAAATGAGGAGTTTTCTACTTTTGGCTGAAAGTGCAACATGCTTTAAGAAGTGCTAATACAGTTCATCATGCAGTTAAGACTGCCGTGCAAAGCAAAAGCCACATACAGCAGCCATCACCTACATGTATGTTTGTCAGATAAAAGTAATTCATTTTGACCTTATTTATTATCTATCTTATATTTTCAATATTTTCTCACAATTGTGAACAAACTGAAAAAACATGAATCCATGACAATGATGAGACTGCTAGACTGGACTACACTGAGAAATTTCTGCAAGTCCACAAAAGTAATTGTCGAATGCAGTCCTGATTTTCAGGAAATATAAATCAACTTTTTTTTTTTTTTTGGCTTTTTCCAAGCTTTATTGATAGAGAAGACTGACAGGAAATGTGGGGAGAGAGATGGGTAACGATACGCGGCAAAGGGCCACAGGTCGGGACTCGAACCCAGGCTGGCCGCAGTGAGCCTTCGCCGCCCCAGGAAATATGAATCAACTTTACCTGGGTTAGACGCATTACGCAGTTGCACCAACAAACAAGAGGATGATCAGCAGTTCACGTATTGGACATTGTAAAATCTATTAATGGTCTTGTCAGGCATGAATGTTCATCAATAGGAAATGGTTTTGCTAAATGGACTTCTGGTCTACCGACCGCTCAAAGCACTTTTACAACACTTATCACATTCACCCATTAGCACACACTGACACAGTGATGTAGGCTGCCATGCAAAGTGCCAGCTGCTAATGAGGAGCGATACAGCGCTTCCTATCCAAAGTACTCATGTGGAATCTAAGCTCACCAATACACGCACATTCACACAGCAAAGTTACAGCAATCGGTTGCAATTTGGGGTTCAGTGTCTTGCTCAAAGACACGCTTTGGCTGGACTGAAGGTGTTTGGAATCGAACCCAGCACAAAGTACCCTAAAAAACCCATCAAGAAACAGGGAGTGAAAAGAAGGAAGAGACACCGTATGACTGGCTCTTTAAAATGAAACCCATCTACAGCCAGATTGTCAGGTTTTGCAACTCTCTCTTCCACCCGGACAGGAAATAAGTATTGATTAGAGAATGGTGGAAAGCGAGGCCAGTGTCTGATTCAGACACTTCATGAAAGATAAGCCAGCAAACTTTGGATGCAAACTGTTTGTATTGGCTGATTCCTCTATGAACACATGCTGTTTATCAATGCAAACTGCCATGTTCAGTGGAAGGCCTTATACACTGGTTATGAACCGAACGCTCCACTGGAAAAAGATTATCTATCTATAGTACATGTGTTTTTTATTGTCTATATGTTGACAAGTTTTACAAGTGTATTATTTGACATGACCACTTGTGGAACAGTCTAATGGTCTGAAAGAAGGCTGACAGACGTGGCTCCAGAGAGCCAACCTTTGCTTTCCACATGCATCAATGACCCTGTCGCCAGTTCACCACTTTTCTTTCCTTGAACCACATTTGATAAGCACTGACCGCTGTAGACCGGGAATCCTCATGGTTGTCCATTTTTATGAAACAAAATGTTCACTTGCTATCCAGCTCCTGACACAATCTGTGGTCATCTCAAAACTAGATTACTGTAACGCCCGCCTGACGGGCCTCACAGCCTGCACCGTGAAACCCCTTCAGATGATCCAGAACACGGCGGTGCGCCTGATATACTACTACCACTACCAACAACTGGACATGGTAAATCTACCCCTTTAAGAATTGTCACAGCGCTGCACTAACACTTTCTTATCGCACTATACACTATACTTGATTGTTCCCCTCTGTAAGTCACTTTGGATAAAAGCATCTGTAAAATGACTGAATGTAAATATATGTCCAATATAGCCCACCAACTGACAGCTGCCATCATAACAAGATAATCAGTGATTATCAGCTGACTATCCACAATCAGTGGATCCATAATCCATTGACTGTGATATTTGTGGTGTACTCTAAATTTTGCCCCGCAGCCGCCTGTGATTAATACGGCAATTCTATTATTGCTGGAAATGTTTAACATCTATTTTGAAATGACTCTTGAAACTTTGTTAGTAGTTAAGATTTTTTTAAAAAACACACAAAAAAACATGGCTGTGCTGCCGTCCATCACATTCCTGCAGAAAAACAGAGGCTAGTCATTTGAAGGGAAGCGTTGCTGCTGAAGAGCTCTCAACCATCTGCTGATGAGTCTGCTCCCCAACAGGTTTTCTGTCAAGTAGGAGTGGAGGTCACAGTCACCCTCCCTGCTATGAGCCAGGGTCAGGAAGATGAGAGCGTCATCATTGTTCATGTGCAGAGAAAACCTGTTTCACCCTGCTACTGCACAACAGAGTCAAAACAATGGCATCTGCTCATGAATAATTCACGCCTCGCTCTGTCCTGCAGGACACCAATGCTTTCCACTCTCCACTGAAGCAGCTCGGCCGTCTAACCTCTACGTACCGCTGATCTCAGTTAGAATGAAGCCTTTCTTCCAAAATACTGTCTATAAATGAATTTCTGTAAAGGTGGATACTTTATTTTCAACATATTGCGAGTGTGTAAATATTTATTTATTGTTCTTAATCCTAAAATGCTCAGGTGGTGACGGCTTTGTGGTAAAAAGTCAACCTGTGTAAACAGAGTTTGTCTGTTTCTCTGTTTGGCACTGCACTTTCTTGGTGATCAGAAAGCTTATATTTTCTGTCTTCAGGTCCAATCAGTGAGACAGATGAAAGGCCAGAGGACACAGCGAGGACACTGAGGAGTGTCATTATTTCCACACACGGTGCAAATTTGATTTCTGACACTCTCCTCTGAGCTCCTGTCGCTCTGAACGACGTGTGTGGGAACGGTCAACTTTGTGGCTTTGCAGTTTATTTACTGCAGAGAGATCAGCAGTGCAAGAAATCTGAAGGATAAGTAAACATCTGAGGGAGGAGAGTCACATCAGAGGAATCTGTCAACATTCAGCCTCAATTTTAAAGAAAAAATAATATTGAAACTAGTATTCAATAATTTATTTGAATTTTTTTTATCCATCACCGTACTCATAAATGAAAACAATAAGAGGAAGAAAGAGAATTAAATCAAGGTATAACGGCAGAAAACCAAAATATACTATTGTAGTTCTGTTATAGTTACATATATTTGTATATAATTATGCTATATTGTGTACAATAATGATGATAATAATTATGACATTGAAATTACATGTAATAAATACATACAACCATATTCTCATTGTCATTTATCAGGAGCGATACAGCGCTTCTTGTCCAAAACACTCCAAGTGATCCTCAACTCCCCCACAGAAACAACCTTACAGCCAATCAGGAGCTCCATCATGGTTCGGTATCTTGCTCAAGGACGTTTCGACTGGCCTGGGAGAGCTAGGTGACCTAAGTCAAACATACAGAAGTATACACCCATCAGCCATAACAATATGAGCTCTGACTGGTGACGTTAATAACACTGATTATCACATCACCTGTCAGTGGGAGGGATATATTAGTCAGGAAGTGAACATTTACTCCTCAAAGTCAATGGACAAGCATCAGGATATAAGTGACTTTGACAAGGTTCCTGTGGGGTGTTCTTGTTCTGCAGTGGTCAGTACCTATCAAAAGTGATCTAAAAAGGAAAAGTGGTGAACCAGTGACAAGCTCACGGGCAGCCAAGGCTAACTGACACACATGGAGAGCGAAGGTTGGCCTGTGCAATCCGATTGAACATAAATGATATATGTACACACTGTTCTACTGGTCTGCTACCATGGATTGTGCATATACATACATACCTCGCATGTCACTACATTTATGTACATCCATCTCATCCTGTTTGAAGTCAGAACATGTTGAAGTCAAATTTGGATAAGACGAGGGCTGATGCTAAAGTTTTACTTTCGCCTCCTGCGGCATGAAAACATTCTCCTGTGTTCACACTTTCCTCAGTGTGAATGAGCTGCACCTCAGCTTCTGGCCCTTCTGCCTCTACAACCACATCAAACAGTGTGATGAATGTTTGTGTGGGCTTGAAGGTATGTGAATCACAGCACCAGCAAGTGTCGGTTCAGGTACTGAAAGATGTTGCCATGTCAACAGTGAGGATGACAACAGCTCTTTGTCGCTGCCGTCATTATGAAAAAAACAGCTTGCTGCAGTGCAGCGCTGGCATAAACGCTATTTGCGGTTGTATAGCGTCACATCCATGAGGATGGGTCACATGACCAGCGTGACAATTTGGGAATTTGGGCCAACATCTTATTGTTACGTAGCTTGTTCAGTCTGCTGGTTTGCGTGGCCATTTTGATGAACTCCTCTGAATAACAGTGACTGGATGTTTGATCTGAAAATTTGACCATGTTTCTTTTAACATAAATGTTGTTTTTTGTACATATTTAACTGAACATATATCATGAATATAACAGTTAAATTTAAAGCAATATTGTGTAGAAATTGGTATTTTTGTGATTTAGCAAAAAAGTAAAGTAGAGTTCCAGAGTTCAGTATAGACAGCTGTACACATGTATTTGTTCTGATTACATTACTTATGATCAAAAACCAGTTGACAAACGTGCAGCCAAACAGGATCACCAACAGCAGTCAGCTCAGCTTGATGTCTATCTTTCAGCCTTTTATTTCACCAAGCTCTTACCAACCACTCAAAATCAGTCTCAGCCTCTGTCAAGGTCACATTTGTTCTTTTCTCCTCTGACACTTTGTCCATAGAGGATGCTGAGCCCGGTTACATTGCCTGCTTTTCCAGCTCCGGCTCTGGCACAATAACAGTTGACAGTAAACAGCTCACAGCAGCAGTAAATCACAGAGAGTTTATTTATATAGCGACACGTTATAACAGAATTTATCTTGTGACATTAGACCGTACTCTTTATATATTATCTACAGAGACCCAACAATTCCACCAGGAGTAAGCACTTGACAACAGTGGCAAGGAAAAACTTCCTTTAAAGAGACAGAGACATTGAGCAGTCATCATTGGATCATGCTTGTTTGTTTTTTCAATCAGATAATCTCACAGCTTTGCTTGTTGATGACTAATGACCAAACTATGATGATCAATCAACAGTGAAGTGAAGATGCAGCCAGGAAACAAGAGGAGAGATGGTGGTATGACTTGTAACACAGCCGTAAGTTGCAGTTATGCACTGTAACACTCAGCTACCAGGGCACTAATCTAACTTGTTATAATACAAAAAGCCACAGTTCTAATAAAACTTTATCAGGGCAGCAGCACATGCTATTGTTTCTTTTATAACCATGATGTTTCAGGTGTAGATAATCTTTTTATCTGTTCTTTAGTCTGCAGTTTAAATTGCTTTCAGCTCTGGACACAGGGAATAGATGGGATATGTACAGTATAATGAATATGAATGCACATGCAGGGATGTATTCATGTGGCCTTGGATCATAAAATATTCTCAAGGCGAGATGATTGCGTCATTTAAAAGCCGACCTTGCAGTGAAAGTTTCTTTGGAGGCAGCGATGCTGTGGGGAAAATAAATGGCCATAGCTCGGTGTCAGTTTCATTCACTTGAGGCGGTGAAGTATGGAAGACTGAGTTCTGTGGAGTTCACTCAGCCCTGCTCTTTAAAATGCCATATTTTCAGTTGCTCATTACGGTAAAGCTGTGATTTTCCCCGGTATGATTTTGAGTGACACAGGATGTGCCAAGATGAAGAAGCAGGCCTCCTGCAGTCCCGTGCTGTCTTCTGGAATTTGTCCTAAATTTGCCCAGTTGGTAATGAGAGGCAATATTCCGTTCTAGCATGCCCCATATGGGTTACACAGGTTCAAGCATATGTCCTGAGGTCACTGTAGGGAAAGTGTTAAATCTTAGATTGTTATGGGGACACTGGGTATGGCATTCATTTTTTCCATTTTCTTTGGCCAAGCTTCGATAAACCTCCTTTCTCACAGACTGAACTGACCATTGATGTATAGATCAGAACAGAATCTGAATAGACTGATGAATATCTCCAGGTGGCACTTCCTCTACATCCCAGCCTTGGCCAGCCAACCATCGGTCTGCTGGGAAGAAAAAAAAAAGAAGTTAGATGCTGAATAAAGTTAACTTTCTTAAAAGCATGATCAGCACTTTTTGGCTCCAGGAATTCTGTTCCTTAAGGTAATACAAGTAATTATCAGACATATACCTGAAAAAATGCATGAAAAAATACTATGGCTGTCAATAAATTTGTGTTTAACAAATCATTTGGTAAATAAACAAAACAATGTAACTGCAAATTTCCCATTTGTTGATTTCCTATAGCGTCAACACAGACACTACAGGAAATCTGGTAGGTTGTCTGATCATGAAAATGCATTAAGAATGTAGGTTTACTGATTTTATGTCCATAGTATGTTGAAAAAAAGAGAAAATTCAAAGGAGTCTGCCTTTTCATGTTCTTCTGTTTCAGATACATTGACCAGATACGGCCGTCAAACAAGCCACGCGGTCAAGGCCCTGATGTACCCCACAACAGTTCACCAGGTTCTTCATCAGTCTGTTGGCGAGGGTGGTTTCCCCTTTGCTGGTTACGCTGCTGATGCCAATCATTCATGTTTTTGGATGGTCTAAGCTCGTTTAAAAAATGGTCCAGGATCTAGTGTTGTAGGAAGTTCGAGCCTTTTTACTGACTCGGATTGCTTACTCTCAGATGGTAAACTGAACTAGTCTGAAAATACAACTAGTTTTGCATACAGCATGTGAACAAATGACATTGAAGAAGAGTCAAAGTCAGAGTTTTGAGCACTTGTTCAAGCAGACGGACAATCATTCTAATCATGTCAGCTTACTGACAAAAAAGGTTCCACTCCACAATGCTCCACAACTCCATAGTGTACCTTTAAAAACACATTTATATTCCTGTTCACCTTTGCTTGGCAGCAGAATTCTATATTCTGTCCACTAAATTATGAAATTGATGAGAAAATGTATTTGGACATCCACTGGTGGAGACAGTACCGGTAAGGACTGTGGCTCATGTTTGAATAAAGACATTACTGCACATTTTGTTTCAAAGCCCGAAGGCCATTACTTTAACAGATGAAGCCAGAAATGCTACAGAAAAAGGCCAAAGTGGTACCAGCCAACTGTTGTGATGAGACAACAGAGCAGCTGGCCAGGTGAGGTGTCTGGAGTGTGAAAGGAAAGGGCCGACCAGTCCTGACCCGTGGCAGCAGTTGGCAGCAGTGTACTGTCACTGGGAATTTAACCTTTATTCTCTCACTGGAGCCTAAAATCACCAAAAGAGAGTAAATACACAGTCTGATAATACGCTCTGAGAGCTGCCTGTTGGTCATGTGGTTTTGGTGTTTGCGGTGCAGTGGAGCGTCTCTGTGGGGACTTGTGTCCTGCCCAAGAGGAGCTGCTGACCTCTGGGGCGACCTCATCTGCTTCCCCTGGTGCACAAACATAGCTGGAGCTGCAGGCTGGTGCTTTTAAATCAGCGCTGAGAAACTGAACTGTAAAACTAAAACAAGCACCATGTCAGACACACCTCTGTGATAAATTAAATTTAAACACTGAGCACACAAAGATCTGAAGGGGGAAAAAGACGAGAAGTCTAAAGCTGGCAAGCCCTGGTCAGGTTGGATCTGCAGCTACCTTTTTACTGACTGGACAGGCAAAAACTTTGGCTGGTGATAATTTGGACTACTTTATGGCCAGTTTTCTCCAATAGAACTAGAAGAACTGGGCCAGATGAAGACCAAATCCAGCACTGCTTTGAAATTGCTTCCCATTCATTTCAATGGGTGTACTGTGTTTTCATAGTTTATCACAATCTGAGGGTTGCCCATCAGCACATCAGCATAAAAACATAACATAAAAAAAAACATTCCAAAACAAGATTATTGACAACTTCTGTACTTGTCACAGCACTTACTGCTGCAATAACACTTTATCGCACTGTACCTTGATTGTTCCCTTTTCTGTAAGTGGGTTTGAATAAACGCACTTTGAGTTGTGGCGATTCACACTACCCTGTTGCACCGCTGTGGCTTAGGCTTGCCTGATGACCAGACCTGGAGCCTTCCCAGTAACAGTAAAAAGAATGGACAGTGCATGAGTGACATCACCCACATGTTTCTGAAGCCCAATTATGAAGTTTAAAAATATGCATACATGTTGGATGTATTGCTTCTTTGGCCTTGTGGCTCATCTAAAAATCAGCAAAGACGTGGATCATTGGTGGACCTGAGGCAGGCTGAATGACACCTGGTTGCTCAAACAAGCCACCTGTAACGGCACCCACCTGTAAATCAAAGTGGCCACACTGTCTAATTCTGTATAACTTTAAGCCGTAATATAATGTGAACAGGTGAGTTGTATAAACGTGAAGATGCAGCAAAACATGTGTTGAACAGCACATAGTGGGTGAGCTGGGGTGTACGGTTTAAACACGTCCTGGATGAGGGATGAACCATTCGCAGCATGGTAAGTACATCACGAATATTGTGTGACTTTGGTCATCTCAGTGACCAACTTCATAAAAATGTAGATTAATATTAGGGTACATGGAAAATGTAGGGATTCCAAGATCAGTTGGCCGATGTTCAGTAAAAATCATACACTATATAAAAAATGGACATAGTCTCTGTGACATCACCCACGTTTCTCAAGAGCTGTTGTGAAACTCAGAGTGTTGTTGCTATCTTGGCAGTCCTCCCTCTTCCATGACCAGCAATTCTGCATAACTTTAAGTCTTAATATCATTTGAACAGGTGAGTTGTATATAAATTCACCCTCAGTACAGTTGTCATGAACGGGGAAATTAGCTATAGAGACCAAAACTGTTTTGTACCAGGCTGTAAACATGTTTATTTCTGCTGTGAAGTTGGACATTTTAACATGGGGACATATGGATACTGACTTGTTCTGTAGCCAGCCTCAAGTGGACGTTTGAGGAACTGCAGTTTTTGGCACTTCCGCATTGGCTTCATTTCACAGTCATGGAGGTTACTGCTTGACAGCAACGCTGTCCTCCATGTTTCCATAGAGCACATTGGGCTAATCAAAACTATTTGGCTATTATAGATAGAAATCATAATTCAGGTTAATGGCCATCTGACACTGACGTGTGACGTGATTTCCCAGCCACAGATGTTGCTGCTTGGGCCTGCCCCACTGCCACCACATACTGTACTTGCAGGCTGCCTGAGGTTTCTGCCTGTTAAAAGGAAGTTTTTCCTCGCCACCGTCACCAAGTGCTTGCTCATGGTGGAATTGTTCGGTCTCTGTAAATAATATTAAAAAAAGTATGGTTTAGGCCTGCTCTGTATGGAAAGTGTCATGAGATAACTTTTGTTATGATATGGTGCTATATAAATAAAATTGAATTGTATTGGATTATAAGTTAATAATTGATTAAATTACCCACGTTCCCCCAATGATTCTTCACACATGGGACACAAACACACACACACATCGATCTGCAAATACAGGTTTTGTTTTTTTTCTTGACAAGATCTCCAAACTGGGATCCTTTGTTTACTGCGTACTTAACGGTTTGAACTGGTATCATATTCATCACTTCCTCTTTGTCTTTGTCCTACTGTGTATTGTAACCACCTTATTGCACAATGAAAAATAAATAAATAACCATCACACAACCCTGCGGCCATTCACCACAAGGACTGATTTAGTCTGAAGATGGCCTCAGGCTGTATATTCCAGTGAAGAAGTCCCACCTCTTCTCTAATTAATATTGACCTTCAATTGAGGCTGTCAGGGCAGATGTCTATAGGTTTGTCACACAGTATGAAGAATACAGAATATATAAATATAGAGAGAAAATAATATAGAAATAAGGCAGGAGGGATGAAAGGATGGAAGTAAGAAGTGTAACAGCAGTTCTGGTCTGTGGCCAGTGACAATTTATGTCCATCAGTAAAAGGTATCGCCGGTATGAGGCACAAACTAGCTGTTATGAGATGACTGGAACATGAAATGATGTTTCCATTGTTACAGTTGGTGTGTACTCTCCCCGGGACTCTGCTGTCAGTCCGCTTCAGGTGAAGACGGTGTTTGTAATGGGAACAATCCACACACTCACAATCTGTCGAGGTGAGAGATTCAAAGGAAACAGAGCACCGCGTGGAGAGCTTCACCGTGAACCCCTCCTCTTTATCTCTGCATAATGAAACATCATGTGATGAACTGTGTCAGCGGGATGCAGATTTCTGTGCGACTGAACTTGTCATGGACACATTGAAGACAAACAGCTTCGCTGCAGACAGAAACACCAGGAGTGACTCAATATTTTCAAATGTGCGCCGTCTGAAGATGAAAAAAACAGATGACTGACATGACAACAAACTCCGAGCCAAGCTGCGAACGTAATTAGCGCTTAGTTAGGCTGAACTGTGCCACTACAAAGATGAAGAGAGCTGTGTGACTCACTGTTGCCTCAGTAAAATCATAATAAAAATGAATAAATCACCTCTATGGTTGGAGACAGGTGTTTCCAATGACTCCACACACTGAAATCAGCATTTTAAATCACTGTTCATGACATTTCACTGACTGTGAGGTAAGATTTTTGTCATTCTGGAGAGAAATTGGTTCCATAAGAGAGAAGTAAAGAGTTAATTTCATTCATGCAGTTTTTTTGTAGCTTCTTCTTGGTTGTTGAAAATTGAACATTTGTCACGTTTCACACACAGAACACTTCCTGTTGTTTTATTTTAAAGAAGGTGGTTTAAGTTTCTCCTGATTGCTGTTTAAAGCAAGCATCAACCTCCGTGGCTGTGAAGTGAAGCCAGTGCCAAAAACTGCAGGTCCTCAAACGTCCACTTAAGACTGGCTACAGAACGAGTCAGTCTCCATAAGTCCCCATGTTAAAATGACTTCACAGCAGAAATAAACATGTTTACAGCCTGGTACAAAAAACAGTTTTGGTCTCTATAGCTAATTTCCTGTACTGAGGGTGAATTTATATACAACTCACCTGTTCAAATGATATTCAGACTTAAAGTTATGCAGAATTAACAGCGTGGCAGCTTTGACTGACAGGTAGGTGTTGTTACAAATTGCTTGTTTGAGCACCCAGGCTATTATGGAGGGCAGTTCAGGAGACAAGGAGACCAGGCAGCACAGAAAGAAACTGTCAGGTCATGACTTGTCAGGGATGAACACAAAACAAACTAAAGGGCAGATACATATTTATGTTCATATTTATACTGTCTATGATTAAAAGACATACCGATGTGTTTACTTTCTGAAATGCTGCTGATTTCTGATGAGTTTCTACATTATGTTGTGAATACTGAATATTCTTGTGCATGTTGGTGGTTAATGCCTCAGCCTTTCAGGATAAGATTTACTGAAATAAACAGATTAGAGATTTAAAGAGATTTAAAGTTTTTAATTTTTTTAATAATTAATATTTTTTTAAATTTTGCTGATAGCATTAACTACAAACTTGACTGTTACTGACTTAAATGACTTTTGATCTATGAATAAAACAAAAGCATGGTGACAACTTCCTCCAACAGTAGTTGAAGAGTCACTCTGCCAACCCTAACCATCACTTACATTGCAGGCACAGTGTATCACATTATATAAATCCTCTTCTAAATGAAGCAACAGAATACAAATAGTTAGCAGTAATTATATGATGCCAGTTCTCTCTCAAAACACAAGAATGTGTTCATTTGAAATGTTATGGAAAGAAAGCTAATGTTAGAAGGGAGGCTGGTGCAGCACATGTGAGTGTTACAGTTCATGTAGAGAGAATATGATGAAGTATGTGTTTTTCTTAAAGGTTGCTGAGCGTTGATTCTCAGAAATAGGACAGTCACAGGTCCTGGGTTAATACACAGCGCATCAGGGGTTAATCCCTCATGGTGTGTGTCAGGACACTGTTAGCGTGTGTTGCCCTTTATGGAAAATACAATGTAATATTCTAATGTGTGTCCTGCTGCGGTCAAAGAACAGCAGGAAGTGACATCTGCACCTTGGCTCCGTGTGCTTGCTGGATAACGTTTGCTGGCTAGAAAAAAATATCTGCTATTACAATTCGACTTCAGCCCCCAAACATTATTTTACTGATACATGAAGCAACTTTGTCAAGCTGTCTCAGCTTCTTGTGTTTTGACAATGATTTTACATTTCTTTTTATTATTTTGCTGGCCTGCTGGTCTGTTTTGTTGATTGAGTCTTAATATGTAAATGATGAATGCTACAATGATTTGAATTATTTATTTAGAGACGTAGCAGAGTCTTGACAGCACCATAAGTGCCACGGTTTTTGTATGAATTAAACAAGCGGGCTACGGACAGCTGAAGTCTAAGACAAATTGGAATCTTCTCCAGCTCTTGCCATTAGAAATGGAAGCCTTGATGGCTCAGAGAGGGCTGCCATGAAATGACATTTAAAGACTGTGAAGACGCAAGCGACCTGCGGTGCAGCCTTGAACTGCTTTTTCCTTTCTTTACTGATTGTTGTGAGTATTGCCATGAACAGAGTGTTTGAATATTTTCTGAGGCTGGTCGGACAAAGAGTGCAGAATGTTTCTTTGTCCGACTAGCCTCAGAAAATACTGCAAAGACAGAGTGTCTTCTATAACAAGAGCAGACACAATTATCCTGTATCACATCATGCCGGCCCAATGACAAGTGGGACAAGCAAAAAAAAAAAAAAAAATCCATATATACCATTTTATTTAAATTATGTTTCCCTTTTCATACATAGCCATGGCTACACAAATATATAGCCAAATTCCAAATGTAATATTTCCCACATATAACAACAGGACAGTTAGAAAATATGCAAATATACCAGACTAACTGAAATCTGAAATGATATGCTGAAAAACAAAATCAAAGAAACAGATAATGGTAATTGTTTTTAATTGTATTTATATTATATATATAATACATAACGCAGGCATCACCAACTGGCGGACCTCGGTCCGGACCTGGACTGAGTGATGGTTCAGTCTGGACCCGTGAGCTGTTACCAATCTCTGATAAATTCACAAGAATAGATGATTTTCATGGAGCATTTTTCTGTTGGTCACGGGTGGGCGCTGCTACCCCAGTTAATACGACAATAGCTCCACTCAGTTGAGCCAATCAAAACTTTTGTTTACCCTGCTCGGCCAGCGCACCAGAGCAGAGAGGAAGAGACAGTGATGACAACATGGCTTGCTCCAAAAGAAGGAAGGTTGATGTGGAAAACCATTGTTTTAAAGATGAATGGACGGAGAAGTTTATGTTCATTCTTCGACATGCAGTTCAAAACCAGTGTGCCTCATATGCTCCGAAAACGTTGCATTAATTAAAAGTGGCAACATGAAGCACCACTACAAAAAGCACAAGGGGTTATTAGGCTCTGTTTTATTTATTTTATTCTGAGGTTTCTGTTTTCTTTAATCTGAAATAAAGGCCTTAAATTTATTTGCCTGGGACTACTTTTAGTCCCAGGCACAATAATAAGACACAAACTGGACTTTGGTCATAGTAGTTTAGCAGTTTGGTAATAGCTTTGATTAGCCCAGTGTGCTCTGTAGAAACATGGAGGACAGCGCTGCTCTCAAGCATCAACCTCTATGGCTGTGAAATGAAGCCAATGCGGAAGTATCAACAACTGCAGTTCCTCAAACGTCCACTTGAGGCTGGCTCCAGAAGTGAGTCAGTCTCCATGTTAAAATGTCCAACTTCACAGCAGAAATAAACATGTTTACAGTCTAGTACAAAAAACAGTTTTGGTCTCTATAACTAATTTCCCCGTTCATGACAACTGTACTGAGGGTGAATTTATATACAACTCACCTGTTCACATTAGAATTAGAAGAATTAACAGTGTGGCCACTTTGATTGACAGGTAGGTAGATGCCATTACAGATGGCTTGTATGAGCAACCAGGTGTCATTCAACCCACCTCGGTCCACCGATGATCAACATGTTTGTCGATTTCTAAATAAAGAAGTAGGACTACCAACATGCCACACATTTGGAGCTCCAAAACGTCTCTTCAGAAACCAGTGGATGATGTCACACCGTCCATTATTTATGCCGTCAGGATGAGGTGGACATAAACAGGAGAGCACACATCCTTAGGACCATTTGTAAATGAAAAAAAAAGTGCACATCCATCTTTTCTCGCGACCCAATCCAAATTATAAATCCAATAAATGTGTAAATCACATTTTCATTGGACAGCGGTGATATGTTTAAGTGTTGGCTTTTGATTTAAATACTGTTGATGCTAAAAATCAAACATTACTCCAGATCTGAATTCAGCTACCTGAACCTGGCCGCACTGCTTACTGTTAGTATTTGTCATTAGATAGTAGAGCTCTACATTTCCACTGATCCATCATCAGTCATTGTTGATCCATTGTCATTCAGTGCTGAGCAGTCATCAGTTGCTGCTGATCTCTTTTCAGTTCTTCTTTACCCATCAGTCCATCTTAAGTAATTGTTCTCATTGATCAGTCTTCAGTAACTGATCGGTGCTATCATTTTTGTTGTTACTCATTGATGTGTCATCACTTGTTTTTCAATCCGTCATCATCATCATTGAACTGTCAGTCAGTTTTTTTCCAGCCAGAGAAGTGCGACTGATCTTGACAAAGAGACATGACTGTTACGCAAGGGATTTCTCAGGAAAACCAACAGCAAACCTTTCAGGTTCCTTCTCTGACACACGATACAGATATACTGCATATCTAACCAGAGATAAAGACACCACCAGTATAACCAGTGGGTGTTATTCTGGGATATAAAAGAATATTAACATCCGTGATCAAAGACAATACAGATACTGGATGGTGTGATTGGCAGCATTGTCTATAGAAAGATAATTTCATGAACTGATTAGCGGAGCTCCAAACGACTATTCGGGTCAGTCAAGTGTCATAAACTACATTGATGAGTGGGGTAAAGTTATTTTTAGAGTTAACATAAGACGCAAATATCATGAATATTATGTCATATGCTAAACACTTAACTGTGCTCTTCTGTCTCCAAATCCCAGGTGTGCAATTAAAAGAGTCCCTGGTGAACGAGCACCTCTTTATTGTTACTGGAGGGGTTCCACCAGGTAGGACTATGTCGGGGGTGGGGAGTGTTCTAGCTTTGTTGATGTGAACATATGTGAACTGTATATTTAAACCAGGCACAATTCTTTCGGGTGGCCCTGGGTTCAGGATTCAGTCACACTGGCTTGCGGGAGCATTTGGGGAACATTTGCAGGTGAGGAGGTGGGCGTTGAATGGTAAACCTGCAAAAGAAAAGGTGACAGCTACTAGATCGTTTACGCTATTACCGGCCGTGACTAGGTTAGAGTTAGGATAACTTGTTGTTTTCAGCATTTTGCTAGCTTGGAGGTTGTTATTTTGGTCTATTGTTAGGGTTAAGTTTAGATTAGGTCAAATGTTAGCGCATAGATAAGGGCAAAAAACACCAACTGAAACAGTATTATATTGTCTTATTGTATTGCCTTTCTAAAATAATGGCCTAAGTCATTTTTTGACAAAAATTATTATTTTTTTGTCTAAATCATCTCCTTATGATGCTGGCCACCTCTGGTAAAATCGCCTACAACCTCAGATGAACAGATCATGTGATTTTACCCTTCTGTAGTATAATGGCCTATGCCAATATGTAATATTCAGTTCATTTTTTGTGTGTTTTCCGAACAACCTGAACAAATGAGGCAATTATTTTAGGAAGGTGATCATATGAACTAACTAGATTCAGGAACAAGGACCACGCCTTGAACTCATCCCATTCCTCTTAGATGCTGTTTTAACCCCCCCCCCAAAAAAAATCTTGTAATGTTCCTTCTGCAGTCAGTCACAGTCACAAACGTAGCTAAATGCACAATCAATAGTAGTGTCCGTCCGGCCAGCTCGCCCAGGGAAAATGTTTTGTTGTCAAAGGCTGTCATGCCTGTCATCATCCAGTGTCAGCGCTGATAAACTCTGCCTATGACCCTGCCCCCAAGCCTTTCATTCTGGCATGGATGACATATTATAAAATATATCTATAGCAGTTCTGTGAGGCTGTACTGGAGCTAAATGGCACTGTAGCAGCAGCAGATTAATGTACATGTTGTCACATGTTCAAATACACCAGCCATCACTTTGAGTCATGTGGTGTGTAGCAACCGAAAATGTAATACCTGCTGATAACGTAATCATTCTGGTCATTTTGAATGTAATAAACATGCCAATAATGTAATACCTTAGTAATAACTAGACTGATTAGACTTTTCCATCTAACACTGAGCAAACACATGTGTCACATGACCATTGTTCCAGAATTCTAGGGCGTTCCACTAAGGGTTCTAACTACCATATTCTGTCACAGTAATGAATGAAATAATACTCATCCATACATGAAATTATGAATTTACATATCTAAGCAAATAAACAATAGTCTAAATAAAGAGTATTATTGTATTATATTGTTGAGGAGCAAACTGCACAAAAACTGCAAAATAATGTTTCCAAGAAATGCAGTTTTTAATGCTACGCCAATAACATAATAACCAGCCAATAACATATTACATTGTTATTATGTTGAAAAAACTGGGCAGTCAAAATGACCCCAAAACACAATGGCTTCTGGGTAAAAAGAGACAGATGTGCAGTCCTGTCTAATAAACACAACCACATTGCTTCATTAATGAACTCTAATGAATTCAAAAGTACCAACAAAAAGTTCTCAGAGTGAAGCTCATCGATACTCAGGTGCTGTCACATCTGGAGCATTCCCTTGGTATCGGACATATTCCAGATGTTGTTTCCTGCACACCTGTCTCAATGACGTCTTTAAGAGACAAACTGGTCATGTTACATCTGCTAAGGTCAGTCATGACTCTCTTGATTGGCTCGGCTGTTTGGACCGAGTTTGTATCGGTTTACACAGCGAAGGGGTCATTTAGCTGTAATGACCTCCCCGTGTGCTGCTGGGAGAATGGCGGCTTGAACATGTGTTCTGTCTGCTGTTTCCATTATCTTAATGGTCCATTTGTTCCTGTGTTGTGCTGAGGTGAGCACAGACCAGGTCTGTCTAAACGGTACTGAGTTCTGCTCAGAAACACCACAACAGCTCCAGCTTCCAGGAGGGAAAACCTCCATCCCTCTGCTGCCATCAAACACTCTCGCTGTTCTCCATCTGCAAATAATAGGAAGCGGAAAGGCTGATTCATTGAATCAAAAAAAGGATGGACGTACTCTGAAATGTGGAAACAATTATGAGACAATATTGTTTGCAGCAAGCTGTGCTGCAACCATCCATCATTACCATTCTCGTTACTTTGTGAAAGTCTATCAGGCTGAAGAAGAAAAGGTAGTCAGTTGTTAAAATAAGATTAACTGTGGCCTATAAACAGAAAATCTTTTCATAAGACATACCTTGATTGCATATTTATGAGGGACAGCACACATCAGTTACCATCAATGTGATGTAAATGTGACAGACTCAGCCAAAAGGCCAGTTTACACCTGCAGTCCCTGGGCAGGTTGATGTTAAAGGAAGAGTTAAATATTTTGGGGAGTATGCTTTTTCCCAGTAATAAGATGAGGATGTCAATACCTTTCTCATCTGTCTGGCAGTGGTTAGCCTAGCTCAGCATTAAGATTGGAAGTGAGCCTAGAAGCTAGAAACAGCTAGCCTATCCAAAGTTCAGAACACACACCGTCCAACACCCCCCAAAGCTCACTGATGAACACAGATTTAGTTTGTGGAATCTGGATGGAAATACAAAAATGAATGCAATAATTGTGTTCAAAGGGTCAGATGTTTGAGGACAAAGATGAGGAAGTTAGTCCAGTTACTAAAAAAACTATGTTACTAAATCCTAGTCCAGGATTTAGTAACATCTAGTGGTGAGGTTGCAGATTGCAACCAACTGAATAGCACTCGCCTCACCCTCCATTACAAATGTAAAAGAGAAACTACATTGGCTGAAAAACCTGAAAGGTCCTATACAGTACAGGGCCAGTATTTCCTTTGTACATCCTGGGCTACTGTGGAAACATGGCGATTCAACATGGCAGACTTCGTGAAGGAAGACCTGCAGCATCTGAAGACATAAAAGTCTCATTATAAGGTTACAAAAACACAACTCTTTTTTTTCAGGTAGGCCTAATCATAATGAAAATAATAATAATCCATTTATGCCATATTCTGTCTGCACAGTAGAGCGTACTGCGCTCTACTTGAAGTTACTGGACTACTGAATGTACACTGAACCACAGGTGGATCTTTTGTGGCGAGGAGGGGTAATAAGTTTTATTTAACTTTGGTTATTTCAGGTGGTGACTAATCTGGACACAGAGCATATGTATTCCTGGCCTTGAATAATCCCTAAAAACTCTTCCCATCCCATTGTGGGGCGTGGTTGTGTCAGGACTAGTAAGCCAGAAGTAGGGTTTTATAGTGAACTCTATAGGCAACTGGTAGCCAGTGGAGCTGCACCAGCAAGGTTGTTACATGGCTTGTGGACCTAGAGCATGATATTGTCCTGACTGCAGAGTTCTGGATTAGTTGGAGGCGGTGAAGTGATTTTTTTGGTATGCCAGAAAAGATGGAATTGCAGTAATCAATGCAAGATGTAACATAGGCATTTACAAGGATTTCAGCACTACGCTGAGAGAGGGATGGGCACCGCAAAGATGGAAAAAGGATTCTTTATGCAGTACCTGTGCCTGACATCCGGTCTACTCGATCTGCTCTGTGCTGATTGACATGGCTCATCCCCGTGTCTCTCAAAAATAGAACAAATGTGTATTCTCTGCAGAAAAAAGCGGTTGCGGTGCTTCTGGTGGAATCAAAAACATAACCTATGTGCTGACCTCATGGGACTGAGCTGTCATGCATCCAATAAATTCAATTTCTTTATCTTTGAACTAAGATTTTTGACGAGGAAATGATTTGATTAATATTTAATTTTATTTATTTGTACAGAGCCAAACTGCTTTAGCAAGGCATGAAGCAGGGAACCACAGAAAGAGTAAACATGACAAGAATTCAAGGACATTAAGAATTTATATGGGATCTCCAAAAACGTGCAACACATCCCATCATGAAGCACATCAGCGGACAGACTTAACAGTCCAGCAGACATCAGACGTAGTGTGTGTGAATGTGATCAGACTGCTGCTTTTTCTGGATGGTGTTGACACATTAAACACCCACAGAGATGTGCCAGATGATGCTTCAGCTGACTTTTACTTTGACAGGCTTACGTATATTTCATGTAGTGCAGATTTATGTCAAAATAAAAATATATATATATTTCTGTTAAAAACCTGTAGCCACACCAGCAGGAATGTGTGTTCAGTCTGCAGTCTCACACAGGTGATACCTTCGACACCCCAACAACGACAAATGAGCCGCTGTGCTTTTGTATGAGCTGTTCCACACAGATTAAGGTGACATTATTCATACAGCAACTATTACTTTTACTTTACACACATATATTTCCTCTGGATATTCTCAATCATTCTGTGCTTTCAGTACAGGGAGTTCTTGGTCTACAGAAGAGGCTGGATTGCTTCCTCATAGCAGATGGAACATTGTTGTGCACATAATTGATCTGACCTTTCCACAATTCCATAATTGTTCTAACTTGGAATGCCACATGTTAATATTTGAATTCGAGGACATTCACACATACACACATACCTAAAAGAAATCTATGTTATAATGGTTGGGGCGCTGTAGGCAGCTCTGAGAACAGATGGGATGTGTTGATTAACCTCTGCTGGATTCCTGAATCAGTTTGAAGTCTGTTAGAAAACTGTTTACTGACAGGAGGCTCACCAAACCATCAGGAATCATCATCTGGGGAGCAGGAATCCACCATTAAACCGATAGCTTGCTCTGGGCCTCAGCGTTGGACGGATTGAAGAGACCAACCGATGGACTGACTGTCTGTGTGAGGAGAAGCGTGAAGGTCGAGCGCTTCCCCTCCCTGAGATGAGATGAACCGGCCCGTCTCTGCCTTCTGATTCTCTTTACTCACAGTTTGGATGCTTTCCAAAGCAGAAATAAAGCCTCAAACTCAAAAAACAGCAGTGGTGACAGCAGGATCTGGCAAACCCAGTGGAAATTGATTTGACATCTGAGTAATTATTATATATTAACAACAATTAGCATAAATTCCACTTGAATCTTGTGTTCATTGATACCCACAAGGGAGGAATTTACATCCTGGTCGATACATTTTGATTTAATCGTGATGCTGATGTAAAAATCTATGTGCTTTGACTTGGATGAACAGAGGTCTAGTTTGATGTTGTAATCTTTAGTCCATGGGGAAGGTTAGTGCTAACATGGATGGACAGTTCGCTAATGAATTGTAGAAGATCAGGGTTGCGGTTGTAGTGCAATAAATTACGTCCTAAGTTATGCTCTTTTCTAAACCTCGTTGGTAAACATCACGGGGTCAAGGTAAGATGTGAAGGAAAACCCATAAAGACTCCAGAGAATCCACTTAAACTACGCCACTTATTGATGTTATTTACATGGTTATGACATGAAAATTCAGTTCAGAAGATGGACTGAGAAGGCACATCTTAGATAAGTCACACACTTAGTTTTGTTTCATGTAGGATATATAAACATGGACAACCCAGTGAAAAATTTCATTGGCCATGTCCGATTGAAATTTAAGAGGAATATTGTCCACAGTCACAGACGTGAATTGCAGTGTTTGCTAGAATGAGCGCCTCCAGACCACTGACAGTATAAAGAATGGACAGAGTATGCGTGACGTCACCCACAGGTTTCTGAAGAGCCGTTTTGAAGCTCAAAATCTGTGACGATGGCCACCACCATGTTGGCAGTCCTGCCTCTTCCACCTCCTGGGTAATCTAAAAATGGGCAAAGACCTGGATCATCAGTGGACCTGAGGCCAAGATAAGCCAAATAATGCCTTGTTGCTCAAACAAGCCACCTGTAACAGCACTTACCTGTCAATCAAAGCTGCCACTCTGGCAATTCTTCATAACTTTAAGCCTTAATATAATTTGAACAGGTGAGTTCTATAAATTTAACATTTTAACATCGGGGCTTATGGAGACTGACTCATTCTGTGGACAAGGTTAGGGTTAAGGGTTAACAGTCCCAGAGGTTACCAGTTGCTTCAAACACCAACAGTAGACCAGAATCAGTCCATCTGCTATAAATAAACTGGTATTTAACAGGACATTAAGAATTTATAAGAAACATGCCTCAAGTGCAACACCTCCCATCAACACACGAACAGCACGTCAGCTGACAGACATAAGAGACCAGCAGACATCAGATGGGTCATACAGTGAGAGGAAGAATACTAGTGTGAACGGAAGAGTGACAGGATGATACTCAGGGGCCGGTAAGGCTGCATGTGGGCTTGAGGGATGGAGACAAACTGGTGCAGGTCTGGAGGACAGTGCTGGATTGGTTTCTGGTGCAGGATAGGTCAGAGATGGACTGGATTGTGGGAGCATGAGGAAAACAGGACTAACGAAGATTCAACAAGCAGAGCAGAATACCATGTTGACCAAGCACAATTACGTAGTCAAAATAAAATGGCTGCTGTGAAATGGGTCTAGGGCAGAGTCTGGAAGGTTGGACTGGTCTTTTGATGAGCCACATCAACTTGAACAGCAGTCTGCACTGAGAAACTACAGACCTGCAGAGTGACATCAGACTTCACGATCAAAGTTTTTATATCACGGCATTGCTTCTGTCCATATTCACATGCTCTCTCTCACTCTTTGTTTTTTTAGCAGTTGATGGGTTTTTTATGATGTCTGGTTGTGGCCAAATGGTGCGTTGCTTTCTTTGCTGCCACAAGGCAGTGTGGGACACCATCATCTCCTTTCCCTTTATAAAAAATGGTCCAGTGTATCTGAAAAAGAGATAAGAGAGGAAGCGCCGAAGCGCCTTTCCTTAACATTTAGAGAATTTAAACAGTTCTTATCATGGCTGCCACGCAAATACTTCATTTCACTCAGGAGAGGTAATCTGGGCTCCAGTCGAATAGTCTTTTCACCTTAAGAAGGTTTCTTGATGTCTTATTTGGTCCATTAATGAAAGAAATGTCAGTCCACATGTGCTTGAAGAAGTGCAGGAGTGTAAACAGGTATGTGCAGTAAACGCTCAACACTTTGAAGAGGATTTATTTTAGCCTCTGGAGCCCCAAAGCAGCATCATTAAATTCATGTTGAACCTCAGTTTTACAGCTGGTTGATCGATAGTAAACAGAATAAAATGCAAATAGATTTGAGTCATCTCTCTTGTACTCATCATATCCATTAGATAGAGACTTAAAGGGCTTTTGCCCTCGTACTTAATGCAATCTTCACTCTTTAGCAGTAAAAGGGACAATTGTCACAGGCTGCAAAGACCATCAGCGCTCCCACAGGACTGTGGCAGCCACTCCACTCTGATATACACCACACGGCCAAAAGTATTTGGACACCTGAGCATTACAGTCACAATATCTCCAATTTCCAGTTGCTGTTGTCTGATGACAATTTAGACACTTGAGAGTAAAGGCCAAATTTGGGGGGTTTCCGGTGTAGCCGGTAGATTCAGACGTCTTGCATGTCACAGTCTTTGTTTTCAGTCCGATTTGCAACTTGGAATGCAAGATTAAACAAGATTAAACAAAAAATGCCAAGAAAAAGTTAAATCTTAGTCAGACGATAGCTGATGGGTTCAGAAATTGCCATGTGTTGTGTCTCTTTTGTTCTTGTTCCACTCAAACATGATTCATCAAGACTTTATCAAGACTACGATTGGATGCTTCCCTTGGCTTCAGATTCTTCACTATCTGGTTCTGATACATCGCTTCTGATGCTTTTTTAACTGTCCATTGTCAGTCCAGAAATGTTAGGAGTGCAACCCTAAATGTGGATTGTGACTGATGACTTACTCATTCTCACATCCAGTCAATGCCTTCATAGTAATTCAGCTCTGTTGATTTACAGTAAAACACTGTAATCTGGGTTGATGCAGTATTTGCTTAGAGAGTGGGCAGCAACTCCATGCATCATAAAATATCAACCATTTATTATGGAGATGACATTTTCATTTTGCAATTTTCTGTCCTGAGGTGCCACAGACTGACATTTGAGCAGCTGTGACACACGAGCAGAGGCAGAGCCATTTGTCTCATAGATCTATATATACACGTCTCTCCATGTGTACAGCGAGGCAAACTGCAATGTGGACGTCTCCTTGCATGCCAACAGCAGTACCTGATGACCATATGAAGATGTCCAAGAGCATAAAAAATCTACCTTCTTCTATCATTCTCAAGGAGATATAACCCCAAACTCCACTGTATTCTTTACCCACTTTATTGCAGAGGAGAGTGAAGAGACCTGCAGGAAATTTCTCGTTAAAAGTCCAGTGTGTAAGATTTAGTTGCAGAGCAGATGCCAACCAATTTAATAAATCCCCCACTCTTTTTTAAGGTTATTTTTTAATTCTTAGACAGGAGAGTCAGGAGAGACAGAGGGGGGATGTCTTATAGCAAAGAACCAGGTTGGAATTGGTAATCCTCAACTTTTGAATGTGGGCTCCATACTTTACCAGGAGAAAGTACGACTCGCAATATTTTCCCCTTGACCCAGTGTTTGATTTGTCTGTTCTGGGCTACTGTAGAAATATGCTGATGCAACATGGCAGACTCTGTGGAAGAGGGCCCCGTCCCTCTGTAGACCTTGTTTTAAGATAACGAAAATAAATTTCTACAGGTTATACACTAATGAAAACATCTCTAGGATTATTCAGTTTCTGCTATATTCATTTGCACCACAATTCAGTCCTCCTCTGTTCATCAGTCATTCAGCTTTTCACAGACAAGGAGGGACATTCAGTCATAAGGTCACTTCAATTCCTTGCAAACTGCGGTTTCTTTGTCTGAAGTTTGATTTAAACACTGAAAACTAAACTGAAATGGCAGCAGAGAGTTTCGGCTGATGCCCCTAACTGAACAAACCAAACCAAAACATTAATAACACAGAAGGTCAAACTGTCACATAAAAAGTGGCAGGCCAGATGGGACCTAAGTGAAGTAAAAATATCACTGAATGAAATACATAAAAACAAATAAGAGCCCACGGCAACAAAAACAAAACAAAATGGCTGCTAACTCTGAGTTCTTGCTGTGTGAAATGGAAGGAGGATCTGCCCAGGATTTGTCTCCCATAACTCACCTGTAGGAGAAACATTTGATGGAAAACAAAAGAGCAGATTCATCGGAAAGAGTCTTGTTATCTTCAACTTGCAACACTTGGGGGACTGAATGATGCAACCACTCCAATACCTAAAAAGATGTGAGATTTCCTGGCTCTCAGTCAGTATGCAGTCACAGATGAAGAGCTCCTTGCCACCCTGCGTAATTTTCTTCAAGGGACTCCAAGTGACTGGTGGGATGTGGGATGAGCTAGAGATGGTGCTGATGAACTGTAGAAAAATCAGCTGCTATGCCAACTGCAAAAGAAACTCAGATGCCTGCATAGCATCACTGGGGATGCAATAGTATTCTGGCACACTAAATTTTCCTCAATCATAAAGTGAGTGGTCTTTTTTCCTAAAAAAAACATGAACTATTACCACTGTTCTGCATGGAGTGTAGCCACTGGTCCTAGGAGGGGTTTGCTAAGGTTGAGCTCTTCAGGGGTGACACCAGTGGATCTGTGGTTGACTGAGTTTAGGGCAAATGGAATTCTGGCAGGTGCTTGTCCCAGGTTTTGTGGTTGCAGTAGGGTTTTTCACTGGCTCTAAATTTTTTGTCAGAATTAAAGTCTGACTGGCACCCCGGCTTAACACCAGCGACCACTACAAAGTACATGTAGAAATGAACAGCACCAAGGACTGAACCCTGTGGTACACAACTACACTTTGCAAGGCACCAGAGGTGAGAAAACCGAAAAAAAAGAAAAAAACAAAAAACAAAAAAGTCAACAACCATAAAGACAGGAAAAGAAAGGTCAGTTGGAATGGCCATATTTTAACATGTGCCACCAATTTCATGGACGAGCCACCAACCCAGTTGCTTTACTGAGCAACATGGAGAGACCATTCCCACTACATCTCCCTCCTCGAAAGAGGTATATGCTAGCAGCTTGGACACCAGCACTAGAAATCATGAAACTGCACTGGTAAGTTGCATGTCTTAGTTTTCAAAAGAAGTTTCTGAATAATCAGAAGAATGGACATAATAGCTTTACAGATAGCTCAGTCAGGCTCACGGAGGTCAGGTTGCTCAGTATTCCACTCTGTCCCTTGGTAATTTCGCATATATTAGGAAGAACACAGCAGGCCAGGAGATGCCTCGAGTTTTCTAGATACAATGCAGATAATGACGTCAGGTACACCTCTAAGCTCCAAACCTGAGGGGAAACCTGACTGAAGATCTAAAGGTTAACCTTGTGAGTAGAGCAAAGAGACAGTCTGTATGCAACAAACTCAGAGGAATCATGTCATTCAAATGGAAATTAGTCATTTCTGTTCGTCAGACAGCAGAGAACAACAGTACCTGCTGCAACGTGAAGGACAAAATAAACATAACTTGTGTACAGGAATGCAGTACTTTTCTCAGGATGAGTGTCTAACGAAGGACAACTAAGGTTGAGGGAAGTGAAAACTTTCATCAGGCATGTGTGGGGTCTGGGGAACTAGCTGACCTCAGTTCTTAATTACTGGTTGAGAAATCTTAAGGGGAACCAGCCAGGGATCTAGATCCCAGGGTGCTGATATTGAAAATAGCAGTGATTCAGGATTGTCTGCCGTGTGCTTTAACTGTGAACAGACTTCTTATATAGGCCTGATAGGATAGAGAACAAGTACTGCATTCATCTTTAAAGGGAAATTCAACTACTCACTGTTGAGCAGTGGAGCAATGGAGAGAAAATGCACAGGAGTCCAAGATATCTTATCCTGAAAGGTTTGTTGAAGCTTGATCATCTAATCAATACCCTAATCATGACATGATGACACATCAAGTTCAGAAGATTGTTCTTATTTTCTAAAATGATATTTTGAATGTTGTCATGTTCCATAAAAAAATGTCATGTTATGATGATCTGGAATGTTATCATGTTCCATAATGTTAGCATGTTCATTCTGGTACATGCTAACAATATGGAACATAGTAACTTTCCAAAACAGCAAAAAATTCCAGAGAATGTGAACATGTTCTGGAATGTTATGATGTGAATGTTAGCATGTTTCGAAATGCTGTCGAGTTCTGGAATGTTAGCGCTTTGTGTCATCATGTTCCAGAATGTTAGCGTATTATCGAATGTTGACATGTTCTGGAATGCTGTTATGTATGAATGGTAGCATATTCAAGAATGTTAATGTGTTCAAGAATGTTGGCATATTCTACAATTTTGATATGTTTTACAGTGTAAGCATAATATCGGATGGGGGTATGTTATAAAATGTTGTCATGTTCCAGAACAATGGCATGCTCCAGAATGTTGGTCTATAATAGAATGTCGGCATTCACAACATCCCTCACTAAAAAATCAAAACACAGAGTTCGTTGACAATCTTTGATTGCTCATGAATAAACTGTATGACATTACCCCCAAGTATGAAAGGATCTTCCTCCACCTTTGCATGTTTCAGTAACTGTCTAACAGTGTTGTCTTATTCAGTCTGAATCAATATTAACATGAATATTTTTAGTTCTGTGTGTGCATTAGCATTATGAGTATGAGATTATGAATGATTTAAAGTACCTGACATTGCAGTATAAGAGTGTCCTGAATAATGTAAAATTAAAATTAATATTTTCTTTGCTTTTTATTAGTGTGCTGCATGCTAATACATGAACTCAATAACTTTGTAATTCCAATCCTATATTCTGTTTTTAGGGTGACTTTGTCACATCTGTCCAGGGACTACAGATGAAAAATAGAATCTTGGCTAACTGTGGCGCATTTACAGAAATGTTTTATTAATGTGGACTGTCCCTGTTAAATAAACCAGGAATTAAAAAAAAAAAAAAATGCAGATAATATACACTGTGATTTAAACACATCTAGGTTATGCATTGATTACATGAACATGAATGATTATTACACTTGACATACATATTCTAATCAAAATAAGTGAAATTTATTTCCCCCCAACTATAATAGCAACATATACTCTTATATTTCCACTATTATGGAGCCTGACTTTAAGCAATTCTGTATTTACTGCCTGTATTAGGAAAGATCAGTGTCTCATCTCTTCTTGTGTGAGGTCAGCTCGCAGGTCAGTCTGACCTTCGGCGTGCAGAGATCATTAAAATCAAAGGATGTTCCGTCCTTAAGAACAACCTTTCTCTTATCTTTTATGCCGATAATTGGAAGACTGTTTCTGGGGAGTGGGGCAAGGAAAACGCAACTCAGGGCAAATGATTAATTAAAAAGAGACTGTTAGTCTTTGAGAAAGATGTAAGGCTCTGTTGAAGAAAATATTTCCCACAGCAGCTGAAGAAGTTCAACCTGCCAAAAACAGTGATGGTACACTTCTTCACCTCCATCACTGTTTTTGAGTCCATCCCCACCTCTTCCGTCACCATCTGGTACGCCGCCACCACTGCCAAGGACAAGGGTGGACTGCAGTGAATCCCTCCAGGACCCTGAGACTTGCAGGTAAGATTGTGGCGGACAAACTTTTCTAGACACTTCCCTCCGGCAGGAGACTGCAGTCCACCAGGACTGAAACGTCACATCATAAGATAACAGTTCCCATCTGCAGTTGGCCTCATCAGTAAGGGCTGGGACCCCCACACCGGAATCAACTGTCAAATGTCCACCCTCTGGACTTGCAGACTGAGTCCTTGTGTACGTATTGTGGCGTTTTTACCGTCATAACGTCACGTCTGTGGAGGTGTGAAATTGCAACGCTACTCCCTGACGGGCAGCTTTTTAATCTCAGTTGTGGAGACTTTTGAAGGAGCAGTCATATTTTTGTATCATGAAAGTAATAGTTTTAGACATTCAGTTGGTTAAACTATGTCATTTCCATATTGCAATGAATCATGGGTAATTAAATCAGGCAGACTCTCTGGAAGTCTGCTTGAGGCCCCTCATGGACTGGATGAAGTCAGCACTCCCAGGTTCTCTGGAACACGCCTGCAAAGTCTGCAAGAATAGTGATCATCATTTATTAATCATTCCCGGCAGAATGCATTTATATTATTTATTCATTATTTCTATCTGTATTTATTGATATTCTGATTGTGAATTCATTATTTAATAACCCAGAATATGATACTGGAGACTGTTGAACACTGGAAATGGTAACACTTTCTACTGTATGAAGACCACATCTATAGTTCATAACACCTTATAAACTCATACACTCATAAACATGCATCAATCTTTCTGATATCAACAGTCATAAAACATTATAGATGTGATTTATAATGAATTATAATGTCAACTGTTTATGGATGTTCTTGACACACTTACTGTTGCTCTTGTTGTTTTTTAAGTTTTAGCCAAGTTGTAACTGTTAGAGGTGAGCTGCAGGCTAGTCAGACACTAGCGATGTTCACACAGTTGAGAGCTTCAGTTAATGTAGAGTTAGTTAGACCGCCTGGTTGAAGACTCATTGCAATCTGCAGGAAGGAAATGCAGTGAAGTGTGTCGATTAGCGTGTTAGCAAGCTAGCAACATTAGCATAGCTCTCAGTGTGGTAGCAGTCCATATTTGTGTGTGTCTGGGGTGGTTAGCTAGGACCTGAGCTGAAGATTCTGGAAGCTTTCATTTGATTTTATTGCTTTAGTATAGTATATAATTTTTCATATATTACTCTCTATAACAGTTGTCAGGATGTCGGACTCAAGGTGTCAGACCTTCCTGAAAATGGAATCCCACATCTGACAGTAACTTTCAGGATGGCAGTAGCTCAGTCTATAGGAATTTGGCTTGCAAATCTGAGGGTGACTGGCCAAGTCCAGCATGGAGCAAAGTATGTATGTAGTGTGCACTGGAGAGATGCCAGTTAAATTGCTGCACACCTTTTAGAGCACATGGTGCTCTCTGGTTCTTGGTCATGTGGAGATGGTGTTGTAGACCTTGATTGTAAATGTCCTCTGTTCTGAGTCTGTCTCTATGTTCAGAGAACTCTAACTGCAGCGACTCTCCTATCTGCAAGTCAGATGACTGAATGTGATGGATTTGATGACTGAAACAAGGATGTATAGAACTTGAAGTTAAAAGACTGTGTCCTCTAATTGCTACAATCTTGTTGGAAAAGACAGGCTCAGTCCAAATGCCTTTTCCAGTTTATTAACTGCCTAAATGTTCAGATTTCACATTTGTCTATAACTAAATGTTATAACTTAAATGACTGTAAGTCTTTGTCTCCTGCTGTTTTTTACACCTTTGCCAGATTCATAGAATTTACATGCAAGTTTAATTATGAAAGCATCTTAACTGACGTCTAAATTTTATATAGACCAGGACGCCTGACACAGTTTCTTCCCTTTGAAATGTGAAGCGTTCTCAGTGGAGGTGCATGATCCTTCCAACAGCCCGCGGACAGAGAAGGAGCTCTGCTGCTGGCTGTTTGTACTCATTAATAATAATGTCCACAGTAGAAAGAGGCTGATTAATGAAAACCATATAGTCTGTTTTAGTTTAAACCAACAGGCTGATTCAGGTAGCAACATGTCCTCTAATCCAGTGGTTCTCAATCTGTGCTAAATACTGCAACACCAGACACCAACCCTTTAATGATGTTAAATAAAAGGCACAAGAACTGCAATAAAAACAGCTACCTCATTAATGGTTAATGAATGAACATTTTGGAACATAAGGTACACTGTGGCACTTACCACACACATGGAACAACTTTGGAGAGATGGCTTCTCAGAAAATCTATTCCAGCTCAAGACTCAGGACTGGAGTCCATGTCTCAAGGTGGTCACCTGAAACTCTGACAGCATCAGCATTAACTGAGAATCACATCTGCATTTCCACCAGGGCCCAGAGCTTCAAGCAAGTTTCAGAAATATTGCCCTGACTTTCTGCGATATGGATTTACATATATAGCCAAAAACAACATGGAATATTCACGCTGTGTCCTTTGTTCAGAAGTGTTTGCACATGAAAGCTTAAAACCAGTTCACCTTTAACATTTGGAGCCACTAAATCAGGCATGGGTTGGGGTTAGGGTTAAGCCTTTAGAGTTTCTCAGTCTAAGCTATGCTGTGGTCCTTGCTAAGGCCCTGACAGCTTTATATTATGTGGGGGGAAAAAAAGCTATTATTGAGCCATTATTAACTGAGTGTAGCCCGATCCAAAAAAATGCAATGGCAAATGTTGTGGATGGTGAGAAATTAGCCAGCACACTATTCTGCTGTCAAATGAGGCAGCAAATTCCTGACATGGCAAACTACATTAGTAGTGGGTGGGTAGTTAGGATGATTCTCAGGACTAGTGACAGAGAGTGACTAAAATATGGCTTCCAAAGAGAAAGTAAAGAAAACAAATGACAGTATGTCAGCAAACCTCTTTGAGTCATGGAAGTTAATCAGTTATCTCAGTTCAAAGGAAAATAGTCACAAGATTAAAATTAGAAAAAACAAAAAAAACAGAAACTGAACAGACAGAATCTCCATTATAATAAGAAAATGTACTGAAGTGACACAGTTCTTACAGCCTATAGAATACATACAGGCCCAGTGACCTCATTATATGAGAATGTACTTCATTTTATTGTTCTGTTAGACCTAAGGCAGACATGTTGACTGTTTCAATAAATCTAAAAGCACTAATTAAAGCCAAAATCCAATTAGTTGTTGTTCAGGCAAAGCAACGCTCCTCTTGTGTGTGTATGGTAGATTTTATGTACAGTTTTTTATTACAGTAATATCTAAACAGGCGGACGGGCGGAGACACAAACCTGTTTATCGTGAGCGGGTCAGGCCTTGAAAAGGTTGAGAATGGTCCATCTGTTCAGAGATGAAAGAGAACAAAAGAGCAAAGGGGGAACTTTCCATCTGATTAATGAGAGAATTAAACTGCAGTAATCTGTGAAATCACTCCTTCTGAACATTAATAAAACATGAGAATTAGTCACATCAAAAGAAAACTCACATTAAATATGAACATATGCTGTGAAAATCATATGGTTCATGACTTAAGAGGTTCTTTATTCTCCATTACTGTTTGAACTGCTTTACAAAGAGAAGTGATCTCACTCTACTGGAAGCTACAGCCACCTAAACATTAAATACATTTTACACTGAACTTATCCCATAAATCAGTAAGTTCATAGAAAATGATACAGCCAGAACTGATTCTTGGTCATAGATGACACTGTGTTTTTTTCAACATCTTTTCCATAATAAATAGAAATCTGAAGGACAAAATAAAAAAAAAAGTTAAACCACTCTTGTCTTATAAAGTGTTACCAAGGTAACTTGTCTAGTTTGACTGATAATTGCCATCTTAGCCTCCTAATTGTGAATACCTTAGATTTATACTTAGATTTTTTACTTATTATGTTATAAACATTATATAGAAAGAAAACAGGAATAGATTTAATCAGTGTGAACAATTAGGTATCCAAATTATGATCTAAAGTATTTTCTTACTTTTATTTTCTTCCATGTTCAAGATGAACACTGAATACATCCAATCTATGAAACAACACATATGGAATGATGTAGTAAACAAAAACAGAAATGTATATTTTAAATTTTAGACACTTCAAAGTAAAGACTTTTTGTTTCGATGACAACTCTTGGCACATTCTAAGTCAGCTTCACGAGGTCCTCGGCTGGAATGACCTGCTGAGAACTTGTTGGCTGTTTCTCTTTCACACGCGGGCCAGCTCATCCCAAAGTATCTCCCCTCTCAGTTGGGTTAAAGTCGGGTGATTGTGGAGGCCAGGTAATCTGATCTCCTTCTTGGTCATATACAGTAGACCTTACATATTCTGGAGGTGTTTTGGGTCAATGTCCTGAACAAACAAATGATGGTCCCACTAAGGTCAAACCAAACGGGATGGCAGCTAAAAGACTGAACTCTCATTAACGCGGTGTGTCATTATTCTGTTACTCATCTTAACTTCACTCTCACTTATCTTCCTGGCTCTAGGAATGTGAGGCCTCATTATCTCTGCTCAAGAAATACTGCTGGTAGCTGACACCTGGGACTTTGTGACAACCTGTACCATCTGTGGGGTTGCTCGGACTGTTACCTGTGCCTGGGCAGCTTTGGACCCACATGGCTTTGGACTTTGTTATTGGACTTCCCCACTCCTCAAGGGATCACACCTATTCTCACTATTGTTAATGGCTTCTCTAAAGCTGCTCCCAAACTGCCATCTGCCAAAGAAAGCTCTGAACTAGTGACTTACTGTGTTTTCCGCCTTCACAGCATTTGCACTGATATTATGTTTAACATGGGGCTCTCAGTTCATTTCTCAAGTCTAGAAAGCATTCTGTCAATCACTCAAGGCTCTCTTCTCTGATTTCCATCCACAGACCAATGGCCAAACTGAAAGAGCAAGAGTCCGCTCTACTGAGAGTGGCAGCCTCCAACACCTTAACTCTGTGTCTCAAAAGGAAAACAAAATTCTGAGGACGCTGGCTTATCCTTCATGAATAACTGTTCTCTTGTTAGTAAACTAAACGTTGAGCCATGTTTCAGTCCTCTGTGGGAAAAAAATATGTTATGAATGGATTGTAATCATTCAGTACACTGAAAAGAACTATTGTTCCCCCAACTAGTGTAGCACTCGGTGCTTCCTCTCTGGAAGTTGGTCAATCAGATGAAAGAGACGGAGGAGGTCACAAAGAAACAGGAGCTAAAACACACCGATTCAAACAGAGGAAAACTCAAGGAACTGCAGAAAGTAGCAGGATAAGATAAATATGGATTTTTTAAAACTGTGCTACTCCAGTGGATTTTCAGAATAAAAATCTAGCAGAATAAGTTCTTCTTTAAATATTGATGTGATCCTGTCATTCTCTCTTGCGGATATGTTGCTACTGCACAACATACCACCTTCCCATCATCACTAGGCTGTTCAGAGAAATTCAATTGAGAGTTTCCAGCAAACACCTGATAGTCTTACACACCACCAGCATCCTGACTCACGTTTTTTTGAGCAGCAGTGAAACAGAACTCTAGCCTGACTGTAATGACGGGGTTGCTGTTGCTACTTATTAATGTAGTAACACGTTGAATTGGCTAACTGAAGACTCCTGTTCAACAGATTTGCACAAAATGATTGATAATCACAGACATGACATGCAATGAGACATTGACTGATTGTTTGATTATTATTCAAGTAGTTGTATACTGCAGTCAACAGAATCACAGCGGAAGGAGGCAGGGCCGGTCTGCCTTGTTGTTTGCCTGCAAATGTAGATACATACAGTACCGACTTAAAGTAGCCAAACCCATGGAGACTGAGTACAGTACAATGTCACAAGCAATTCATGTAAACTCGCAATTTAATTTAACTTGCATTCACCATTTGAGTAGTTCTGGGAGGTAGGTTCTTATAAATATGAAAGCCTGCAAAAGTGGTATAATCTAATTAGTCATGTGATTAGTAATGTGTATATAAAGAGATCAGGAAGTGTGTGCAGGGGGTTGAGAGCGGGAGTTGACTGAAGGTGGCTGGAGTTGGTTGAGTTGGTGGTCAGGTTACGAGTGAGACTCTAGGAGTTGGATTTTATATAATACATGTTAGTGTCGATGCTACCTGGAAAGAAGTGTTTCCTCCTCTGTTTGCCTCCTGCCTGCTCGGGCAACTGACAGCCTGTAATACTGCAGAAGTTTAATGTAGAGTTTGGCATATGAAGGGAGATAGTGGGGGACTCGTCATAGTTTAATCAGCTGGATACTGTGGGGAAATATAGTTAAATTACTAAGAATGGTTATTATTGAATATGGATGTCAAGAGAAATATGTGTATCACATATATTATGGAAACTGACTGACTGTATGGTAACTGGCTGAGTATTAATCATGATCTGACCTCATGATTCTGAGTTGGATAATAAAACAACCAGAGAAGCAATCAGGAAGGAACTGAAGCATACGGTGTCCTCATTGCTCCCGTTTTACCTGCTTCATACAGGGCAGACTTTTGTTACCGTGGTAACCCTGGGACCCATAACACTAACCTCAATATTGTTACACACTTCCAGTCCACCTCCCCCTGATGAATTAGTAGCCTGGATGTTGCATATTTCCCCTCAAATCCCACAGAGGCTGCCCTAAAGTGGGCTGTAATTTTTTATTTATTATTCTGCGATTGGGCAGGAAAATAACAAGTTTTAAGACTTATTCCCAACAAGTTTCATGGTACTTTAGTTAATGAATTCATCTTGACGTCTATGTGAGGAAAGATGAAGTTCCTGTTTCCTGTTGTTTATTTGTATTCAGTCTGATTCATCTCGGAAGAGTTTTATTTAGTTCAAAACACAGCAGAACCTAAATTCACGACTCAGGAGGCAATGATTCAAGCAAAAGATTATTTACAAAAATCCAGGCAGGCAAACAAGGTCCAAACACGGGCTACGCTGAGGCAGGATCCAAAAAAAACAATAAAATAACATGCGGAAAAATATAGGACACTGGAGAAAAAAAGAAGTGGGTGATAAGGACTAGGGAGTTAATTAGGGAAATAACGAACAGGTGAGTGATGAGGGTGAGCTGGCGAGATCAATCAAGACTGACTGGAGGGAATGGCTGGGTTGGTCTGACACGACAGAGTTAGAACATGAATTAACAATAAGCCAGAATGAACGAATCCAAGCGAAAGATACCAAAATCACGCCAATCGGCGGAACGCTAAAGTGCATGAAACGCGCTGTATTTTGACCTCACATCAGCAATGCCTCTCTTCACTTTGGGTGACATCTATCGACTCTCCATCTGTGCTGTACGACAGCGCTGCAGAGGCTGTCGGGTCTGATGAAGCTGCTCCCGCCGCCGCCCTCCTCAAAGTGCTGTGTGGCTCCGACAGAGGTTAAATGAGTGATGGCGTGTCATGGCTGCTCTCGGTGAGTGGGCCGCCGGCCGGCCTCAGAGGATGGAAACTGACTCGACTCTGCTGTGGATGAGGGCAACAATATGGCACCTTCTTGATAATAACTGGCTGACCTGAGGGAATAAACAGAGGGAGGGGGTTGTAATGAGTTTGCGGTGCCGGGCCTCAGTCAGCTGATGGTCCTGCAGGAGCCTCAACAACATTCGGGCTCCACGTATCCATCTTGTACAGCACACACTGCTGAAGAGGTTTGACGCTGTTCATTTATCTGCACACAGGAGGTGACAGGAGGACACACGACACATGATGGTGCAAGGTTTAAACTTTCTGAACCTAATGCTGTTTTTGCTTGGTGCTCACCACATTTGTCACTTTGTTTGACGCAGCCGGGTCATTTCTAGTTGTCTTTTGTCTCTTTCAGTCGTGGCGTCGGCCCTTTGTAGGTAAAATGAGGAGGCCTTTCACATGTCTGTGCCTTGGGGGGGCATTGCAGGTGTTCCAACACATTCATCAACTTTGAAGCGGACACCACCCTGCGGTCTGCTAATTGCCATTATATATACATGAAGACTGGAGGTGAGTGGGTTTACAAAGGAACCGTTTATAGCAGTGTGACCTCTGGGATCAACCCAACACTCCCCAACAGCCCAACAGTAAAAGTGCCATTCTGACAAGTCCCACCATCTCCCTTTGTACTATAAATATGTCCTACCAGTCTGATTTGATGCTTTTTGGCTCTTCTTCTGGACTCCATACTTCTAATGTTTTCTTATGTTCCTCAGTGAACGCAGCCTAATTTCTTTTTGATAATCTCTAAGTCATGCTGGCTTTGTGAATAAAAAGGAGTATAGAAGGAAAGTTTAACAGCGTTTCTACATAACTGCAGATCCAGATTCATTCTGTCTGTCTGATGGTTCCAAGAATAATTCTTGCAGCAGACTTTTGCATTCCTGAAGTCAAGGACCACCAGAAGACATCACTGTAAGAACCGTTTACTGTCCTCCCTGGAGACGCTTGACTGAACCACCCTGCAAAGTCAGCAAAAATCTACCACCTGCTGCAAAACAACTCTGAAGTGATCTAAAAATGTAAAATAGATGTTTTAAGTTGACTTAATTCAAATTAATAAAAAATAAAATTAGCTATTCGACTAAATTCTTAAATGATGTTTTACAGGGAAACTTTTTGTGTGTTAACTATCAGATAATTATGAGAAGAATATAATTCTGTAAAAAGTAAATCTCTGCCCGTCTCTCAGCCTTTTATTTCACGGAGCTCTCATCACAGACTGAAAGTCAGACAGCGAGCACCGTGCTGTTGGACTAGTTTTCAGTAATTAAAAAAGAAAAAAAAAGCAGAAGAACTGCAGCTAAATTCAAAAGCGACCCCATTTCCTATTTTTCAATGTCAGTTTTGGCTGGTTGGTTGTTAGTCATTACAAAACGTCCTAATCGCTATACGTTCAAAGCGATGGTCTTATTACAGCAGCAGTCCTGGTCCTGCTGCTGCAGCATATCCTGCCAATGGTTTTAGAATGACATGTTTGACTATCACATATGGCTGCAGTGCTCAGCTTGTCCATATACTTGTATACTGTGGTGATGCTGTTTCCCTGACACAGGGAAAAATATCTTTTCTGTCTCTTCAAAGGCTCTCTGCTTTGTATCATATCCCCGCGGTGCCTGCACATCTATCTGGATATGAGTAATGACAAAACATGTAATTACATCAGCGCAGTGCCTTGGGAGGCACCATGCACTCGTGTTCAAATTAATACCTCACATATCCTCTGCTCGACATTCACGAGAGGAGCTGCAACCCGCAGGAGATCTGAGCTGATGTTTTTCAAACAACACACCTGATTTTTTACTCCGGCGTACATGTAAGAACAAACTCCCCCCAAGGTGTCCTTCTGACTGCGAGACCAGCAACAATGAATCACTGCTGAGAGGACCACCAGGTAACAAGTGCAGCTCCTTCACCTCCACCACGGTTAATTAGCTTCCGTGTCTCAGCCTCAATTAATGAGATTACCAGGTTCTAGCCAGCAGAGAAGGTTCATCACTAAGGTCTCTGACTGAGACAGCTGGATTAGATTAGATTTGTTTTAATGGAGACTGGATTAGAGAAATAATTAAATAATTAGTGGGTTTAGTGTTGTTGCATCAACTTTGTGTTCATTGCCAACTGAGGGCAGTTAGTTGTTTTTTTTTTTTTTTTTAATTTATAAGAGCATTTCCACCAATGATGTACAATTTCAATTAAAGTTGATGACGTTGCCATGAGAGTCTTATGGCGAGAGAGAGAGATTTAAAGGTCCAGTGTGTCAGATTTCTAATTTGAATATAATGTGTACAAGTGTCGACTACAGCTACAGAGGAAAATGTATACACTGAAATGTTGTTGCTGAAAACCAATAAAAAATACTTAAAAAAAAAAAAAAAAGTTGGTGGTGTGTGCCGTAAAGTGCTGCATACTACATGAGAGATAATTTTCCTGATTACAAGTCAGTGTAGCATCAAAATGATTTATGAAAAGAAAATGTTATTTTCTTAGAAAATATTTATGTACGTTATGTTTATTGCAGATTTATTTGCACAATTGATTGACTGATTTCACAATATATGACACGCATATTCATGAAACTGGCACTGTTGTTTGTTTTCATACTTTCATAATTTCTCAAAGAATGATCATGATTATCTGTCTTCACATTCACAACAACCATCCTCTTAATATGAAATGAATAACAACAACAACAACAACAACAAAACATTCTACACTCATAATCTATATCGCTATAGTGGACTAACAAAGGCCTCTGCTTCGATCGTCACACTGAAGCTAATTGTCTGGAAACCATAATTATGACTGCATATTCTTATTTGCCCATTAATTAGGATATCAGCGCTCAGAGAAACACCCCCTCCCTCTGCTGTGGCCTTCATTTCAGTCCTGAGGAGAGGGAGATGAGGGAACCTTCATGATATTTTTTAAAATGTCCTCAACCCTCCTGAGATCTCAACCTTGAAAATAATAAAAAAAAAAAGCTTGACTCTGATGATATAGTTGACTTCCAGCAGCTCCTTCAAGAATCTCCTGGCAGCCCGCTGCTCTAAAAATAAGCCTTGTTGTTCCTGCTCGGTGAATATGCGATTGCCGTATCACTTCCTCTTCCCATAACAATTAATCAAGAGTGCTGAGCCCCCCCCTCAAATGAAGTTACCTTTCCCCCAAGTAACACAGCAGCTGCAGCAATTGGGAGGAGATTACCTTTTGAGAAATGGCTGCATTCCAGCGTTGTAATATTTTAGCAGGTGGGTTGTTTCCTTTCTGGAACAGGACTTTTTAATGGAGGGAGCTGGTTGTTTGCAGGCAGGTTACCTCCTGTAGATACAGAAAAAACCCACCCAGAATCGTTTTAATGAATAGCTGAGTGTCACTCTGTAACACCTGTATGCAGATCTAGATTTAGATTTTTCACACTGTAAAGTATTGTCTCTCGTGCACCCGATGGACACGCCGCAACAACATGAAAAACAAGGACTCATATCACGAGACAATTCTGCTCAGGCATCAGTAACTGCAAGACACGTGCAGAAATGAGACGAACATGCAGTCCGGTGGTGCCAGAGGGATTATATCTCACACACACAACGAGAAGAAAAAAAACAGAAGTAGTCTGTGTTCCCATGCGCACATATGAGATTGATTCATGTTTATTTCTTTATCATGAGTCTGCTGCAGGGATTCTAAAAACCAATCAGCAACAACAACCAGCTACATAATAGGTTACATTATACTATTTTGTAAACTGTAATGACTATAGCCCAGAGAAACATGCAATATGAGTCTGTAATTTCATATTAAGCTTCATTTAGCAGTTTCATTATAAGAAAGGTTAGGCATAATCACCGACAGCAAAACATGGAGAGAGTATGCGTGACGTTTATATCAGATTATGACAGATTATATCAATGTACCTGGTGTGTAGAAATGCAGCCATCACAAAGTGAGCATCATCACAGAGCGTCATTGCCATTAAACAAGATGATGACCAAAGAGAGAATGTTTTTTGTCTAAAATATGGCTGAATTTTGAAAATGTTTGCTGTCATGATGAAAATAAAACTAGTGGGCGGGGCTGTAACTATCAAAGCGGCTGCCTGGATTGAGTTGTTGTTACAACAGAGGTAACAGATATTGAGTGTATTGGTTTTCTTGTGAAGTTGAGTTATTGAAGAACTCATTTTTATTTCTTTCTGTTTCTTTTTGACCTTGTGTATAGAGTATTTTGTTTCATTCACTTTATTTTATTTTTTTTTTTGTGTTTGGTTTTGTAAATATTGGCATTCTTTGCACCTCGGGAGGTTGGACAATAAATCACAAAAAATAACTGTTTTTCAAACTAAGCCTGGATTTTTTTTTTTTTTTTTTTTTTTTTGGAAATATTTAGGAGGTTGAATAAGAAACCCGACACTTCACTTCATAGCCACAGAGATTGTGGCTTGGAGCTTCACAACGGCTCTTCAGAAACCTGTGGGTGAGGTCACGGATACGGCGTCCATGTTTTATATTGTTAGTGGCATTCTGGTGCAGACATCTATGATGGATTACCCTCAGTTTTGCCACACACACACACACACACACATTGATAAGCTCCTGGCAACAAAAGACCTTCAGGTCGTCTTGTACTGCCTAATTCTTCTTCAATAAAGAAGAATGCCATTGAATTCTTCCTGTGATTCAAAAGCAGAGTACAGTCAAACACAGTTGCCCTCCACTCACAGTGCACCTTCTGTTCTTTGTTCATTCTCCTCCTCTCGCAGAGCTTAGCTATAAGTCCCCTGCTATCACCTCCGCCAGTGATGTCACCCTCAGCTTTACACACCATTACTTCACCTTTCTGGTCCTTTGGGTGTTTTCTCTATCTCTGTTTTATAGTGTCGGCTTGGCTTCTTCTCTGGAGGCTTCTCCTCTGCTTCCCTTATCTAATGGTTTCCACACTCCCCAGTCACTGCCTTGCATGTTCCGATAAACAAAACACACCCGCCGTCTCTTCACACCATTCTTTCTGCTGGTGCTACTTTAAAAATATGAAATAAAATGTTAATTTTTTAAAAGTTATTTTGTTGTTTACTATGTAATATAAAACAAATTCTAGGTAAAAAATTCCAAGGTATCAAAAACACATCAATGCTGGGAGGTTAAACATTTAACTTGCACTCTGTACTTCCTTCAGACTGCAGTCCAACAGCTTGTTTTGTACCATCTTTGACCCACTTTTAAAAACAGTAACTTCTGTTTTAACCATAGACAGTATAAATATGGACACACTCTCTGTGATGTCACCCACAGGTTTCTGAAGAGTCGATGTGAAGCTCAGTGTGGTGGCTTTGGCTGTTGCCATCTTGACTGTCCTGCCCTTGCTGGCTCCCCACTGAAGACCAGTCAGTAGACCTGAGGAAAGGTCAATTAAAGCAGCCACACTGTTAATCCTGCATAACTTTAAGTCTTAATATCATTTGAACAGGTGAGTTGTATATAAATTCACCCTCAGTACAGTTGTCATGAATGGGGAAATTAGCAATAGAGACCAAAACTGTTTTTTGTACCAGACTGTAAACATGTTTATTTCTGCTGTGAAGTTCGACATTTCAACATGGGGACTTATGGAGACTGACTCGTTCTGTAGCCAGCCTCGAGTGGAAGTTTGAGGATCTGCAGTTTTGGCACCTCACAGCCACAGAGGTTGCTGCTTAGTTGCAGCACGCATGTCCGGGGAGGCAACAAAATTCTCCAATCCCATGAAAATCCCATGGTTGCTAAAAGACACGGCCAACTCAAAAAAAAAAAAAAAAAAAACTTCACATAGTCAATTAATTTGGACAAAATGTGGCTGGTTTTATTCACCTCCTAACTGTGATTCATTGGCAGCTGGAAAACAATGAAATATGTAAAGCAAACAATAAGTATGAAAAACAGAAACATTATAGTCAGTTCACCGTAAGATCACACCACAAGTTATGTAGTTACATAGAATGATGGTGTTCGTCCACACTGTGCATATCTGGACTTATATAGAGCTCCAAACAAAGAAGATGTGACTGTCTGTTAAATATTAAGTTCAAATATTTTTAGTATTTACATTAAATATTTCAAATATTAAGCATCAACTTGCATCCCCTCCTGTTATCTCATATTGATCTCTCTGCAGGCACTGACCCGCTGTTGTCCCTTCAGGACTTTGTGACTTAAGTAATCCAATATTTGTCTAGTTGTACTTTCCATTATCTACAGCCTACACATGGATGGATTAGTGAAGCCACATTTGAAGAACAGGGTCCAAATCTGGTGTTCTGTTCATTGGTTTTCCCAGCAGAACCAGGCCAATCAGAGCTTTGTAGGCTGGATGAGGAATTAGAGATGAAGGCTGCAGTCAAATAGGGTGTGGTCAAATAGCCAAAGACTACCTTGATAGAAAACAACATGAGATCAAGGAAAGACGTGTAGGAGAATTCATAAAGGCATCCATGGTGCTTACACAAGGCTATGTAATAAATGTGACAGTGGATGTCTGTGGTGAAACTACAACATCCAGAAAGTGGACTACAAAAAGCATCAGAAAAATAGACTTTATTATGAAATCTAATTTTTAAAAAAGAATACTGTCGCCCCGTCCAAAATGTGAAATGTAGTAGTTGTCACACTGAGTATGGTCGCTCACGCTCACCCTCCTGTCCACTCAGATATAAACATATTAGCAAGTTCTGGCAGAAGATGGATGATTAACAATCAATAGTAACTTCCATGATCTGCAGGGATGCTGGATGTTCGTCACACTTAGAAAAGGTGTTTGCCATCACACAAGTTGCATGTTGTGTAACGTTTATATATTATTTAAATTAGCAGCATAACTTAGTTTATCTAATTAATAACATAATTTTACAACAACTTGAGAAGGTTTTACACTACAGAAGACAGCAAACTCCCGGAAGGTGGTCACGTTACCTGTGCGGGAGCAGCTTTCACAGAATGAATGAGGTGGGCTGTGGTTTTTCTAATAAAGGCCATGTAACTGTACAACTTACTATCTGTAAGTAATGTTATGTAACATTAATATGTTACTTAATCGCAAGTTTAAATTAACTCATTCAGGACTGAGGTACTTTTTACATCCAGAAGGGGGCGATAATGCAATGCCAGCCGCTGTAAACTGCAAAGAAGATCAGACTACATGTGTAACTGGGTCGTTTACCTTAAAAATTCTTCCCTTAATTTTGCTTCTCAAGTTACAGTACTCTGTAAACGTAGGAAATGGTTCATTCATTTTCAGCTGTACATACTTGTTGTTGTATTTTCATATGTAGAGTGGGTGCATTTATTTCTTTATGAAAGAAGACATTTTCCATATTTATGGTGCGTTCATTTTACTGTGCAGCTAGGTCTACTTTTATGAAGCTAATCATTTTTCCGTCTTGTTGACACAGTCTGAGAGGACTACCCTCTGAAAAATTTAAAAAATAAATCTAAATGTATTAAATTAAATACCTCTCTGAGAGTGTCGACAAAACTTGAAACGTTGTCAGCTTTATTAGAATTTATGGCAGAGCTGTTGTATTGACTCACATCAGATTGTCCAAGTGGCTGGTCAGTGTGTATCACAATGTTTAAAATAAAAGTTTTCTCTCTATTTTCCTGGCAAAAATATGTTTATATTATATATGTTTAAAAACAACTGAAAGTTAGATAGTTTGTTTTAGTACTGCATTGAGGCAGATTATATATGTTACTGTATTTATGAAATGTTTCTGTATTGTTTTTTTTTTGTTTGTTTTTTTTGGACCAAGTGATCCAATGTTAAAAATAATTGGCACTCTGTGGGTGAGACAAGAAGGAGACAAAACAAAGATATTTTGGGTGTACTGAATTCATTTGGGGTTAGCACTGTCGCCTCACAACAAGAATGTTTCTGTTTTGAACCTGGTTCCTGTGTTCTCCTCGTGTCTGCGTGGGTTCTCTTCTCCCATAGCCCAAAGACAAAGACATGCACTTAAAAGGTAACTCTAAATTTGTGAATGTTAGTGTGTAACGCTATCACAGGATATGCGCCCTGCAATAAGCTGCCGACTTGTCCGGGGCGTACCCCACCTCTAATGAGTCAGCTGGGATAGGCTCCAGCCCCTCGTGACCCTGAAGAGGATAAGTGCTTACAGATAATGGACGCATTAATTCTTTTGTGTGGAACCGGTTGACAAACTCAAATTATTATATTTCACTATTATAAATAAGTTTTATGTTAAAAGGACAAATAAAAAATTTGTAGTATGAAAATGTATTCTTTAATTTTTTTTAGTTAATTCAATTTATAATCATTGGGTTACTCTAACACAAGTTAAATAAGTTGGTTGAGCATAATATTTTTAATTTGGAATGATTAATATATTATATTATATATTATTATAACAAAAGGACAAAAGAAATCTAAGTGAAGTCAAAATTTGACGTTGCACATTGCACGTTGGTTGCTTGGAGTTGAAGTATCTTTAATCATGAGGGAGATCTTTGCTGCAGTCTGTTAAGCCGATCTGCCTCTGGACACGATGGTGCTGGTGAGTCCTTCAACAGGATTACCTACAGCCGCGAGTTACTCCTCGCTCTTCAGTCACTGACAGTGAGTAGCGACAATCGTGTCCACATTCCCCAAATGATACGAAGTGCTAACTTAAATGCGACAGCATTTAACATTTTGACAGTGTAAGAAAAGAGGAGAGGAGGCATTCAACACAGACTGAAGAAGTGTGGTCTAAGCGACAGATGCTGCCTCCCAAGAAGAACAGTCATACTGACAGGAAACCTTTTAAACTGATGGAGTAAATGATGCTAATCTCCTGAGTAATTTTTCAGAAAACTCGAATTTTTTTCAACGCAGGAGTAAAAGTTTCAGTCTCTCTCTTTGGACTGTGACACTCCAACAGAGATCTTTTGAAAGATGTCGACGTCAGAAAGGCCAGATCACGTCTGTGGGCACACACTGAGATACTGTGCTAAGCAGCTTAGCGACATCCTCCACCATGTCTGTCAGATGTCACTTGATTGTAACCAAATCTCTGCAATCACCAATTCTAGGCAACTTCGTGATTTTAGACATCATTAATAATGATAATCTTGCAGAAAAGTATTAAAAGCATTGTTCTGTTAACTGGTGGAACTATGTGCATCACACTTTTTAATAAGTTGACGGGTTTAGCTGAGTCGCGCGTCGGCTAAACCCGTTGTTGTGGCCGCAAGAAACTGTAGCATGGTCCAGTGTATCCTATGCTGAAGGAGATAAGAAAGGAAGCACTGAAACACCTTTCCTTGACTTTTGGATCATTTCACTCAGTTAGGAACCTTCCTGAGCAAGAAAGATTGTTCGACTGGAGCCATCACCTTCCTATGCCAGGCACAAAATGATTTACCCAGCTGTATAGGCTGTTGTTAGTCTCCTTACACACATATATCACCTCATGCAACATGCAGACCTAGATTGACCAATGGGAGCACTGGGACTAGCAAGCTGATTACCCTGCAGCATCAGGCCAGTGTTTAGGATGCCGAATGAAATGGAGGAAATTAAGAGAAAACAACATAGGCCAGCTACAATCCCCGCACCTGCTTTTCTGCCTGCCATTAGACACGACTGGTCGCACGCACATGTACATCATTACAACACTCAGTCAGCACACTGAGCGTGCATGGCCAAGCAGTGTGGAGAAGAAGTGGACCGCACAGGAGGAAGACAGAACGAGACACAACAGAATGGTAGAGCTGAGAGGGAGTGCATCGACAGGAGAAAAAAATTCCAGATACCTTCACGAGCAAGCAAGGTGGATGTTTAAAAAACAACAGCGCACCTCCACTATCTTTCCCAAGTTGAATCTACATTATAGAAAAAGTTAAGCATGCTCTATAGATGAGCAGGAGATGCATATGTATGGAAATTAAATCAAAAAACAATAAAATAGACTGCTTTCTGTCAGGTGGAAGTAATAATGACTCCTACCTGAGTCATGATCAATACACTAGTCGTGACATGATGCCATCTCAATTCTAATGTAATTGTCCCCTCTGATATGCCCTCAAAATAGTACGACAACTATTTAATGTTCATAAATAGTCGGTGTACAAACACTCAGTAGAGGCTTCTACATGATGTTCCTGCTACCTGCTTTAGATACAGCTGCTCTGTATCTCAAGAAGTGAAATCAGCATCCTCATAACAATCTAAGCATTAACAGTAAATATGTGTACTGCTGAGTATAATGTGTGTGTGTGTGTGTGTGTGTGTGTGTGTGTGTGTGTGCACTAGCTATATAATACTTACCTTCTTGCTGTTGAATCTTGTCCATCTGCTGTTGAAGCTTTTTACAGCATATACTCATCTCATTGAAAATAATCCTGTCTTAATGTCTGAGATGTCTGTTTCTTTCTAAAGTGCCCAGACCAACTACAATTCACTTCTGAAGCTGTGTCTGACTGCATGTTCACTCACTGCAGCCTGTAATATAAGGTTCTGACAAGATTCTAGAATGATGATGTAACAAAGGTATGGAAGGTTCCACAGAATGTATGTATATTCCCTCTCTCTCTCACACACACACACACACACACACCTAACACACAATAATTTTATGTAGAGCTACCATACCATGGAACCATCCATGTTATTTTGGTGAAATTAGATGAAAGAATGTCATATTGATGACATAAACAACATTGAAATGGAGACAAGACATTATGAGGGTTAATACAGGGGAATTAGCTCAAATGGTAGCTGTCGTGTGTCTGTCTCTACAGGGACTTCTAGGATCAAAGATTCCTACTAAATTTAAAGTCAAAGATAAATGGTATAAATCGACGTACAGTATGCCTGACATGGTCTGTTGTGAAGGAGTGAATGTGGAGATTGACCCTGCTTGAATTATGATCCCAGTCCGGCCATGCCAACATGTGTGTTCAAACGACATGACAAATGTTAACTGCTCCCGGCAATCACTACCACAACATCTGTCACTGAAAGTGACATTGACTTGATGGACATGTCAGTCACTGCTAATTGGTGAGAGCAAAATAATCTTCCCCTCCAAACGGAACACAGTGACCGCGAGTGAACTCCTTCTTACAAGGATAACTGAGGTAGTTTAATTTGACTGTTGAGGATGTCACACAATTTTTCAGTTTGTTAAAACTGGCTTGAAATGTATCTGCAGCCATCGAGTCTTTAAGCTCAAATATGCAAATGTGCAGTTTATTAACACTTTGTTTAATCATGAACAAGCAGACCACTTTTGTGAGATGGATGATGACTTAAGATAAGATAAGATAAGATGTGCCCCGGGGTCTCCTTCCCATTGGACTCCAAAGAGCACCTCTAAAGGAAGGTGCCCGGAGGCCATCATAATCAAATGTCCAAACCACTTCATCCGGCTCCTTTTGATGCGAAGGTATACCAGCTCGACTCCGGGGTCTCCGAGCTTCACACCCTATCAATACAGCTGAGCTCAGCCACGGCAGAGGAGGCTCATTTCAGCCGCTTGTATCCACGCTCTCATTCTTTTAGGTTAGGGTTGAAACGTTTTTGAATTAGTAGTAGTATTAGATCATTGTCTAATGCTCACTTAAGACTTTTCTAATTTTCACTTAAGACTTAAATAGACATATAAAAAATATTTAATCATGATATTATGATGGGATTTTGTGAAATATTAGTTGTTTACATGGGTCAATAAAATAAATTATTTCAGTTTATTCATTTCAGCTAGACCACTTTCTGTACCAAACACTGCCTTCTGAAATGTGGCCATGCAACAAGAACAGGATTATTTTAGCCTGATAACAGCACGTTAGCATGGATTAGTCGAACCTGGCCAAGATCACACAGTAATAAACTGAAAGTATATTCTGTATCTGAAATCTAATCTTCTCACTGCCAGTGAAATGAGGTGAAATATGACTAAAGTTACTCAAGTGTGAAAGCACTTTGATGGAAACCCAACATTCAGCCTTGACAGCCTGTAGGACTCGCAACTTTCTTCCGATATTACAGCTGGAAACAGTGGCTTGGAGCTTGTTTGGACTCCAGCTGGTCTGAATAGAAACGTGTCAGCAGTCAGATCCATAAAGCACTCAGCCACAGAAACACAAATTTTAGTCCTGCACAGAACACTTTAAACACAAACACATTCTTCTGTTCATTCACTCTCAAATGCTTTTTCATCCATTTAAAAGGACGATCTAAAAAAAAAAGAAGAAGAAAACAGACTGGGCAAAAGGAGGCTTTCATACTTGTCCCATTTCTTTCTCCACCAGTTGAATAATAAAAAAATACCAAGAATACATGCAGAATATGAATCATTTAGTGCAATGCCATTTAGAGAATGATATGAATGTCGGAATGCGCAGCAGGCTGTCTGAAAAGCGCACATTTCATTAATCACATCAAGAATACCGGTGAACAGAAAAACACGAAACGTCAAAAATATCTTGAGATGCGGCCGTGTTTTTAGAATCTGAAAACTGCAACCATCAGAAAACATCAAGAAAACAGCCTCTGTTCAAATGTTGCTCTGCAGCAGGGACATAAACACTCCTTTTTTTCTGTTGAAGGTTGTAATTATGTTTGTAGTGGGATAGAAACTTTTATCTGAATGAATGTTATGTGGAACACCGCCTTGAAAAGAAATCAGAGGTGAATTCTCAACCAATTGTATGAAAATACTTCTTCTGTGCAGAACCTGGGATTTAGTTATAATTCCGTTATAGTTAAAGTTTCGTAACAATTTACTTATTCAATTAGTTTCTGAACAAGTAAACCCAGTGAATAACTGATGTATCGATAACGATTAGAACCACACAAATGCAACCAGTGAATCTTTAAAACTGCTGCTAAGAAATGAACGCTCATCACAGCAGCAGGTGAGAGATTTTTGCCTCAATCATGATTCAGACGCCAAACCCGTCTGTGATGAGTTGAGGTGAGCTGTGATTGGTTCCTGTCTATGCGTTCTGAGCTGTGACTGGGACTGTGACTCTCTGTTAACACTCAACATTATCACTGGATAATGGACTAACCCGAAGACTCTTCCTTTGCTTTGGTCCACCATCAACACAATCAAACACAAAAGAAATGAAGTCATCAGAGTTTTTAGGGTTGCATTAATTTCATCTCAACCATGATGATGACATTCAAACCAACCTTGGTGTATGAAATAAAAAGTGCATATTTGCATAAATAAAGTTAATAATCTGCACCAATATCCTTGATTTCATCTTCTGATGCTGCTTAAGCTACACTCTGGGTATTAATATTGAAAGATGCTGAATCTTTTCTGTTATTCCATTAGTGATTTGTAAATACATTTCTAAAGGTCCAGTGTTTCAGATTTAGGAGGCTCTACTTGCAGAATATGGCGGAAATGTACTATAATATTCATATAGCCACCATAGTTTCTCCTACACACTTGGAAGGGGAGGGTGAGGCGAGGGGATTCAGTTGTAATCTGCAGCCTCGCTGTTAGATACCATTAAATCCTACATGCTAGTTCTTTAAATCTCCGAGGCAGAGGGAAGGGTTAAACTGATCCTCAGTAGATGACGTTAAAGTCGGCGCCTTCATGCGCGATTGTGTCTGCTCATGTCTAAATGACTGTCATCAGGACAGAAGACGTTTTGAATTACTGTTTTGGTTTTTACTGTGCATTCTCTGAAAGCTTCCATCTGTCTAGCTGCTTATTTCAATGCGAGGGTAAGTTCCACTTTAGAAAATGCTGAGAGAGTATGATGACAAAAAAAAAAAAAGAATAGAAAAACTCCAACATGTGGACAAGCAGCATGCAGCAAGTGTAGTGAAAGATTTAAAACATGAGAGGGAGGCAGCTGACAGTGCCTCTGATCTGTTTTGCCTCAGATCAGATATGGTGGAATGTTTCACACGGGGACAGGATGAACTCCACATTTCCTCTTGATTTGTCTTGTGGAAATACTTTGAGACGTCCCGGTAGTCAGCAATATTCCACCTAAATGAGTTTGCTCTCGTCTCTGGGAGGACCAATCTATAAAGCAGCTACTTTGGCATTTAGAAAATCAATTTACCATGATTGAAACTATCCAGCTGAAACCACCGCAGTCAGTCTTTCCTCTCTCTCAAGTGCCCCCGCTATCTCAGAAATTATTTCTTCAAAAGAGAGGCAATCTCCATATGAACACAAAAATCACATCCTTGGATGCTGGCTGAAGTGAGAGGCTGTCAGCTGAATTTAAAACACGGAAAGAGAAACACGCGTCTGACACACTCTGCAACCACATCGATTCAACGCTTCAAAAGTTGGAAGTCGCCAACCAGATGGCCAAGAGGACCACACTGTTTCTGAATGGTCTTTCATGCTTTAATTATAGAAAGTCCTCTTTTATGAAGGGTTTGCAAAAAATGCTGTTCAACTAGAGTGACAAGTGAAAGAGCAAAACCAGACAAACATCCCACTGAGCAACAGTTCAGTAAGAATACACGGAATCACCCGTCACTGGTGAAAGTGAAAAATCTGTGCCAGTTCTAAAAGGAACAGACTTCTGTGTCAATGTCAAGTGGACAATAATTCTGACAAGCTGAATTAACGGGATGTGTTGTATTCATAGGATGTCATAATAGAAAAGGAAAGTTGGTAGAATAAGACGAGGTTAGCACCATCGGATCTGGATCACGGAATATTAGCTGAAGACCACGGAGAGAATCATTCTGAACCACCTCAAACCTCTGGTGAGCCCAAATCTGGACAACCAGGCACTGGGGTGGATGATGCAGTCATCTACCTTGACTTTGACTTTTGAAGTGTTTCAACACAAATACAGCCATCAATGCTAAGGGGGAGGCTAGAAGGGCCTGGCGTTGATCACCGCCTGGCTGTGTGGACTATCAGCTACTTCCCAGGCTGACCACAGCATGTGAGGTTTCATGACTGTATCTGATATGGTGATTTGCAGCACGGGGGTGATGATGCAGCCATTGTTGTATCAGAAGGAAATGAGCAGAAGAACAGGGCGGCCATCACAGACTTCATCAACCACCTTTCACATCAACACCAGCAAGACAAAGGAGAAGGTGAGTGACCTCTGAGGCAGACATCTCGGACCGCACCAGTGAACATCCAGAGATTGGATATGTAGTTGGTGGGAGCATGCAAATACCTGAGTGTTCACCTCAACAATAAACTGGACTGGTCAGACAACACAGATGTCCTGTACAAGAAGGTCAAAGTCGTCTCCGCTTGCTGAGGAGACTGAGGTCCTTTGGAGTGTGCAGGACTCTGTTAAAAACTTTCTATGACACCGTGGTGACATCTGCAATATTCCATGCAGTCGTCTGAGAAAAAAAAAGACTCAAACTGGTGAAGAGGTCCAGACCTCTAGACTCCACAGAGGATGTTAACAAAGCTGACATCCATCATGAACAGCTCCTCTCACCTCCTGTATGAGACTGTGGAGGCCTTAAATAGCTCCTTCAACAACAGACTGTTACTCCCACCATGTAAGAAGGAGCTCTACCACAGGTTCTTCATTCCAGCAGCTGTCACACTCTTCATCACCAGCATGACTTCATGACTTTATTCTATATAATTCTTGCTTATGAATCATTTCCTATCAGCCTTGTGTATACGAGCTGCTGTGATAAATTATGTGGGAACATTAAAGTCTATCTTATACTCTGGGCTGACAAATCACAGTTTCAATCTATTCAGTCTAACCACTGAGTGGAGTGCAGAGGCACTGTTGTGGTTCAATAGTGATCACAGGTCAGTTATGTTTTCCTGGACTGGGAAACAAATTCCAAATCAAAAAGGTTTTGGGGAGACAACAGTCAATAATTATACTGTTTTAATGGCCATTATTCAAGGAAAGGACCATTTTAGCATTGCTTTACCACCGTCACAAGGACAACACTTGCCTCTGTGGGAGATTATTTCCAGATGACTCTCTTCTGTGTCAGAGAGCCTTCAGCTCCACCTCGTAGTTTTCAGTTTTCGATGATTTTCACGGAGAATGCTGCTTTTTTTGTTTTGAAGCAGTGGAGTGGGGTAAACTGGTTGTTGCCTCGACTTGATGCTTCCAAGACATCAGAGAATTGTTTGCTGCTGCCAGGAGACGAAGTTCAACTCAGTTTAAGAGCACAGAGCTCTGAACGCGTTTCCACTGAAAGAAAATGAAATGAAAAGAGGACAGAGCTGCCAGGTCCTTACAAGCTAATGATGATATAATAAAACATGAATTTACAAAATGTTTGACTTGCAAACTCTGACTTCATCTTTATTTCTGCATTATTAAATTCCCAAACGTCCTCTAAGAACTAAACCATCCATTTGAGGTAAAATTAGACTTAACGATGCAAATACATGTTTTATTATTATTATTCATCAACTGAGTGTAGTTTTCCTAGCAAATATTGGTCAGCTTAAATTGTGAAAATCAGGTACAGCTGCCATTTAACTGATGTGCACACGACAATGGGATACAGATATCCACATGCTTTCACCTTCTAATAACAATAACAATAACAATAACAGTTAAGATGGCCACATTGTTGAATTTTTCTACAGTAATGGTCCTCCTGGACCAAACTTAACCCTTAACAGAACAGAGCAATGAGGCCCCTCTGACTTTTTTTTTTTGTTTTGTTTCCAAAAAGCTTCCCACAACTGGCCTTTAGAAGAAATGCAGGTATACAGTGTTTTGGAGGCCAAGTCAACACCTTGAACTTGTGTGTCCTCAAACCATTCCTGAACCATGTTTGCTTTGTGACAGGACACATTATACTGCTGAAAGAGACCATTGCTATCAGGGAATATTGTTTCCATGAAAAGGTGTACATGGTCTGCAACAGTGCTCAGGTAGGTGCTACATGTCAAAATAAGACCCACGACCCTATCATCTGTTCACTGCTTTTCCTTTCTTGGACCACTTTGATAGGTACTGACCACTCAAAGTTGAACACCCCACAAAAGCTGCTGTTTGCAATCTGGCTCTTGTCAATGTCACTTCAATTCTTACTCTTGTCAATTTTTATGCTTCTAACGTCAACTTTGAGGGCAAAATGTTCACTTGCTGACTAATATATCCCACCAACTGACAGGTGCCACGATAACGAGATAATCAGTGTTTTTCACTTCACCTGTCAGTGGTCTGAATGTTATGGCTAATCGGTGTAGGGTTGTAGAATCATAAAAAGATTTACCTTGAACTTTGATATGCTTTTGTACAGCTTGTGTTACAGACCTTTCAGTGTTTGCTGTAGAAATGTGTACACACAATTTATTGATTATCAGGTTTATCGTGGAGGTGACATATTGGTAAAATGTCTTACAGAAGTCTGGGTCAGACCCAATGACAGTATAAAGAAAGGACAGTGCATAAGTGACGTCCTAAGTTATTAGCAACGTTTTGAAGGTAAAAATATGCAGCACTGGTTGCCACCATGTTAGCTTCTTCCTCCTCCCAGCTATTCTTAAAATTGGCAAAAACGTGGATCATCAGTGGACCTGACTGAATGACACCTGGGTGTTCTAATTAGCCATCTGTAATGGCACCTACCCATCAGTTAAAGTGGCTATGTTTTTAATTATGCATGACTTTAAGCCTTAAACTAATTTGAACAGGTGAGTTCTATGAATATTTGGAACTATTTTGTAAAGATTATGGGACGTCTTGGTGGGAAGTTCAGACAAGGGATATAAAATGTCTCCATGTTTGCATAGAATTTGTATATAGTAAAATTGTTTATTTTGTCATGATTGAGGAACATCAACTTATCTTTTTAAGTAGACTTTTAGTTTACTTAGTTTAAACCCAGAACAGTCAAACAGACTGGAAGCTACTGCAACATCAGAACTTTATAATAGTTTACAAATCAATGTTTCACAAACAAAAATAAACTTGACATTTTATCTTATAACAGTATGGTAATGATTAAAGTTTGCTTAGGTTGAGGTACAAAACACCAACTTCTTTAATGCTAAGAAAAGATTGTGTTTTAAACTGATAAGTCAACCTTTAGTTAAGATTATGTAAATATTGTTTTGGGTGTGAATTAAAATTTCATCAGTTGGTAGAACAAGTTAGATTATTAGTCTGGGTGTTGGGATGTTCTGAGAATGCAACAATGTATAATAGTGTATTTTTGCCCATAAAACCTGTGAAATGAATATTTGTTCCTCCTGTTGTAGTATTATAACAGTGTATAGCTGTAGGTGGTAATGTAACCAAGAGCTGCATTCTTTGCAATTTTCCTGGTAATTTGCATAATCCTTCTTTTCAGTGGAAGAAAATTGTATGGACCAGGTCCAAATGTGCGCAAGAAGGTTATTTAGATACAACCATAAAAAGTTTAGCTTGTATTTTATGAGTTGTGGAGAACAAATGCTATAACTTGACAGCATAATTAAAGTGACACCGACCTAAAAAAAAAAAAGCAAGAGTGTTCATGAGGTTAAGCAAGTACTTGGCTGAAACGAGCATCCAGAATGGATGAGCATGTGTGTAATTTGAGTAAAAAGTGTCAATATCCACATTCATAATGATGGAAAATCCTTATTACTGCCAGCTGCTAACTGTATCTGTCAAGTGTTCCATGGTAGGTTGCAGCTACAGACATCCACCTCCTCACATACGCATTCTGCTGCAGCTCTGAACATTACTGGAGTGGACTTTTACAGCTCGTGACTCTCTCAAGTTAGATTTTCTTTCATCGGCTCACTCCTGACTCAGCCCAGTACTTACAGTGCAGTTGCAAGGCTGAATGCGTTTCCATGTTGACTCCAGAACTGTCACACTGTCAGTAAGAATATATAAAAATAACTGAAGGTAAAACAGCCATACCCCTAACAGCATTTTCTATTAACATTTTATCTTCATGCAGTGTTATCAATGCAGCATTGTGAAATGAAAAAAAACATCACATGAGCAGACAGGTTTTAAATCATTCATGTGAAAAAAAAAAAAAAAAAAAAAAAAAAAAAGACTAATGGCCCCAGGACATTTCCCTGAGGGGTGCCACATGGATGCTAGTTATAGCCTCAGGACTACAGTTATGTCATAAATGACAGATTTGAGCAATGGCTGTATTTGTTTTGTTATATTCAGGGCCTATGGTCAGAACTTGTGTTAACATTTTAAAAAGTTATGGGACATCCATGTTTTTGTATGGTCACAGCTATTTAGTGAAGCCAGCTTGCAAGGGTCAGTAGGTTTGGAAATCTTGATCTGACTTTTAGCTTTAGCTTTAAGTCAATGCCTAATACTACATCCTGTTCACAAAACTACCTTTTAGACAGTTATCTGTGGTTAAACTTTCATCACCTCATTCTTTCCTAATGAAGCACTTTTGTAAAAGTAATGAAATGTAAATATTGAACAAATAATTGAGTTGAATACTTCTGTTCGCCTGTCCTTGAGAGCAGCATTCCACCGAGCATGAATCTCCATCTGACCCTGAACATCCTCAGTTTAAAATGAGATAAAGGCACCCAGTACTCCTCTGCATGCCAGGCCTGGAGGGTTGAATACATTACCATATGAGTTTCAATGTTGTTCAAACAGATTACTGTCAGGTGAATCCATACAGGCCTCCGGATACTTTTACCTCAGAATTCAAATAGGACGGCTGTGAACTGAGATTAGCTTCTCTTAACAAAAGGAAAAACTGACCTTCTCAATGTACCGCAGGTAATAATAAACCTTAGCTTAAGTCATGGAACGTTGAATGTCCAACATCGTCTCCATCTTCCAAGAAGATAAAGAAAACTCTTCACAGTTCATCATGTCCATTTATTTTTTTTACGTGGACAGATACAAAGGGAGATATCATAAATAATAATGACTTATTTGTTTAAAGCCATCTGGCAGCAACTTAAGAGTGTTAAGTGATAAGCGTGTATAATCGCAGCCTGTTCACAGAAGCACAGATACAGAAGTATCAGCAGCCGTACCACCAGACTACAGAGCAGCATCGTTCCTCAGGCTGTGAGACTCCTCAACACATCCTCCACACTCCACCATAAATAAATGACACGGAACTTTACACTGAGATTGCACATACTGCACCCTCTGAGTGTATACGTATATATCAGTATATATGTAATATAAATATATCTTCTATGTGTATGTTACATAAAAAAGGGGCTATAACTTTCAAAAAAGGGGCTATAACTTTGATCACACTGTACACATTGTCTTGCATAATGACAACTAATGAACTTTGATACCTTGGATGAATATACTCTGTGAAACCATTCTTCAAACAGGTTCTGCATATTGAAGAATGGTTATATTCAGTTCAGGAAAATATACATCAAAATCTGTGATACAACTAAGTAAGAAGGCTATATAATAATAAAAAAAAGGACTATGACATCCAAGATATACCAAGAAACACACATACATACAAACCTAAAAAAAATAAGCAAATATAGCTTTTGATAAGGTTTGAGCTACACTTGCAGACAGGGCAGGGGAAATAAAGACATTCTATAGAACGCTTGACGCTGCAGTTACAGTGCCTGAATAGAGAATAACACAGTGTCTTCACAGGGTACATACTACAAAAAGCAGCTTTAGTTCTCTGTCTTCACAAGACATGTTCCGCCTGGATCTGGTGGCACAAGGGGACTTTTGTCCCCTCTCTTTGAGCTTTATCTATGGAAAAACACTGAGAACAACAAAATTATTGGCTTATATGTTTGAGAACTATGGAAATCGCTGTCACAGAGGCTACATGCAATACACACAACCTAATAATAATAATCCAAAAAACGCCACAAAAACATGAGCTAGCTTGTCTCCTGTCAATACAAGGGTAAGAAAAAAACAAACCATTCATTGAGACCAACCCGTGAGAAGGATGACGGTAACAGATACTAGGCCTGATGTATCATAGAATAATCTTAGATGCAAGGACTCAGCAAGGAAATAATTCCAGATGAAGGGGTCATTGTAGACCTGTGTCCTACCCCATGAGTCTTTCCTACAGTCATGACAAGAGAACTCCTTTCAGGCAGCTGACTTTGTTCCTCTTGACTTAGACAGGAGTCCTGTATTCTGAGAGCACAGTGCATGGCGAGGCACACATGAAGCACCTTAAAATCTGATCTGACATGGATCGGGAGCCGGCAAGTCAAATGAAAGGAGGATTGGTGAAATGTGGTCAAATTTTCTGGTTTTAAGATTCTAACTGCAACACTCTGAAGCACTTGAAGACAATTAGTGCTAGCACATGGCAGACCAGGCAACTCAAGACAGTAATCAAGTCTGGATGAAAGTGCCGTCCACATATTAATATTACATAGGGATATGTATATGTGTGAATCATCTGCATAATTATGGTAATTTATTGAGTGTTATTTTATAACGTGTGAGTGGGTGCATGTAGAGATGAACTAATAATAGACCAAGAATATACATCTCCACACATCATACCTACTTTGTCCAAGTCTTCACAACTGCTTTGGTTCTGAAACAATTTAGAACCAGACCGGGGCGGTGTTTAGCTCAGTTGGTAGAGCAGCTGCCCCATGTACAAAGGCTCAGTCCTTGCCGCAGCAGCCCAGGAATCGAAATCCGCATGTCATTCCCCATCTCTCTCTCCCCACATTCCTGTCTCTATACAATAAAGCTCAAAAAAGGCCAGAAATAAATAAAAAAAAATAAAGAACCAGACCAAAGTGGCCGACCAATTTTTTTTAATCTCTCTAAAAATGTCACGGTCATAGTCTGTCAAAGAGATCCAGGAGCACAGGAACACACAGTTTTTCAGTGCTGTGACACTGAAAACCAGATCGTTTAATGTCTAAACGGTTCTTTGATAGTTAATGAGCTGAAAATAACTTTTCATCAAGACTGCAGATTTCATGGTGAGCTGGAAGTTTTGTCTTTCTCCACTTTCATTCTGCTTCTGACAACAGCTTCATTTCTCTACGGTTAGACTTTCTCGTTTCTTTTTTAGCATACAATAACGAATCAATGATTGTGTATTTGAGTTGAATTTGCTTACAAGATCCAAATATGGTGTTGCCATCAACGACAATCACTCAGTTAGCTTTTATTTCTCAATGGTGTTATGAATGCCATACATATGGCCATCAAGTCAGTGAAGCCTCTGACTGAAACATCCAGCTGTCCATCAGCTGAAACTAGACGTCATTTACATTGTTCATTTCGTGCACATCCATGTGTGTCACTGCAGCAGACATTGCTAGCACCTTTATACGACAATTCTGCAAATTGCTCACAATCCCATGAAGCAACTCTATGAATGCAAACACCAACCAGAGACCAGAACACACATAGATTTCATGTGTAAGGTTGGTTGTACATGGTTTCCATTGCGTAGTTAGAACAATCTGGAGTCTGGAAGTGGTGTTACATACAGCAGGGGTTGTTAAGTTGAGCCGCAGGTGGTGAGGTGAACAGAGACAGACATGCAAACCAAGAGGAAACACTTGGCAGGAGGAAGGCACAGCCTCCATAAAAACAGTGTTTTAACTCAGTAAAGAGCAGATTATCTGTGGATTATTCTTTTTTTTAACTAATGAATAATATTCTGTTATTTTCTTTCTTGGATAATCTTCTGCATCAGGCAAGAGACTGCAGATGACTTCTGGGTAACAACCCTCCCAATAATTCCTCTCGACGGATCGTTTGGAAGTGCGGCAACGTTTGCCGAGCCAGACACACAGATTTGGGTTTAATGCTTGGGATGAGATTCAGGGCTCCTGGTGTAAAGTTATGCTTCATTTATTCCTTGATGAATTCATCACCCATTCTGTGGCTCAGCGCCGTCATCTGAATTCCTAAACAGAAGAAATTAGCATTAATCTGCATAGGAGCTCAATACTGCACTGTGGAACACAACAAAAACTTGGTGAAAAGTTGGACAACCAACAGATCAGAAATCTATAAATATCCATCCCATCTCCATTTCAAACATCACAGTGATTACTGATGCTGTGTGATATTTCTCTGTGCTTTCTCTCGGGCTGCTTTGTGTGAACTTGATGAGAAGTCAGCCACAGGCTGCGTCAGCTGACACAGTCGAGGTCACACCGAGCCGAGGTCTGCGTGGATCAGGCTCTAATAACAAATAATGATCATATATTTGATTTCTATAGAACCATCCATGCATTAAATGTGGCTCCAAGTGACTTTACACGAGAAAATAGTACAAAATAAAATATTAAATACAACTCAAGTTAAACTTTATTCAGTTCTTAACCAGGAGAGCCCCACTGAAATTGAAAATTCTAGTATCCAGGCCAAGACAGGATATATATTACATGAGAATAATTATGGAATTTATTTTTGGCATTATCTGCTTTATTTATTTAATTTATTCAGTGACAGCTGCAGAGACAGACATAAAATTCAGGGAGACAGAGACATGCCCGACATGCTCATCAGGGTCATGGTGGGCTGGAGCCCATCCCAGCTGACTTTGGGTGAGAGGCGGGGTACACAACTATTCGCACCTACGGACAATTTAGAGTCACTAATGAACCTATTAAGTCCTGGACTGTGGGAGGAAGCCTGAGTACCCGGAGAGATCCCACGCCGACACGGGAAAAACATGAACAGAAAGGCCCCAGCCGAGGGTCAAACCCAGAACCTTCTTGCTGTGAGGCGACAGCGCTAACCACTGCACCACTGTGCTGCCCATGATTATAGAGTTTTAAATGAAAATAGTCAATTGCAATTAAAGAAAAAAAAAAAGTACTTCCTATGAAGAACCTGAATGGCACATGACACAAGCTCCATCAGCAGACATTGTTAATGAGAACAATAGCGGACTCAAATGCAAACACCAACCAGAGACTGAATCTGGTTTAAACTGTTTATTTCTAACACAAAGAAGGGTGAAGGAAGACGAGTGAAGGTGAGGGGGCCTGTGATGGAGCAGGACTGTCCCAGAGTGCAGACATGTAGACAAACAGGATTGGACGTGGCAGGAGGACGGCAAGGGAGGTTTTCCTGAAGCACGGAGAAAATCACAAATCACATCAGTCAAAAATCTTAAAGAGTAACCTTACAAAAAAAAACATAGTAAAATTAGTCCGCAGCGCTGTTACCACGAGGAACACTGAACGATCTGGTGTCATCTGGAAGACTGAGCTGGGGTTGAGTTTGATTGGTTGATGAATTGCACAGAGAGACAGACAGAAATTCAAGAGAGGAGGAAACAAGGAAAAGGACTAGGAAAGAATGAGGTGGACAGCAGGTTTGTGTGTGTTTGCTGGATCGTTAAGTTTTAAAAGACTTTGTGTCTACATTCAAATAGTCTGTCATGAAGTGTACAGCATGAAGAAACTAGATTTTCTTCTGCAGCAGTCTGAAAAACAACAACCACTATTTACATAACAGCACTAATTAGACAGTCCTCAGCTCTGGGATCAGCTTGTTACTTTTCTGTTCTAATTACAATGGTGACTGGTCAGAGTGTGTTGGTATTTCTGTTTCATTATGTGTTTATAAAAAATATATCACATCAGAAGTTGTGTAAAATGTATGAATTCAGTATTTATTCATCTAGACAGACATGGAGACTACACTGTTACATTTCACAGCATGTTAAGATGGGATGTTATGTTTGGAATTTAGCTCTGACAGAGCCATCAAAACTGAAAGTTCAAATGGCAGCTGTGCTCAGAGAATCAAGTTTAAAGCTCAAGTTTGCATTTGTTAAATGCAAACTTGAGCTTGTTAAAAGACCGGACGGAGCACAACCATTAGTTAAGAGTTAAATCTTTGAAACATAATCAAGATGTGACCACTGACAGTATGAAGAATAGACACAAAATCTGTCGCCATGTTGTCAGTTAGTTCTGCTTCTTCCACCTACCATCTAATCTAAAAATCAGCAAAGATGTGGATCATCTGCAGACCTGTGGTGGTGAATGAAGCCTCAAACAAGCCATCTGTAACAACACCACCTGTCAATCAAAGCACCCACACTGTTAATTCTGCATAAGCCTTAATATCATTTGAACAGGTGAGTTGTATGTAAACTCACCCTCAGTACAGTTGTCATGAACGGGGAAATTAACTATAGAGACCAAAACAGTTTTTTGTACCAGGCTGTAAACATGTTTATTTCTGCTGTGAAGTTGGACATTTTAACATGGGGACTTATGGAGACTGACTCACTTCTGGAGCCAGCCTCAAATGGACGTTTGAGGAACTGCAGCTTTTGGTAGTTCTGTATTGGCTTCACTTTCCAGTTTCAGGTTACCGCTCCGATAGGACAAACAGCTGTTTCTGTAATGAGGCCTGACATGAGTTTATTATTATTATTATTATTATTAAAAAATGTTTATTCCAAATTATATCACCAATAAAATACATGTTATATGTAACATAGTTGGATGAAAAGTTCTAATAACATTCAACATCTAACCACCACAATCTTCTGTGTGTGTGTCCTCAAGGTCCAGCTACTACTGCATTAAAAGGACACAGTCTGATTAGAGAATGAGTTCCAGCTAATACTAACGAACACAAATCATCTGGTTCAGTGATTATTTGTAAAAAAAATGTAAAGTAATGTCAGAATGACTAAAGAACCTGTTAGCACGCCGCAACACACAGTAACTAGTCAAGTCAAGTCAATGACAAGTCAATTTACATAGCACACTTAAAAACAACAGGAGTTGACCCAAAGTGCTTTACAGTCAGAGCAGATAGCAAGGATAAAGACAATAATATTATAAGAAACAACAAAACAAGATAAAATAAATAATAAAAGTAGACAAAATCATGGATGGTGTAGCCTCAGACTGAGTTAAAAGCAAGAACTACGGGATGTTCTGATATCTGTGGTGGTGTCAGGTCACATGAGCCCCTATTAGAGGATCAAACATATTTAGATGTATGACTAATAACAGCAACAAGTTGTTTTTGAGCAGATGGAACCAAAAATCTTTGTGTATTTCTGCTCGACAAAATTATCAAAATAGTTGGTGATCAACTTCCTCTCGTCAGGCTAATTAATTACAATTGTTTCACTGTTAGTGTTAATTAGGGGGATTAGTTCTCTCAGCAGAGTGCTGCTGCTCTGATTACTCGAGAGCTCCCTCAAAGACCAAAGCTCTTTCTGCTAAATGGAACTGTGTAGTGATTAATTTATTTAGATCTTCACACGCACATTATTAGTAATACTCCCAATCCCACAACACACTCCCACCCAGCCCTCTGCCTCCCTGTGTGTGATGACTGTTGGCGTGCCGGCCTGAGGCCTGGTGATTTGTTGGAGTCACTGTGGTGCATCACTCTTTCTGCATGATGATCTCGATGTTCTTCAGATCATTAAGGCTGTATTCCATTTTGTAGACCAAATCAGGCATTTTGCCGCATTGTGTGTGTGTGTCTTTGTGCAACAAACATAACCACTAATAAACAAACAGAAAGTAACTTTTTATTTCTCTGATCCAACAATGACAACGCTCCATCACTCTCAATTACTAATAGTTATGTCGCCTAACCACTGTTCTCTCTCTCTGTTTATATGTGGACTACGACGATGCATAGGCCCCTGAAACCACCAGGGGGCCCCCAAGCTGCAAGTTCAGCCTCATATTATATTATATTTTGGGGGAATTAAAAGTGTACAGTTACATAAACAGATCCATAATGGTGCTGAAGGCGTGGCAGTGTTACATGTAAATGGTTTCTGAAACATCAGTATTATGCTTACTAATTTTTTTTGTTTTTTTATTGTTTGCACATTAATATGGAGGCTGGTCCATTGTATTTTTATTCATTAAAGTAAGTTAAGTTTATTTCTTTTTTACTGTTTTGGATTGGTGGATTAGAGAGACTAACTTTTCTGCAAATGATCAATATTTTAGCTACATTTTTACATTTATCTACATTTTTTATATGCTGCATCTGTTGCATTTATATAAATAGCATCTTGCATAGGGCCCCCAAACAGCTAGAAACGGCCCTGCTCTCAAACCAAAGGAAACTTTTTCGTGTCACTGTTTTGCACTTTAACTTTAGCTGGGTAAATGAAATAGACAGAACCAGAACACAACAGGTAGAACATCGTTTACAGATATAATATAGTTTAATCCATGAATCCATCTGGATAGCCTCAGGTTTGACCAGCCTGATCGCCTGATCGGTGCCAACGTGACGTTGGGTTGTGTTTCCCTAAAATTTGAATCTGGCTTAACTTCTCTGCTGCAGGTGACTGTGTTTTTGTTTTGTTTTCACCCTGTGGCTTGCACTGTGGGAGACAAAATGCAGATGCACCAGAACATAAATAAAGAGAAAGACTGTTAATTATGATGAGCAGACCCCCTCCTGAGGGACTGTGGGTAGCCCACCACTGTTTCCAATACTTAATTGTTAACCCTCAAAAAACTTGGAAAGCATAAAATGTGTTTAGTTCTGCACCTCAGGTTGGGAGGATTGCATCTCTGTGATATCTGCTTCTTTTATAACCCCAGTGTAGGCCCACAGTTACTGTTACTGCTGCTACAGCTCTCAAGCTTGCATTGCAGTTTACAATGACAGTGGTGGCAGATATGTTCCACAATGTTTGCAATGAGTTTTGAAACTAATGAGCAAAAGCAGCTTAGAATGGTGATAATATTTCTCTTTTTGAAGACAAACCCAGTGAAAATATCCAGAGCAACAAAGAATGGATCTCCTAACGAGTACAGTGTGTATCCAAAGTCTGATACACCTTTTAAAGCTTTCAAAGTTGTCCAGAAGCCTCCGGAGCCGCGGGGCAACAGATCGGGTGTCTGCAGAGACACAGCGGAGAGCCGACCTTGTTATCTCAGAGCAGGAGGACTCGCTCCTCTGAGAGGATGTGGCTGCTATTATCTCTGTCACCTGACACAGGAGACACAGCCGCCATACATCACCCTGCTGCTGCTGCTGCTGCTGCTGGGGCTGCTGGTTTCCACACACATCTGGCCCATCTCATTTGTGAACATATTATTGCAGTCATTAGAGAAAACCACAGCAGAAAGTGGAGATGCCTCTGGGTGAGACGCCACAAAATCGCTTATCACCAACAGCAAGAGGAGGAGAAAAGAGAGGAAATACACACTACATGTATGATGTGTTTATCTCTGTGTTCATCATACTTACATCGCCGGATATGGATGTGACCATGTTCACTCTTTATCGCTCTGCAGATGTGTTTCTCAAGCAGCTATCGCCTCCATTGCGGCTCTGGAGGTTACGGTGTGTCCCTGAGATGACGGGTCATTAAGCAGCAGCACTAGCACCTGACTGCAGCCTCTTCCCTCCTCTTCCAGGAGATGAGCAGGCCACCGACCTGCAACCGTAAAACCATCATCAGACGGAAGATAGAAACAGGCTCAGTCCAGGTCAGGAAAACAACTCTGTCCTCCAGCACGGCCTCAGAGAGACTCACTGTAACAGGATGTAGCCGAAGTACGAATCTGCTTTATCCCCCTGACAGCAACTAAAATAAATATGTTTTATTGCAACTTATTTTAGTCGTTTTGTCCATTAGTTCTATCAATATTAATAACATTGCGCTTGAGATGCCCTGGTAGCTCACCTGGTCGAGCATGTGCCCCATGCACCACGGCTGGAAGTCCTTGCCGCAGTGGCCGTGGTGATGTCAAACCTGCACTCCCGTATGCTTCCAACTGTCAAGTAAAAAGGTGTGTAATATCTATTTAGTATTTAAGAAGCACTGTTTTAATAGCTTGTAACATTATACAGAAAAGGTCCAGTGTGCAGGATTTAGTGCCACCTAGTGGTGAAATTACACATTGCAACTAAGTGAATAGCGCTCGCCTCACCCACTCCTTCCAAGCATTGTAGCGAAACCTGCAAAAAATATGCGAGACCCGATTTAGAGACTGTGAGAGACTTAGTTTGTCTGTTCTGGGCTACTGTAGAAACATGTTCAACCACTGACAGTATAAAGAATGGACGGTGAACACACAGGTTTCTGTGTTCCATCTTTATTTCCGCTGTGAAGTTGGTCATTTTAACGTGGGGACTTATGGAGACTCGTTCTGTAGCCAGCCTCAAGTGGATATTTGAGGAACTGCAGTTTTTGGCACTTCCGCAGAGGTTTCATATCACAGCCATGGAGGTTGCTGCTTAGGTTAAATGTGGCATACTCCCTGAAAGAGGGCCCACGCCTTCTGTAGATATAAAAGGCTCATTCTAATGTAATAAGAACATAATGATTCTTACTTCTAGGGGATTATACCTAAATGAAAACATAGTTATGAATATTATATCCCAATTATATAACACTTAGTTCCAATAAAGTCGAGTCATTCCATGAGTGCTAATATAGAGCACAGCGCTGGGACTTTAACTACGTGTATCACTCCCCTTCACAGGTATTCTAAATCTGTTTCATTAAGAGTCTTTATCTATCTTAAATTGTGACAAACTTTGCACCTCAAATATGAACATTTTTCCACAAATAATGGTCGTCTTCAGAAGAGGACGAAGGGAAGGAAAGAAGCCAGTGCAAACCTCCAGGTGTGCTCATACGACATCATTCGACCTAGATAAATCAGAGAAGGGCAAAGTGAAGCTAATACGTAAGCAAACAACATTATCATATATCTTCATATTCTCATTTTTAAACTGGGTATGCTTGTGTTAGAAACACTTCATTCATGCTTTATAATGTACAATAAAATTTGATAAGCCAAATGATACATATATTATAATAGTTATTCATCATTGTTATTTATTTGTTTTAACATTCACCTTAACCTAAAAAGAATACATCTGCTGAAGTTGTGAGGGTTGGATTGATTTTTCCAGTTTCCTGCAGTCCACAGCAGCAACTTCCACCTCCTCTTGAATGCATATTTAATTACTTTGATTGTCTGTGTCATTAACTTCTGTCTCTGTATCTTTTATTCTGCTTTCAGTTTTAAATGACTTTGGCACTGAACGTCTTCAGGCAGAGGGGGTTAGATTGTTATTTGCTCTTCAGATGCTTCCAAAGTAAAATAATAATAATAATAATAAAGCCAGTGTCATGTACAGCTGAAGAGTGACAGGAATGTGGAGAGAGAGAGAGAGATGGGGAATGACATGTGAGAAAGAGCCACAGGTTGGATTCAAACCCTGGGCTGCTGCGGCAAGGACTGAGCCTTCGTACATGGGGCACTGCCCCATGAGAGACCACTTTTTGAAAGTCACTCATATTTTCATTTTTTTCCATCTCAGACAAAGCAGACTTGGGATTTTATTTCAAGACCGGTCAAGACCACAACTAATGGCCACAATATATAGTAATTCTACATGATATATATAATAGAAAGCTTCATATAGACCCCGTGATCAGTGATCACCACCAGAAATCCTGATTGGAGCACCCGAGTTTTCAGCCAAGTCATAGTATAGTAATAGTATGTAATATTTTGTATTTGAAAATGTGTAAAAGGAAATCTGGAGGGTTTTTTTTTGCCACGTTATCACTATTCATACTGATACAACTCCCTAGAGGGTCTGAGGTCCACCTCACCCGCGGTTCGACCCCCGGCACCTCCAGTGTACATATCAAAGTGTCCTTGGGTAAGATACCGAACTCCAAATTGCTCCCGAGGGCTGCACGATCGGTGTGTGAATGTGTGTGAATGAGATATGTAATGTAAAGGTGCTTTGACTAGAAAGGTGCTGGTGCTATATACAGTATATATATATATATATATAGTACAGTCCATTTAAAAAAAAATCCTTTTGCAAACATTGTATCACTAAATTACATCATAATAACATTATGATCCATGATTCAATCAACATCCAACAGAAAACACAGCAGTCTGAGTACAGAGAGGCCTCACTCACACAAAACATTAGTTACTTATTAGCTCCCAGGTAGGCTATATGCTGACTGATCTTGGTCTTGACTTGGTCTCGGTTAAGGTGGTCTTGACTACTTGAAAACTGAATGAAGGCAAATACATGCAGTATATATCAGTAAGTAAGTGAAGTTTAAAATGTATTTAGTTGCATCTTATGATGTGACAGTAATGGAGAGATCACTTTGTGTTTTATGATCATACATACTGATTTTATGACGTTAAAAGAACCAGAGAGTTCTCACTGAGTTGCTTGAGACATCAGATTAGTTTCATTGTTGTAAATTAATAACTATACCTATGAGCTAGCCAGGTACTCGTTCATTCATACACTTCATATAGCAACTTGGAACTTGGATCTATTTGAACAGGCCCGTTCCAAGGATGACTCAGCAAAGTTATCCACATAAATCAATGAACCTGATTCACAGACTAATAACACTCAATAATGCTGATTTAACATAGTTGTTAACCATGTATTGCTGCAACCATGGAACCATTGTACAGAGCCAATGTGTAATGCAACAATTTCCACATAATTAATGAGCACATATGTTGTCTGAAGTCTGCCCAGAGCTCCAACTGTTACTCCCTGCAGCTGAGCGTTTGCCCTTCTGAAACTGAACTTCATGATAATCAGGCAGCTGAAAATGAAGCAGCGGCTGTCCAATCATGTGATTTACAGAAGTGAATGACAGTGTTGATTTTGTCACCCATTTTTCAATTTAGTCTTAGTCTTAGTCTTGTGTCAAAGTTCATTCTTACTCACAAATATTCACAAAATACACAATTCACAAAAAGTCTCAAAATTTTAGTCTAGTTTTAGTCAAAACATTTTAGTCTTTTTCTATTTATTTCAGGAATATTAGGTATATATTAGGATTATTAGAAAACGATACAGTCAAAGGACTTCAAAATATACACAGAGGTACCTGGGGAGATGTAGAACAAGAATGCAGTGGAGTTTGCTGAAAACAATCTGATATTGTTTTAGGAATTTTTGAAAACTGCTTGGGTAGCCATACAGTGTGTATTGGGTATGAAGTCACACACATGCTTTTCCGTAAAAGCGATATAATGTAGACGAGCACTCGAGTTTCATGTAGATAGCGTGACCACAGTCAATTTTCTTCCCGCACATATTCCCATCTGTCAAAACGAGGCATTGTGTCTTTTTCTCTGCTTCTAAATACTGAAATGTGACCACACGTCCAGGCTCTTTTTCCTTCCATGCATGATTATGTTTTTGTTTATTTTTTATTCTTATTATTCTTGCATGACATTTTTTGTCTTGTTTTTATTCGTCATTAAAAACGCACATTGGCACGTTTTTCGTCAGTGTTTTTAAAACATTGTATCGTCTCGTCATCGTCTCATCTTAGTCAAGGGAAAAAGGCTCGTTGACAAACACATTTCGTCTCGTCTCATCTGACGAAATTAACACTGGTGAATGATAAATGAACAACTTAAAACATCTCAAAATGGGCCTGCTGTTAACTTTTGCTCCTAACCATAGCTCCTACAGCAGGTTTATTTGGCCCTGCACCTTATTTGAAGGCCTGATTGGTCCATACATTTAGATGAGAGAATCTACGTATGCTTTTAAAAAGCCACAAAAAGCCATCAAAGCAAACAGGATGTTGTATTATCCAGTGTAACCCGGTGATCATTCATTTATGTTTGAAGTTTGATTGACTCATTATGGTGCCTTCATGCCACCGACCATCTGACCTGCTGGACTTCAAACAGCTGCTCTCCAGCCTCTCCACTGATGGACTGAAGCCTTTGAAGTCAGATCTTTCTATATGCACAAGTTTGATCCCCAGCTGCTCCGACCTGACCAGATGGGCCGGGAGTTTTTGAAATTGAAATCAGCTGAACGGAAAATGGAAAGGATAATAGTAATTCTAATGGTTCCACCATGAGAAAATGACATGCCGATGATAAAAAAAGATGTCTATAAAGATACTGGACCTGTGAGAAACGTGGATCATAATTGAATATGTTTTTAAAAGGTCTGTTTTTAGTGGGGACAGCAATCAACTGTGTGAGTGCAATCAGTGGAGTTTAGCTGTCAAAATGCTAATTAAAGTTATTATTTGACTTCAATTTCTTTGGGGCACCACCCACAAAGAAAGGGTCAATTATACCCAATTAACTGATTGATTTCAGTCATAAAATGCACTAAACTGTGGATTACAAACTGATTAATAATTAAATGAATAACTGCAACTAAAATCATATCGACAGCAAGTAGGTTAAAGGTCTGGCAGCATCTTGGATGTGATCTACTGTATATCAGTTCAGAGTCAGCTTCGTCTAATGAACACGCAGTACATGAATTATTATCCAAAAAGTAAAGCACATGATAACTGAACACAGGGTGGGGCTATAGTTATCATCTTTTGATATGTTGAGCATTATTACATAGAGCAAAGATTCTATAAAATCTCAAAAAAAAGGTGTTAGAGAAAGAAAAATCATAACCCACTGACCCCGGTCAAGCTTCACAATTTTATGGATTTCTTGCATATGTGCCAACAGCAGTGTGGGAGGAGCAGTAAACCAGTGAAGAACTGTGTGACTGTATCTTAATCAGTGTGTGTGTAAACCGATTTGTCATGTGTAAAAGAATCTCTTAAGGGGAATGAAATGTGTGAATGTGTACAGTATGTACATTCAAATCTATGTTCAGACCTGCATGCGTGTGGACAAATACATAAATGTGTACGTAGATCTTAATGAACGGAAGCCTTGTGTAATGCTCCAACAGATAATTCATCAGTAACAACTCAGACTAGCTACTTTCTTTGTACATGACTCTGCAGACACTTCAGAGATTTGTAAATGCATATGGCAATTTAGAAATGTATGTATCAGTATCAGTATCCACTCCCATTTCTGTATCACCAAAGACTCGAGGAGATATGTCAGTCTACAGTAGTTTGAACAGCTGAGAGTGACGGAGGCTCTCTGTATTCCCCGTGGACAGGCAGTACAGTAACAAGGTGATTTACAGCAACTCGAGGGACGATGAAGACACGGCAGGTTCAGACGGCCACTTGAGAGGGATGTTCGGTTTGAGTCAGCGCCCACTTCAAGAGGCCTGAGAGAGGAATGAAAAACTGTCTCGGTTTCTGGGATGTTAAACTGACCTCCATCAGATTTAAAGGCTGTGTTAGGTACCGGTCCAGCCGGGTTCACACTGGATTCAGAATGGCTAACAGCAACTACAGTTAACCAGCTGCATAGTTTGGGTCTTCATCAGTGAGTAAAGTTATAATGGTGTGTTTTTGTAGAGTCACATGACGAACCAAATGACCCGTTTTAAAGAAAGCCTGATGAAGAAAACCTACAACTGAATTTGATAACCACTGTCGTGATAACCGTTATCTCAGAGTGGGCTTTTAGGTTGTGTTGAGCCAGCTAACACAAAGAAAGCCAACTTGCTTCGCAATCACCTTTCAGATAAAGATGAAAAGTAGCCAGCACCTGCAGGATATTATAATTAAATCTACCATAAACAGCCCAAAATTGGCTGGCACAGCATGACATCATCATCATCATCAGGGTCAACGGTCCATATTATTCATCAGTTTGTTTTTTAAATCGACCCTTAAGGCTCCCAATCAATACTGCATTATGAGTTTATTCCCCGCGATTGTTAGCGTCAAAATGTCAAAATGATTGATTGGTCATAGATCTGCTCTCTGGAATATTTGGTTCAGTTCAATTTTATTTCATTCATGGCTCTGACAACCTTGTGACATGTGACTGCGAGCAAAGTCATATGTCATTTTTATGATTTCATGGTTGAGTTAAGGAGCTGAAAACTGCTCTACAGTTTGGGAGAGCAGAATTCTTCAGGTCCCTGCTGGAACCTTTAGAAATGTTAATGTTTCTAGGGAGCAGAGATAGCTGTGAGACAAAAGAACACCTCAAAGGTTGGACTGTTGAATTGATGCTGCAGCATTTACATGCTTTAAGCAGATTACAAAGTCATTGCAGCAGGACGATAGGAGCTGTAATTATGCTATTAATCAATCTTAATGCATTGCTTTCTGGGAGCCAAATCAGCCGGTGTCAAGATGAATTACCCCATTCTCTCCAACAAGGGCATCCCTCGCTCACTTTGAATAGTTCCTGTACTGATAACTTAAAGGAGTTTTATCCAGCATCAGTGAACTTACAAATTAAAACTATTTATCACTTTTTTTCATGTATTATTGATTTTGCTTTCTACATTGCCACAGGACAATTCCTACTGGTTATTAAAATCATGCGTCGACACCCCTAAAACATACAGTGTTTGTCATGTTCACACTTCAAAGTACCATTATCTGCCCTTACAGTGGAATTAATAACACAGCCAGGATCATATGAATAAGTGAGCAAACATTAGCTGAACTGTTCCCAAAGTGTTGTTGAAAGGAAAAGTGATGCAACACAGTAGTAAACATGAGGCTGGCCCAAATTTTGGACGTGTTGCAGGCATCGAATTCAGGATGTGTTTATCAGGTTTATCACTTTGAACATTAAACATCTTAAAATTAATGTTTTAATGTTAAAATTAAATTAAATACTTCATCCATGATCACATTGAACACACATGAAAAGGGTCTTCATGTAACAGCGACTAGTAGAGGAATACAAAGGTTATTCTGAACACTTGTATGAACTCTGCTTTCTGTCATCTTTCTTCCACGTGGAAGGTCAATTGATATTCTGCTAATTCAAGGAAAAACTTGCTTGTTCTTGGACACGATGAAGAAGAAAAGATTTACTTTATGAATTCATCAATGGTGAAATTCATTTTTCACTCAATTTTTACACATGTAGGCTTGAAATACAACTTCACACACAGGGGACACATAGACATGAAACCCTATATGATGAAATATTTTGTTGAATGCAATTAGTTGTCTTGCATTGACTAAACTCTAGATCCACATAAGTGTTTGAGTGGTCATTAGACCACAGAAACACCGTAGAAAAGTCAAAGTCCATAAGCTAACACTAGGATGTGAGTGTTTTGTCACAGATACTTGATGCATGTCTTCATTCCTGCTGGTGACCTCTGCAGCCTCTTCTTTACTTTCTATATGTGTCTATCCTGAGTGACAACTGAAAACTCAGAGGTGGGGTAGCAAGTCCAAACCCACCGTGACGAAGCAGAGAAAAGTCCAGACAAGCAAGCAGTGACACGTTACAGGTAACTGGATACAGAGAACAGAAAGTGAAAGCAATGACAAAACAGCAACACAACAACTACAATCTGACAAGGGATGAAATGATCTGGGCTGGAATATGAAGTCAGCGGCTGGCGAGGGAATGAGATGCAGGTGGAGAGATCGGTAGGGATGCTCAGGTGAGGCCTATGGGAGAAGCTGGATCTGGAAAGCAAGGAGGAAAGTGTGATACCTGGATTCCACCGCGCACGTCTCTGCCATGTCGTGGCCATGCTGCTGTTTTGGTCAATTCTGAGGAACGCATCACAGCCGTGCCCGGTGGGATCCAGCAGTGAGGGCATCTGGTGGACTGGTGAAGCATAACAACTAAGGCTTGGTACAGGCTGCAGGTACATCTGATTTGTCATCAAATAAACATGCTGTTATTGGCTAGTGATTAAATTGGATTTGTGTGTCAAGATATCACCAACTGCTGTGGTTATGACGTTGGTGTCAGTAACTCTGTACGCTGATGATACGGCTTTTCAACATGCTTCGCCTGCACAGTGTATTTTAGTGTCTGTCCACAGACTGTTGTTCTGTGCTGTCCTCCAGATTGCACTGCATGATTCTGCTCAGCCGCTCTGATACACTTCAGTCATTCTGGATTTGATGTTGTTCAAAAGACGCTTTGAAATCTGACATGAGCGACGAGAGCATTTGGACTGAAATCTGACTTACAAAAACTACAAAAAAATGTTCTTCTTCTTTTTATTTTGCATTCCAGACTTTCTAAAATCAATCTGGATACAATCTCAATATGCCAAGAAAACAGATTTGGACTGGCAGTCTGAACGAGGCCTAAGGGACCTGTGGAAGTGGGAATGCAGCTGGAGGAAAGGACACAGAGCCAGAAAGTGTGGTGAGGCGGCCAGCTTCGAAATCTCCACAGTCACAGTCAGTAAAGGCCACAGAGAATTCTCATTAAAGCTGTTAAAACACAGGAGTCAGACCAAGGTTCGTCTTTACGGGAGGACTCAACATTTCATTACCTGCCACTTCAATCAGAGGGGAGGTAATGACATGGCACTGTGCCATGCATGAGCCACAGAATGGTGAGAATTTAGAGGACGAATTAAAGTCAAATTCAGATTTATACCCTGAGACTCGGGACATCTGAAGTCAGCTAAAATTTTTATTGTTAATAAGTTTTAGTATCAAAAACTGTCCAGAACTGAATGACAATGACTTTTTTTTTGATTACATGCTTACCTGATTTCAGTCATTTTCAATGGTGGTCGTTTTTATTTCTCCCATGTAGCAGCATGCAGTACTAGTGTATGACTGACTAGCATAGCCCAGTCAAAGATACTCTATGCTAGCAATAAATTACATAACAAAACATATTTTACACTATACACTACCAGATATATAGTTACAGATCAAACTAGCTGCCATTCTCCACACAACATATTCAATGCTATTTTTAGAACTTTTTATAACCATCCAACTAGCATTTTGTTGCTGAACCATGGTGAGACATTAGCACCAGTGACAAATGCTGGTAAAATATGAAAAAGATACAAAGTAATGGAACAATGAATAAATTGTATCAGTGCCTGGCAGTTTTCACATTTTTCATGTTCATTTCACACCCAACTGTGTTGTAGAATGATGAATTAACTTTGCTCCCATTCATATTTTTCTTCTTATTTTTAAATATATAGAAGTAAAAGCCAACAACACTAAAACGAATAGACAGCACATGAGTGATGTCACCGCAGCAGTATTTTCAAGCTAACTGTCTGCCTCTTCCCCTAATATCATCTGAACAGGTGAGTTGTATATAAATTCACCCTCAGTACAGTTGTCATGAACGGGGAAATTAGCTATAGAGACCAAAATTGTTTTTGTACCGGGCTGTAAACATGTTTATTTCTGCTGTGAAGTTGGCTGCCAGCCCCAAGCGGCTGCTCAGGGTACTGCAGTTTTTGGCTTGGTAAGTACTAAATGTCAATATAAATTACATATACCTGCAGGTCTTCTAACAGCTTTTTGTGTGGATTGATGAATGCCATCTTTGCAATACACAAGCTGAGCAAAATATGCAAAAAAAAAAAAAAAAAAAAACTTGGACCACTTTGGCACAAGCAATGGAAACCTGGATTTTCTGTCTCGCAGAATCAAAGCAGCTTTAAATTTACTGCCTAAATGTATCTTTTTTTATATATATATTTATTTTTTGACCTTTTCAAGCTTCATTTTTGATAGAGACAGCTGAGGAGTGACACGAATGTGTGGAGAGAGAGAGACGGGAATGACATGCGGAAAAAGCCACAGGTTGGATTGAACCCTGGGCATCTGCAGCAAGGACTGAGCCTTTGCACATGGGGCAGCTGCTCTACCAACTGAGCTAAACACTGCCCCACGAGAAATATCTTTTAAAAACTAATTTTATTAATGCTAGCATCCATTATTGATTCATTATTATACAAATCTGTCTTCATTTGCGTTATTATCACTGTTGCTCTTGTTGGATATTTTATTGTATTTTACATGTGATTTTATTTATTTATTTGTTTTGAAAGTGCCGCATAAATCAACTTTGAAATAATTATATTGTATAATTTCCATCTGTTTTGGGAAATTACAGCTTCAGAAGTGAAGAGAATACATGAAACAGTGAGGTGTGGTACACTCTGAGCTGCAGGACTTCTTTCATACTGTTACCTCTTCTGTGACCCTGAAGTCAAACCCGCGGACACGCATGCTGATGAACAGCAGCAGCAGAGCACCGAGCCCATTACGGCGGTAAAGAAGTGGGCCAAGCTCGGATCTCTCTCAGGTACCATTGGTGGGGACCCCCCTCCCACCCCACCTTTGTTCTTAAGTGATAACAGCCACAGCCAATGTTCATGCCTCATTTCATTTCATTATCGCGTCCCATTCGCCTCATCGCCTCAGTTCCCAGGCTACCCTTTCATCTCAGCATGCAAGCAATCGCTCACAGACAGCAAACATAATGGGAGGTATGGGGAGAGGGGGGCGCATCTAATCCAAGGTTTGTGAAACCAATTTTCCGTGCTCTAAAAAGAATACTCGAGAGAGAAAGCACTTGCAAACTAGACGTGAAAACTATGCATACATTTATGAGAGATGCTGCAATTTGAGCACACTCGTTACGGTGTGGACTCTGAGCGCGCCTATTAGATTGTTTATCAGTAAATGGAGTGTGATGCATGCAGCTCCGGCTGCGATCGGCTTATTATTTGTGGATGCAAGATAGTGAGACTCTTTGCCACTGAAACACAAGCTGCCTCCTACTTCATTCATGCAGACAGACATCCAGAGCGCGGTGCTGTAAGTAACCTTCACATTCAGCTTCCAGAAGAAGTCGGAGGCTTTCTCTGGGGACAAAACAACACGGGAGACAGGACAGGCATGCAGAGCTGTGAAGGTCGGAGTTTCTCTGGCCCCTCATATTTCATCATTTGGAGGTTTCATTGAATGTCACCTGGTCAGATGGAGCATGGCGAGTTTTTCCCAAAACCAAGATCGGAAGACAAATGGCCCAGTCGCCAGATCAATAACATTTATCCAAACACCTTGACCGTACCTGCAGACATTGACTTCAGCCCATATGGAAACAGCAGCTGCTGTAAAACTCTCTCTGATCCATAAAAATAAAACAGCAAGGCAGGTTTTCCTCTGCATCTCTGTGTGGGTAACTGTGTTTTTATCTTTAACACATGCGCTGCACTGTTTGAAAGTTTAGATTCAGATATTTTCGGAATGCTTTCCACCAGATGTTGAAAGTGGCTGCAGGGATTTGCTCCCATTCAGCCACACGTACGAGCGTTAGTGAGGTCCAACACTGGGGTTGGCTGATAAGGCCTGGCTCACTGTCAACGTTCCAGTTCAACCCAAATGTGTTGGATGCATGCGTGTAATCTCCATGGAGGAGGGCCGGGGGTCGTGTCCTCCCAGATATATGAAAGAGAGGAATATCCATTCACTGATGTCGAGGACAAGCTCTTCCTTTTCTGTGTTTAATTACACTCGGTTTGAGGCAGCATGTATTGTACTAAGGGAGGAACAAAAGAAGATGGTCTGCACGCTTGTATGTGTGTGTGTGTGTGTGTGTGTGTGTGTGTGTGTGTGCAACTTCCGGTAAGAAGAGATAACAAAGGCAAAACAGGCAGACAGATTGACATTCCTCAAACACTCACACAGCAATATAGTTGGCAGCACATTGTGTGTTGTGTTGAGTTTTTCTGGGATGAGAAAATAAAGGTTGTAGAAGTTCTCCAAGATTCTGCCTCCACCAGCAGCTGTTGTCCTGAGGCCTCTGTCTCTCTTTGTGTTAGACTAACACTGGATCCTGGAGTGGCAACCTGTGGCTGTGAAATGAAGCCAATGCGGAAGTGCCAAAAACTGCAGATCCTCAAACGTCCACTTGAGGCTGGCTACAGAACGAGTCAGTTTCCATAAGTCCCCATGTTAAAATGTGTGTAAAACTTCACAGCAGAAATAAACATGTTTACAGCCTGGTACAAAAAAACAGTTTTGGTCTCTATAGCTAATTTCCCCGTTCATGACAACTGTACTGAGGGTGAATTTACATACAACTCACCTGTTCAAATGATATTAAGACTTAAAGTTATGCAGGATTAACAGCGTGGCCGCTTTGATTGACAGGTAGGTGCTGTTACAGGTGGCTTGTTTGAGCAACCCAGGCGTTAGATTAGCCTGGAGGCAGAAGAGCAGTACAGCCAACACTGCAGCAGCCAGCGGCACATATTTTGAGCTTAAAAAACCTCAGTCAGTGACCTCCTGCAGCGCTGTCCATTCTTTATACTGTCAGTCTGAACCTGTTTCTGTATTGTGTCATACTGAATACTGAGATGAGATAAAACAGATAGTGCTCACAGGAAAAATCTGTTACAGAGATAATTAAAAGTGATCTTCAAGAAGAAGAATATTACAGAAAATATTACAAAACTAGAACATGATATGAAGCTTTAGAACTAAAATAAAACTAATTTCCAAAATATTAAGAGTAAGACTAAGTCTCAGAAATAAGTGGAAGGCCTTAGCTGACAGTATGACTTTAATATAAGACTGGTACTGTGAATGTGCTGCACATAAAAAGCACATCATTATATCTGTTGGTCCTTATTACTTGTCACATTATTGTAAACTCGAGAGGATCCTGTTTTATGATCAGATTGTTCACACATTTTATGATACATTTTGATATGACATGATACTCCAACCTTAAGGGGAAAAGAGACCAACCTGCTTGGTAACCATGGTGACCTACCAGCATCTGTAGAGTATGTAAACAATAAAAAAAGTTGTTGGTATGCATGTATACTAATTTTGCACCTGATGAAACTCTTTCTGTCTCATGACATCGTCGGAGTGGGGTGATTCCTGTTTGATACAGTCTATGAGTGATTCTAAGGGATGCCAGGAGCCAAACCTACCGTCAGGTACTGTAGGAGGGAAAGACTGTCTTTGCAGTTAAGCTGTTTAAGGCAATGCTATACTTAATATTCAATAGGTACTAGTGGTTCATTTAAACTGACAGTCAGACAGGGGCCGTGTAGCAGACAGAGGTGAGTTAGCACGTAAAATATTTGTCTTCAACCTTATAATAAATAATAAAACCAATAAAAACAATAATAACGTCATTAATCCGTGAAATCCAATCAATAGTTAGACACTCATCTTTTTATTATTGCAGCTGTGGCCTGGTGTTTCTGTGATGTCGTGATTTTCTTGAATTGAAACTGAAAAAGTAGTGTAACTGTATGTGTAGCTCGGTTGTAGCTGGTCACCATGGTGTCGAGACAGCGTGCATGGACAGGAAATAGAAAGCTTGAGGTGACAGATCAGTCTTTGGAACGTCCCAATTCTAAGTTAATAAAATAATAGTGGATAGTGAATAACACAAGCAAATATAAATACTGATTATGGATCCTCGGGTTCAACCAAACAACAGGCATTTTTAAGAATGATTTGCTAAGTCAGTCTAAACACGATGGGAATCACATTTAACAGTGCTTTACAGGATGATCAGCCAGATTGCAGAAATGGCAGCAGAGAAAAAGGATTGCTATCATCGACATGTCACACTTTCAGGAGAGTTTCATCGCAGCCCTTCATTAAATGGGGTGCCGTGCTATTACTGAGCTGTTAATAGTCAGATGTCTGATACTGCATGGCAGACAGAACCTGCTTGTATTTATTTTTTTTCCGTTTGTTGGATTTGAAAACTGGTAGTGAGCATTCAGAAGGTTTAACAGTTGAGTAGAGTGTTGAGTATGCACGCCTGTTGTCCGATCTGTGCTTGGACAAAGTGACACTGTTCTGGCTTCAGTAGGGAACATGGCCGTGTGCTGTTGGAAAGAGACCACAGTGACAGCCAATGGAACGCATGAGAGTTTCCTCAAAGGAAACACATTTGTTTGCCAAATCCGCCGTTGGACAGAGGACAGAAGCTCAGAGAGATGAGTGACGTTGGAAGGAATGTTTTCATGTCATTCAAATGAATTATTATTAGTAGTAGCATGTTGTGTGTATGTATATTCTGTATTGTCTCAAAGAGTCATTAAGATTTTCATCTTGTCTAATGATCTTCAGAAAATATTTCAGTGTAGTAAAACATGCAAAAATAAAAAGTGTGACTGTGTAAATGTGACAATTTGTGTCTCTTTAGAACATGATGCTTTATGGTGATAACTGTCAGTCCGTGCTGTTCATTATTAATGGTTCTGACCATTAACCCCCCTGTATCTTATGACAATAATTTATAGAGTGTGGATCCCCTGTACAGCACGTCAAATAAACCACCTTGATGAATTCATGGTCTGAATTTGTCTCAATAGTCACTTCCAGTCCAATTTTAAAAACTTCCTTTGCAGTGTATATTTTAGGTTCTCAGATTCAGATGGAAAATTCACCTTCCCGATGAAGCTGAACATGCACCCTGAATCAGTACTGGAGATGAAGTTTTTGTCAAATAACTGCTGTGGTATTTAAATTTCAACATCAAGTATTCAGTGATTAAATGTTAAAAGTGGTATTCATTTGCTGATGTATTTCCAATTACCCTCAGCCCCTACACACACTCTCTCTCTCTCTCTCTCTCTCTCTCTCTCTCTCTCTCTCGCTCACTCCAAAGTGAGGATTTCGCCCTTGGTCGGGTGTGTTTGAGGTCGGAGCTCCGTGCAGACCAGTCAAGTTCAAACTGGAAAATTGATTTGTGGATGGACCTGGCTTTGTACAGTTATCTCTGCATGTCTGGCAGAAAAGATACGCTTCAATTTAAAGAATACAGCTATCGTCATAGAAACATATTTCTCCACTTATTGCTCATTTATCTGCCTTGTGCTAACTTATATATTAATAAAAATGCCCCCCAAGCTCAGTAGTCTCTCGCTGAATGTACGACAACTACAATCTGCCTACTCGATGCTAAAACTGCTAAACCATGACAGTAAAAGACCGTAAAACTATAAATGGGTTAATTCAGTTTCAGTAACAGTGAAACACTGTAAATGTATATATCAGCCAAAACAGTAATTTTTACATGTTTTTTTCCTGGAAAAAATACATTACTGCACTGTAAAATACACTTGCACTGTCTTTATAACAGAAATATGCTGTTATATAAATGAGCCAATGCTGTAATTTTTGCATTTATTTTTTGTAAAAAAAAAATATATATATATATTTTTCATTGTTAAATGTATTAACCCCTGTTCTTCTAACAAAAAACATACCATAATATATATAGCTAACACTGTCATTTTTGCAATTTGCATGGACACGGAGAGTGTGACATCACAATTTGCAGAGAGAGAGAGAGAGAGAGAGAGAGAGAGCTAGGAGAATTTGAGGCTTAACTTACACTTTTAAATATATTTAGAGTGCACATTTTGCTGTTTGCTGCCCCATTTTTCTGTTAGAGGGTGGTTGTGGCTGATGGCAACCAAAGGCCCCTGCAGGGTTAAGATAACCCGATGTAAGCAAAGTGTGCTGTGTGAAAAACCATTAAGTGCAGTGCAAGACACAAATTTGTAAGAGCAAAACAATAAATCTGAATTTTCTGTGTTTGCTTTTTCTATGTTCCAGTCATTTACAGGTTTTGTTGTTAGCTTTTCAGTCTCAAAATGTATGAACTGTCCTGAAAAAGTATGCATGGAAATAGATTATTATTAATTTAGTCCACAGAAATTGAGCTGATCAAATTTCTTGAGTATAATTTTCATAATCACCAATGACGCTGTTGTTAATATCTTTCATATAAAGTGAACAGGTTTGTAGGCTGCAAGAGTGGCTGGATTCAAATATTAAAAGTACAAGTTTGCATTTATACAGAATATGGTCCAATATTATGAAAAGTTTAAAAAAGTTTAGTAAAAAAGTTTGAAAAAAATCATTTCACAGTACAGCAAAGTAAAGAGAAACACATCAGAGTTATATTAAATGTATTTGAAACTTGAGTTGTAATTTGTAGAAAGAATGGGCGCCTGAATTCAAACACTTCATATTTTTGACACACTGTCCAATCAGCGCATTGCATTTTTTTTCTTTTTAATGACTCCCAGTTGAAGTGATGCCACAGCACAGTGGTTACTCTGTCAGTATTTTCTGTCTGATGTCAGCACCACTCTGATGGCTGGTTTTATGGTGGATATTTTGCTGCTTTGGTAAGGTGTATTCTTGTTGTATTTGTGGAGAATCCGATCAGTCTCTAAAGGCGTTTCAAGTGGGAATTGGATGTAAGCAGGTGTTTTCTGGATATGCTGCATTAAAATCTCACTTCTATCACAATCATAATGGTGCCTCGTCTGTTATACAGACTGTTATGTTCAAATTCACTTTGAGATGTGAAGGATGAGTGTGTGGTGCATGTACATGTGTGAAAGGGAGACGGAAAAAGACAGAGAGAGACCCTGAGGTGAGAAAATCTAATTGACACATGAACCAGAATCCAGGTAAGTCAGTCACACACACTGATTATTCCTGAAATACTAATACATCTATATCAGGCATGAAATATTTTCATAGAGAAGTGTGTGCCAAAAGAACTACCTCTGCAACATTTCTTTTCTTCTGCAATGTATGTTTATGTGCGAGGCAGTACTTATTAGTACTAGCCTTTATTAACAATGTAGTTTTAACCCAAGCTTTACCAGGATATGGTGTCAGGGCTGTGAGCTGAAGTTTGATTACAATAGTCAGCCAAATCATTTTCTCAAGTTCCCTTAAAGGAATAATATACAGGGATGTATATGACAAACAGTATACGCCCCTATTAAGAGTGATATTTGCCTATAAGGCAAATATATCATATTATTATCACATTCATGCATTCTCTGGATATATGAAGATATAAGTTCAAAATATGTATGAAATACACATAGAAAAATGTGCACATATACTAAAATAATGTATACCTGCATGAACAATTAGTATGTGGTATTGTGACCACATATGCTAAAATATGTACCATATACCAATGTGACATGACATGCCATGCTAACATGGCACCTGTCAGTGGGTGTGATATATTAGGCAGCAACATCTGAACATCTTCATCGTACTCAAAGTTGCCGCGTTTGAAGGCTTTAAACAACTTTGACAAGAGCTAGACAGACAGGTGGTGAACCGGCAGCATGGTCATGTGCGGATAAGGCTTTTTTTACATCATATGGATGGCCGGGTCCATCGCTCATCCGGGGAACACATGGCACCAGGATGTGCCACGCTCCAAGAAGGTGAGCTGGTGGAGGCAGTGTGATGTTTTGGGCAATGTTCTGCTGGGAAATCTCAGGTCTTGCCATTCATGTGGATGTTAATTTGACACATACCTAAGCATTGTTGCAGACCATGTACACCCTTTCATGGAAACAGTATTCCATGATGGCAGTGACCTCTTTCAGCAGGATAATGCAAAAATACTTAGAAGGGGAGGTTAGAAGGGGTTGACTTAGCAACTTGCAGATGACACAACAGTCATTGGCCTCATTCAGGATGGTGATGATGGTTAAACGGCTGGTCTTCTGGTGCAGTCAGAACAACCTGGAGCTGAACATGCTGAAAACTGTGGACACCAGTCACCATAAACTCTTTATCTGCTGTGGAAACATACAGGTTTCTGAGATCTCCAGAACTTTTGAACTTTTGTGGGGTATTCGCAACTACCTAAGCATTGTTGCAGACCATGTACGCCCTTTCATGGAAACAGTATTCCCTGATAGCAGTGGCCTCTTTCAGCAGTATAATGCACCCTGCCACAAAGCAAACTGGAAAGGTTTAAGGAACCCAACAACAAGTTCAAAATTCCCCAGATCTGAAATTAATTGAGCATCTGTGGGACGTGCTGGACAAAGAAGTCAGAGCCCCTCTCCACAGCATACTTATTTTTATATGCTTTTGGCAGTTCCTAGAAGTACATAATGGCTCTTTGTAAAAGTTTCTTTGTGGTACCTGTGCTGAAGGCTGAGCTGGCATCTTGCTGTGTCATAGCTGTAGCCCTGCAGCATAACATTAATTGGCTAACCATGGTAACAGTAACATGTCATGTAAAGCTGTGAATATAGCACAATTATTGGCCGCCCCGTGTTGAATTCACTGCCACAGAAAATTATTAAGGACTGAGGAATATGATGTTGCCTCTCTGCCGTCTGTTTTTAGACTTATTAACACAACCAGCAGCTTATGTGAGGCACAAACAATACAGTTAGCAGTGTTTTGATCCTGTTACTTGGCTTAAGCTGATATGACTTATTTTTATCACCCAAAGTAGTTTTTCTCAATCATCTTTGCCAACATAGTTACATGTGGAGCTTTATGGTGTGTAGTTATTCTTTAAGGCATATAAGCTGACATATTGTGTTTCTCTGCAATATTGTACAGATTTGTATGTGTTGACCATGGAAACTACCTACTACTTTCCAGGATGAGAAAGAGACGTGTACAACATGTCTTAGGCTGTTTGTTGGGCTAGGCTTTGATGGAATGAGATCCTTAACATGTGTGCTTTAGTTTAAGTATATGGGCTACACTGATGTTGATACAATGTAGACATAAAGGACTGATAGATTCTGTCTTCCTGTCAACTGGAGGGCTCCAGATGGGAATGTGTCTTGAGATGATGTTATAACAAAAAATGTGTCTTGACAGTTAATCTGTTGACACCTGTTAATCTGAATCAGATTCAGATACGAGGAAATCAATGGGCTAATTCATTCATGATTTCATTTGGAATGAAGGACCTGTGGTAGAGCTCCTTCTTACATGGTGGGAGTAACAGTCTGTTGCTGAAGGAGCTGTTTAAGGCCTCCACAGTCTCATACAGGAGGTGAGAGGAGATGTTCATGGTGGATTCAGCTTTGCTAACAATAAATGAAGTTTCTCTATTTTAGAAACAAGTTGTGTATTGTAATGTAAAAAATCACTGGACTGTGGGGATCTTTTGTACATGCATGCCTCTGCTCAGGCATGACATTTGATCGACACAGCTTACACTGTAAAATCTAATTAGTTGACCTTACTTTAAAAAAGTATGCAAACTTGTTGCCTCAAAATAAATAATTTAATTAATTCATTAATCTTAAGATTAGTGAGTTAGGAAAGCTTGTTTAAGTGTGCAGTACTAAATGAAGTAGTACAACTAAAAAATAAATAAGTTAATGTAACTTAATAGCTATGCTTAGTGTTAACTTTTTTTTCATTTTATGTGGACTGCTTGATACAAATTTAACCCCACTTAGAATTATTAAATACCTACATCTTACTACTCACTCATTTTTCAAGTTCACTTGTTATCTAATAACAGCAAAAATCTACTATCTACTATCTAATGAAGGAAAAAACACTCACTGTGTTGATTCAGCTGCATTACAACATTTATTAAAAAAAAAAAAAAATTCATTGACAGAATAATAAACATTTGATATTATTACTTTGGATTCCAATTCTCCAATATAAAATGTGCATTTTATTACTCATGTAATAACCTTAATAACCATAATAACCTTACAATAATCAATAACATTACTGTTCTCCATTCTCTTGTCAAATTTAATGTTTTTTAATGTAAAATTGCTCATAGTGTAATCTACAGTATGTTAGTTAGGCTATCGTAATAACAATATTAAATCTATTATTCAGCCTCAAGTGTTCTGATCCCAAGTATCACGTTCTTGTACATTCAAATACAAAGTAGCAGATAAACAACAACCTTGTGGTTTGATTTGACTGTAGAACATGACATGGACAAGACAAAAATAAAACCACATTTTTGTGAGCTAACTCTATGCATGTAACAGTCTCCCAATATTAAACAGATAAACACCCGATAAGTACAGAACTTCAGTGCATGCAAAATCAGTGCATTTCTGATCAAAACTCACAGTACAACAAATGCTTTTGTCCCAAAGCGAGTATCAGTCCAAGGTTCAAACCTGCACAAAGGAAAACATCATCTTGGGTTTTGTATTTGTACTACATTACAACTATTAAAGTTTTCCCAAAACACAAATGTAAACAGGACAACTTTGCGAGGTTCTAACAACATTATCTAACAACAACTCTTTGCAACACAAGGTGGCGCTATTATAGTCCAAGCATCACAGTCTGAATGAAGTTGAGTGTATTTGCCATGCATTTTGGGTAATCCAAATACAAAGCATATGTAAGCCCAAATAACAGACAAACTGTCTGAGGGAAGTTTTTAATATGATCCGTGACTATACTTCCCTCCAGAATGATGGCAGAGGAGATGAGCTGGAGGTCCACTGAGCTTGGACCCTATTGAGGACCGTCTTCACTGAAAACTGTCAGCACACCAACAGTGATGCATTCTAGGGCCTTGTCTCTCACTGTATCCTACAAAGACACACACATACATTGCATGGCAATTTATGCTCTTCCAAAACATTCATTCATTCTCAAATATGTGTTCACACTGGATTGTTACAATGTAGCCAACAAAATAAATTTGGTGTGGTTAAACTAAAGCTATGGAGATACAACAAGGTCCATACATTCTTGAACAGTGACACTGACTTTTCAACCCAGACTCCTGCGCCTTAGATTTGAAATGGATTAATGTGTATGTCTATGTGTTTATGTTAGCTGTGGAGGAATTGCTATAGAAAATACATCAACCACTGTACAAAATGTATATTCTATATTGTGCAGATAGAAGTATATATCTTCTATGTCAGCACAGATATAGTTCTATATTAATGCAGACCAAACTTTGTGCAAAGAGCATGTCTTGTAGAATTCACTGGAGTCATCATCAAGTAAAATGGGAATGCCTTTGAGGACAACAGAACGAAGTACTGTCGTGTTTGGTGTCTAATGATACACACAGAGAGAAAAGACCAGTCAACAGAGTAATTTGCAAGACACAAGCACAAGTCAGACAGGAAATAGAATAGGTTGGTCTGGATCATCTCATTTACAACTTGACTGATGAACTATCATACAGATCAAACGCAGAATGAACCTACATCCAGCTCATGTGCTGCATTAGCTCACCGAGTTTCTAGCCAACAGTTCCCTTTGTTTTGAAAAGTTTGATGAAACATGGGGCATACTGGTCCAGAGCCTCAAAGAAGTCTCCCTCAAGATTCTTACTGGCGATTCTATTAAACTCAGCAAACACCTGAAAAAGCAGAGAGAGGGGTAGGTAGGGATGAAAAGATGGCAGAGGTGTTAACATTCCAACAAGTGTGTTTGGATTTCTTTTTGATTGGCATTATTTTATTGGTTGAGAACAAAAGTAGCTTACCTGTCTCTCTGTGAAGAGTGCTGGCCATCGTTCAACCACGTTCTGTACAGCAGGCTCCTTTTTCACAATTTCTTGCCTGCATAGTGGGAATGATTTGTCCATCATTTGTGATATGAGAGTGCCATTGGGTTGTTTTTTCTTCATTTTTTCCACGAGAACCTTTCTGGCATTTTCAAGGCTTGTTTCATCATGTCCTTCAAGTAACTTAGGCAGATAGTTTGCTTCACGTCTTTTTGCAAGTTTGATATTCTTGCTTGAGGATTCTCCTTCTGGGTTGCCTTTACTTCTTTTGCCTCCATTGATTGCTACATCCTCACATCCAGCTTTTTGAAGCTCTGTGCGATAATTGAGTATCCAAGCAAGCTGCTTGTCTCCAACTCTGTGAAGTGAAACAGGGAATAACATCATCTAGTTCAGACAAATGGGTGACAGAGAAGGTGGACAGAATGGCTACTACAGAGCTTGTATGCTCTAAGATGCTCATGATGTCATGAGTCTGCAGACAAATATTATGTCTGTATTGATCACCACAATCTTTGCCATTTGTCTGAAATCTGGGAGCCCTGAGCACAATCCAACGGAAATGACCATATCGGCACTGTACTCAGTGCAATCTATGCAAACAGAAGCTGCTACAAGGACTGTGTTCTGGTAGTTATTCCTGAGATAGAGACAGTTCTTGACATTTTCAGGAAATGAAGCCACCATTACAGACTTCACTCTGTTAGTTTCAACAGAGGGCTTGAAAAAGGAGGTGGTAGCTAAATGGAAGCCTATCATATGCTGGTGTCTGAGAGCTAAAGTAGAGGGTATGTTCTTGAAGTTGTGAATGTGATGCACAACTTTCTTGAAGAACTTGTGTTTGCCTTCTAAACGCATTGTCCACACATCACACAATGGACCAAAAGTTTGAATTAGTTGAGGGTAGTGCTCATTGTAATGGGGCTTCGGTCATACATTCTCGTTTGGGTATAACTTTCTGCAATATATCTCTATGTTCTGAAATCTTGCATCCCCCTCAGGAATGTGATGACCTATCAGTAGTGGCAGAAGGCAGAGGGGTGTCCAATTTTCATGACCATTTCCTCCAATTGTCGCTTTGGAAGTTTCAAGTGAGAAGTATCCTTTTAATATTAGTGCCTTCAATCAAGGCCAATTCAGCAGGAACAACACCCTCTAGAAGATCATGCAAAGGGTCTGGCGGATAACCATTGACAACATGAAAATGTTCCAAGTTTTTACTAAGTGCACAGCTTCCTTTCACACCATATTGTTGAGCCATGGTAGGATCCTGCAATACATCTTGCACCTGTCTGTCATGATTTTCTTCTGTCCTTGGTTGAAAGGAACCTGTTCGCACTTCCTTGTGTTGTATTTCCTCCCGTTTGGCCATACAGAATTGGCACATCTGACTCACTGTGATGCTTTCAAAGAACCAACCTGCGGCCCTTTGCTGCATGTCGTTCCCCATCTCTCTTTCTCCACTAGGGTTGTCAAAAATATTGATACTCATTGAAAAGTATCGATACTTAAACAGCGTATCAGGATACAATACTAATTTGCCAAGGTATCGATACTACAGTGTGCATGCACTCGACAGGCAGTGCAGCAGGTAAGACAGCGTCCGACAGGCAGAGACACATTTCTGCTGACAGTATGGCCAGTGGGGCTGCAGGAAGGCCAGACCAGCCAGTCTTGGTTGAAAATGAAAAAGGCAAAAGCCTTGTTTGGAAATATTTTGCAAACGAGACAAAAGAAGAAGGGAAACCAAAAGATTTCGACAAGCCTGCGTGCAAACAGTGCTTTAAAGCGATGGCAATGAAGCTGAGCTGCACAACTAACTTGGCCAAACATCTGAAGGAGCGATACCCTGGCCTTTATGATGAATTCCGACAGGTTATTAAAGCTCCCGTTCATCATTTAACTGAATGTATTAAACTAATTACTGATGTTAGCGTGGCCAGTGGCCCGCTTTAATGTTGATTGTTCTGTGATTAGCTGTGGCTAGCATGCTACTAGGCCACGCTACAGGCTGCGTAGCTGCGTTTAGCTTGCTGCTCAATTAATGTTGGTTGTTTTTTTATTAGCCGTTAGCCATGGTATCGAAAATGGTATCGAGTATTGAATATTTTCCTGGGTATCGATGTCGAGTTTTAAATTTTAGTATCGTGATAACCCTATTTCCCATTCCTGTCACCCTTCAGTTTTCTCTATCACAAATTTTTTTTGAAAAAGCTTGAAAAAGGCCAAAAAATACAAATCCACAGCATGTACTGCATTTTTATTTAATAAGATGGTCTGTGTTTTGTCTCTTTTGTTTTGTATCTTGTCTTGATCAGGAATTCTGATGTTTAATCTCACTGGGACCTTTCCTGGTTAAATAAAGGTTAAATAGAACAAAAAAAGACTTTAGTAACATTTAGCCAATGACTGTTAGTGTCACATAAATACATCACACTAAAGAGGCAGTGTATTAAGTATTAAATTTTAAACTAATCTGAGATGAGCTTTTTAGGTCATATCAAGCAGCTGAGTGCGCCGCTGATGAAAGAGCCGCACTAAAGATAGGAATTAGGCTTCTTGAGAAAACACATGCCTCAAAGTTTTCTGCAAACTGGCTGTCATGACCTTGAAAATTCTGAACAAAAGTGTGTCTAACACGGGAGAACGCAGACGCCTCCCACAGTCACTACATGAGAGGAAAACCCTGCAAGCTCCTCGCTGAGACTTACACAGGAGACTTGGTGGAGAGTTGTGCTTTACTGCACCTTACCGATTTTTATTCAGACTTTGGCCTGAATATTTCATTTTTAAAATGTTCAACTGCATGAAGAAGAAGCAGCGTTTTTATCCTGTTTTACAGTGACCCTGTAGCAACCGATAATGTAACGAAGTCCAGTAATGTAATAATTTGAACAATTATAATAATACCTAATAAAGCCAATAATGTAATAACATGTTGTTGGCGTAGCATGAAAAAGGGCTGTCAAATTAACGCGTTAATTTCGATTAATTATAGAAAAAATAACACAATAAAAAAATAATGCAGATTAATCGGGCTGCAACCACTAGTGGACTAGGTGGCGCTAATGCTGCTGAAATGCTCGTTGCCCTCCTCCATTAAACAAAAAGCAGAAGAATCAGGCTGCGTGGTACCTGCTGCTGCCACCTTTGAGTCTGGAAAATGCTCCGCACACACCTGCTTTGTTATGATGGAGACAGATGAGAAGCAACACCCGATGCTTGCGTTAGCAACCAGCCTTGCCAAGCTACACTCGACCTCAACCAGACATTCAGATGCAGACCGATGAAGTCTACTAGTGGCTGATTAACAAACTGCCTCACTAAATGGACTGCAGGTCAATGTCTGTGTTAGAGGACAGCAGAGGTTTGACAGAGCATCCTCTGATATGACTGAACTTTATTTTCAGAAGATGTTGGAAAAAAAAGTCCTGATGTCAAAGAGACTGTTACTCTGTTGTCAGGTTGGGATTAGAGGTTTGTCCTGAGATGCTCACAATGAATATGAACAGTGAAAACTGTTTTTCATATAAAAATATTGAACTTTAATGTTTATAAGGTCTGTTTTTCATTGATTTATTCAGTCACTAAATTCAGTTTGATTTGAAACATGTTTGAATGTGTTTTGATGCTTTTCACGTTTGCTCAGTGTTAGATGAAAAAGACTAGTCAAGACAAATTATTACATTATTGACATGTATTATTATGTATTATTGGCTTTATTACATTCAAAATGAATAATTATGAATTATTTAATTAAAAATGATTACGTTAATGGACATTGTTACATTATTGGTTGCAGAGAAGCTGGCTGGAGTTTCAGGACAGGAGGAAGGATGTGTTAAAGTGAAAGCAGTGATTTAATCCCACTCTTCAATCGAATTTCGTAGAACACTGCTGCCAAGCTTCTAACAAACCAAAGACACACACATTACTTTGATTTTAGCATCATTACTATTTTAATTACTATAAGTCATTAAGCTGTCAGGCTCCAGAATACATTGCTAAACCTTCAGGATATCTGAGGTCATCAGAGCAGTGCGGTACCCTCTGTGAATGTTTAGTAGGTTAACAGACGCTGGAGACGCGCAGGAGGCGGAAACGCCTGAAGCGCTGCCCGTTTCCATTCTGCGCCTGTGTACACCAATTAGGTTGATCACACAGCGTGTGCCGCGTGGAGCCCCGCTGCTGGCTCACGTTCTGCAGCCATAGTTTGACTGTTGGTTTTTTTCCACCAGCAAATCTGTTCAAAAGAGTGCTGCAACTGCAGCAGTTAGGGTTGCATTGGGTTTTGCAAAGTTGGTGAATTGTTGGTATGAGCAGAGCAAGAGAGTAAACAGTGGACTACAGTTTTTATGTTTGTTTTTTTAAATGTGATGCGTGAGATATTTGTTGCAGTGAGGAGACAAAATCCATGTTAGTGCACTAACACAAGTCCAGTTGCTTCATTAAAAAATGTTCTCTTGACTGGCAGGGTGAGTTAGAGATTGATTAAAACAAAAAAAGATAAAATTCTCCACACACAACTAAATTAATCAACATCATTTTTTTACAAGCTCATTTTAATGCGATTTTTCAAGTGGTGTAGAGTGTTTGTGTCGTGAAACGATTCAATGTGTTAGATATTTTATGAATGAACAAACATCTGCAGATGTTTCTTAATGTTTCTGGTAATGTGACCATTATTATCTTTAACAAATGATGCCCGATTTTAATGTCATGATGTTATTATTATTATAGTGTTCAGTACAACATTTTTGTAAATGCGTGTGTAAAAGTGTAAATTTGCATGCATGAAAATACATTATACTTTACTTTGCACTAACAATGAAACATGATGATGAAGCATGCATTATTATAGATGCACATAAAATGAGAACTTTTGAAACTGCATAGACTGCTATAGCATACGATGACTTCTTATGAGTTCCTTGGCCCATTAATGTGTGTTACTAGCTTCTTCCCCGGAGTATTTCTGCTCTCTCGTCTGGCAGCTTCTCATGGATCATGGCTGCTGCTGTGGTCCTGCACGACGTCCACATACAGTACTATTATCATCATTATTACTGCTACCATATCCCCATTAAAGTTTATAGTCACAGTTATTGTTTTGATGATTGTTGATTGTTACACACACATTATTTTTAATTTAAACATTTTAACTGAAATAAAATCATTTAAATCCTATAATACTGTGAAAGTATGACTAAAATTCTAATTAAAATAACTAAAATATTGCTGAAATGTAATTTACAATCCATTCTATCTATCTATCTATCTATCTATCTATCTATCTATCTATCTATCTATCTATCTATCTATCTATCTATCTATCTATCTATCTATCTATCTATCTAAGTGCACACAGACGAGAAACAGTGGCCTCACAAGTATCTCCAGTACCTCCACAGCACTTGCTAGCCACAAACGGCACAAAGCAATACGATATATGACTGTAGTTACCTCAAATTTGGATTTAGTTGGGGTGGGATGGAGGAAAAGCTCAGGCCGCAGTGTGTGTAATGTAATGAATTTATTAGCAATGAATGCATGAAACCATTGCATCTCAAACGTCACCTTTTAACCACACACGCTGTGCTGGACTTTTTTCTCAGAAAGCGTGAAGAACTGTCAAAGAGCAGTCAAAGTACATGATTCAAGCCAGTGTTACACCTGTGGCTAAAGCACAGGATGTCTAACATCATGCCAGCCTCTGCACAGAGACTCGGCTGTGAAAACGATGAAATTCATTTAGGCCCGACTGATGCATTCTTGTCTGTTTCATGTGCAACTCTTGCTTCACACAGAAGGATGGTGCTTATAAAGAAGGAAGGTGCTTTCAAGGCTTGATTCTCAAATCAGACAGTGCAATATGTTTACCTTGATGTTAAAAATACTGTATTTTAAGATGGCTTTCATAATGGTGATAAGTGGAGAGTGTGATGTAACAGACTAGAGATGTTAAAGAAATGTGATTTTGAAGAGGTAGCTTTTATTTTGGTAACTTTCCGTTAGATTCTCCTCTCCAATCAAAGTAGTCCTTCGTGTTATTTCGGAAGATGCAACAATCCTCATCCATCCATCTTGTATTCTTGTGGCATTGCCAGTAAGTTCATTTATTTGTATTTTATTTGTTTATGAATCTGAGGATTTAATATATTGTGAAAGTCATATTTGTCTGATTTATGCACATATCTACCTGTTGCTAGAGTTACCTGTGAGGATAATTTTGATAGTTTCTAATATTCGTCTGTATTATTTGTTTATTTCAGTTTTAGCTTTTCTTCATTAAAATCCTGCCAAGTGCAACACCTGTTCACAGGCCTGTTCAATAGGGGAGATTTTTGGAGAAATGAGTTAAGCTTGCTGTTTCATAGAGAGTACAGAGAGAACAGTACAGAGAGCCTAATATTTTCTGAGGCGGTATGCACTGTAAAAAAGTTGGAGAACCACTGGAGAACACAGATGACCAAAGCTGAGAAAAAAAAGTGACTTAACATTATCAGTTCAATCAGTGATGTTTGAGCTGAGTTGGGTTGTGGTGTAGTCTGGTCTTTATGAGCCTGTCGCCTGTGATGTTAATTTCCAAGCAGTGTGGCTGGATGTATTTTTTTTGTCATTCTTCTTGCAGGTTTTAAAAGTGATCGCACTCAGTTTACAAGCTCATCCTTTTTCTGGGCCACCATCGGGGACATGATCCATCATGTTGAACCAGCAGAAAAGGTTGTCCTTGAAATCCTGAAGATGAGGGCTCTGTATGAACACCTGCTGTCCTTTGTTAAACATGGAAATAGTGTTACGATACAATACACTTTATTATACATAACACGGCCATGTGCTGACTCTGTCTGCGGTCATTTCAATGAGAAAAAAGGCGGTGGAGGGGAAGCACTTTTGATCATGGCGATGCAGATATAAAGCGCATGCATTACAATTGTGGTGGTAACCGCTTTGCACCAGCAGCCACTTTGAAGGACACTTTGCTCCATCAACCTAATGTCATTCCATCCCATGAATCATCACTACACAATGACATTAGTACTTATGGGTCGGACCACACCCATCTTGGAACTTTGCCTTAGGTTGCCAACATCTGTTCACAGACACATAAATACACCTATATGATATCAAATGTAATACTCATCATTCTCCTCACTCCTGATAAGACTGTCAAAGAATACCTGCTATAACAGACACAGAGTCTTGTTGTGGAAATTTCTCTGCTGCTGGTGAAGAATGAAATAGAGACGAGACTTCTGCCAGCTGACAAGGTTTATATTTTCTTCAAAGAAAGAAAAGAACCATTGACTAAAAGAAAAGAAAAGGTCAATCAACACGGGTCAAAGATGAAGAAAGACCCCGAACATGGGGAGACCTAAACATTTATACCTGAGGAACACCCCCCAGTTTCACATCCCTTTGTCTGTTGCAGGGGCCAGCCCCCCCAGGAAGTGTTTTCACACCCATTTGTCTATTGCAGGTATCGGCATCGACCCCCTGTGGGTGTGTTATACACCTGGGATGTCCTGCAGGATCTTGTATTTAGGTGCAAAGTTGAATCTTGACATCACAATTTGCAAACACAGAAGGACCTGGTATCTTGTGCTAGGAAGGGGGAGGTTGGTCGTCTCTATTGACTGAAACAAAGAAATAGACCAGAAACAGTCTGGTCTACCCTGTTTACTGTCTCAGAAAGTACAACGTCTACTCAGTGACATATTTTCAGACATATTTTTGACAAATCTGATAACCTATTTGATTATGACAGTTTCTGAGCTCCAAATTATTTTTGTCCAACCAACAGTCTAAAATCCCTGAAACTTTAAGGCTATATCAAATACCAAGCAGGAATCCCACCTGCCAAATTCCACTGACCCTTTTTCCCCTTCAAGTTTTTTTGACAGTTTTGGAAAGCCGAAAGCTGTACACTACCAATAATCCTCAACTGCCACTGCCGTGGGAGACAAAGACGTTTGAACACTTTAAAAATGTTACAAAATTAAATTTATTAACTTATTCATAGTGTTTTATTATGTGTGTATTTGTGTATTTTTTTTTATGTGTATTTTTCTTGAGCCCCCTTTATCAATGCATCAACAGATTCTCACATTTTATGAAACAGGAAACAGATGTCTTAGGAGAGGGATCCCTCCTCTGTGTCTCTTCCTGAGGTTTCTTCCACCTTTTTTCCCTGTTAAAGGGTTTTTTGTGGGCAAGTTTTTCCTCACTCAAACCAAGGGTCTAAGAACAGAGGGTGTCACTCCCTGTACAGATTGTAAAGCCCTCAGAGGCAAAATGTTGTTTTTGTGTATACAAATAAAATTTGATTTGATTTGAATTTGAGATGTGGGAGCAAAGTTCCATGACGCTAAAGCTTTTGGTGTGTGTTGTGCCATTTCTAACAACAGGCACACTTCAAAACGTGAATGTCACAAGCTCTCAATATGTGTGTGGGCTGTTTAGGCTCCTCCATCTGCCATATCACACTTTAACCTCTGGGAGTGTTGTGGAAATCACTGGGCTTTGGTCACCTACTGGCTCAAACACCATGTGGTAGTAGGATGCAATGTCATTGTCTATGTACAACTACAGATAGCAGTGACATTTAAAGAGAGAAATTTAAACATATAAACTCTACACAAAAAGCAAGGCAATTTGTGTTTGGTAGATTATTTCTTTGTGGTAACAATGCTTCTTGGCAATAAATCTTATACCATTGGAAAGCCTGATTGTTTCCCTTTTAAATGAAAGAACGTGCATTTGTGCGATGAGCAGCACAGCTGAGTACGTGGGTGGAGCCTATGAAAAATTTGCCAAATGTTCGCTGCCAATGCCAAACAGCTTTTCTTTGCTGTTTCTATTGACTATTGTTTTAAGCTTCTGCTACGCCTAGGTCCACCGCTTCCCATTCAGCTCTTAGCTTCGACATAATCCTATCGTCAAAAGTTGAAAGGGTGCAAAATCGTTTTCAAACAAGCCTAGAAAACCTGACAATGATGGTATAGTAATAATAATAATAATAAGAAGAAGAAGAAGAATTACAACTTGTAACAAATTCAAGATATGCTGTAATCAAATGAGGTAAAGGACAGATTGGAGATCAGTCCAATCTGGGAATATTTTTCTTTCATATATTTGTTCTTACGGCTAAGGGCTATGGGCTACCTATACAGGTAGTGTTCACTATGCAATGCAGAAAAAAAAGTACAAAGGCAGTATGGACAGAACAGTTGTAAATCTATGTCATTTTCACCTTTATTCCCTCTGTTTGGCTGTATTCAATTGTGTTTGTGACAAAGCATTAAAAATGCTCAAAGCAATTTTTTTCTGTAATTTTAATTAATCTTTAAATTTCACACTTTAAGACTGGATTATACACCACACAGCTATTTGTTTTGTGATTTGTGGGATGCTCAGACGGCATGACAATGCTCTCTGGTGTAGGCTCACACATAGATCCATGAAATGTAAATGTCTTTAATTTTGGGATCAGATTTGGGCAAATTCATCAGTAAGATGAGTTTACTGGAGTTTAGTCAAATCTAATCAATCCATTCAAATGCCTCAAATTTGGCATTTTTTTCATTAGACTTGATTATCCACAGATTGGACTAGTAATACTGGAAATGGTACAGAGAATGATGAAAACTGAAAGAAAAAAAGCTGTTGTGTATGTGTATACACACACACGCACTTACACACTCTCCATACAAAGCTCTTCATGGTCAGGCACCATCATATCTAAAAGAACTCATAGTACCTTACTACCCCTCTAGACCACTGCGCTCTCAGAATGCTGGGTCTCTTGTGGTTCCTATAGTTTCCAAAAGTAGATTGGGAGCCAGAGCTTTCAGCTATCAAGCTCCTCTTCTGTGGAACAAACTACCATTCTGGGTTTGGGAGGCAGACACAGTCAACACTTTCAAGAGTAGACTTAAGACTTTTCTTTTTGATAGAGCTTATAGTTAGAGCTAGCTAGTCAGGCACGGTATTGGTTGAAGATGCGGTCACATCTCCCTTTACTTAAAACTCTCTCTTCTCTCTCCATCACCACCACCATCTGTAAACATACATGTCTCATTAATGCATGTCAATGCATGTTACTAACTAAACTTCTTCCCTGGAGTTTCTGTGCTCTCTCGTCCAGCAGGTTCTCGTGGATCAACGACGTCCACTACATATATTATTACTGTCATTATTGTTACCATATCTCCATTACAGTTTATAGTTAGTTAATGATTTGCTGCTGCTGTGCATCTGTGTCTCTCTATCTCTATCACAGGTTCCACTGCTACTGTAATCATTCTATCATTTATTGCAATTGTACAATATGTTTGTGTTGATTTGTTCTGTACACGTGACATCCATTGCACGTCTGTCCGTCCTGGGAGAGGGATCCCTCCTCTGTGGCTCTTCCTGAGGTTTCTTCCACCTTTTTTGTGGGCAAGTTTTTCCTCACTTGAACTGAGGGTCTAAGGACAGAGGGTGTCACTCCCTGTACAGATTGTAAAGCCCTCTGAGGCAAACTGTGTTCTGTGAATTTGGGCTATACAAATAAAATTTGATGATTTGATTTGACTTACACAACCACCAAATTCCAGGGATAAAATTACAAATATTCGCATTTATGTGGTGGGATGTAACCACACTCAAACAAGATTTAGGCCTAAACTTAGGATTTATGCATTTCAATTCCATATAAAATTTCCATCCAATCAAAATACATAGTTTAAATGTAAATTAGCTCATATACTTAACATGAAGCAAGCAATTCAGTTTACGTTAAAAAGAGGTGCAAGCATGAAAGAACAGAGTTTATGTCTGCAAAAAAAAACACATATCGTAATAAAAAAATGCCCCCAAAATGCATACTAACATGCCATTTTCAAATGTTTTGGCAGAACCAAACTTTGCTCTTATGAAAGCAAATTAACAACACAATAAATGCAAACGTCCATCAATCATCTGTAACCACTTAATCCTCATCAGGGTTGGGGGATAAATGCAAACTTTTAAAAGGTAATTTTAAGGAAACTAAGCTTTCTGAAATTACAGAACAGAAAAACAAAGTATTCCTGGGATTCAGTACTGAAATTATTAAAATATTATCCCAAACAAACAGCTCAAACAAGTATGACAAATCACTTTGACATAGATTTTACAGAGGAAAGTGCATCAGGCCAAATCCTCATCACTGCAACATCTTAATTTTCAGTGACTGGACTTTTGCGGATAGCCTGGTGGTGTCTAGTTTCATCAAGACTTTATGGAAAACCTCAAATGTGCACTTGAGGTCTCCAGGGTAGTTCAAGTTCAGTGTGTATATCCAAAAAATCATCACACATCCATGTGTGACACTTTAGGTGTTGCAGGACTCCCACACCTTCAAGAAAAATGCCAACATCTGCAGGCTTGTCTTCAGGACCAGCATCCTACATCCGGATTACATAGATGCCCATCCTTGTGTGTATAAACTCAAACTCAGCTCCTGCAGAGTCGCTGTCCTGAAGGGCAAACAGAGTGAACAGTGTTTAGCAAAGTGATATTTCAGATATGTAGAATCATTCAAAACCTCTAACAAAAAAAAGTCTAACAAAAAAGTCCATTTCTATCCAACCACTACTCTGTATATAGGGACGAAAACAGTTTTTTGTTGTAGTACCATATCCGGTCAAAACGGTGCTCCAAAAACTGTAATGAGTAGTAATGAGCAAAGTCCAGAGGGAAACGAGTCGAAAGTCAATAAAGGTGGCTACCCCGTCCTCTTTCAGAGTCAAAAGAGCCAGTGCTCACCAGGCTGGTGCGTGAGGTGTGTGTAGGCTGTTGGATTAAAGGAACATCTGATCAGAAGCCCACATGCCGCAAAATTCATCTCCTAGCAGACGATGCAAAAGATTTTTCAATTCTGGGGCTGGAAAGCCTGAGATGGAACCTGTCTGCCATCGTGACATAGGGCTAGATAATCCACGTTGTTGTGGGTAAAATTCAAGGGTGTCTTTCTGTGAAGGCTTTGTAGTGTACCGTACTCAAAACCACCTATTTGGGCGTAGCACTCAGGTAGGAAATGTCTTGTACAGATTTTGAAACACTTAAGCCTTCTTAGAGGTCACCATTTTTATGCTTTTATGAAAACTGGGATTGTAGCTTTTCACCAAATCCTGTAAAACGATGAGACATTGTCTTGTGTTGTTAGCCGTAAAATATCTCTGCATCCTAGCTTTTAATGTAGATATCTCAAAACATGCTTTGGCATCTGCTCTGAATCTGGGTTGTTCATACTGGACCTAGTAATTTTTCTTTTTTCTTAAAGATAGAAAGAGGATTTAATGAACAAACAAGTATGAGATTCAGGGCTTTGCAAACTGTTTGACCGCATATGTCCTTGTAAGTAATATTAGTAATATCAGTACAATTGAGAGATCTTGGCTGCCTTTCTAATGAGCCTTGTGAGGCAGTTGTTTCATTATCTGTTATTAAGTATCAACCCAAGTAATTCTGAGCAGAATGAATATCAGTGAACTGCTGAGAGACCTTAAAGAGAATGCGCGAATTCCAACAACAATGAACACCACCAACGGACACTGCAAAGGACACTTTGCATCAGATCTTTCTCCAGCATGGCTCACAGGATCACCGGCTAACAGGCCGCAAAACCCTGCAAATCTCTTCTTCTACAGACTGTTAATGGCTAAGCACAGAATTGATGAACTTGTTAATGTGTATGTTTAGTTACCAATGTGTTTCCATCTGAGGTTAATTGTTGTAAATAATAATGTGATGTTTCTGTGGTTAGCTTGAGGTCAGTAATTTCAGGTTCTGTGATACTGCTAAAGTTGATGCTAGTTAGGTTTGTTTCACACAGACACAAGGTCGTGGTATACAGCTAACTCTTTAGCTCACGCACACACGCGTAGACCTGTGTAGACACAGCCTCTCATATAATGCCTATATTATTTTGTGCATCAATGTTTGTTCAATGTGTCAACTTACTAGCTGCTGATGTGCTTGGTTTGGTTGTAATTATACATTTAATTAGAATACCATATTAAGTTTAGTTTAATTTATGAGACTGAAATCAATCAATTTGGCGTCATTTCCCTCCTTTAAGGGTGGTACTTTATTTTATCAAAGTCATTTCTTATTCTCATCTTTTGATAATAGGTAGCATGTTGGTGCAGTGGTTAGCACTGTCGCCTCACAGCAAGAAGGTTCTGTGTGGAGTTTACATGTTCTCCTCGTGTCTGTGTGGGATCCCTCCAGGTACTCCGGCTTACTCCCAGAGTCCAAAGACATGGGGTGTGGTCGAACAGTCAAAAAAATTAGCTCCTAAGTCCTTTCCTAACCACTTTTTCTTGAACTTGATGGAAAATGTCATGAGGTCAAGGAAAGATGTGAAGGAGAATTCATAAGGAGTTAGGAGAAGACGACTGGTCTTACATTAGACTACGTCATTGTGCAACGGTGAATGTTATTGATGTGATCTGTGGTAAAAGGTTCAGAAGATGGACTACAAAACGCTCATCTTCGATCCTTCTCCCTGTGCGCTCTGACCGTGTTGTGTCATTCAGGAAATATAAACGTGGAAAACCTGGTGAAAAATATCACGTCATTATCAACGTCAGAATTCAAATAACAAATGAATGATGTCCACCTGTCACAGAAGTCAAATGAAGTGTTTGTTACACTGGTATGGTCGCTCACCCTCCTGTCCACTCATATAGAAACATATTAACAAGTTATGGCAAAAACATATGATTAATCAGCAACGGTAACTTCATGATGATACATGCTAATACTTCCGGGTCACTTCACTCCTTCACTTCCTAACCAAAATTGACTATCTGACCGCAGCCATGCACTTAACAGGTTAGTTTTTCCTCTCTAAATTGTCTGTGTATGTGAACAGTCTTGCCTGCACTGGTGACTTGTCCAAGGTCGACCCTGTCTCTCACCCAGTGTAGCTGGGATAGGCTCCGGACCCCCCACGGAAAGGCAGGATAAGCAGTTACAGATAATGGATGGATGGATGGGTGGCTGTGGCTCAGGAGGCAGAGCGGGTTCTCTAATCAGATGATCAGTGCTTTGATCCCCAGCTCCTCCAGTCTGCATGTCAAAGTGTCCTTGGGCAAGATACTGAACCACAAATTTCTCCCTGTAAGTCGCTTTGGATAAAAGCATCAGCTAAATGACTAAAATGTAAATGTAATGTTTTAATAATCTTGATAGCCAAAGCTAACTGATTGCACCTTCATAGTTTGGTGCAGCCTTGAAACCATATGGAATCCCAAATACAGGCCAAAGACCGGAATCAGTTAAAACTGTTTATTGAACCAGATGATGTAGTGCACTGGCAGGGTAAGATCTTGCAGATAAGAGATCCAGAACAATGGAGGGCTGGTGGTGGCAAAACTCCAAAGAAACAGGTGCAAAGACAACACAAAGCTGAAGTTGGCAGAGGAATGGTGGGTATGGTTCCTGGAGCCCACAGAGATCAAGGTTAGTCAGAGATCATAACAAAAACAAGTTCCAAAATTCACAGAGTTGGCCCTGATTCTTGTTTCCATGACGGACACTGAACAATCTGGAGCTGGGAGGATGAGCCGGTCTTTTTTATTATATGGTCTCATTGGATGACGAGAAGCAGGTGATGAGATTAACACGCAGGTGAAAGGGAAAACCAAAGGCCACGCCCAGCAACTACACAATACAGGAAGACAGACAGACAGACAGACAAGGAAAAGGGGAAAACGACAGGGAACACTTCGAAGGGAGGAGGCAGACAGCCTCTTTCAGCCTCCTTCAGAATCATCACTTGGACTGTGCGACTGCACAGGATCTCACACCTCGACAGGGCCTCGGACCTGTCATGATACAGTACCTGAGACTATGCTGTGCCGGCAGTGAGATTAGATATAATTCATTTGGTTTTGTCTGCACTGGTTACATTTTCTATTTTTGTCATGAAACAAAAACGACTACTAACAATGGCCAAGATTAGTCTGTGTGGATGTGGCTCAACTCTGCAAACTCCTCATCTTCAAAGTTGTCTTCCGATGAAGTGTTGAAACAACAGTAAGTGCAGTTTTCAAACAAATGATTTTACATTTCCATGTTCTCATGAGTACTACTTGTTAAAGTGATATATCTTGTGGTTTCCACCAAGTGAGACTACAAGTACAGGCAGGGCAAGTATAAAATTAGTTAATTAATAATTAAATAATGATTAAAGTTTACTGGCACGTCTTGCTCACCTCAGACAACCCAATCAGATAAGCCTTGATGTTTTGTTTTACGTATAGGGCAAACACAGCAGAAAATTCAAAGGAAAATAACAGTATATGTGTAAGTCACCAACATCAACGATTTACTTTTCTCTGGTGTCCTCTTGCTCGGTCACTATCTTTTTGTGCTCTGAGCTCACAGTCTTCGCAGCCCATCCAACAAACTGAGCTAACATTCGCCAAGTGTATCTATAGTTCAGAGAAGTTTAGTAGTTCAGGAAACTCTAATTGAGGTTGGGCAGCTAAAAATGCTAGGCATCTGGCATTTTTTTCCTCTGAAATGTTCATATTTTCCTTAAAGACAAAACCCAGATATTTATAGGTTCTGTGTAAGGGGAATAAATCCAAACTGAAATATATGATTGCTGGACATCAGTTGTCACAGTAAGTTCACTAAAATTATGTGTAAGATATTTTGATGTTGTGTATTGTTTGCAAAGTTCACCGTAACTGAAGTATATGCACAGAATTGTACCATTTTGTTAATGTATTTCTCACATGGGTTAGCTGGCAAATTTAGCTAGTTAGCAGTCGCGTTAGCCACATCATCTGACATCATCTGCTTGCCACATTGTAAAAGTCATGTAGTTCATGACCAACTGTCAAGCAAGTTTAACAGTGACAGCTGTAGTTATTTTCTAAAATTAGTTTTTTCCACAGAAAATAGCATAAGTTGATCTAAGTTTCCAATTACTGCACCATAAACTTAAATAAATTTCTTTCTCAGCATCCAGCACAATATCATCAGCATATAATGAGATACTTAAGTTGATATTGTTAATCGATATGCCAAGGGCAATCTGCAACTACTTTACTTCCTGCCTTTGTGTTTTCTGCCAAGTTTGATTATCTGTTTCACCCTGATTACTTTCACCTGTGTCTTGTCATCTGTAGACAAGATGTGGTGTTGTGTATGTGGTGTTTGTGTATTCCTTGGTTTCACTTGTCAGATCATCTGTGTTCAGATCCCCCGTCCAAAAGTTTCCTTTTGTCTACTGAACCTGCATTTAGGTTCACTTCTTGAACTAAACATGTCAATATAACCCTATCTATCCACATAGGTGTGATGGCTTTTAGTTTATTTTGTGTATTTGGTTTTATTCTCCCTCAGGCCTCCCTCACATTACAGGTTCCTCTTGATGCTCAGTTTCCACATTTCATGTTTTTCAGTGGTGCCATGCATCTTCACAGCTGTTTTAGGATACAAGTTGTTTATGATTGGAATTCTGGCCTCAAGGGTGAGGATATTTAAAGACATTTAGGCCCCCGAAGACTGTGGTTGAAAATCCTCTTCTGGTGAGTGAGGTTCTGTCCGGGGTACAGTCTCATGAGGTGTGGCTTCACTGGGAAAGATGCATCACCTACCATGACAGGGAAGCAGACCCAGGGAGAGTGGTGTTGGGTGGCACATCAAGTCCAGTTCTCCATTCCTCTTCCCAAATCTGATCCAGCATACAGCCCTCCATCGCTGGTTCTTCCAAAGTCCTTCACTTGAATTTGTCACGGTTGCAAGTTGACTTAAAAGGCCAGAGTGCAGATGTTACAGGAGGCAGAGTGTGTGCAGTCCAAAAATAAATTACACAAAACATACTAGATGGTGAGGCAGGAAAGGGTCAAAAAGTCCAAAAGAAAAGATGACGTCCAGAAAAACAAAAGCTGAATGCTTGACACACAGTAAGTCAACAAATCAACACTGAAACCCACAGACTGCACAAGTAAAGGGAGGTAATGAGTCACAGGTGAAACTACTAACTGGCGAGAAACACAAGAAAAGGCAGAAAATTACAGACAAAAGGAAAATTACTCTGAACCTGCACTAGTGCCAAAAGCATCCACTAGTGCCAAAAGCACAATGGAAAAAGCCCTGTAGTGTAGCAGTGCCTCTTTGTTCACACACTTCCATCATGTGGCAATTTTGGAGGTACCACTTACCCCAGAAGAATAGTACCACCACTTTCCATCATCACCTTTTCAATGGGTGGACACACCATGCGAACATAGTATTGCAACCTACGTGACCACTGAATGCTGGACTGACCATTGAATCGCCAGAAGCCAAGTACCTGAGAGAAAAAAGGATTATATAAAAGTTATATGTGATTTTTCTTTCTTTCTTTTTTTTTTTATTCATGTGTCACTTTTCTTTCTCTCAGTCGACATTTGCACGGCGAGATGGGAAGCATTAAGGGATGCTTTGACAAAAACTGAAAGGAAAACTGCCAAGTGGAACAGCAGGTGGATCACAGGTAAAGAACCGGAACATTTTCAGACATTATGTCCTCCTAGTTGCAGCCAAGAAGGTCTGTATTTAATTATTAAAATGAATTTAAATGAAAATAATTTATTGAAGTCTTTGATAATGATAGCAAAACTGTGATTTTTCATATTTTATTTAAAAAGTGGGGAGGGATCATAAATTACATTCATTAGTCTCAAGAACTGATTTTTCCTTTGTGGATTCAAGTTGCATTTGAGCTACAGTATGTAAAAACAGCTGATGTGGAAGACAGGGATAGATCTGGTATACCACAGTCTGGATCTCCAGGGAAAGACCCTCCAGGCATCTAGACTGGCAGTGCAAGACGTCACAAAGAACAGGCATTGAGGAATGGCTTTTTAAAAGATTTAGTCACAAATACACAGGTTTTTAAAAGTTGTTTGACAGTTTTCTTTTACTGTTATTGTTTTAGTGATAATTTGGGGTATTAATAAGTTTCTTAAGCTTGTGGTCAGTGACTTATTTTCTGTGTAGTCTTGCTTGGGTTTGATAGATGTAATTTGTAGACTGTCTGAACTCATCTGGAAATGCTGATGACAAAAATCAAGGAACATGGGGTTTCCGGTTCCACCACTGGATGACAGCATAATTTGTGAGCTACCCAATGGTACTGTGGAATAAACCCAAAATTTTATGCTTGTCCCTGTGCACATTTTATTTCAACTATGGAGAAAGGGGTTACTACCAGAAGTACGACAACCGCTAATGTATCAGAAAATTAAACAGTAAACGACAGACTGGACGAAGCAGAGGGGAGAATTGATGAAACAGAGATGCTCCAGGCAATGTCAACGCTAATTAAGAGGCTAATGCAGCGCCAGGCTAACCTGGAGAACAGGCTGACTGACCAAGAGCGTCGAGCAGATAATTTAAGGATTTACGGAATACCTAAAGAAAAAGAGGGCACCCACATGGTTGGTTTTTGGACAAACTGTTGAAAAACGCACTTCCCCATGACCAGGAGCTCGGAATCGAATGGGCACACTGAGCACTCACACCGAAGTCTGACAGCACACAAGCAAAGCTCCAATCCATTGTGGTCAAGGTCAGAAGATACCGAGTGAAAGAGAAGTGTTTTGCAACAATGCTCATTTCTACGTTGATCATGACCTCCCCGCTAAAGTGCTTAAAAATCAAGGAGAATGATCAAATCAGCTAGTGAACAACATCGGACAGACGAGAGCCTCTGTTTCTGAAACACTGCTGGTGAAGCATGACAGAGCCAAACTGTGTCACAGAGAGGATGTCATAGAGTTGTGCCTGGTGGAAAAAAGTGTACATGACTTTCTCCAATTGTCATATTTTTACATACATGAGATAGTCAGAAGATGCTAACGAAAGAAGAAACTCTTCATTCTCCCATTTAGCTTTGCATACATTGGTTGCCATTTACTGACACAAGTGGAGAATGAATATATTCAGGTATTTTACATTCTAGAACAAACTAGGAAACCAAACATTCATTCATAAATCTGTTCATGTTCAGATACTGAATCAGTTAAGATGTGATTAGAGTTTGACTGTCTTTGTCTCTAGAAACGGGGGTTGATTATGGGTAGTGTAGAGCTCGACAATATCCAGAACCAGCAAAAGAAAAACTTTATTTTCAGAATCAGATGGAGTCAGCTGAAAGCCTGTTTTGTTGTATTGGTGGCTGAATGGTGTGACAAAGCATGTGTGCAGTGAGAACAGGTTGATATTGCATTCTGTACATCCATCTTTTGTTTGGTATAATGGTTAAATCTCTGTGCTGGCTTTTTGATATTCTTTATTATTATATATGCAAATAAAAAAAAATCTGAAGGGGAAAGAGGGTGAGAATTTCAGACTTTCATCTGAAGAACGAATGAAATTGAACTGGCACCACTGACAGGCTTACACTTCAGTCCTTTGTTTGACCGGTGCCAACCTCTGAGCTCTGAGTTCCAAGCTGTCACTTCCGACACATCGTCCACTCAGTGAGTCACAGCAGTCTGTCCAACATGGAGACCGGCAGCTGTCAGGAGCCATTTTGATTCTTTAATTCGACAGATCACTTCACGTTAAGCTCCTCAACTTGTCATTCAGGCTGTTAAATCAAATTCACAGCTCACATCCTCTAATCAACTGTTTGATTAATGCTCTCAAAAAGGCTTTCTTGCTTGCTTACAAATAATTACTTTAATAGTGATGCTAACTGACTGTTAGCCTTGCAGAACATGTATCGTTTTAGCTGCTATCAGTTAGCCTGTCTAATGCGGTAGAAATCAGTGTGGCAACAGTCTGAAATGAGCTGCTTGGACAGAGATACATGGATATACTTAATACACACTTAAAATGCATTATAATATGGATTTAATTTTTAATATTGGCTATTATAATGTTATGTTGATTCATGGCCACTAATAATTAATTTGAGAGCCTGGATTTGGTCATTAAGGAGAGCAAATGAAGTCATTTGTGAATTAAGTGCTTTGAAAGTTGGAAGGAGAGTTGAGGAACTCGAAAGGGTACATTTAGAAAATTGTACTAAGAAAGGAAAGGAATAAAATTTATGGAACTTGAATTTGAGAGCACAAATTGTATGGGAATGTTTGAAGGTACTTAATGAACCCGAGAGAGTCAACTAAATAATTTGAGGAAATCAAATTAAAGAACTGGAAAATGCTAATTATAAAAGTGTTCCAAATTCCAATTCACGTCGTTAGGGCTGCAGTGACATTTAGACTTATGGATGAAAGCTAGAAAGTTACTGTTCAGGAAATATTTATGGGTTTTTTGACAACCGTGCAGTCCCAGTCCTGCTCTATTTGTGTTGTCAGAGCCAAATAAGTGATTAGATAAACAAATCATTATCTGTTGCCACTTATTACTGTTAACTAATAAATTGTGCTTGTAGGACTGTTGTACGAAAGCAATATCACACTCAAAGTCGTGATCTTGCACTGAATATTAGCACAGCTGTGATTCATTCTGGCACTTGGCTTAATAATGCTTGTTTACACCCTCTGCGCTGTTCATAAAGTTTTTATTTGCTGACTTCGTCCCTCTTTTGCGGTTAGGCTGTAAGAAGGAATGTGGTTGTATGTTACAGTAGTACATTTTTAAAATTTAAAGTAACTCTATAACATGAGTATAATATTCTAGTATTTTTTTACATCCCTGGGTATATTAAGCAAATCACAAAGTAAGCAACTGGAGAGTGCAAATTAAGGAAATGGAACATGTAAATTAAGAAACTAATTTCAAGGCATGAATAAGTCATATGTGGGCTTTTTTGTTTGTTTTCCCACGATACCCACTGGGCTCTGTAGTTCACTCGCAACTTGTTTCATCATTTAGATGCAGCGGTTGTGTCTGAGTCGTTGAGGGCTCAGGATAATCAGGATTAGTGGAAGTTATGAGCGATTAGGCGGAGAGGAAAAGAGGATCAGACCACTGATGATTGAAAAGCCAGAGCACAAAATGACCAATAGCTTCAGCTCTGCGGCGGCTTCCAGCTGACACTGGTGTGATTTATAAAGTGAGAGGAGGCCCCTGGAGAAAAGCCAAGGCTTAGACAATTAGAGCAGAGCAGTCAGGCCCAACCTGCTCCCAACACTTTAAGTCCATCAGTCAGAGAGAAATTCGCTCCACTTTATTTTGGTGGGATAATTATTCATGCACTGTCATAATTGCAGCCGAGCATGCAGCCTTGACCTCTCTGTACTGCTTAAGCACACTTCAACTGGTTTCATTTAACAGTCAGCCTCATGCTCAGGGCAGTGGGTGGCATGCTAACTATTTCATACAATAACTTTTTTTTTTTTTTATGCTGCAATTAGGAAGCCTTTTATTTCCTGAAAATTGCTGCAGTTCTGCACACTGTAAAACCTAACAGCGTATCTTAATAAAACAAGTTAACAACTTAATCCTCCTAAAATATTTGGAGTCTCTAATTCCCATAAATTAAACCTAATTAAAATGAATTGTTGAAGGAATAACCGTTGTTTAGAGTACACTTAAATTTGCTGTGCATGCAAATTTCCACTCTATTTCATTGACTCATTTTCTCGAAGATGACTTTATATCATTTTAAAAATGTAACCCCCGCTGACCTATGGGCTGCTATAATGCTGTATAGATCAACCAGATCAGTAAATTTATGTCCAAGTTTGCATCCAGATAATTGTTAATGATCCCCTAACGTGTAATGATTCAGTGCCAGTCACATGAAAAACAGTCAGAGCCACAATCATTAGATCAGACAATCTAATCCAGACAAAATGAATTGCTGTCTTTTTGTTAATGAGTGCGGTAGTGGAAAAACAACAACTGGAGACTGAATTACGTTTAAACAGTTTATTGATTCACAAAGGGAATGTGCAGTGCAGGTGGGGAAGCCAGTGGTGGGGTAGGGCGTCAGAGGTAGTGCAGAGTGCAGACATGGAGACAAACAGAGCTGGATGTGGCAGGAGGATGACAGAGAGGGTTTTCCTGAATCACAGGGAAAATCACGATTCATCCGTAGTGCTGTTACCCAAGGGAGACTGGACGATCTGGCATCGTCAGAATTTTTTTTTTTTTGGGTGTCACAAGGAATTGTGGGAGACTATTATCTCCTTTCCTTTTGTAAAGGATGGTCCGGTCTATCCTATGCTAAAGGAGATAAGTGAGGAAGCACTGAAGCTCCTTTCCTGAATATTTAGAGAATTGAAACATTTCTTAATATTGCGGCTACATTCTTTTTTTCTTTTCTTTGTCTAATAAGTAAATTAAGTGTTTTTGGGTTTCAACCTTTTTAATTTCAAGACATAGACTCTACCATGGTCAGTTTCACCTTTACCTTGCCTGCATAACAACTGCATGTTTACATCTAGTAGTTTTAAATCATTTGTGAACATAAATGCAGAAAACATAAAGTGCATTAAACTGTGATGCAGCACTTACAGTGTAAAAAGTCTCAAATGTTCCTCCGGATCGTGACATTGAACATGATCTAGTAGAGCTACAGATGAAAATGAAACAGCCGCAGTAGGAGGTAGCAGCACTGACAGCTTAGCAGAGCATTTACAGTAAATTCTGGCTGCCTTCTTCTTGAAAATGCAAACTATTCTCCATGTATCACAGAGGGCAACACAGGAAATCATTGAGAATATTGATCAGCTGTTTTCACTATCAGAACCTGGTGTCAGAGAATCTGCAACATGATACTGGAAAAAAAAAAAAAAAAAAAAAACACAACTGCCCCTTTATGGACACAGAAACAAGCAGTTTTAGATGGTAATGATTTGCATGAATCTGTTACACCTGATGGACCACTGTCAACAGATACAAGGACAAAATATTCTGAGGAGGAACTCAGAATGATTTTGGAATATGATCTTCCTTTGTTAAGCCCGTAAAGTACCTTATTGAGTCATCCCATTGTACCTACTTATGTATGTGCCCATTCTCATGTCTTTGCAGCTACTGTTGAGAAAGTCCAAGAATAGTATTTGTCTGGACATCAGATGATGGTCAGAAAGGATCAATAATTCCCTATGTTGATAATTCTGAAATTGCAAAACTTCTGGAAGGACAAAAGGGATGAAAAATATGGTTCAGCCCAACACATTAAAATAATGCACTGCAGTTTGGATATCTAAAAGTTTTTAAAACTCTCAAGTGACCTAAAAACTCTGAAAGGAGTGAGGGGGTTGGTGACTGCCTCAAAGGCACAGTCTACTCTGTTGCAGCTGATAACCTTGCTGCCCATGGGCGATCTGCTTTTAATGGGACTTTCAGGTCTAGTTATTTCTGCAGATTTTGTCTTGCTACCCAGACAGAACTGCAAACATCAGATGCAGTCACTGCTTGTTTTGAGATGAGGACCAAAAAGCTGCATGATATCATTCAGGAAATTCAGAATGATCACTGTGAATAAAAACTCTTTACACTACCCCCTGAACTCTTATTTCCTATTTCCTATGGTTCCTATGGAGTTAGCACATGATTTTAAAGGTTTGATTTCAAAGAAATGTTTCAAACATTCTGAAAAGGTTAAATTGGACGAGGGTGGTCAATCGTTCCTCGATGGGTCAAAGCCCATCAAGGAACGACTGATGGTGAAGGGGACACATTTTGGGAGGTGCTAATGAACTTGAAAGACATCCTTGAGCTTGCCATCACTTTCACTGATGATGTGCATTCAGTATGTGACTTGTAAGACATCAGATCGCAGGATGCTGCTTCACAAGGACCTTCCTAGCTTAAGATCATAACCAGAGCATCATTACCATTATCCTCATCTCAGTCTTTTGGTCTTCTCATGCATCTCTAGACAATGAGAATGAATAGGATGCACAAAGTTGTCATGAAAATCATTTGATTTTTCAGTATAGTCTTCAGAAGTAGAGTTTGTCTGTTGAGCCATTGCCAACTGATACACATTCATGTCAAGCATCACAGGCAGCAGCAGTGTGGGCCACAACTTTAACTGGCATGTTAGTTTGCACTGGGACACATTTTGTCATGTTCCAGAATGTTTTGTCATGCCCTGAATGTTTGGCATGTTCCTGAGTGTTGTCATGTTGCTGAATGTTTGGCATGTTCCTGAATATTCTCATGTTCCAGAATGTTATCATGTTCTAGAACGTTTGCATATTCCAGAACGTTGTCGTGTTCCTGAATGTTGTCATGTTCTAGAATGTTTGTATGTTCCGGAATGTTTGCATGTACCGAATGATGTCATGTTGCTGAATGTTTGGCATGTTCATGAATGATGTCATGTTGCTGTATGTTTGACATGTTCTAGAATGTACCCATCTTCTAGAATCTTTGAATGTTCCGGAATGTTTGCTTGTTCTAGAACGTCCCACATGTTCTAGAATTTTTGCATATTCCAGAATGTTGTCATGTTGTAGAATGTTTGCATGTTCCGCAAAGTTGTTGTGTCCGTGAAAGTTGTCATGTTTTAGAATGTATCTATGTTCTAGAATGTGCGAATATTCCGGAATGTTGGCATGTTCTGGCATGTTTACATGTACCGAATGATGTCATGTTGCTAAATGTTTGGCATGTTCATGAATGATGTCATGTTGCTGAATGTTTGGCATGTTCTAGAATCTTTGCATATTTCGGAATGTTTGCATGTTCTAGAATGTACCCATGTTCTAGAATGTTCGAATGTTCTGGAATGTTGGCATGTTAGAGAATGTCCCAATCTTCTAGACTGTTTGCATGTTCCAGAATGTTGTCATATTCTAGAATGTTTGCATGTTCCGGAATGTTGTCATATTCTAGAATGTTTGCATGTTCCAGAATGTTGATATGTTCCAGTATGTTGGCATGTTATAGGGTCACCCTTGTTGATGTCAATGCTGAGAGGCTTATTTTGCCCTGTTGTCCCGAGACTGTAAATGCCCTCATATTTGTGGTGAAAAATAAATTGGACCTGGCCTATGACTTTTGTCTTCACTTTGGAGACCAAGAGTTTGAAAATGGCCTGTACAATTTAGTTAACATAAAAGACCTAACACTAAGGGGAAACTATTAAGATAGTTAGAACTGTTGAGTCAGATCTGAGTTCAACTAGCACAGATGGCATAGTGTTACTGTCTGATAACACATATTCACCAGAGATCTCTGTTTCAACATTCTCATATGAGGTAAAGTATGCTCTAAGAGAGACCAGCTCTGCATTTGTGAAAGAGGACAAAACTGTCAGGTTGACCAGGGATCAACAACACAATATACTAGATGTGGTAGCTGCTGAACTAAAGCTTATCCCAGTACCAAACAGATTAGCAAGGCTGCAGAGTCTCTGGTGAGCAAACACCAATGTCTGAAAGAAAACCGTTCCAAAACAGGGTATTAGAGTTGGACAGCTTGCTCTTTAAAACGGGCAAGTACATGACCAAACTGAGCAGGGCTGGAATAAAGCAAGTTGTGGTGAATGCAAGAAGCACAGCAGGACCAGTCCAGAGGGTGCAGCATCCAGGGCCAACAAAACCGAAGAGGGGAGAAGTCAATTTCCTTTCCAAATATCCTCATGAAGAAACTAAGGACAAACTGGAGACCCAGAGGTTTGAGATGGTGAAACAGTTCAAGAAGACATCGATAGAAAGAAACATGATTCACACCCATGTGCACATTTGCATTGAGGTGTGAAGAAATTATTAATTCAGCTCCGCCCACTGCTGAACTTAAAGACAGATGGCCTGCACTTTTATGTCCAACTGCACTGTACACTGTATTATGCCACATATTATAAAGTTACAATATCAGCCTAAAAACAAACTTCATGTTTCAGATTATGTCATAGATGGTGTGATTTTCTGGTTGTGCTGCTGTAACTCTGATTCAGACACTCATCTGTGGTGTAATACAGTGCTCAGTATTTCTACGACTGGAGCCAAATTAAAAGGCTGTCGGATGGCAAGGTAAAACAGTGGGAACGTTCTAAATAAACCATACACTTTGACTAATTTGACTTTTTAATGTGGCTTCTGTTGCTGCACTCCTCTACAGCAGTACATTGCTTAGTTTCAATGTCGGACCCTCTGTCTCCTAAGCTGGGGGTGCATCAACTTCCATTTACTGCAGGTAACACACTATGCATATGCATAAGTACCTCCTACAACCTCACTTCAAAATACCCAAGCTATCCTTTAGGTAGTGTTCAGGTTACACTTTTTTTTATTAGTATTATTTGTGCGTAATAATCAGGTTTCATCCTGCAGATACAGTACAGAACAGTAAAGAACACATTACAGATTTGGCCTTTTTGATATTGCTTCTACTTCTTGTGTAGAAATTTGTAAGTGATGTAATAATTTTTTCTTTTTGTTGTTTGTTTGTTTTCATCATGAGCTTGATTATGTGTCTGATAAGTTTGATATAAAACTTTGATATGAAACTCACCATGTGTCAATTATCCCTGAGGATCAGGTTGTAATGTTGGACAAATCTTGGACAGATTCACTAGTGACTGTTCAGACTGATCTATGCATTCCATTTGAGCTACCCGAAGAAGCCAAGTGGCTTCCTTGAGTTCATTTGGGTTGTCTTCTTAAGTCTGAATAATGTAGGAAAGCAGCTCAAACGCAAACTAAACCTGAAGTTAAGATGTCAAAAGGTTTTGGCTGGAAATTCTGTGAATTTTACAGCTGAGAATAATGTGCATATGCAGGGACTGTGGGTGCTTGGTATAGTTTCATTTTTGTGTGTTTAAACCACTGACAGTATAAAGAATGGACAATGCATGTGTAACATCACCTGTAGATTTCCAAAGCACCCACCACCATGTTGGCAGTCCTGCCTGTTCCAGCTCCTGGATGTGGACTGAAGGTGGGCTGAATGATGCCTGGGTGCTAAAACAAGCCATCTGTAACGACACCTATCTGTCAGTCAAAGTGGCCATGCTGTTAATTCTGCATAACTTTAATCCTTAATATAATTTGACCAGTTGAGTGCAATAAACTATATTATTAATAGTACAGTTGTCATGAACAGGGAAATTAGCTATAGAGAGTCCAAAACTGTTTTTGTACCAGGCTGTATACATGTTTATTTCTGCTGTGAAGTTGGACATTTTAACACAGGGACAAAGAAAGCAAGGAAGAAAAGATACAGAAAATATGAACAATTACATACAATTCTATCATGACCTCACCAGCCCCAGATATCCTCTGGCACCTCTTTGTCCCATAGTTATACTACAATAAGATCTAAGCCAAACATTCAGACTTTACACTCATTTAGAAATGGAGCTCGTGGCGTGTGTGTGCTGTCTCTGCTGCGGCTGAATCTGCTTCTCAACAATCAGCCCTGTCATGTTCCTGCAGAGGTGATTGAGGTCATTAATGTTGTGGAATGTCAAGAGTGTGAAGAGATGCTGTCTGAGGTTTATCCAACCATGACTGCTGTCTTCTCCAGAGATATGAACCTGGCATCTCTCTGACACACACGCACGCACACACACACACACACACACGTGCGCACGCACACTGAAATATTCCCACAGATTTCCACAGACATAAATTTGAAGGTAAATGTTGCAGTCACATGGTTCAGTGACATTAGGAGGAGCGGCAGAGGGGAACCGAGTGTCATGGACACACTGAGCTTCAGAGACTCATGCAGATACTGCAACCATGAAATGAGATTTCCAAGATAAATCACCCTAAATCCACGGCGGTGGGTATATTAGATTTATATACTGTGAAGGCGAATTATGTTAGTTATAATCCGTGTGTGAAATGAAATCATTTATCTTAATGATGTTCAATTGCAACTGGTTTTAGTCAGCAACACCCATTTTTATTTCTTTCATACTGAATGTTCTTCAAAGTTCCCAAATATCTTTTTTAGATTTTTAGTTTAAATGATCCACATTAGCTGTTGCCATGGCAATCAGCCCATCTTCCTGGGGTCTGCACCTAAGATGCAAAAAAAAAAAAAAACATTATATAATAAATACTGTTTTTTAGGTTTATTTGTTATATGTAGGGGAACAAAGGGTGAACATTGCAATGAAATCAAATGACAAGGAGAACGGGTCAGCATTAAGAGGAGGAGACATTGAAAAATGACATCAAAGCTCACAATCATGTATAAATCAAAGCCAGTCAACACTGTACATACATTCAGATATTTCTAAAAAAATCATATTTACTAGTTAATCATGTCACCTACTATTCAGTCTGTCATGATTTAATTTTGATGAGGCAGATATTAAGAGATATTACAGTTTCTTGTAACTAGCTATGTGAATGATTAAATGAATAAATATAAATGTATTATTATTATTATTTTTTTTTTTTTTTAACTTTTTTTTAATCAGTGCTAATGTTTGCTTTGAAAAGATAACAGAACAAGTCCTAACTAGCTGGAAGCAAAACATACACAGCCTTACCTGGTTCATTTGCTCTCTCATCACATGGACAAGTGTGGACCTGGCAGTTTTGGAGACTTATTTCCACCAGGGATGTAGGCACCACAGAGCAGCTTTGCTCCGTCCTCTGCCCGGCGTCAATCACCGCCGGGCCTTGCGAGCCAGCCGTATTCACACAAGATCATGTGATAATCCTAAACATACCTGAGACTGCAAGATCCTGTGATAAACTGTGTATATAAAGGACTCATCAACAACAAACGGCTTACTTTACTTCTCTGATGTGGGAGAGATTATAAAAAGGATCTGTCGTCTGTCATCCATGTTGAGACATTGGCAATAGGAACTACATATTGTGTTTTATTTTGAAAGTATGGAGTTATTTTTGTCTCAAATATATCTGTAAACGCACAGAGAGTGATCTACAAATGTTCCTTAATTTGCACGTGTTTTGCTATCCACAAATACAAATTTCTAATTTGTAACTTGTATTTTGGGTTTTACAAATACACGTGCATTTGTAAATATATTGGGTATTTGTAAATATATAATTTCCCATTTGTAAAAACAAAAAAGCCATTTGTAAAACTGAAAATTCTGTTTCTGAAGCCTGATTCAGCATTTGTGGATCACCATTCACACACACACATCTCGTTCCTCAATTACGGATTTCTGAGATTTCTTGTTGAGATCCACACAGATCCACAAACAGATATGTCTTGATTTACAAATGGCCACCACTCAAATGGCTCATTCACCAAATGGCTTTTTTGTTTTTACAAATGAAATTCAAAAAATCAACTTTAGAATGTTATTGGGGGGCACAACCAGAGTTTATTTCTGTTTTCAACATTATCAAAAATTTCCAATGTCTTGCAGAAAACCAAAGTAAACAAAGTTACCATATTTGGTTCCTTGCCCTTTAGTGGTAAAAAAAAAATCCATTAAGTGTATATGTAAAATATACAACAAAAACACCTCTACATGTGTTACACCTGTATGTAACACATGTATGTTTCACATTAGAACATCACTCTTAGAACGTAAGTGCTGATACAGAGTCCTTTCTAAATAAACTGTATAACATTATATGCACATATTATAACACACACTGGTCCTCGTTATGGGTGAGTGGGACAAAATCAGGGTCTGCCACATCATCATCATCCTCCTCCTCATCATCATCACTGATGGCAGGGTCAGCAGGCACAACAACACTCTTCCTCCTCTTGGCATAAAACATCAGGGCAGACATTGCCTAAAAATTTCACACAATATAACAGTCATTAAAAGGTCACAACCTGACAAAAATCACAAATTGTCACTATTTATAGCTAGAAATTGGTAAAAATTATCCCTGAATCACTGTATAGTGTTATAAAAACCTTTGGCAACATTAAAACATAATGTCCTTAGTTGTTTTGCTTTTTTATCAAGAAAATGCTATAAGCATGCATTGTTAGGTGCATCGGGCATATGTCCAAAAATGGACACTTCCCTTTTTAGGTGAACAGGGCGTATGATCAAATATGGTGCCTGCATTTTTCATGCCATAATTACACTAATTTCCACAAGTCCTCCACAAACAACATATATGTCATCACTAAGCACAACTATACAACTCTAAAATGTGTGAATTTCATCAACTTACCATGGTTAGTTTAGAAGTTTTGTACAGAAATGTACAGTATGATGAGCTGGGCATCTTTAGCGTATTTTTCCGACTTGTGTGGACAGAGAAAGTTAGATGCACTCCAGGTCTCTGCTTATTGGTCGAATGCCACAGTTATGTGATCTGTGATGTAGGGTGATCTCTTCTGAATGGCTGAGTGAGGACCAGATGGTTCTTGACCTCACAGAGGTACAGGAGGGTGGCCATTTGCAAAAGGTGCGGAAATTACCAAAAATAGTCAATAGTCCTATTCAGTCTGTCATGATTTTGATGAGGCAGATATTAAGAGATATTACAGTTTCTTGTAACTAGCTATGTAAATAAATAAATGAATAAATATAAATGTATTATTATTTTTTTTACTTTTTTTAAATCAGTGCTAATGTTTGCTTTGAAAAGATAACAGAGCAAGTCCTAACCAGCTGGAAGCAAAACATACACAGCCTTACCTGGTTCATTTGCTCTCTCATCACATGGACAAGTGTGGACCTGGCATGTCAACGTTAGTTAGTTTTGGAGACTTACTGGGGATTTCCACCAGGGATGTAGGCACCACAGAGCAGCTTTGCTCCATCCTCTGCCCGGTGTCAGTCACCACCAGGCCTTGCGAGCCAGCCGTATTCACACAAGATCACGTGATAATCCTAAACATACGTGAGACCGCAAGATCCCGTGATAAACTGTGTATATAAAGGACACATCAACAACAAACGGCTTACTTTGCTTCTCCGCTGTGGGGGAGATTATAAAAAGGATCTGTCATCTGTCGTCGTCCATGTTGAGACATTGGCAATATGAACTACGTATTTTATTTTTCGTTTTATTTTGAAAGGGGGCAGAAGTGTATTACATTGATTCTGTGTTGGAGTTCCTGTCTGATGCAATCTGCTCTGTTGAGCTTCACATGGTTTAGCAACAGCTCCGTCAAAAATAGGAATGCTACGGAATGATAGCACTGCAGCGCGGAGAGACCCTGCTGGGGCGCTGTTGAGACGTTCCGTGGTGCGCCCGTTGGGAATGCTTTCATTGATTAGAGTGGCAGTGACCTCATGTCACACACTTTTGCACAGTTCTTAAATATGTGTGTGCGCACATACAAACACACATCCAATCTGATCCAACAGAACAAATCTTTTTCAGTTTTTGTTGACACTGTCAGAGAGGTATTAATTTAATTGCACACGTAAACTATTCATTACACTGTGTAAAAGGACTTCAGAGATTTTCTTTCAAAATACATTAAATATGTTGGAAAATAGTTGCTGAAAACATGTGAAAAGACTTGACGATATATTATTGAAATGTGGAGTTCAAGCTTCAAACAGTTTTTCACCAGTTTTCAGTCCAGGATTTTGTGGGCAGTCCTAAAGGGTGGTTTGATGACACACTGAGGCCACCCTGAGCATAACCCTGCACCCCTCACACTGTAATGGCATAAAATCCTTCAGCACGTTAGCATCTGTGGTTCTTTATATGTTAGTTATTATTCTTGTTTACACTCAGTTGCTAGCTCTGCCTTCAAAGTACTGCAAATTCATTTTCTAATGTAAAAAAAGTTTAATGTTAATAAGATCACTTTTCTTTATCCAGTTTAATGTCACTCTGTCAGAGCAACTCTCTGTTCCTCCATCAATGGTTACGTTCTGCTGTAACCTCCATAACTTATCTCCAACCTACTCCTCCTCTATTGTTACCTCTGCTCTACCTCCACTCAGCACATTCTCCTTTCTGAAGGTTAATGATGCCACTGAGTCACTCTGCTCTACTCTGAACTCATGTCTGAACAAGCTGTGTCCTTTATCTACGAGGCCTGCTCGACCAACCCAATCTCACCTATGGTTGAATGACAACTTCTGATTACTGCGCACCAAACTCAGAGCTGCTGAAAGAAAATGGCTCAAATCCAAAGTAGCCGATGATCTCAAAAGCTACCACACTTTTATCCTCTTTTTTAACCAGCATCACTGCTGCAAAGACAGCTTTTTACAATGACAAAGTCAAGTGTCACTGACACCCGGAAACGTTTCTCCACCTTCAAATCACTACTCAACCCTCTGCCTCCTCCTCCTCCTCCTACCAGCCTTACCGCCAATACATTTGCATCATTCTTTACAGATGATTGCCTCTCTGACATCACCACATGGATGAAGGCACATCACCTCCAGCTGAACCTCTCAAAAACTGAACTGCTGATCCTCCCAGCCAAACCTACTATACACCACAACATCAACATCAAAACTGTTTTCCTATGTCTCACCCCCACCAGGGTGGTGAGAAACTTAGGGGTTATGATTGATGACCAACTAACCTTTTCCAATCATGTTGCCTCACACATCAGAAAAATCAGACCTTACTTAACTCAACATGCCACTCAACTCCTGACACAATCTGTGGTCATCTCAAGTGTAGACTATTGTAACGCCCTCCTGACGGGCCTCCAAACTCTTCTTGTTTGTTGTTCTCCATTGGTGGAACGCACTACCAGTTCCTATCAGATCAGGGGCGTCCCGCTCCACCTTTAAAAAAAAACTCCTGAAGCTCCAGCTCAGAGAATACCTTCTCTCCTAGCACTACATGACAATTCTACACCTTAAAGAATTGTCACTAGCACTTATTGCTGCACTTACGCTTCTTATCGGACTATACCTTGATTGTTCTCTTTTCTGTAAGTTGCTTTGGATGAAAGTGTCCGCTAAATGACTAAATGTAAATGTAAACAGCATCTCGACCTGAAACCTGGTCAGAGGACCCTGCTAGAGGAACCAGAGGAAGGTTCACCGTTCAAAGTCAAAGTCCAATCTCTGGCCTTACAATCCTTGCAAGGGTCTGTGAACAACCAGTCTGCCAGGGTGTTACTTAAGAGAAGTTCTTATTAACATTTTAAATCAACTGTAACATGGCATACTTATTTACAAGCCTAATTGAGCTTGCCTGAAAGAGTACACTATATATTTTTCCTCGGGCTTATTCTTCTGTCTTCTGTGTTTCTTTTGGTCAACTACTCCTCCTGCAGTTTTGGTCGCACATACACAAAAAAAGTATCAAAGCGACCAGCTGGGCCAGGATCAGTATGCTATGACTTTTCTAAGCGTTTTGCCAAACGGTTTGCAGAAGAAAATCGCCAAAAATGAATGGGTGTGTATTGGCAGAAAGTTTGCAAGCTAGAGTGTGACAATATCGCTAGAGTGGAGAGGGAGAGAAAAATTCATCAAAAAATTAATTTTTAAACTGCTGCCAAGGCCACAAATTTCACTCTACAGAAATAATTTATACATAGAAATTAGGGATGGAACGGTTTATGAAAACGTCGTTTCAACTGTCTCGATTCGATTTGTGTGTGTTTCATGCGCTGCTCCTTTTTCTCATAGGCGAAGCGTGTACACTCCAATACAGAAGGTGGCAGTACATGCGCCTAAAGCTAACCACCAGTAGTAAACAACAAGAAGAAGTAAGGCAGTCTAGCCGGGTGTAGCAGATAGATATCGTATCGTATAGATAGTACCGTAGTTTTCGGACTATAAGCCATTACTTTTTTCACATGCTTTGAACCCTGCGGCCTATACCATGGTGAGGCTAATTTATAGATTTTTACTGGCCAGCGGCCACCGGGGGGCACTGTCTAACAGTAAACGCAAAAGTGAGATGTGGGGAAAGATTATGCGCCGAAGAAGCTGGAGGTTTTGGTGGAGTATGACAGCCCTCTGTGCTGTCATCTGGATTCAGCCACTGTTTTCATCGGCACCTCCAACAAAATTCAGAATGACCTGATTCAATTGGTGGCAAAGCAATGAAGGAGGAGGTGAGGAACACGCCTTTTGTCTCCGTTATGGTAGACGAGACAACTGACGCAAGTAACACCGCTCAGATGTCATATGCCCTGCGTTACACCACTGACAGTGGTATGAAGGAGTGCTTTTTCCAGTTTGGTGATGTCAGTGGTGATAAGCGCGCAGAAGCCATAGCTGGTGTGTGTATATTCTTAATCAGAGTCACACTGGTGACAAATGAATGTTGGTAACCCTGGAGTGCAGGCTTGGTGGGCCCAGAGACTGCATTTGCATTTCCCAGTGCTTGCACAGCGCTCCACAACGTGTAACAACACGGTCTGGTGACTGGACTGTTGTTACACAAGTTTTGTCTACATTCCATATATCGCTCCCGTCGAAGTTGTATCTCTCAATGACTTGTCCAAGGCTCAAGAAACGTTCCACATTTGTGCGGTTAAAACTTGTGGCCCGTGTAAGGCTGGTTGCCTCTGGACTCCTCATTGACAGGCTGGGATTCCACTTCATAAAGAATGTGAAGCAGTCAGGCCCTGCCATTTGCTTCTCATCCCATGTTTGTGGGTGTTTGATGTTATACATTACTGCCAGCTGATATGCAAACTTTCTGACCTAAAATAAAGTGGAATAGAAAACCTGAGTACATAGACACAAAAAGTTTTTCAATTTGTCTGGCACCTACGCTAGTATTAACTTTTTCTCTGGTCTCCAGTGACTACCCTGTCACATGCTTACCTCACGTGGAGTCAGTCCATAATACAGATCTGCTGCCTGAGTCAAATAGTCTGCCAACACTTCTTCCTGCACTACAGAGAAAACTTTGTTGCTGCTGCAGTAACCTACACTGGGAAGATCACTGGACCCCTGGTCTCTCAGCTTCTGCAGTGATTTGCAGTATCTGCTCAGTGTTACATGTTAGATCCCATGTGCCTTTGCAACTGATCTGACTGACTTGCCCTTCTTTGTGACCTCATCAGATGCTTTTTTTTTTAAAACATTTGCAGGCACACCTCTGTCAGTCTTTCTTGTCCCCTGCTTAGGCATTCTGTCAAATTATTAAAATCAAGAAAGTGTTCTTAGTTGTATGTAAGGGGACGGTTGTAATACTTTTTAAAGATGTGTTACAACCCAGCCCCACCCCTGTTAGCCATTGTTAAGCTAGCAGTATTAGCACAGTGGTTTGAAATTAGCAGGGGAAAAATGCATCACATTTTTCCTGAGAAACTACAATTTACTCTAATGTAAGTTATATGGTATTATGTACAATGGTATTACTTATTAGTACTAAACAAAAAATAGTCTTGGTCAAAAAATTTACTTTCTTACCCTAAAATCATTTTTTTTTCTCTATAGAATCTGGATGCATCTGTTTCCAGCCTTGACAACCACCATGTGGGATCAGGGAAGATCAGGGAGGTAAACACTGAAATGATCATATGACTCCTATCTTATCCCTGATTGGTGGAATTGGTGGTGTTACAACTCTCCCCATGTTACAACCATACCTGGTCTCCCCTACTGTTGCTTTTTTCCATGATGATTTCTTTTCGGAGCGATGATGGCTGAGGTGAAGGCCCAGTAAAAGTGCTTATGGTTCGTCACTGATGTAGACGTTGAAGAAGAGCTCAAGATGCTCACAGTGAAGCTGGTTGAATAATAGGAACTATGGTTTGGCCAAAAAGCCTTGTTGTTCGAGGGGTACTTTCAGACATTTTTCTATCTCTCTCAGCAGTGTTACATGTCACAGGAGCCGCTGCGGTTGACTGCTCTGCTGTGATTGGTGGCCTCCACCTGGCCCACAGACAGACAGAGACACATGCACACACACAGACAAGACAAAAGTCTTTCAAAATAAGACTCCCTTCAAAATAAAAGACTTTGGAAAACTCCTTCCAAAAACAACCACACAAAAACCACAGAAGCATGCATACATGCTGACAGCTATTTAATGTATGGGGGCGATGGGGCCAGAGTCAGGCACACTCAAAATTTCTTTAGAAATTTTCTAGTTTTCATCTGTTGTCGCACGGTAGGTACTGCTGTACTTTGGAGAGCAGCAGAGAATCCCCTGTCTTGGTGGAAGTCAAATGAAGCAAAGTATCCAAGTCTTGCATCACTGGCCAGGTCATTCTTGTACATCCCTGCTACTTCTACTCCATCTAAGCGACTGTTCTCAGCAGCTGGGAACATTACCTCAAAGAAGAGAGCCAGCCTCACACCCGAGCATGTTGATGTGCTTGCGTTCCTGCACTGCAATTTGAAGCAGACAAAGCAGACTCACAACCTGCAAGGCAGGTTAACTGCTGCTATGTATTTATTATATTTGTTTTATTTAAAGACAATATGCAATTTAATTTTGTATTATTTGTTTTTTGTATTTTTTTAAATTACAATAACATTTTGTTAAAAATAAATGTTTCATGGGTCAGTTATTTTTCAATTTGATTTGTGAATATGAAGTAAAATCAAAGTCTTGTTGATATTTTTAATCATTGAAATTTGGCTGGCTAATAACACTTTCTTCCTTGGTCTGACAAACTCAGAACACATTCTTACTTTACACAGACTTTAAGTGACTTACAAATAAAAGGTTGTCTTGGATGCTAAAACTTAACAATATCCTTAAAAAGTATCTTATTAGCAAAATTAGTTGATCAATGCCGATCCTCAGTTCTGTGTATGGTCATGACATCTGATTCATAATAGCACATAGTACAGTGGCCTTACTTATAGATACCCAAAGCACTTTCCAAAGTTTTCACAACTCAAGGTATTCAGTTGTAGTTATTAGTAAATTGGAAATTTAGGGTTAGCTCACATTTTTTCAAAAATGTTTATTCTCTGAACTTGGAAACATGAAGCTCTTAGAGTGCACCTTTGAGTTAATGGTGCAGCTGAACAATCTGGCCATGCTTGAGGAAATCCTTCACTCAATGGTGAGCCAAGAGAGGCTGGAGTGGAACTTTTCAGTGTTGGTTCTAATAGAGCAAGTCTAGTGGCCCTCTTTTGAACAATGTTATTTTGCAAGGTTTGTTTTACATGGAAACAACCACCCTGAAACCCAGTGTGATTTCTAACCAACTCTGCGAAGCTTTAAAGCCTCTTTTACCATTTGGGTTTTGACAACTATATTGTTTGCTTCAGTCCAGGTTTCAAAACGACCTAACTACTACACTATCTGCTCAGCACCAAACAGGCTCTCTTGATTTTTTTTGGCTTGTGCAGCTGCTCTGTCATGAGAGGCTTGAGTTGTTCTGTGCAGACGCCAGACAATAAGAGTCCATGTGTCAAAGAGCAAGTGAGACAAATGACTGGTGATCATCTGCCACAGTTTGGCTCCTCTGACACTATGGTAGTGTGAAGGAGATTTCCGCAGCTCTGGTCACATCCTGTCAGGAGGACAGAAATAGGCTTTTAGCACAGCTGCTAACAGTGAACAACAGCTAAAAGTGGTTCATCCACATTAAGAGAAAACATGATGCATCAGACCAGATCAAACCATTCTTTCATTGCTCCTTGGTCCAGATCTGATGCTCTTATATCCATTGTTGGTTCTTTCAACAGTGGACTAGGGTCAGCATGAACACTTTGGTGGATCTGCAGCTATGCTGCCCCATATGCAACAAACTGCCATGCACCCTTCTATCAGAACCAGCATTAACTTTTTCAGCAGTTTGAGCTACACTAGCTCGTCTGTTGGATCAAACACATATGCCTCAATGAGCCTTGGCCACTGCCGCTGGTTTTCCTTCCTTGGACAACTTTTGATAGGTACTGACCATTGCAGTCTGGGAACGCCCCACAATAACCTTCTCAAAGTCACTTATAGGTTTACGTTTGTCCATTTTTCTGCTTCTAACATCAACTTTGAGGACTAAATGTTCACTTGCTGCCTAATATATCCCACCCACTGGCAGGTGCCATGATAACGAGATAATCAGTGTTATTTACTTCCTCTGTCAGTGGTCTGAATGTTGTGGCTGTAGAATTGGGCTGAGCATTCTCCTTGACTGTGCTCTACATCATTTTGTGTGCTGTTCTTGTGTCACTTGACTATAATGTAGTTCATGCGTGTCTAACACATTTTACTTCAAGGGCAACATACAGCCCAATTTCATTTCAAGTGGGCCGCCAAGTCAGCTGCTGCATGAGCAAAGGCCAACGTTTGACAGTGTTGTGTGTCACATAGCCTTTACGTAAGTACGCAGCATAAGGTCTGCTACTTTTAATACGACAGATAGGACATGACCCCCACTGGAGGCATAAAAAAAGAAAGAAGAGAAAAAGGAAAAAGGAACAGTTGATTTGTCTGTACTTTCCATTCCTCCACACCACTTTTCTCTAAACCAGACGTGCTCAAGACATCACTGTTACCTCTCTAATTGTATCAACCTCACCTGCTTCACACTCATCAACTTGTCATGGAAGGCATGGAGTGAATACCCTGACACAGAGAGCAGGGTAGAGGCTGCAGGATGAGAATAAATTACATGGAACCATAAAAAAACACAGATTCAAAGTTTCACTGAGAGGAACGCCCTGCTCACATTCTGCCCAGTACAACCATCTGCTGGCCACTGAGCAGCTCGACTGGAGCAGGTGGGGTTAAGTGGCACCTCAGTGGTGGTAATGACAGAGCAGCAGGCAGTGCTTTTTCACCTTCCCCTGCCCAGATTTATCCTGCCGGTCGGGGGTTTGACCCGTTGACCTTCCAGTCACAAATAGTTTAACCCCTGGGTCTGCCAGACCATCATATGCAATTTTACCATTCATGTTCACAAGGAATGGAACATATTAGTTATGTTAAGTATTAGCCATGTACTACCCCTATTCACGTTGTTGTGTGAATATGGTGAGGGTTACTGGATAGTTTATGAATTTATGAAGGTTTTGCAACAAGATGCATGTAAAAACAGTTTTCTTTGTGGCTGCAGAGTGACATCGCATTTCTGCATGTGTGTGTTCTGCTTGTTCAGTAGATGTTTGGTATGAATCCATTCATCATACTGTCTCCATTTTGTTGCACTCACTGTGTGGATAATGAACATTGCCTTTGCTGACTTCAGGTCCACTCAGTGTGTGGACTGGGAAGGAACTCTGGACAGTTTATTTATAGTCTAACTGTTCATGATTTAAATATAACTTGCTGTTTATAATAAAGAGAACAGTTTTTAATAAATAAATATCAGCTTAATAGGAATTATAATGTGTAACCAGCAGGAAGTTGCAGGTCATCTACCACCTATCACTGTATTGTGTTATTCTGGCTCATGTTAAACAGTGACTCTGTGTATGTTTGCATTATAAGTCTCTGCTGTGTCCCGCTGGTGCATTATGTGCTTGAGCTGTCTCATTGAATTACTGGCATGACTGGTTGGAACAGCCAAGGTACCTCCTTAACACTAACTTGTTTCTTTGAGTGTACAAACAAGAGTAAAGATGGTCATAACAAGTGTCCTTCCATTCCTGCAGAGCAGACTGCCACTGCTGCTTTGCCTGCTTTTAGTGTTTTTTTTTTATTACTCATGCAGCTTTTATTCAATCTTTTTTGTTTTGTTTTATTTAAGCCTTACCTGATATGTTTTATTGTGTTTTAGTAGTTTGATTTTAATTACTGAGACTGTTAGAATCATGCATCTTGGATAAAATAAAAGAATGTCCTGATAAGAGTGGTTACACTTAGAGCTGTTTTAGTAGAAGAGGCATAATATATGAAGTGGCTCACTGATTTTATTATAATTGCCTGTTTTATTTTTTTTCCTTTACTTGGTGTGTTTAATTGGTTTTAGTGCTCTGTGTGCATGTGTGTGTAAATTCTGCCATTTGTATCTCGAGCCCCACTGCTCCGAATTCAGCTGTAGCACACTGAGTAACTTTCCATTTTAAACGACACAAACTGTTAGATGACTCAAAACTTCGTACAACTCCATGATTCCAAAACTGAAATCTCACTGTGCACCGCCCCACGTTCCTCCCTCTTTAAGGAAAATACCCTTAGTCAGTTGTACAGTAATATCAAGCCCTCTGCCGGAAGCCTAGGTATTGTGTTTGATTCAGACCTCAGCTTCAAACCACATATCAATAAACTTGTCTTGATTTTTTCAATTAAGAACCATCTCCAGAATCAAATCCATGCTCCCACAGTCCGACCTGGAAAAAAAAGGGAGGATACATGGCTGAAACACCATCTATAAATAAATTCAGTGCAGTCCAACTTTACTGTCAGAAATGCTGACAGTAAAATATAAACTATATAATATAATATAAACTACAGTAGGTATAAAAGACAGTTTTACCACTGTTTCCACAGAGGTGACATCATACACTGAAACTAGGGAGTGACTGCAGCATGAAAACAGATATTTTTCTTAACATCTATTCCATATATATTAAGATATATTGATTTACTTTAACACTAATATCTATTACTGTAGGCTGTGTTATGAATTTTAATAAACACACTGCAGAAAGATAAAAACTCATCAATAAAAAGTTTCATTGTGTTAAAGTCCATCTATTTTGAATGTGATATCCAATTTGTATTGGCATTTGGCACACAGCTGGGGACAAAGCTCTACACTCTTCTGGTGTACTTTGCACACACACAGGCCGCCTTATAGCAGATGAAGGTCTTGTTTTGTTTGCAGTGGTTGTTGACCTGACACCGCCTCCTTTTTGTTGATGATGGCTGCTGTGGGTCCATGTGTACTGTTGTCAGACTGGCCTTGATGTGAAAATGATGGCTGATCTCAGGATGGTGGTGGAGGTTACATCTAGGCTTTGTTAAAACACTGAACACAAAAGAACACGTGTAGGAAAAATTGTAGGCTGACAAGATTGTAGAGTTGTTTGCATTATAAAACAGTGCATTTTTTTGTAGGGATATGAAGGTAGGTAGGTCAATGCAGTCATGGATTTGTTTGGGGAGAGTTCCAGAGTGAGGGGGCAGCTGTGGAGAACTTTGAACTAGATCTGATGTGGGTCCGGGAGCCAGTGGAAGTTCTGGGGGCCGGGGTTGATGTGGTCACACACAGGTGCCTGTGTGGATCAGCATGCCAGCAGCAGAGTTCTGGATGTACTGGAGTTTATTTAAGATTGTGGCTGGTGTACTGTAGAGGATAACGTTGCACCATGGAGAAAATAAAGGCATGGATGAGGGTTTCTGCAGCAGATGGGCAGAGGCTATGTTTCTGATGTGAAAAAAAGCAGTTCTGGTGATTTATGCGTTGTTAATTGTCAAAGATGACTCAGAGATTACGACTGTGGGAGACAGGGTAGAGTTGTCTATAATGAGACAGGTCGTTGAGATTTGGGGTCAATAATGATCATTTCTAATTTGTCAGTTCAGTTTGAGGATCTTGGTATCTTTCCAGGATCTGATGTCAGTGAAGCAGATGGAGAGAGTTGAGTGAGTGGCAGTGGTGATGGATTTGATGGAGATGTAGAGCTGAATGTCATCAGCGTAGTAGTAGAGCCCTGGAGCTAGCCGGAGTGAGCAAAAGCGGGGAGACTTGACAGGTAATATGATGAGCTGAGACTTTAAAGGTGGTCTGGTGTGTGGCAGTAACAGTAGCAACAGCCACCAACTCACATGACTACACTCTAAGAAAATCTGGTTCTTGATACGTGCTCTGGAGAACCTTTTTATCTTTAAGAACCCTTCAGTTCTTTGGTGAACTGAATGCATAAAAGGAGCCCTTTAAGCCACAATTGCAGAACTTTTGGTGTTTTTGTATTTTTTTTTAAGGTTTCTTGGAATTTGGATTACTGGTTCTTTAAATGATTGTTTGCAGCAATGTGAACTTCATAAAACACCAACAAAACGTCAGTTTGATTTAAACAAAGCTTTTAGTGAACCTGAAGAATGTATGGCTTAAACTAACAGCTGCTATATGCTAAACCCAATGTTGCATTTAAAATTAAATAATTCAATTCAAATTAGAAATTGCTCCTTTAATAAATTCAGGGGAAAATACTAGGAAGAACGTGATTATAAATGGTTCAATAGGTAAAAAGAAAAGTTCATTGTAAACCAAAAAAAGTCCCCCCATTATTATCACGACGAAGAGAACATTAGGTTCTAAGTTGAACCTTGTTTTTTAAGAGTGTACTTCACCAGCCAAATTGTTGCATCAAGGTGTAGTTTGAGACATAGACAAAACCTTAGTTTTTAGAGATAGAGTGGCAACCAAGGTGCACCAGCATCCACCATCTCGAAATAAAGAGTAAGTATTGTATAGAGTAAGCAGTGTTTATTCCAATAGCATTATATGGATGATGTCTATACTGAAAGGTGATACGAAACATTCCCAATTCACTACTATAAAATATTTTTTGCTGCAATTTTGATGATATACGTAGATACCAATCATTTCTTTCAGTGGGTATGTGACTTTTCAAAATAATGGTCATTTTGAGAAATAAAAAGAGTATTACACCTGAAGGTAAAGCCCGGTCTCTTTGGGGGGAAACAGCAGGCTATTAATCATGTGGAACTGAAGCTAAAGGTCAGCCTCAAGTTTGGTTGCAGCTGCTCTTCATGTCAACCACGGCAACAACACCTCCAGTTTTTGCACTTTACTAAACCACTGTGATTGTCTTTCCTGGTGTGGTATTTGTTTTCCAAAGTTGACAAAATCCCCACAGGAGATTATGTTGTGGTTTTCATCCAGTTCAGTGAGGTGAAAGTATAGAGAAGTAGTTCACTGAGAGCTGAACTCAGGGCCAGTCGCAGCATCAATCAAAAAAAAAAAAAAGAAAAAGAAAAAGTTGAGACATTTAGAGCCGAGTCGATAATAGTCTGACAGAGGACGGGCTGTGACTGCTGAACTCAGAGTTCAGACAATCAGGAAATTAGCCAGTGAAGAGGCACCAGTGAGGGGAAGGCTGGCTACTTTAAAGACTCCTGTAGATCAGAGACAGAAATAAACAACACATAAATTGTGTGAATATTTACTAGACTTTATATATTAGGGATGTAGGATTTAATGCCATTTGCTGACTGCACCCCCCTTGCCTCACCATCCCTGCCCTACAGTTAAGAAGAAACTTCCAAGGACTCTTGGAAGCTTTAACAAAACCTTTAGATAAATTTGTTCACCAGAGGTTGTAGCTTGGACTTAATTTAATGGAATTTATTATATATGTGTGATTAGGTTCATCTTACTAACAAAATTCAAGTCTATCAGATTTGTTCATATTTTGTAAGTACCTATACAATATCGTGACTCATATAAAAAAATAAAACTAAAAATATTTTGACAGGTTACTCCTGGTCTAATCCATAGTTGCTGTTTGTGTTCCTCTTTGTGAAATCAAACTGATTGCCAGCTTAAGCACCTTACTCCACACCTTATGTTGAAAGTGTCTCCACATCTCAAGAGACCACTTGTGATTGAATCTTACTTCCCAGGTTTACATGAAAATAAACTCTATAGCACTGTGCTCTACTCAGAAGTCTGTCAGTCAATGTCTGGAATTACTGTCCTTTTAACTACTCTGTACAGCACCAAAGACCTGCATGTTTTACCTGCATTGTCAGCAAGCCTGCCAGAGACATGATCTGGTGGCAGTTGGATACTGTTTTATAACTGAACTGTAGTGTGTTTCCCTGAATGTGTGCAAACCTGATGTTTTCACGCCAGATGACAAAGAAAAGGCTTTAATGCAAGTGAAAGTAAAAATGTGTGTCCTGCTCACACCAGTGTCTCTTCTACTAGAGCAATGTTTATTACACAGTTCTGGAATTCATACACCCACACGTATGTATAAAAATAACCAGTGCTTTGTCTATTAGGTTACTGCTAACACATAATGGGAGTTACTGCAGTAGGAAAATGCATTGCCAAACCTGAAATAACAAACAATCCATTTTACTTTATCAAACTTTGTTAACTTGCTCACATTTGCTCATTTTTCCTTTGTTTATGTGCTTCTACCACGAGTAAACAGGCTTTTTGTCCGTTTTCATGATCATGATTATTTTCAAACTGACCAAATTCTATATGAGGCTCTGTTTCTGTGTAGGACTTCCAGCCAGCTAGATGTGCTGTGTGCATCCATCAAAGACAGAACTCCCGGGGCAGAGTGGAGAGGTGCCTCCGGGACGTGCCACGGTGCTTTTAGGTAGGATCACAAACATTGTCTAGAACGGAGGTGCAATCAGCTTTTGGTGGCCGCAGTGCAGCTGCAGTGTGGCACAGCCGTGCCCAGTGGAATTCAGAGGTTAGATGGTTTAGGTGTAATGTCACTAATGTCACTTTGTTCTCTTGTTGTCTTGCCAGATTTTTAATTGTCCTGTCCTGAGGGGTGTGCTACGAAGAGAGATTAATGTGTTAGTGAGCTACACTGAGTCAAAAAACAGTTTTCAATGTCGTGAAGGTGGCTCTCTTTTAACCTGGTAACTTATGCAGCACACCTAATCTGCTCTGGAGGAGATTATGTCCAGGGTTTCGGATTTGAATAAACTGCAAACTTTATTTTATTTATTTATTTATTTATTTATTTTAGCAGTTTCATAGCTGAGTGAATAGATGAGTTGCAGTTGTTTCAGGTAATATTGACCCTGTAAATGTTTCACAGCATATCATAAAATAAAAGAATCATGAAGGCACAGCAGTTACAGATCACTTTGGTTGGTGTTTTTATGTTTGAGCCTGTGTCTGTTTTGCACTGTATTAGATCAGTCTCTTTGTGTTTATCACAGATAACCCCTTGACACCTGAATTTATATGCAATGATGTTAAAAAAAATGTATCAGTTGTGTTTTTGCATTTTGCATCATTAATTTGACCGTAGCACATAGAATAGTTGTAAATTTGGGTATGATGCAAAGTAGCGACAACCGACATTGGGAGGACACATGCACTATTTCAGCTGCATTTTGAATCGTAGCGAATTTGCGACGTTAGGCGTTAAAGGGATAATATAAAATCAATAAAACTCATTTCACTTTGACTTGGCCGAACACTAAAGTGCTCTCCATGTATACTTCATTATGGGACAGTATCAGCTTTAGTTTAAGTTTAAGAACTCTACAATGTGCTTTTAGAAATTAGAGGGAGGAGAGTCATTTAGCATTTTTCTGCCAGCATTTCTCTCTTGCCTTATTTGCAGCCAGTGCAAGTGTTGAGTTGTGCTGTAATAAATGTTTTATATTCCTCAAAGCTCTCCAGTATATCAACCTGCTCCTCCTGACTGAAGTTGACAGTACCTGATTGGTCCATTTTGTGCGGACAAAAAGCCACATGCCCCCTTACATGGGAACTGTATAAGATCCAGTGGCAGGATAAGTGGGAAGATGGTGTGTATATATTCAGACTGCTGAAAACAGAGAAAGAATAAGGCTGAAGAATAAGGATGCCCTTCATTAGAGGGATTTTGTCAGAAAAATCTGAGAGTCAAATGAACAACGTTCTGTTTCTTGTTCCCAAACCTTACTGTGTTTCTGGTTTGTTTTGTGCATGTTTTTGTACATTCTTAAAATAATCCCTGAACATGTACTGATGTAATGAATCAGGAAGAGACAAGGAAGCTGGATATAGATTGTTGAATCAGCCTGACAGTCCAGAGATCCAGTCTAAAGATCCACCACACCAGGATCAACTCTAATGACAACAGAGGTTTAAGACGAGGGTTTAAATGTTGAAATTTATAGTGTGGCAACCTCCATGGCTCTGAAGTGAAGCCAACACAGGTACCAAAAACTGCAGATCCTCAAATGTCCACTTGAGGCTGGCTACAGAACGAGTCAGTCTTCATAAGTCCCCATGTTAAAATGTCCAGCTTCACAGTAGAAATAAACATGTTTACAGACTGGTACAAAAAACAGTTTTGGTCTCTATAGCTAATTTCCCCGTTCATGACAACTCTACTGAGGGTGAATTTATATACAACTCACCTGTTCAAATGATATTAAGGCTTAAAGTTATGCAGAATTAACATGGACGCTTTGATTGATTAGCAAGCCACCATTACAGGTGGCTTGTTTGAGCACCCAGGCTTCATTCAGCCTGCCTCTTTACCCATCTCTAAATGAACCAGGAGGTGTTGGAGCCAGGACTGCCAAGATGGCGACAGCCAGAGCGACCACACTGAGCTTCACAACAGCTCTCCAGACACCTGTGGGTGACGTCACGGGTATGCTGTCCATATTTATACAGTCTATGGTCTTACAGAGCAAGTGAAAGGTTTTAATGAGTATAATGAGAAGTATGCAACAATTTAATTAAATGACAAAATAATAACATTGTGTGTATTCTCATTTCTTGATAATGTCTGTCCAGACACAATATTTGTCATTCAAAAGTTGTATGCTGTGTATGTGGAACTGCGTGCTTGGACACCAGTCACAGATATATCTTCCAGTCTGACGATGATTGCTAATTCTTAAAACAAAACATGTTGCTGAAGCAGAGCTGCTGTTTATATTCACCGTACGGTGCTCCAAATGTGACAGCCTGTCCAGATTAGCATACAAGGCAAGCTACGTATCTGAGACAACACTTCCAGAAAAATGTGACAACATGGCGTTCAGCAGAGGTCAGGACAAAAAGCTTCCCACCTGTGATAGATTACAGAGAGCTGACATTTAAGCTGCTTCACCACCATGACCCAAAATAGAGAGATCTCATTGGAAACGCACCAATCAGACACCATCTGACAGCAATGCATTATTCATAGTCGGCACACACCGCCACCAAAAAACAGAGATCAAGTGTTGCTGTGTTGGATGTCTTTGGTAATGGGTAAAGTCAAGAAGTGGCACTCAAGACCGACTCATATGACTGAGAGGCTGGTCGGTGCATATTAATGATGGTTTTTGTAGGGGAGCTATCTCCTCAGTGTCATCTGTGTGGTGGAAGAGCTTTTCAAGTGCTTTTCTTTTTTTTCAGCTGGGACAGGAAAGGCCAAAGGTCTCGTTCAGATAATTGCTTCTGTGGCAGCGGCTGAGGGAAACGGCAAAAATATAAATATTAGAATGAGAAGACCTTCTTGTGATGGTGACAGGACCTGCTCTGGTCTGAAAATATCTCATTAAATGGTCCGGCTGACGTTCATCACAGTGGACTGAAGGAGAGGTCAAACTGTCACTTTTGGTATCTTAGATCATTCTGTCAGAAATCTGACTCTGATTCACAACATCACAGCAGAACACACAAAAAAACACCTTACACCTACAAACAATAGAATCAGCAAGTAAACACATGCATGTGTTTCGGTCATTTGGGTAATCTCTAATGAAGTATTAGTAAAGTCTGCATCTTTTCTTTTCAGCCCCTCTATGGTGTGAAGCTGTCACTGTTGGGTTTTACGACATTATAGGACATTACTTCTATCACTGTTATAAGGTTGTAATGGTAGACCAGGATGCTTGGATTGCCAGTTAGGTCAGCAACATTGCAGCCAGGCATAGAGGTCAGAGGTCTGGACAAGTTTAGCTCTGCCGGGGTCACTCCAGTGGACTCACTGATCACAGAATTGAAGGCAAACTAGAATTCTGGGAAGTGTTCATCTCACTGCTTGTGATTGTTTCCCACGAATGATGCCATCATTGTTTTGAGAGTCCTTTATTCTATCTGTCAGATTTGTTTATCAATGATAGATGGTGGTCATTTTGCATTTCAGGTTCCATTTTTTGCAGGTTTCTTACAAATGTTGGCGACAAACTGTGCCAACAAATTGTGGATTTTGGTCCGAGAGAATGTAGTCAGGACTGCATTTACTTCAGATCTTGCAGTATCGCACACCACTACGCAATGGCAATGAGAACTAAGATGTTACTTGAAGAAAATTAGCAGATCCAAAACATGGAGAGACCTAAACCCCAGGAAGTCAGCAAGTTTAGCTTGGCTCTGCTAGTTTAAAGGTCACAAAGGTTCATTAATACCCTAACATTAGATGTGTTTTCATCTTAAAGAAGCTGGTATCTAACACATCAGAGATAGTAAAACCAACCAGACCATTGAAAGTCACAGCCTATACAAGATTTCATTCATTGGAGGTAAAAAGAGATCAACAGTCACTCTTACGTCCTAGAATAATAGTTCATGAAGTCTATTCCAAGTGAATGCGCCTCTGCAATTTATGAGCAGAACGGAACCCGGCTCACTGTTTCTGAGCAACTCTTTAACTCTCATTAAATAAACAGCTCATTAAAAAATATAGCGGTTGGCCACTGTTTCACATCCTGATTAGACTGTCCTCACTGTTCATGATCTTAAATGCATCTTGTGGACATGTAGCATTTTGAAGAGGCACAGCCTGGGGAACACAAGAACAGGTACTTATGCACGATGTTATTTGGCTGCTTCAGCTACTCGATGACTTGAAGATGTCTTCTGGACGACTCATACAACATGTCAGCTGAAAAGCAGAAATGGGTGTGTAACCTTTAGTGAAGACAGATGTGTCCTTTGCAATGTGTTGTGCTTAAAAAATGGGAAGCATCCTATTTATGCATGCAGCATCACATCTAGCCTTCGCCTTTCGCCAGCTTTTAATTACTTTTTTGAAGTGATTAAGTCCAGGTAAGGAGGTCAATTTTCTCCGGAAAAAAAAGAGTTGATGAGTTTTTATGCTGGTGTTTTGTGACTTCTTAAAGATTTCCAAATATCTTATTTATGTGGTTTTATAATGCATTCCGTTGATGTTTTCCATTGTATTTTTTTTTTTCTGTTTTGTATTTTGCCCTTTTTTGGAACACAATACAGCACATGTACACTGCATTGTGCACATATGATGTCACCCATGGACATCATATGTCAGTACGTCCCCTGCCTCACTGCAGTTCATTTTTAGTTTTAATTACTAAAGTTCTCTGTAATTTACAACAAAATATAACACGAGACATATGTAGTTTAGATGTACTCCAATGACTGATGGTTCTTTAGTTCTTCCCTCTTGGATCTTACTGAACCAATGAGATTATGGAAGCCCCCTGAGCAACTCTGTGCACACATATTAGTAATCTTTGTCTTCACAGTCTGCAGGCGAGCTTAGTGTAGAAGTAGGGAACAGGAGCCTTTCCTACATGAAAATAAAAAGTCCCCTCAACGTTCTTATAAATATTCATGACTGAAGGCCTGTTGACAGAGTAAGTGGCTGTGACACAGTTAAAGTTGACACTGAGGAGCATCTGAGTGCTGAGCTCTGCAAAAAAAAAAAAAAACTCTTTATTATCCCACAGCAACACATGATAAAAGCTGATCTGTATTCTGCCTGTTAAGTAGACACTTCATCAGAGGTAACACAGCTGGAAAAGTTTATGTTCCAAAAAAATGCTGTCACTTTTCTTCTTTTTCTCTTCTACGGCTGGTATATCATTGTTTTTGTGCTGTTTGTGTTTCCAAACAGCAGCGACGCTTCACATCCATCAGCTTCTTTACAGCTCTACAGATGTCTCTTTGGTGGTGTTATGCCAAGATTTGTTGTTTTTATTGTTCAGAAGAGGTCTATTGGTGCAATCTGGATTTATGTCACAGAACATGAGGACAATAAAGGGAGATGATGGAGGTTTTTATTTCCTTCAAGAGGAAACATCTCCATCTCCTGAGATGTAGGAACATGCGAACATCCCATATGATGTCGTACTTTTTTTTCCAGTGGATGCCAAGTTTTGAAGCAAAGTGTTCCAGTTGCATGTTAAACATTTCAACTTCTGTATGTTTGTACAATCACAAGACAAATTAAGAGTTTTTAAGTAAGCAATTTTTGTATACCTACAGTTATGCTGTAATGTATGTATCCGTAAGCTCCTACAATTTGTTCAATAAAATTAGTGCAAAACAAAATGGTAACAAAGCATAGGAAACACAGCCATAATAATCATACATAAGTATTAATAAAAATAAGAATAGGGATAGTCATGAGGAGTAAATATGCAAATAAGAAAAAGTACTGTAATGTTCAGTTTTAGGCAGTGTCCTCATTAAGATCCTCACGGCCTGAGGGTAGAAGCTTCTCCTCTTTAATGTTTCTCTTTGCCTTATTTTTGCAGCATCTGGTACAGATGTGTCTTTTTGTCATGGTACATTTAGCTGAAGGACCACTCTTGAGAGTCCAGGGTCTTGTGGTCTTGTTGGTACTGTTTTCATAGCAGGCAGTGATCTTACCTGTCGGGACACTCTTGTTGCTAGACGTTCCCCAGTATTTGAGGAGATACCTGGGATTTACTCAAATAGGTCAAATAGTCTTTGTCTTGCCATTCTTATCACAGAGTCTGCCGATGGCTATAAGATGAGTGTGCTGTTGAACTGGTTCCTTTGCTGATATGATCAAGCACTTTGCAGACTGAAAATTATGGAAAGGTGAAAGCAGCAATATTGGCAAAATATGAAATTACAGCAAATACCTAAAGCTGCAGAGTTTGGTCTTTGAATATTAGTGAATAACAGACTCTATGGGAGCTCCATGAAAAGCCTAAAAGATTCGATTTCCAAGTGGATTAAACCCAAAGAGCCTACAGTGAGATAGGTTTCTGAGATGATAATACCTGAACAGTTGTTGAAGGATGCAGGGACATGATCCTTCAACTGCGGAGAAAGCAGCTTAGCTAGTTGAAGTCTTCACATCTGCCGAAAGAGGAACCAGGCACACCACCTTTAGCTGAGACAACGACTTTCATGAACTTCACTGGGGGTAACCCTCCAAACAGGATGGAAGTTACCTCTGTAATAGAACAGGCCATAATCAGTACTCTGGTCCACTTGCAAACCACACTAAGTGATCTATTTTGTTCAGTTCCTCAGCCAAGCAGTAGTTAGGCAGCCCGTACAACAGTTCTAGTGAATGGCCAGTGAGAAATAGCCCTTTTTTACACAGGGGTTTTTAGTCAGTGGTACTGTCCAGTGGAAAAGTGGAGTGAGGACAAAACTTGCATAAGTTGTATTCATGGGGATGACCACATGTATCCAACCACTTTTTTGCCAGTAGCATTAGCCCCAAAGTTCAGTATTGGCAATGACGTACCCACTTTCCTTGGTCTTTATGGCAAACCTATGATACAAACCCAGTACCTAGGAAAGTTCAGAGCAAGAATGCAGGAAGGTCCCATTAGTAGAAGCCACAGTGGTCTCAGGTACAGGGACTTCAAACCCTTGTATGCTGGTAACCACCAGGGCTCAGACTTCAGGGGAAGTTCTAGAGTTGCCATTTCTTTAGGATGGAGCACGCAAGAGGTGTTTGTGACCAATTTGTTCTTTTCCTACTGAGAAGTTCCACAGGTGTCAACCAGTTTCTCATGGTTTGAATTTTTTTTTATGGACGCCAGATGAGAGGGTCACTGGACGTCCTGAAAGACTATTGCAACACTGCAACTTTGCACTCATCTGGGCCTCCTACTATTAAATACACATCTCCAGATTTGAAAGAAATCATGTAATGGCCAATCCAATGCAACTCTGACTTGTCTTTTTCCACTAAAGTTTCATTCTGAAGTCCACTTTTAATTTTCCTTGTCCTTTCAGGTGAAATGATCACCAGAGCCCTTCAGGGACTTCAGCAGGACCCTACTAATACTGTCTGAATGATAACATCTGCTCCGATAATGATCCATGTGAGCTTCTGGTTGATGTTGTTTCTGTGTGTTTTTTCTCTCCAGAAACCAGAGCAAAGGCAGAGACAGGAAGTCGATGCAGATGTTGGTTGATTATAATCACACTTGGTTTTAAAGTGTTTATTTAAATGTGTCTGTTATGGCGATATCACAGTTCTAGACATTTAGAGAGCAAACATTGTCCATGGTGTGGAATGAGCTTTCACTTTCTCCAACATTAACATATTGCAGATGAGGCAATCAGATTAGAGATGTCCTCCGGCAGCCCAAACACACATTAATCCTGTAATGACCCACCATGCTGCGCTGAACGCCATTACTGGTCAGGTGACATGCAGCAGGGGGACAGTTATCAGTGCCGTGACTGCCTAACGACTTTTTAAGCTTCTCTGTAGAGAAAATGACTCTCATTAATCCAATTCAAAGCCACCACAAGATCCAGTGTGTGCTGGTATCCAACACAGGAAAAAACAACACTGTCCTGACTTCTTTCCAATTATGTTTTACATTTTGTTTTAACAACAACAGCTCCCGTGACTCTTAGACACAGACACGCTGTCCAAAGGCTTAATGATCCTGTCCAATGCAACAGTAAAAACTATTATTACTAGCTGCACTAGTTTTTTGGCCACTTGTGGGAGGCTCATATTGACAGTATAATTAATGGACAGAGATTATGGGTCTATGAGGTGAATCCATGTGTGTCGTAAACCTGCATTTTTTCGTATGACCAGCTGTGGGCAACATCATTGACTGTATACAAAAAGTCTGATTACGCTGAGCTTTAAGTAAAAATTAGAAAACTTTTTAACTTTTTATTTTTTTATATTACCACTCACTTTCCTCGTGAGTTTATGGTCTTTATCTCTAGTTTCAAGTCTCCTTCCATATAACATGATGTTCATTTTGTAAATAATGGTCCCAGTCAGAGTAAAATCGATGATAAAACAGGTTTTGATTGACAAATTGCTCCAGATAGAGTCTGGCCAATGCGACACACTGGGCTCATGACACCAAGATATCAAACTGTCAAACTAGGCAGTGTTGATAAAACATGCATCAAGATCCTGTCACTGCACTGCCAATTTCTCACCTCAAATGTGCCTCAACACTTGTTCAAAAACTGTTTATCAGTAATAAAAGAGTCTGTGACCAGACACACCAGCAGTTTTTCCTACCCTACAGGCACATGCAACTCAGATCAAACTGTGCAGCTAAGCAGTGATGATCAAACATGAATCAATATTCTGTTTCTGCATTGCTGATTCTTGTTGGACACTCACTGAAATACTTGGAAATTTAAAAATTCAACCCTGCAGTGTTATTGGTGGATATAAAAATAATGATAAAGAAATTACCATATGCGGTTCTTCCCCCACCTAGGGTGAAAACATGTCCCAAAAATATGTGGATAAAATATTGTAAAAAAAAAAAAATACACATACAAAGTTGAAGGAACATTTATTTCCAAATTAACAAGTGTCTTACAGAACTTATGACACTTCTTTCACAACTTCAGTAAGCCACTTTATGTAACCAAAAAGTAGTGAGTTTAATTTCCTGCTGAAGTGCACAAATGGATTGCTGGTACTCAAGCAGGGCTGAGTTATTCAGGTCAACCATCTTCCAGGTTGTTAGTCTGGCTGTGGGCTTTTTCTTCTTGGTGGGCTTCTTGCCTGTGGTGTTGGCTGGTCTTCATTTTTGTACCTTACCATTAAAATAGTCATCATCACAACAATATATAAATTGCATGGTGTGTGTTGCGCTCAAATGTCCAGCTATTATGTGTGCATCATCCCGCCATCCCTCTCTCTGAAATATTCTGAATACTAATAGGTTTTATGGTTGCATCATTACAATAATTTAGAAACAATTCCTCAAGAAGAAGTCAAATAAAATTTAAGAAATAGCCTATTTTAGCCATAATTGTAACAAAACATTAAAAAAAAGCAATTATGTTTAAAATAAAAGCCTTTTGATTTTCTTTGCCCCTTCCGAGCCCTGATTTAATTACGACAGATTAACAGCATTAGCAGCAACAACAATATTAGGTCAGCCAAATCTTTAAATATTTGATCCTGATGTAAGTAAACCAGTATTGTGCACTTACTGATCTGATCTGCCATATAAATTGTCATTTTTTTTTTTTTCTCCTGACACACATCCACTCCTGTCACAGACGCACCTTTACTTTCATCTAATCCAATCACTCCCTTTCGTTTCATCACCCACGCACCTCCGCCGGAACCCTATCCCAGGAGTCCCCTATGTTTTATATAAGAATGGTATGGAGTCATCAGCACGCAGTCGAAAAAAGGGAGCGGTGAGACCGTCGATGTTGGCAGCTGGTGTCCGTACCTTTTGTTGTTTTAGCACATGTCCATGTGTGCTGGAAAAGCATACTGTCCTACAGTACACTCGTTCTTCACAAATTTCCGAAAGGATTCCTGCTGGTCCTGTTTGGAAGAGTTTCCATGGCGGAAAGAGCTGACTGACGATGCCATAAACCCGGACTGAACTTTTGCTGACTGGACTATTTATTTCCTTGTTTAATGGTATTGATTTGAACTATCCAGAAAGCTGGTGATCCTAAGTTATTTGTGCTATTGATTTACCATACCACAAAACATGGACTGAACTTTGGGGGATTTTCTAGAATGGACTATTTTCTTTGTGTCTAAAATACAGTTATAATCCTTTGCACTTCAGCCTGTGTTTAAGTATTATTTGTTTGTGATGTATCTATATGATGTGTGGGCTTTAGGATGATGTGGGCATTGGGATGAGTTTTTTTGTACTCTTTGTCCTAAACCCTGTGTACGTTAAACTAAAATAATTGACTGACGAACCTGACCCAAAAAATGTTAGGCTCAACCTAACTGGCACCCCGAAAACACAATTTACCGTTCCACTCCTACTTGATTAGCCAATGCAGCATGTTGCCAGATAACGTTGTGGTATAAGTTGAAACTTTTTTACCAGAGGTTAAATTGTCAGGACCTTGCTCTATGTCCATACAGTCCCCATTGACATGAGAAGCTGTGCTAACACATCATGCCCTTAATGCACTCACTTGCACCTTTTCCAAAGAGGTACTCAGTAAGAACAAGATCTCTCACTGGCCTTGTAATTATTCAAACCATTCACTGAGTCATTGAGATGTCTGAGCCACAAATACCACTTCAACAAAGTAAAGCCGGAAATTTCTAGACCAGGTGAAACCTTGTGTTTCAGCAAAGCGACCCTCTCACTGATCCATTGCAAACATAAATGTAACATCTTATATGCTAAAAGCCTTGTGCGTTAAATGGAGTGCTTCTTATGGAGGGAAAAAACACAACACAAAGGTGTTTGTATCACTTTTATGTTCTCACTCCATCTCCTCCCACCATTTCACAGTATTGAACCAGTGGACCTGTGAGAGGATTAGATACAGACAGGAAGATTTGTCAGAGGGAATTGTACCGGATCAATATATTGATCAGAGCTGATGACCTCAGCAAGGACTCTGAGACTGTGACATGCTGTAACATTCAGAACATGCTCACTATTTAATTATCTTACACAATGATGCTTCCACATTCATACTGTACTTAAATATAAAATAAACGTATAAATATAGTATTAAGAACTATGTCATATAGTTTTGTGTTTCCATTAGTGTATGTGTGCACACACCTGAAAATAAGAATCATTATGTTTTTGTTACCTGTGAATAACTACAGATGCTGCAGATCCTCTTCCCATCTCTGTCCATCATGGTTGTACAGTCAATCACTAAATTCTCCATCATGCCAGGAAAGAGAGGGTAACCCAGATCCCACCATCCCACCATTAGGTAATGTGTTTCCACCATGAGTAAGTAAGCTAAGTACACTCCAAAAAATAATTCAGAGGCTTTGTAAAGTATCACAATATTAAAAAGCTATAACCTTAATAAAATCACTTAATTGTTCGAGTTGGAGGCGCCAAAATAAATAGACTAACAGATTATATTATATATTGTTTGTGAAATTTATATATATATATTTATATTTAGATTTGAGAAGGGAGTCATGTGTCTTCATGTGTAGAAGCCACATGAGCCCTTAAACTTTTAAAAAATCTAAGTTATATAACTGTAAAAGAAATTTCTAAAAACATAAGAAAGGCTTCCCCGAGTCAGAAATCATTGCTGGAAGATCCTCCATGAGTTTTTTTTTTTTCTTCCAAGACCCAGCATGCATCTGTTGGTCACACAACAAGGTGCTCTTGAAGTGCCTATAGGCCCCCTTGCAGCCACATTGATCTCAGGAGGAGGCGAGTCAACCTACAGAGATGAGATCGTGCAGCTGTGCGCGTGGTGCGCAGCGAACAATCTGGCTCTGAACACCACAGACCTGACTAAGGAGATCATCCTGGACAGGAGATCATCCTGGACAGGAAGCACAGAGCAGATCCATCTCCCTCACCATCAATGGCGACTTAGTGGAGAGAGTGCACAACTTCACCTTCCTGGGCACCACCATCTCTGCTGACCTGTCCTGGTCTGCTAACACCAAGGCTGTTGTCAAGAAGGTTCAACAGTGTCTGGACTTTCTTAGAGTGCTCAGGAAGAACAACTTCAACCAGAAGCTGCTGTTAACCTTCTTCTGTTGCTCTATTGAGAGCAATCTGACCTACTGCTCCTCGGTGTGGTTTTCCCTCTGCACTGAGGCAGACCAGAAGAAGCTCCAGAGAGTCACAGTGCAGAAGATCGTGGGCTGCCCCCTCCCCTCCTTCAAAGACATTTACACATCTCGCTGCCTCAGCAGAGCGCAGACCATCACAAGAGAACAGCCATTCCACCACCTCTTTGACCTACTGCCCTCTGGCAGACGCTACAGGTGCACTAGAACCAAGACAGACAGACTCAGGAACAGTTTCTTTCCCAAAGCCATCACCATCCTGAATGCACACATGCACTAGCCCCCCAACATGCAAAATCTCTTGTGCAATAATTTTACCTTCATAACCTCATGTGCAATAATCCTGTCATGTAACATCCTGTTCTTACCATTTGCTATGCAAATACAAGCATGCAGAATTCACATTTTATGAATACCCCTTGTATTTTTGTTTAGCATCTATATTTTTAACATTGCATTTGTATTTCTATTGTGGTTTTATCTTGTCTATACTGATACTATACTATACTATTACCTATATTAGGACCAGCACTTCATTGAAGAAGCTCCCTGTGATTTCGTTATGCTTACAGTATGTCTGTTGTACAAAAACAATAAAAGCTTCTATTCATTCTATTCCATTCTATCTATCTATTCTATCTATCTAATAGTGCCACCAAGCACCAGCTGGCAGCAGAAGCTCATGTGTGTTGTGAGTTGGTATCATGGTTTTGGTCAGAACTTTTCAACTACCAGCTCCTTTGACAGATCTGTTAAAAGCTAAAGTAAAGTATATCCGGTCAGCTTCCTGTCAGAAACCTTTGAAAGTGTCAAAGCTGCTTTGTGTACACCTCCTGTCCTTGTAGCTTGTAACCTGTCCTTGTTATGAATCGTCCAGTCCAACTGCAGGTGGATGCGAGCGATGTAGGTACGGATGCCATGTTGTTCCAATCTAATGGAAATGGTGTTGAGCGTCTTGTGAGTTTTTTCTTTGAAAATTTGAATTCATATCAGTTTTATTATTCTGTATCTGTTCTGAGGAGGAGACCCTTGCCCTTGTGTGGGCTTTGCAACATGCTGACATTAATGTTGATTCTAGTCTTCATCTGGCAGTTTATACAGATCATAACCTCATAACCTTCCTTCATTTGTGTTGCCCAAACCACAGATTGATGTAATGCCTCTTGTTCATTCAATCATACTGGATATTCAGCCCATGAAAGGCTCAAATAAAAGGTTCAAATGTTGTTGCTGCTACCTTATAAAGTGTGCCTTCACCTTGAAATGCTCTTGAAATGCTTCCTGTTCTCCTGTCCGCTTGTCATTGTTGAAGTTGCTTCTCAAGGTTCTTGCTAACCATTCCACATTTGATAGACGGTACACCGTAAAAGGGTTTAAGTATTGGGTAAAACTATTAGTTTTGTATTGGTGTTGCCATCATGGAGTCTGTTGCAACTCCTGATGGGAAACTGGATTCTAAAGGTGAGGGTGTGATGGCCCTTCCACCTGGCCAATAGGTGTCTGTCTTGCTCTCCCTGTGGTGTTTTTGCAGATGCTAAGTCTGTTAAGTGAGCACCACCTCATATATGCCTCCATAATCCTGCAGACGCTCTCCGACATTCTGGTTTTGGCTCTCTGGTTCTGGCATGACGACAGCACCTGTTTTCTTTTGTGTTCTCTTCATGGACAGAGTCACACATCCACACATTCTTTATACTAGCTACTTACTGATTGCTACATGTTTTTTTCTGATTTGTATTTTTGTAAATAAATTTTCTATTTTCTTTGCTACCATCTCAAGTTGTGTCCTAGTCGCAGTCTTTGATGCCGAGCTATGACAAAGCATACATTTGTTCGTTTGTGCAACCTTTTCTCAATAGTGTTCCACAACTAAGAGCATCTTTCCATCCCAGCAGATCAGCATGTGTCCCTCTCAAATCGCGACCTGATGATGCTAGGTCAAAGATAAAGGCTCGGCAAACTGCATGGCAATCCATTCAATAGTTTTTAAGGCATTTCACTCCAAACCACACCTGTCACGTAACGTGTTAGCACTACAGGAAAAGATCACCAAATTCAGGGTCAAATGCCTCATGCTCTGGGGCATTAAGATGGGCACATAGTCAATAACTTCAGGGGCTGTTGTGGGGGATACTCAGGGATTGATTCAGCCTTGGAGTTTCTATTTGTAAGGGGGACTGACCTGGGCCAACATAGCAGCCTCTTTAATACTGAGTATGAAAAATAAGTGGTTTGTTCAATAAATGTGATATTAAAGTGGACGGAAATGTTTTCTTCCTGTGTAAACAGTTCTTCACATTTTACTTTTCTCGTAATTGAAACGGTCTTCAGGTTTTTATCTCAAGCACTTTGTGCTGAGTTATTATAAGTTGTCCCCAGCACAGTATAATATGAATTAACATAATGTAATACCAAGACTATAACTGTATGCTCCAAAAATGAATCAGTGCTGACAAATGTGGCTTTGTGAAATTATAAAAGAGCCCAGCAGCTGATTTCATTTCAAATCCTTCTATTATAGTGACGTATAATCAACTTTTCAGTTAAGACTTTTCCATTTTAATTGCTTCTGTGTGAGGACAGGATCGAGGTCAGAGTGCCCTCGGCCAATGGCAGAGCTACAGAAGGTAAGCGTGGCGGCTGATTCGTGAAGCCGTCCACCATCAGAACACTCTGCTGTGGATTTAATTGAGAGCAGCTAGAAGCTCCCAGCCGGCGATTCCAGCTGACACTGCCAAACCACACAACGTGTTCATAATGGAGGCTCTGTTTTTTTTTGCTGAGACAACTGAGTTTAGACCTACTGTAACATTCTGCTCTCTCATCAGCAGGATAATTTCTCCCTGCAGAACGTCTCAAACTGCTGCATGCTGCCATTGTCCCATTTAACCTTTTCTTCAATTCTCACTGCAATAAACATGGAATCATTCGCTCAATAGCTCCACCATCAGGACTGAGGACAGAACCATGTAGGTGTACTATTAACATTTATTAAGCTTTAATTGTGTTATTTTTTTGTCAGAAACATAAGCAGGGAAAGAACTTCAGATGATTTTGGAGACATTAAACAGTGTCCATGTTTAAGAATGTTCCTTTAAATCAAAATCCATCCATTTCCTTCTGCTTATCCAGAGTTGGCTCGAGTCGGCAGAGCACTCCAGACATCCCGCTCCACTGCAAGCATTCCAGTTCTTTTCTCAGGCCAGAATGGATATACAGTCCCTCCAGCAGGTTCTGGGTCTGACCTGTTGTTTCCTACCAGTTGAATGTCCCTGGAACACCTCTGCATCCAGGAAGCATTCTAATCAGATGCCCAAACCACCTCGGCTGGCTCCTTTTGATAATCCCTCCTGATGTACAAGGTCCTTACCCTCTCACACCGTATGGTACCGTACATTTCAGCCGCTTGTATCCGCGATCTCATTCTTTTGGTTACCAAGCTCATGACCATAGGTGAGGGTTGGAACATAGACAGTATGAAGATTCACTACAACAGTCCGGTTCAATGTCTCTAAAACTGCTGATGCTGCACCAATCCATTGGTCCATCTCACACTACATTTTTTCATTACTCTTCAACAAGACCTCAAGGACTCATAAAGGTGGAGGGTCCAAAAGATATATTGAGATAAAATTAAAAAACAAAAAAAAAAACAATAAAACTGTGAAAGATTTCATTGATACAGAGAAGGTAACCAGAGTCTATTTTTAATGCACCTACAGAAGTAAACACACAGTAATATGGCTTCATAATAAAACTAATTTATAATGATAGAACTGACATAAGCATCTTCAGGACTATATTTAATCAAGCTGTTGTTCCCTCATGAGTTCATTTAAACAGACGCTCTGCTTCATTATTTGGCCTGCAGCGATTAAAACAATAAACAGCTTCAGGTTATACGTTTAACTATTCCCCTCTGAGAAAACACAGAATTTCCAAAATCATGCAGATTAATCGTCTGTGTGTGTGTTTGTGTGTGGGTGTGTGTGTGTGTTTTATTAAACAGATACATCAGTATCTTTCGATAGATAATGAAATGAAATCATCCTCATCCTCATATAACCCTGATCGATTTCATACAAACATAAAAACAGATGAGTTATAGATTCTGCATCTATCTCTGCTTACAAGGCAGTCATCGTGATCACACAGGACAGAGCCGATGTAAACATATTCAGATTCAGCAGCAAGAACTGGCTGTTACTGTTACACTTAACCAGCTTTTACTGTTTTCCTCAAAGATGCTGCAATAAGGCAATTGCTGACAAGTTTATACCGTCCTGTTTGACGCCGATGTATTCAGAAGGATTAGTTCCATTTGACTTGAGGAAAAGTTGCACTATATTATGAGTTGTTTAGTGATAATGTATAACAATGATTTGAGCCCATACCAAAGACCTCACAATGCTCCTGATAAATTGGATTACTATTCTGTAATTAGATATCCTGAATTGTAATAAATGCATTTTGTACCTGGATGTTTTTCTATTACTATTACCATTATACTATTCTGAAAGACAGTAGTTGTGCAATACGTTCATATGGGGAAATATGAGGCTTCAAGAGGAAGATAATTGTGTTTTAAATTCATTTTGACCCCCTGCTGCAACAACGTCATCACTCGTAAAAACGTCATTTCTAGAAGCATTAAGTTATTATTTTTAATGTATTATTTCAATTAATATGTAAGATTTCACAAAAAAAAAAAAACTAACGACAGATTGAGTTCGGCGTCAGGCTACTCAAGCTCCTACAACAGTTGAGCTTGAGAAAGTGATTTTTGTCATAATACGTCCCCTTTAAAGCTTCCTTAAAAAGCTTAGTAAAGCATGTTAACATAACATAGAAAAATATTTTTGGTACGCATCATGTCTAGGGTGTCTAGTATTCATCATATATACATTTGCAGTTACTCAATTTTGTATAGTGTGCTTATAGAATGAGCTAACATGTTGATGGCAACAATTGTGACTGGCGGGATAACACGGTGTATCCACATGCTAATGTTGCATTCCATTTGTGGACAAATGGCTGCTATGGATGTACGCAGTTCATAAGAGGTAAACCAATCGGTTCTTTTTCACAGCAGCCATTTTGAAAACACAGGTGTTACCAAGGACACTAATAAAGGTTCTAAATCCAAGTTCTAAATGGTTCAAAATGGCTGCTTTTCACAGCAGCCATTTTGAACCGCTTAGAATTTTTTTTTTTTTTTTTACAGCAGCCATTTTGAAAACACAGGCGTTACCAGTGATACTAAGGTTCTAAATTTAAGTTCTAAATGTTTCAAAATGGCTGCTGAAGTGGTGGTGACCCATCTCTACATGCATTTACATTGCATATGTAAATATGTAAGAGATGTTAAAAGAGGTGTTCTCTTTCGCACCATCGATGAACACTGGTTTTCATACAGCTATGCAGTATGTATGAAATGTCTGTTTACTCTGTCTCATCCTGTTTCACTGTAAAAAAAAAGAAAATGTATTCAAAACTCAGTAAAATTTCAGAAACTGTAAATTTACAGTAGTGAAATTTTAAGTAGGACATTATTGACAAATAAGAGTTATTTCTCATTTTTGTAGAAAATGTATTATTCACACAATATTTTTTCTGCATTCTTAGATTATACTTAGTAATATGTAGTATGTAAAATGACAGTAATTATCTGTAATTAAATATGTGGCTTATTATATAAATGCTTATGTTCATACAAACAATTCCAATTTAACAGTTGTTGTTACGTTCATGTGTACTTTTACAATGAAATTTAGAATTATGGATACAAATTTAGTCATTTTAAAAAAGTTGTCTAATAACCAGAGGGTCACTGATTTGATACCTGATTCCCCCAGTCCAGTTGAATTAAGCAAGATATTAAACCCCAGTGGGTGTCATGATGCCGTGTGTATGGGTGATTATAATGGTGATACACACAATGGCTTGGGTATTTTATTTGAATTTTACGGCTTTTGTTTTATTTTGAATGACATTAGCTAGCTTCTCGCTACAAATGACACAAGTCCTGCACTGTCCCTTAATAAAGCCAAAGTTAAGTAACTCTTAAGATGTATTCATTTGTGTTCGGTACTGTTGAGTTATGTTTCCAGACATGTTGTTTCATTCATAAAATAGTGACACTCTGACTGCAGGAAAAATGAGTATGAGCTAGCAGATAGCTGACCTGATGAACCTTGAGAGGTCACAGAGTAGGCAGCTTAGTCAACCACCCTGTATCTAAAGGGCAATGACAAAAACGTGTTTATATACAGAATTTTGTATAAATTATCCAATAATTTATATCCAATTATCCAGTCTGTTATTAAGATGTAGAAATCTAAACAGACTACTACTCAGAGCAGACAAAGCCTGTAATCCTTGGGGGCCCTCTGACAGGGGCACAGCCTGCAGTTTGGAAACCACCGCTCTAATCCATCCACACGTTTAAGTAGTCCAATCAAATATTAATGATCTGATCAACTTAATCCAGTAATTATCTGCTCTGTTTCACTTGGCAGTGCATCACTTTCCTGAAGTTAGAGACACTGTAACACACACACATCCTCCCTCACATAACTAACTCAGGAGTGTCAGTGTTCATCTGAAGGCACTGACTGCACTGAGATGTGCTGATGATCTGAATCTGGAATCAGACGACCATATTAAAAGCCACATATCCAACAAATCAACATTCACCTCTAACAACTCAAGCTGATATACTTCTTATCGAGTTTCCTCTGAAACTCTCTCCCCGGATTTCATTTGGAATTCTAGTGTTTCTTTGGTTATCAATGCTGTGGTTTTGAGAACAGGTTCAGAGAGAATATGTAGTTATCACTGAGTGTGTCTTTGTTGTTTTGTTTGAACAATAAATGTCTTGAATTCGAAAGCGGTGCATGGCTCATTTCTACAAGATATTAAGCTTGTCTTTATCTTAACCTGCTACAATATTATTGCACGGCATAATAAATCTGGCACTGTTTTCTTACTCTACTTAATGAAATATCTTTTTTTCACAGCCAGAGGAGGACATGTCAGAGCTGTAGCGTACATACAGCCGGCAGTTCTTGTAGCGTGATGGCATTTAATGGGACTTTTATTCAGCAGAATGACTGATGTTATCTCACAGCCAGAGGAGGTTAAAGCCTCTCTGCAGCTCGCGCCGAAAGAAAAGCATGAATGTAGCTTAGAGTCTGCATCTGCAGAGCAGGAAGTGGCCTTTTTTTTAATATCTGTATTATGAAATAGCCAGATTTACCAAGTTGGTCATGTAAGAGTGGCAGAAATGTAACCATTGCTGATCATTTCATCTCTTAACGTAAAGTGATCATATACCTTATGATATGTAAATTCTTTTGCCCAAGTTTGAGCAGTTTTGGTGATTTTACTTGACTCATTTCTGTATCTGTGCTTCTCTCTTTAATTTTCTCCTTTGTTTGAAGTAAGTGGAGCTCAGTTGGAAAAAGAAGTGATGTCATGTATTGCCACACAACCAGAATTCAGCAGTGTTTGAGCAGTTGATCCTGACATCAGTGTTAAACACACTATACAATATTGGTAACATTTTGTAGTAAGCATACAAACAAGTAATGCTCAAGTAATTCATGATTTATGATCATTTAATGAATAAAATAATGCATGATGTATCATAAATTCTTGACACCCACCACTAACAAATGATCACAATGACTTAGGCTTAGACTTTATTGATCCCTTTGGGATAACTCTCTCAAGGAAATTGAATTTCCAGTAGCATACAATGAAAAAGAATACAATATAAGATAGACAATAGACTCTTATCTAAATATATAAAGTAAACAGAAAACAGTAGGCAATAAACTCTTAACAGTAAAACTCTTATCTAAATATATAAAGTAGACAGTAAACAATACACTCTTAACAGGAAACAGTAAAACTCTTAGCAAATATATAAAGTAAACAGTAGAACAATAACTAAATATATAAAGTAAAATTCAAGTCAAATAGGATCAAGATAAAATAAATGTAGAGCACTGTATGGAGGATGAATATAGAACAATTACAGTAGAGGACTGTGTATGGACTTTGATTAACAGTTAATTAAAATACTGCACTTAAACAATTAAAAGGGTTATTGCACAAAGAAAGAAAGAAGAAGAGTGTCCAGATTATTATTGCACCGTGAGTTCTATTAACTCTATTTCTATACTCTATTTCCTCCTCCCCCTAAGTGAGGGGTTGTAGAGCCTGATGGCATGAGGGACAAAGGAGTTCTTGAGTCTGTTTGTCCTACACTTGGGAAGGAGCAGCCTTCCACTAAACAGGCTCCTCTGGTGGCTGACGACGGTGTGCAGGGGGTGGCTGCCATTGTCGATAATATCCAGCAGTTTGTCAGGTGTCACCAGTGAGTCCAGCTTCATGCCGACAACAGACTTTGTGATATGTTCACAATAAATACAATAATGATAAGTAAAAGAATGTTAATTCACAGTTTCCTCAGATATCAATTTATATGCAAAAAGTTAGCTGCAGTTAATTTATATTTATGTGAATGTTTACATTGAACCTTTTGATTAAAAACAAAGCTTCATATTTCTATGAGAAGAGAGGCTGAGCAAACACATGGGTCTGAAATAGCCTCTTATATAACCAGAATCCAGATAATTTGATCATGGATAAATCATAAATCATAAAGTAGTATCTGTGAAGAGCCATTGTGAAGCTCAGATTGTGGTGGGCTAAATGAAGCCTAGTTACTCAAACAAACCATCTGTGACGGCACTCACCTGTTGCTGTATGCTGTTAATCCTGTATATCTTTAAGCCTTAATATAATCTGAACAGAACGAGGAAATAACTGATCATCAGAAATCAAGTTTTTTTTTTTTTTGTTTTTTTTTTTGATTGTGAGTAAGATGATGCTTAAGAATAGTCCAGCTTCAGAGACTTTAAAGAAAAGGATTTTGGTCAAACTTGACATTTTGTACATTCAAAAAAGTCACTACATCAGTTGAATCACATTAAAAAACAATAAAATATAATCAATACACATGCACGTATCTCTCAATATATGTTGTAAATGCGATATTGATGTTCTGTGATGTGTTAGAAGCACCAAAAAATAGTGTGGCTGTTACACACCATCTACAGAGAACATTTTTCACTTGTCTGTGTCACATTTAATCTATTTCAATCAATACAGCTGTCTTCACAGGGTGAATTATAGCTCTTACAGCACTTTCACTTGCATTACCATTCCCAAGAGCTTCAATTTTCTTTTCTTTTGTTTTACACACATAAGCAGCGTTTGCGTATTAAGCTCCAAATGCTGCCAAAATGCTGTGAACGTAAACAGCAGTTGCGTTAAGACACTTTATGCTCACGTTGATTTCGACAAAGAGTCAGCTGTCAAGTCTACTACGCCTCCAGGAGACCGCCCACTGTAAGTATCCAGAGCGCATGTAGAAAACACCCTGAAGAGAGTGAATGTGAGCAAGGCTGCTGGGCCTGATTACATCCCCAGCCATGTCACTGTCACAGGAGAGTATTCCCATCTTCTTCAAGACAGCCACCATCAAATCTGTATCTCAAAAGTCTCTCCCCCATGAAACTGATGAGCAAACTTTGCACTTTAGACTTGAGTACCACACTCTGCAACTGGATATTGGACTTCCTCATAAACAGACCTCAGACAGTTCAGAGTGGCGGTCACACCGCCCCCACACTAATGCTCAACACCGGAGCCCCCCAGGGCTGTGTGCTCAGCTCCCTCCTGTTCATGCTGTACACCCACGGCTGTAACCCTGATATGGAGAGAAGACTGTTGTGAAGTTTGTGGACGACACACAGAATCATTGGCCAGTTTACAAATGAGAGAGTGATACACAGAGAACAATCTACTGCTCCAACATCAACAAAAACCAAAGAGCTGATTGACGATTTTAGAAAAAAGGAGGCAAAGATATGTCCAGATCCAGCTGAGGTGAAGCAGGTGAACAGTTTTAGGTTCCAGAGAAACAGCATCACAGAGAACTGTCATGGGTGTCTCACATCTCCTTACATCCTAAAGAAAGCTCAAGTAGTGCATTTGTTCAGGAAACTTAAGAAGGCATTCCTGTGCTAAATTTTATAGAATAGCAATAGGAAGCATCCTGACTGGAAACATTTACAGTAGAATTGGCATCAGATGTGCATGGCACAGGACAGGAGGGCCCTGCAGCGGATTATTAAAACCACCCAGAACAGCATTGGAATGGATTTAGACATCATCAGTCATATTAGTAAGGTGAGGTTCCAGGGCAAAAGTCAAAGGATATTAGAAGACAATGCTCATCCTACAGCCACAACTTGACTATGCTGCTGTCTGGCAAACCATATAGGGTTAGGGTCAGGGTATATACCAACAGACTCTCAGATTTGAGACTGCTCAACTCAACTAAAGTTTTATTGTGCAGCCCTGTAGAATGACACATTTATGAACTTTAAATTTAGAAGGCATCCTTTGTTATGCTGAATAAGAAATAAGGTGCTAAGAAGATACATTGGCCATTACCTCCAGAGCCTTCATTGTCGTTAGAAGATAAGCTATGCTTACCTCTGCTTTGAATTAATTTGGGTTTGGATTGTTATATCTAACTGGAACTTTTTAATGCATTTATGGAGCTTTGATCCATTTATGGGGCTCTTTAACTCTTTGATTTTCTACACTGTAAGAAATGTTTGTAAAAATTACAGTAAAAGACTGTAAAACTGAAAAAAAAAACAGTAAATCAGTGTTGTAGATACAATTACCCTATGTAAAATATGTAAAAAACAATATGTAAAAAACATAAAATATAAAACTTAACAAGGAACTACTATCATGTCACAAACATGTAATCACACTAAAATTAATGGTATTATGCTGTTTGAATTACACATTTTGCTGATGTGTACTTTTACAATTCAGCAACAACATAACCTTAATTTACATAGATTAGAAATACGGTAAAGAAATGTTTTAAATTGTGGTCACATAGCAACAGTAAAACATCAGAAACCCAGAATAGTATACCATCAGAGTAGTACCTCTGAAATTTACAGTTCTAAAAAAGCACACCGTAATGTCTCCTGCATGGTCACCATATTTTTTTACGGTAAACAGCTGGCACAGCTGCCAGTATTTTACTGTAAAACATACAGATTGTTTTTACAGTGTAAGAGAGAAACAATCACATATAGAAAAGAGAACTAAACCTGTCATGACTTGATCAACATGCAAAATCTTTAGATCCAGAGACTATTTCTGTTGCCCTAGGCATCCGTTTTGTAAATGAATATACTCTCACCCAGATAATAAAGCAAAACAATAAAAAAAATGTGGTACAACTGATGAAACAGTTAGTACAAGGTTTAAAAGAATAAAGTTCTCTGTAATACTTTCATCTCTGTTTTAATGGGAACAAGACATTTTCTCATAACTAATTGTCGCCCCGAATTCCCTTCTCTTCTGTGTGAAGCTGATTCCGCAGAGTCACTGCGATGAATTGCTCTGTGTTCTTCTATGACGGATTCTAGTTGCTGATGATTAGTATTTTTACATTTCCCATTTGGGCACTTGCCTTGGAGTGAATGAAAAGAACCATGCGATTCAGATGAAAGCATGAAAGAAATGAATTGGCTTTTCACTGCAAAGAAAAGCAGAGGGAGAGCAATAAAGCAGGGCAGAACTTGAAAAGGCAATGAAACAAGAAACATTAGCTTTGGAAACGAGCTCCATAATCCATGCAATTAAAATGAAATGGCTGACAATGACAGTTAGCGTTTTTCTCCTCGCAGCAGCTCATTCCTTTGATCCATTTATGGAGCTGTGTGGAGCACGGTCAAGGAAAGACAAGCACATTGAGAGACAATTATTGAGACGACAACAGCAGTTAAATTGTGAGAGTATGGCGAGTGTGGCCTATTCACACTGTAAATCAGTTGCTACTGACATTGTCTTATTGCAAGCTGCTGATGAATGGCTGCTGACTGATGGACAGTATCTGACTATCTTTCCATCGACGCTGAGACTGCTTCTTAGGCACTGCTAGTTAGCCAAGGTGCAGTTAAATAAAGGAAGGCAAGAGTTCCATGCTGTCTCATAACACGAACACTGAGCAAAGGAACAAAGACAAAGAACTGAAATCAATCCATCAAGATTGACTGAAGTTGCAACATCATTAACATCATATAATTCAGGCCACCACTCTCACTGCTCTCAGCCTCATTTCCAGGCCCAGCAGGCAGCAGTTTTCAGCAAAACGCTCCACGTAGGGCAGTGCACATGGCGGCCTTAAGGGGGGCCTTTGGTTACCAAGGTTACCCTACCCAGTGCCAAACAGCAGAGACTAGAAAAGTGGATATTTCGCACAGGAGTTGATGGAGATCATAAACAGAAGTTAGAGGGAGTGGATATGGTGTACATTCACCCCGGTGCCCTAAAAACAAATCCAAATGTTTTTCTGTATCTGCTAGGGTGGTAAAAAGGCCACAGTTTGCTAACAAATCAGTCAAAGCAAGTGTTCAGAGATTCTTACTGTATTGGTACATGTATTGCACCTTAAACCATTCTTAACATCCTAGCTGTCAGTGCTAGGCACAAAACCAGGTAGTATAGGGACTTTCATAACCAGCAACAGCTTTCTCTTCAGTAAAGAGTAGCACTGAATTTTACTGTGTGCTTGGCCAACCTTGGGCAGTTTTGATATTATGGATAAAGCTGTTTTCCCTAAACTTATCAGACATTTTCAATCTGGTGGATTGTAACAGAGTGTTGTCCATCTGATGTGTTTTACTAAGTGCCATGTGTAACGTGGATTACTGACTGAAATTCACCACATGCTACCTCCAAAGCAGAGTTCCACTGTGATTCTCCATTAGTCTAATTATAGATAATGACACCAAACCAGGCAACAATGGTGGAGGAAGTCCAAGAGTGAAAGGAGCAACGGGAGGTCCAGCCCCAAGAAAAAGATGAAGGAGCGAGAGTGATATCTACAAGAGCTACCCATGCAATGAGGGTGTCAGTGTGAGGGGAAGCAAGCAAAAGGCCAATGCTGAGAAAGAAACCTTGGACTAAAAGAAAAGGGGTAACAATGATAGCTTCACCAGCAGGCCAGCAGTGTATTGACTGAGGCTGTCAGTGTGAGGGGGAGTGAAAGAAAGGCCAGTGCAGACATAGAAAGACCCTTCAAGAGGAAGAGCAGCTCTGACTTTAACCTTAGCAGCAATACTTTCTCAGGTCTGGGTTTTTCTGGACCTTTTTTCATTTCTATATACATTTTTCTTAAAATGAAAGTTGACAGAAGCAATAAAGTTGGGGAAAGTACTATGATGTGTTGTGAATGCAGGTAGGCATCATCTTGCCAGCCATCATAAAGTCATTACAATAAGTGCCATACAAGTAACGAGTTGTATACATACAATAAGGTCCTGTAATGGCAATAATAAGTACATAAGATTGGTCAATAATAGGCCTGGCTGTATCCGGAGGATCCTGACCTGCACACTGAAAACGAGTTACACCACAGGAACAGAAGCAGCAACTGCCTTCAAGATGTGAGCTCACAAATTATTAACCTAGATGCTTTCAGAACGTGACATGTCCAGACTTTGGTGCAGAGAATCAATAATAGAAATAGGAAATAGGCTAATACATTATTTACACATATTAAAGTTACAATGCGCAGCCCTGAATGAACAATTAGCCTATCTTATGAGAGCTACACTGTCTGTTATGACCTAAACCAAAAGTGGCCCTTTGCTGGGCCTTGCACTTAATCTTGGAATGACATGATTTTCTTATTCCCTTTGTTCTCTAATGCTGCTGGTTCAGGCTTTGCTGACAGGAAATGAGGATAGACAAATAGATATAGTTATGTGAAGTGTTGGTGTCACCTTTACCTCATTTATCCCTCTATGCAATCCTAGAGCAAAAAAATTGTTGATACAATAATGGATACAAGTCAGATTTATTCTAGCAGGTTTAGACTCATGATTTCAGTATTTCTAAAATCCTGGCTATGACCCTGCTATTCATTGAACCAGGACCAGATTCAGTGAAAACACTTAATTGGATAGCGGGTTCATTGAGAGCAGAGTGCTCAGAGGGTCAGTGATGGTGATGGGTGGTATCTAGGGAGGTGCAGGGATGGTGATGACAAGATCTAAGAAATGGAGAGGATGCCGAGACTATTCTGGACATGGCCTGAGGCAGAACAAAAACAGAGTTAGAATCAGATCAGCACAGATAAAAACACAAGAAACACGGTTTGGCTGTAGTATAGATTGCCACTAGGGTGACAGAATGATCTGGAAGATGAAGCCTACATTGGATAAAGTCTTTTATCCTATGTAGGTTGATGGGATGCAGGTGAGAGGGAACCCAGAAGCCACACCCAGCTGCACACACAAACATAGCAGCTTCCATGGGAACTTGCAACATACAAACTAAACAAGACAAGATCCCTTGGAAGGTCTTCATTATGATAATGGAAAGAAGTCGTGATGCTCACTTATACATCAGACATACAGACAGTTCTTTAGTGTGTACACAATCAGACCTTTTTCACAGGAGCCATTCTGACATGAAATAGTAGTTAAACACAGGTGTTACCGATGATGCTAATAGAGGTTCCATTCAGGTTATATAGATACACTTACCTTTTTGAATCAATCTGCTTTTTAAAGTAAGATTTACATTTTAGTGCATGGTCACATATTCAACTACAAATACAACTACATGACTTTTGACATGACTTATGTTATATTATGACCTGGTAATATGACCATGTCTGTCATAAATGAGAAATCTTCGAGTGTAAGCTTTAAGGCTTAGCTAAAGCACAAATGTTTATGAAGAAAACGTGTATAGAATGACACACATCACGTTAATTTTGCAAACCTGCATTTAGTTCATCTAGACCACTAATTGGACTGCACTACTGGTAAAAACTTAGAAATGGAGAGGACCCAAGCAACTTCCTTACAGAATCCCACCTTCTAAATTCCTTTGAGTTGATAAACACATTGTATCTGTTAATGAAGTACCTTTCCATCCAGCAGGAAACATTTGTACTGAAGCCATATGCTCAAAGCTTTTCAATAATGTTTCACTTCAGGGCTGTTTGGATGATATTGACCATGGACTAAACATGGACTCCAACATTTTTTTGTCATCTATGTGACTTATCCATTCATCAGTCATGTGTAAAGTATAGGTTGCGTGGTGTAGGCATGTTGAAACTCAGAATCGAGCCCACTGACAGAAAATAGTTAAAGTTTGATCAAAGATTAACGAGAATGACGAGAATACTGATGGGTCTTCTGTTCACTTCACCAAAGATGCTTCTGCAGTTTTTAGATTTTGGAATGATTTTAGTTACTAACCAAGTGTGATACTTTCCCTCAGGCTCAAGTTAAAAATGTGACATATCGGTTCTGCAATTAATCCAGCTATCAATCAAACTAATTTACCATCGAGGTCCAGTCCAGACTGTTTATCAGTTTTTGCTAACAGCAGCAGAGTCTGTTTTTTAATGATACATTCTTTAATTGGCTGTTTTCTGATAGTTCTCATGATTCTCATGTGCTCACTTTATATCTTATACTATCCTTTTCAATAAAGAGGTCATCATTAATTAGCAATTTTCAGGGGATTTGTAAAGAATGCAACATTTGACTCTGTGAAGAATGAACTGTGATTAAAAATATTCCATCATTCTTTACTTCATGTTTTTCTTTAGTCGGTTCATTTTCCTTACTTTATGTCTGAGTGTACAGTATTTATTCCAGTCACCCAGTTTTTTTTACCAGCTTGTTTAATTTCGTCCCGGTGAGCTATATATATTATTAATTCATCACCAAGCCACAGGGCACAAGTGCTCTTTACAGTGAGCTTTTTGTTGCTGCTTGTTTTTCAGAAACAGTCAATAACGTTTCTGTGAACATTTGGAGTGCAGCACTTATCATTCACAGCACACTCTGTCCCTTCATATATATTTTTTCATCTTCACAAAAGGGTTTATATGTTCTTTGAAACACAATCCTTGGCCCAGCGTTTGGGACTTTGAGTTTTTCTTCATATTACAGTACCACTCAGCTGTAATCACTAAAATTAAATGGGAATGGATATGAGCAGAGCTCACTATAGTCACTATAGTCTCATGACAGTCTATGATGTTGATGATATTAACCCAGACTTGTCAGAGCATATTCTCATAGGCTTGCTCATCATCTGAGTCAAATTCCATACATTCATTACACCACATAATGTCTCCTTTAGGGCACAGGTTGAGGAAAGCACGTCTCTCTATCTGCATCTGAAATTTTCTAAAGCAAAACACATTAAATGTGTTACAGTTTGTATTGGATTGTACACTGAAACTTGGTGGCAAGGTACCAGGGATGGTGTAGGGGTGGTTGTGACAGGAATCCCAGAGCTGGAGGTGGCAGGAGGATGGCAGACGGGATTTTCCTGAAGGACAAGGAGATCATGATTAGTTACAAAGTAAATCTCAGAAGAGCAAAGTTCACAATATTCACGGTTAGTAGTGCTGCTACCACGAGGGCGACAGGATGATCAGGCACCATCTGGGAGGTTGAGCCGTGGTTTAATGTAGCTGAGGATGATTGCTTGATGAGGTGCAGGTGGTTTAAGTAATCAGGCAGGTGAAAGGGAACCAGAGCCAACAAACACAGAGAGACAAGAGAGGAGGAAACAAGGGAAAATACTAGGAAGGAAGGAGGACAGCCTCCACTTAATAACATATATTACTCTAGTTGAATGCTTATATTACCTTGTCGAGCTTGTTGTCCTTGTTTTCTTTTTTGCTGTAGTATGCTGCTGTCTGTCTATGTGCATTGAGGTTCTATGTGAGTCATATTCTTTGTGTATAAATAGCTGGGCAAAAATTACCTCTGTACTTTTGTCTTCACAGTTGAAAATTATCATTATAACTTCATGTTCAAAATCTGTGGATGCCTTTTTTGTGGTTTGTGTTTGACGGTGTAACACTGAAGACTTGGGACAACATATACAGAACAGGCAGTGTTACAAGTGAAATATACCTTTTTCACAGCAGTCATTTAGACATATATGATGAACATAGAACATAGATGAACACAGGTGTTTACAGTGACAATAATTAAGGCTCACTGAAAATGCTCAGCTGAATTACCCCTGACAGGAAGAGGACAGCATCCAATATGAACCAGTCCAAATTAATCATGTGTTTTTAACATTTAAATTAATTAATTATTTATTACTATTAATTATTATTAACTAATTTCACGGAACAAAGTCCATTTATTTGTTATTCTACAACATGACAAGCCACAAAAATAAAGATATTTTATGGTGGAAAGTAGAGGATGTGTTTAGGAATCACAGCCTGAGGAAACAGTCTGCTCTACTCTGGCAAGCGATACAGAAGTATCTGCTGTACAACAGCAGCAGGGTGAACAAGCTGTGGCCATACGGTGAATATTGTCTTTTATTATCCCTTGGCCTTTGCCCTGGCACCTCACCTCAGTTGGAGTTAAAGAGCTCCAGAAATTGATCAAAGCTCCATAAATCCATAAAAAAGATCCAATAAAATATGCAACAATTCAAATGAATCCAGTGAATCTGACACGCATGGCTTATCGTCTAATGACAATTTAGTCTCTGAAGGCAACGGCCAATGTATCTTCTGAGCACCTTAATTCTCATTTAGCATAACATGCCTCCTAAGGTTCATAGATGTGTCATTCTACAGGGCTGCACAATGAAACTCAAGTTGAGTTGAGGAGTCTCAGTAAAGAATCTGTGAGCCTGGTGGCCTCCTGTCCTGGGCTATGCACATCCAATGCCAATTCAGAATGTGTCTGCTCAGGATGCTTCCTATTACTATTCTGTAGAAGTTAACAAGAACTTGGCACAGGAATAGTGCCTTCTTGAGTTTCCTGATGAAGTACATTGTCATTTCTTTGCTGATGTTGAGCAGTAGGTTGTTCTCTGTGTATCACTGTCTCATTTGTAATCTGGTCGATGATGGTATGTGTCATCTGCTAGCTTTACAACTTGTCTTCTTTCCTTATCAGGTTCATGTTGCAGTTGTGGGTGTACAGCATAAACAGGAGGGAGTTGAGTGGACAGCCCTGGAGGGCTCTGATATTGAACAGTAAAGTGAAGAAGGTGTGACTGCCAATCTGAACTGTCTGGCGTCAGTATATGAGGTTCAATATCCAGTTGCAGAGTGTGATACTCAAGCCTAGAGTGTGAAGTTTTCCAATGAGTTTTATAAGGAGAGACTTTTTAGGTAGTGGTGTCTGTCTTTGAGCAGGTGGGAACACTGTCCTGTGACAGTGATATGGGAAAAATGTCAGTCCTAACATCAGCTAGTTGGTTGACACATGTTCCTAGTACATAGCCAGGGATGTTTTCAGTCAAAGACCTTGTGTGTGCACACATACCTGGTCAATAAAAATAGTTTGGATTCTCATACTGACAGCAGACGGTCTTCTGGATTCTGAGCAGACTTCACCCTAAAATAAACTTAAAGTTAACTTAAAGTTAGAACCTTAAGTAGTTCTTCATGGTGATGCCATAGGAGAGCCTTTTTTTTAGTTCTGCAAGAAACCTTTTACCTATTAGTTCTTGAAAGAACCAGATGCTGCAAATGGACTTAAAGGACCAATAATCAGCATTCCAAAGAACTTCTAAAAGAAAAAAAAAGAGATTAAAGTTCTTTAAAGCACCAAAAGTGCTGCAATTGTGATTTAATGAACTCTTTTTTTCGCATTCAGTTTCCCAAAGAACCATAATGGCAAAACAGGCTTCCTGAGGATAAAAGAACTCAAAGGGCTGCAAATCTTTTTTTTTTTTTTTTTAGAGTGTTGGCAGCGGACTCTTTGTTGAGAAGATCAAAACAAGCATGAAACATGTTAATCTCATGTGGTACCGTGGCCTCACACATGATGGGGGCACTCCTGCTTTTGCAGCCTGTGATGTTCTTGATTGCTTGCAACGTATCTTTGATGTTGTTGGTGTTGAGGTCTCTCTATAGTCTCTTCTGATGTCTGTGTTTGCCTCCTTAATGCAAAGTCTTTAGTCTCGCTCTTACTGCGCTATATGCTTTCTTGTCACCTGACCAAAAGGCAGCATTCTTTGCTTTAGTAAAGCCCTCACCTCTACATTCATCCAGGCCTCTCTATGGTTGCGGAATCATTTTATTACCTTTGTGATCACCACATCGGATCACCACCCTCTAGGGATGTAACAGTTACCGGTATTACGGTAAATTTCTGTGAAATTTTTCTGCGATAAAATTTACAGTTTGTTTAAATTAATCTCATTGTCTCGGGGGATTATCGGGATATGTTAATAACAGCCTCATCCAAGTCTTGTGAGTGATTCGCGATGAAGGAATTGCGTGAATGTGTAGCTTGTAACGTAGGCATCAAGATTGAAAGCATGGAGGAAAGTGCATGAAACGGAGCTGACAATGTAAGCTGACGTAAAATAATGTAAACATGTTCTTTGACTCTAGGAAGAACATATAGTGATATTTCTAATAGCGAGTTAAAAATGTGAGTCGATATTGACAGCAAGTTCTGCTGTCTGTAACTTTAGCTCCAGGAAATACACATACACATACACTCCTTTTGTCATACAGGCACTCCTCTCACTCACACAGGCACACTTGTTATGTGTGAATTTTCCTGTGTATTGATGATCATTAGATGGCATGTTAATGTCTATATTACTGTTTATGAAGGTTATGAATTTTAAACTACCTTTTTGTTTCCTTTTGAGATTTTGGTTTCTAATGTTTTAGTATCGTATTTTTGGACATTTATACAGCAATTAAGAATATCGCAATAATAGTGTTAACCGTGATCATTTGGTCACTATAATCAAGATATCAGATTTTCCATATCATTACATCCTTACCACCCTCAAAAACTCATTTCCTTCAACTGTCATCTTCTCTGGTATCATACAGCTCATGTGTCTACTGACTGTTGATGTAATACTCTCAGCGCATGAAGTCATTGGGGATTAATCAATTGCAGGTTACTAAAAATACAGTTAATCATGCAGACTGCTGTTTGTCTCCTTAGTGCTGTCTAACATTAAGATGTGTACAGCCTGTTCACAAAAGTGTCTAATATGAGCAGCAGAGTGAGAATTATCCTTTCACAAACATCCTCTTTCTAGGTGTAATTCCAAATCAAGGATATAACAGGGGTTTAACAGCTTGGTTAAAAAGTGGATCTAGTTATGTTAATACATCCATATTGTCTGTATCTGGGTAGCTGACCTGAGAACAGCAACTGTTCACCAATGAAACCCACGGCTTCTGCGGATTCCTGTACTGCTGATCTAAGAATTCATTTGTTTACTTTCACTAATTATATACTCATCGAGCAGTAGGACTATATCAGCATACTTAATGCCCAGTTCAAAGTAAAAATCAATCAATCAGCTGACCCACACTGGGGTGTTGCAGCAGCTGAGTGGAAATACATATTAGGCTCAGTGTGAAGGGAAAAAGAAAAGAATGGCGAGGTGAACATGTTGAGAGTGAACACAAAAGTAATCCTGGAAGAAAGACTCTTACAGTACAAACTAATCATTGGACATTTCTTTGTTTAATCGAACACACTTCAAAGTGCTATGACATTGTAATGTCTAATCATAAAATATTTGAACATAAGGTTAAATGAGCACACGTGATATGTGATAAAGGATGGAGATGCACAGCAGGGGACGCAGGGTGGTCCGCCACGTTGTTCGCCTACATACAAATGAATACACATGGACTTAAAGGACAACTTGCAGAAAGCGTTGGTAACTGTGACAGGGATGTTGCAAACAAGCTGGAAGTTATGCAATTGAACTGTTCTGCTGATGGGAGTAAGTGGGATGTGGGAAGAGGGATTGCTGTAGATTTGCAGAATCGTGAAATATGAATGTATAGTACAGGATGTACTAGGAAGTTTGTTCAGTTCATGAGAGTTGGAGATTATTGGAGTTGGTTGGTTGGATTGCAAGTGAAAAGTGTTTGGATGTTGTATGTACTTAAATGCTCTGTTCAACCTGGGAACGTGTCTGCTCAATTCGCCTCGTTTGCATGTGTTTAGACAAAAGGTTTCATACTTTAACTGTCTGGGATCTGAGCAATCGCACATGAATGCAATAGTCATTGACAGGACCCCAGAGGGTTCAATAATGGATTACATCCTAATGTAAAGAATCTGAAACTATGCTTTTAGAATCTTTAGTGCAGCCAGTCGAGCATGCATCATGGCTATTTTATCTCTTCCATTCTTTTGTTCTTTTGTTCAATACTATAGAAATGGAACTATAGAACCAAATTAAATCTTACCTACACTGTGGGCTGTGGTTGGCTTAGCTGTTTTCTTGCCATCTGAGTCACTAATGTCTTCCTTCCAGCTCTGGAAATGAGCCAACAAAGGACACAGAACCACAGATCACCTGAATCTGTGACACCTCTCTGATTGCAGCGTGCTCAGGATCTCCTATCTGGCACATAACCTTTCCTGTGATGCAGCCACTGCAGAGAATTTCATTTGGGAAACAGAGACGCTGTGGACGGTTTCCCTCATATAGATGATGGATGAGCGGGAGTGTTCAGATGCAAAGAACTCTCACATTTAGGGCTGAGCACCTCTGATGACAGTACCCACGAAAGGATGGTTCTCTTTCATGATCACAGTGGCTAAGTAAACAGAAAACTGAGAATAACATGGAACTACGTGGTCTCTTTTATGTCTTTTTGTGGGATTCTTATGCAGTCTTTAGTGTGAGACATGATGTATGAAATTTGGACATCAAACACAACAAATACTGTTGTTTGATCATCACACTAAATTCTGACAAGCGTGATGAGGGTAATCATTTTGATTGAATGTGTTTGCTGAGAATTTCTGACCTTTCAAAAGCAATTCTTAATATCTACAACTTGGGGATAGAACCAATGCCAAAACACAGAAGATCCACTTCTTTAAGTACTTTAATTTACATCACAGACAAAGGTACAAACAGGAATCAGTGACGTAGAAAAAACTACAGGCAAAATGTACCAAGCTTCTCCACAGCAACACAGTAGCAGCACACACACAAGGTGAAGAGGGAGAGTCCGAGACAGGCTGAGTCCGCAAGGGGAGTTCCAAATGGTTAGTGCCAGTCTCTGCATGGAAACAGCAAAAAGAACAATCTGGCGAGTGTGTGTGGAGATCACACACAGTGGAGAATAGGTGTGCAATGCAGCAGAGTGCAGCGGGGGCGTGGCAGAGACGACGAGTGAACTGAACTAGGAAATGCAGATTGTGACAACGGCACACCTTCAGCAGATCAACACAGGTGTTACTAATGATACTAATTAAGGTTCCGGTCCATTTATTGCAGCAGGGACTTGTGAACCAACGTGCACTGCAGCAGCACCCCGACTCCATACTGAACCTCAATTAGTATCACTGGTAGCACCTGTGTTCATGTCAAAATGGCTGCTGTGAAAAAAAGGTCTGTTGCTGACATCATTATTGATTTCTTACTTACTTTATTGTCTGTTGTTCCCCATTGGTGGAACGTTCTACCAGTTCCTATCAGATCAGGGGCGTTCCTCTCTAACCTTAAAAACCTCCTGAAGACCTTCAGCTCTTCAGAGAATACCTCCTCTCTAACAAATGGTAAATGGATTGTACTTATATATCTCCTTTCTAGTCTTCCAATCACTCAAAGTGCTTTTACATTACATATCTCATTCACCCATTCACACACTTCGACACGCAGACTGGAGGAGCCAGGGATCGAACCACCGATTAGTGGACAACCCGCTCTACTTCCGAGCCACAGCCGCTCACAGCTGGACATGTTAAATCTATCCCCCTCTGGAATTGTCTCTTGAGTCGATGTGAGTAGATCTTATTGCTGCACTAACATGTCCTTGTCACACTGTACACTGATTGTTTCCCTTTATTGTAAGTCACTTTGTATAAAAGAGTCCACTAAATGACTAAATGTGAATGTAATGATTGAAAGTTAAAAGGGTTTGACATCAGCATTACATTTCTGCCAGTCCCAATTATTTTCAATATCTGGAAATTCAGATATCATCTTGAATTGTTATTTTATGTGAATCAGTTTTTATGAATCAAAATGTGGATATATATTGATTAATTAATTAACATTTCCACGAGTGCAATCAAAATGCTACTAGTCTTTTCTCCCACCCCTGGCGTAACACGGTATGGAAAGATTTGATTGGCTGTATCTGTGTAGAACAGATCAGGTATTCCATGGTATAAATGCAGAGGCAGTGCAGTCATATGAAAACTAAATTTCTTCTCTTTGGTCCATCATTTTTTCTCCGAGGAGAACACAGGATCTGTGATTTACAAAGCAGATATGTATGCTGTAGCAGACAATAAAATGTAATTCAGTTTCAGATGGACTTTTTGAACTCGTTGTTGAGTTGGGTCCCCACAGACATAAGACGGCACACTTTCTTCCAGCAGTGCCTGCATCTTGGCTTGTATCCAGTTGGTTTGACTTTGTCCTGCAACTGGATCGAGCTACATGTAAATCCAGAATCTATCAGTTAAATCTATGCAAGCTTTTCTACGCAACGTGCTGCACACAATTCTTCTTTAAGTTCCAGCACCAACTGGAACCTGGAGGCTTCCACACAGTCTCAAAGAATGCATGTTTTTTCACTCTTCTTTCTTGTATTCAACCGGGACCTACTGTGCCTGTCAGCAGTGATGTGGAAGTGTTGGACGAGCATCAACACCCTTCACCCCTGTGTCTGACAACTGCGTTTGTCCTGGAAGGTGAGAGTCGGGTCATAGCCTGATACTTGGGCAGCTGGGTGTGGCATTTGATTGGAAGTTGTTGGCAGACTCAGGCCAAAGGCTCTCCTCCCCAGCTGTGATTGCGTAAGCCAACCTCAGACCGGACCTTGATCGACCTCGCTCCACCTTGTTCACATCATCGAGCTGACAGTTGCAGTGAAAGAGGTCATCCATTCATAACCTGTAAATATGTTCATAACTTGTGTAAGTACTTCTATATGCATATGCCTCTGTATACTAGTTTATATTTGTTCATCTGTACATTTGTTCAGCTGTTGTTATACTATGTAACTCTGGGCTCCGGGTACGATCACCCACAAGCTATACGTTCTAGTCAGTGTTTCAAACCCTGCTGGAGCTGCTGCTGTCCGGTTCAGAAGCATCCTAGAAGCAAGCCCCCGCTCGCCTCCATGGCTGTTCTATTTTTGATGGACGCCGCGAGCAGCCTGCGTAACTCTACACAGAGCTGCTCGAGCTGGATGGACGTCAGACACAGAAACAGCATCCAGAATCCAGTCGATCCAGAATCCAGTCAATTTTCAAAATAAAACACCCCGTGCAAACTGCCGGTAGTAAAAGCAGCCAAAACGGAAACCAATGAACTACGTAGCATATTATTGTTATACATTTAGAAGCACATAAACCGGAAAATGACCAAATCTGAGCAAGTTGACAAAGTCTGGCAGGCTGAACGCGCTGTATCTGAAACGCTCCCGGTGGGGTTGCGGACTCAATGTGCCTGAGACAAGCCCGGTGGGGTTTTAGGGTAAGAGTGAAGAGGAGAGAGTGAGAGCGAGCAAGAAGCAGCCGGACAAGAGTAAATCTGGGGCTGACTTTTAGTCGTGAGACAGATGGCGAGCTGGGCTCGGACTGGGGCTGTTGGACTGGGGGAACTACATTGCAAAAATACACATTTCTACACAATGTTTTAAATATATGTCTAGATATTCCTGTATATTTCTCTACAAATACTCCTATATATACACGTGTGTATATGTGTATATGCTTATGTTCCAACCAGTGATTAACTTGAGGTTGGTTGTGATTTCAGCTTTGCCACAGGCCATGTGTGTGCCCATAGACCACAAAATCTGATCAACATCATTTGACAAACTGTAAATAAAATAAAACTCTCTGCCCTCAACATTAAAACGCTCATCAAAGACAATCTGGATACTGATGGCAGCACATAAAACTACAGCTGATGACAATAAAACCTTCAGGTAAGAGCACAACACATGTTCCTGTGCAGCTTTAGCTCAAATGCTTGATAATTGGCTCAACCTTCAAAATATGCATTTGTGAATATGGAATACTGTTTATTGGCTCAATAAAATTTAGTGAGAGATGTGCATGTTACAACTGTGACAGTGCTCTTGTGTCGCCCTGTGTTCCAGCCGTCTGTCTCTCCATGTGTCTGTTGTCTGTCTGTTGGTGTGGGCGTGGTCGTCTCTCCTTCACCCCCCCTGGTGCTCAGTCTAGCTGCAACTACACACCTGGTTTCAATCAGCTCATCATCCGTCTCAGTCTGCTCTCCTGTCTCTCATCACGCCATCAATCTGCAGCAAATCCACCCCGGCTCTTCCACCACTCATCGCCAGATTGTTGTTTCAACCTGGTGAATCATCGCCTGTGCCATCACACCCGTTTATTGTCTGGACTGCTCCCCACGGAGCTGGCTGCTGCTGGGAAGCATGATTTTCAGTTCATGCATGTATGTCGTGCCCTCGAACAAGGTGAACAGTAACGGGAGAAGAATTAGGAAGCAACACGCAGTTTATGCCTTCACTCATCTGTATTGAGTGAGGAAGAGGAGCATGATCCCCCTGCTGGAGCTCTGAGGAATTACCAACAGATCTATCTATCTATCTATCTGTCTATCTGTCTATCTATCTATCTATCTGTCTATCTGTCTGTCTGTCTGTCTGTCTGTCTGTCTGTCTGTCTGTCTGTCTGTCTGTCTGAGCCGTTGTGAAACTCAGCGTGGCCATCACCATCTTGGCAGTCCTGCCTCTGCCGCCTCTCAGCTAATCTAAAAATGGGCATAGATGTGGAGCTGAGGCGGGCTGAATATGAAGCCTGCCTGTTCAAACAAGCCGCCTGTAAAAACACCCACCTGTCAATTAAAGTGGCCATACTGTTAATTCTGCATAACTTTAAGTCTTAATATCATCTGAACAGGTGAGTTGTATATAAATTCACCCTCAGTACAGTTGGCATGAACGGGGAAATTAGCTATAGAGACCAAAAATGTTTTTTGCTTTTTTTTTTTTAACCAGGCTGTAAACATGTTTATTTCTGCTGTGAACATGGGGACTTATGGAGACTGACTCATTGTAGAGCTAGCGTTTGAGTTTTTGGCACTTCCACATGGGCTTCACTTCACAGCTGCTTGGTATGAACACCTATTAAAATGTAATAACATGTGTTTCACTCTCTCTCTTTGTCAGGCACAAATTGGCTGTAGCTGGCAAGCGAGAGACAGACAAAGGATGCACTGCCCAGCTAACATGAGGCTAGAGACCGGAGAGAGATGCACTCTGAGTTAATGATAGCACACCTTAATGTTACTGTTATTATCTGTCATTAAACTTGGAGAAGAGAGAGCAGTGAGAAAAAGGTAATCTGATTACTGTTCCAGCAATTCACTCATTTCTCTTTGTCTCTTTGGGACCACAAATATATTTCTGCCTCATCCTCTCATCAAACTTGTAAAAACTGACACCAGGCGTTGGGGTGTGAATTTTGCCTGATTAAGCAGATTTGGGGGTTTCTTGGTTTGTTTTTCTTGTATGACTTGTGTATTTAGTCTGTGTGTTCTATGGTTTCTGTGTCAGTTCAACTTACTTCTTGTTTAAGTGTTCTGTTCTGGCCATTTCTTGTGTCCCGTTTCCTCATATCATTTGGATTTTTATTTTGGTTTCTTGAACTTTGTCTTTTGGACTTTGAATGGGCCTATGTGCAGCCCTGACCCTGTTTATGACAATGATACTAAGTATCTTTACCAGATATATGTTCAACAAAAACGATGTACCATTCGGTCACCATTTCCCAAACACATTCGTGATGGCACGATTAAACAAAAACAAATATATATATATATATATATAATTATACATCATCATATTATTTAATGTCCATTGTGATGTCCCTGTTTTGTCACCTGAACTCCGGAAACGGACACAGTAGCTCTCTGTGGTGGGTGAGTTTCTAATAATCTATATGAATGTATGCATACGTGAAAATAGAGCCGTGAAGTGATCACATGACTGGATAATAACTATTTAGTGAGGAACAGAAGGAAGCAAATAAATTAATAGTATGTGTGTCTGTGGTGTGTCTACAGTATGTGTGGGACCACTCCATCACATGATTATTACTAGATTATGCTGGGAGATACCAGTATGCTCTTTGTGTTGTGTTTGAAAGCTGTATTATTGTGTTCTCCCAAAGTAAAAGAAGGGGAAGATACACTTTACACCAACACTGTGTTTCACCCAAGCTGCCAAAAGAAGAGCCCTCATAATTATCTTCAGCATAAGCAATAAGGTGTCTGAGATAAAAGAAATATGATGATGTGGTATTCACTTGTTAGCAATATCTGAAACTCATTTAGATGACACATTTAATGATGCAGCCAATGGGTGTTCAGGGATGTGGTGTGTGTATAAAGGACAGACTGGAATGCATATGCTGGTGATGTAGCAATAAATATCCAAAATCAAACATACCAAAGTGAAATATGAGTGAATGCCTGCTGATATCTGATCTGAATTAGTTCAGGTGCAAATTCATCTGAACGCTCTGGTGGTACGTAGGATGCTGCCACAGACCTCTAAGTTCATTTATTTGGATAAATTGTGTGAAATGCTCAATAAAATGTGTGATATTAATGAGATTTATTTTAGAGGAGATATTACTTCAACTGGAATTGGTTGCTCTGTGCACTTAGAGAGAAGCTTCAGGCTATAACTAATACATGTAACTTGGTGCAAATGGTGGATAAATCGACAAGAGTGTGCCTAAAGGTCCCAAAGTGCAACTTTTATTGATCATGTATCTATAAATTTTAGTCATTTATCTCTGAAATATCAATCTCAGTGTGGTGTATTGACTGTAATTTAGTTAGAAAGACAAACCATCCAGGACCTTGGTAATATTCAGGAGATCAATGAAAACAGAGGATGTTAAAAATATACAGTATGTTAGGGAATATGTACAAGAGAAGCATAATCCAGAAGATGCCCTTCAAGTCTAATGCATTTTTCATTGAGAAATTGAGGGTGTGAAGGAATTCACCCGCATTACAGTACAGTTGAAATGGTATAGTGTACCGCATGTCACTCCGAGGTCTTTGACAAACCTAAAGGATGCCCAGGTCACTGCCTGTGCCTCCTCCAAGACAATAAGTTAAACTCTGTCTGCTCTCTGTCTCCTTGGCTGTCTACATGGTGCAGCTGTGCTGATAAGGACGTACTCAAGCCTCCCAGTTCCGCATTGTTTCAGAATCCAAGGTCAAGATAAATCGAAGAGACAGACTGATTGTCTGCCTCTCAGAATGCACAGTACATGACCGTGAGTGCCATCTAACATGATTTAGGACAGCTTAGGTAAGCAAACTCCCTCCCTAATATCCAATTGAATCTGCACACATCTCCAGCTGGGTAAGTTATAGCCTTATTTGGAAACTCGCAGATCTTGTAAGTCCAAGTTTCTGTTAAATATTCCCCATCAGGAGGTAACTTTCAGATTCGGGTTTGCATTGGTTTGTACTGCTGATCTCTATTCTCATCGATCAAGCTTCAACACACACTCCTGTGTAAGTCGTCAAGGTCTCCTGAGAACTACTTCAAACTACAATTGAACCTTCTCTCATCAGATTTCTCATCACAGAGGAAACTGATGAAAAATTTAAAGATATTAAACAAAAGGAGAAAAAGCTAGTATATTCTGGAAACAAATGAAAGATGTAAAGAATGACAAGAAAAAGTGTGGCATGATTGGACACAAATCCTTCCCAGCATGGCTTAGAGTGGAAGAGAAATTCTCAGCCAGACCAGTACAAATCACTACTTTGATTATCTTCATAATAAGGTAAACAAATTGCATATTTTAGGAAAAATATGCATCAAACAAGAAACAGTACCTCCACCATACCAAGAATAAGAGGTCTGAACTTACGTGTAATTCCTGACCAAATGCTGCAAAAACAGCGTTTCCAGTGTTTCCAATTGTTTACAGTTAGACACGCATAACAAACCTTGTAATTTTTAGGTCCATTATTGTAGCAAAACTATCTACAAATATGAGTGGAGAGTTTTGCATCTGTGTCTCAATGATTGTGTGTGTGATCAGATTTTACCACGTGTAAAAGAATCTCTAAATGTGTATTGAATTGAGATTTCTATTGAGTTTTGTAAATGTGTATACAATCTGTAAATGCATACATAGAATGGCTGTAAAGTTTTGCTCCAAGAGCTGGAATACAATCAAGTCATCAGTTGCAACTCTCAATTGGCTGTTTTTAAAAACATGACTTTTGCTACACTTCTGTCGTGACAAAAATCTGCAAATGCAGACTGGCCTCCATAGGTCTTGGAGGCTGTTTGATCCTGGTCCAGTGGTGTTGACAGTGTGCTCCGAACAGCTAGTGGCAAATGCCACTGCATGGTCAACAAGATAATCTAACTATAGTGAGCATGTCCTCACAGCTGCTCTTGGACATTCCTTCCCTTTGCACTACATTGCCTCAACGGTAGTACTTACATATTTCTGTGCCTGTCACGGCCAGTTTCATGATCTGCTCCAGTGTTTCAATGAAAAACGTCAGAAATGTATATCTTTGTAAACCTAAATCAAGTTTGTTATGAATTATTGAGAAATTGTGACTGATTTATTGATTGTGTTGGGCTGTTCTGACTGAGCATTGAGGAGCAGGAGTTGGAGTTGAAAACTCGGTTTTATTTACCCAAACAAATATAAACCAAGAAGGGACACCTGAGGGAACATAAGCAGGTGTTTGGCCAAACCAAATAACACATAAGTTAGAAATATGATGGAAACCAATCACAAGTAAATACAAAACAACTAAACCCAAATTCCCCCACGACATGGCAACACATGGTTTGGCCCAATGAGCTCACTCCTCACGCTTTTGAGCTGATGTCATAAATGAAAATGAAGTCAGAGAGCAAAAATCTAAACATTGACACGAGAAAAAGAAAGAGAGTACTTCATTAAGCGACTCCAGTCAGTCTACCAGGAAAGAGAAGACATATCATGAGATGGTAACTGTCACAATCTTCATTTCCTTGTTCAGTTAATTTCTTGTCTCTGCCACGCCCCCTCTCCACTGCAATCACAATCACACACACCTGCTACTCACTTGCACACACACACCTGTTCTCCATTCCAACCAAGGCCCCCAGCTGGTGTCTGCAATTTGGAGGGAGTTCTGTTAGGCGCTGGGCCAATGACCAGACGGAGAGGAAGAACCAAGAGATGGAGACAGCCTTGTGGTGCGTGGTCTTGCAAAATCCCTCCTCTTGTTCCAGTCAGCTCTTGTGAGTAGAATACACCACAACACTCATAAACTTTCAGCCACCACTCTTGTTATGTAACGTATTAATTGCTGATTTATTGGTCATTTGTTACTGAAAACTCTCGTCCAGCAGGTTCTCATGGATCGTGGCTGCTGCTGTGGTCCTGCACGACGTCCACTACATATATTATTACTGTCATTATTGCTACCATATCTCCATTACAGTTTATAGTTAGTTAATGATTCACTGCTGCTGTGCATCTGTGTCTCTCTATCTCTATCACAGATTCCACTGCTACTGTAATCATTCTATCATTCTTTGTAATTCATTTTCATTTTATCATTTATTGAATTGTACAATATGTCTCTGTTGATTTGTTCTGTACACGTGACAGCCATTACACGTCTGTCCATCCTGGGAGAGGGATCCCTCCTCTGTGGCTCTTCCTGAGGTTTCTTCCACCTTTTTTCCCTGTTAAAGGGTTTTTTGTGGGTAAGTTTTTCCTCACTCGAACCGAGGGTCTAAGGACAGAGGGTGTCACTCCCTGTACAGATTGTAAAGCCCTCTGAGGCAAAATGTGTTTTGTGACTTTGTGCTATACAAATAAAATTTGATTTGATTTGTTATATGTTTGTGTCATTTATGTTTATTTATGTTCATGTTGTTACAGTTTCTGCACCACAGTTTTTCCCCTAGGGTAAAGATTACTTTGAGGTTGCGCCCAGGCCCCGCTTACAAGAACAGCCAAGAAGCATGGCTGCCCATCCAAGACATTCCTCTTTTGGTAGAATCCAAAAACTGGCAATGAGATTCATCGTCCCTTTGAAATCAAGAATGATCAACCGAGAGATTGATTAAAGCTCATTCAGTCTAAAAAGATGAAACTGATCCTGGAAAGTCCCTTAATGCCCTGCTGCATCGGTGGGGGTCCCACCTACTTGGTCCCTCGCTTCCTGTGGTCCCATCGCTGAGGACAGTGCCTGCAGTACCTCTTCGACTTGAAGGGATACAGCCCAGAAGAAGGTCATGGGTTCATGCTCAGCACATCCATGACCCCCCTCTCATCAAGGACTTCCGTTGCCAGTCCAGTCTAGAGGGTGAAATCATGGGAAAACACCATCCAATCACGTTGATGAGGCTGCTCATTACATTTGGATCCTGAGACGTCCATCAAACTTCAGTCCGCTTCTCCCTCCCCCTCTGCGCATTCACCCATTTGTGAATGAATAGAGACCCTTCCATTACTTTGAAGGCATGGTTTCGAGGGGAGGTCTGAAGAAAAGGTATGGGTGTGTATTTTCAAAATATAGCTTGCTGGAACCATTTTCCCAACATCTCCTACCCCACCTTTAAAAGAGGGTGGTTCCCTTCACCTGCCTCCTCAAGTCTCAATGAGGAGATGGAGGAGGATGATATTCCATATAGAAAATATCAGGAATGAAACTAAATAAAGTCCTCCATCATTTTGAGATTCACCTAGGCAGCCACTGCAAGTACCCAGTCTGTGGCATTTGAAAACATTTGACAGGGATAAAAAGAGAAAAACTAAAGGGTCAGATGGAACACGTGATAGGACATAAAGATACTGTACCAATGAAAAGCATGATGAATTTTAAAGTCTGTGTAACGGCAATTCCATGTTTTCTTTCAAAACACAATAAATATGTTGGAAAATAGTTGCTGAAAACATGTGAAAAGACTCTGAACGATGTATTACTGAAATGTGGAGTTACAGGTCAAAACAGTTTTTCACCAGTTTTCAGTCCAGGATTTTGTGGACAGTCCTAAAATGAGACGCGGTGATCATTAACATAAAATTAGCATAACTCTGCCCCCTAGCGCAACGGTATAGAAGTCTTGTGGTTCTGCTGGCTCAAACATATAGGGCTGAACAGTACCAATAATACTGCTAGCTGTAGCATCCATATTATGCTTGTCCTAAAACAAGATAAAATCTGCATATTCCACCACGTGGGCATGGCTTCAGCACATTCAGTGGACACGCCCCCACAGTCCTGGAGCTGAGAATACTGCTCATTTTTACCTGATTTTGACACCTAATTTCATAAACTTGACGTTGTTTTTGATGATTCAAATTTGGCTGGGTGGTTAATAACACTTTCTTCTTTAGTCTGACAAACTCAGAACACATATTTATTTTGACTTTACACATACTTTAAAGACAATTCCACCTCTCCTCAGACTCTGGGGTCCCTAATCTCTGGAGAATTTTAACCAAATCCTAAAGATTAATAGACTTAGAATTCTCAATGACTTGCAGCCTATATTATTAAATCAAAATTGTGGATGTAAGTGGACTAGTCCTTGACCCCCTGCCGTTTACATATATACCTGGGAGAGAGTTTTATTTTGAACTCTGCATGAACATTCACAACAAACAAGTACATATACAAAAATACTTTAATATAATGCAGCCTTACATAGGGTGTTTCCTATTTTCATGTAGGTCTTCAACTCAGCAGATGTACATGTTTGAATGATTGTGGTTTCACCTACTGCTATGGTTTTGTTTGACGCTCACTGCCAATATTATTGATCATTTTTATTATTATTATTAGTCAAATTTATGGAGCCTGCAAGCTAGTTCAGGCAGACTATTGAATGCTGAACTGCATACACGTGACTTGCATTCCACAATCATTTTCCAAACACACCCTCCCAATTTTGGTGGTCTATTTTAGCTCTAAAACTTCACATCTCTCCTTCTCCTCTGTCAGTGTCACTGCTGCCTGCATCAGCATCGCCATCAGTTCTTCAGCTTTCTCAGGTATAGTAGACTTGTCTATAGTTGCTAATGCAATTGTCACCTTATCTTTTGGCTCTGCTTTTGGCTTCATTTCATGCCATTTCCAATTCTGAGAGTGACTCCCGGTTCTCAGTGGAAGAAGCTTTACTCCTGAAACTCAGGCATGGAAGCCTCAGTTTGCCATGGTTTGCTTTGAGAATTAATCGGACATTCCGCTTCCGCACTGTAGCTTCCACATCACCCACAAACAACTTGCATAATGGAAGAACTTTACATGCCTACAACATTTCTGTCCTGTCGGGCCTTAACCATCAAGAGCTCTTCAATTATCGATTAAAATCAAAGAACCTTTTTTGTCCTTTTTAAGCTTTATTGCATAGAGACAGCTGAAGAGTGACAGGAAATGTGTGGAGAGAGAGAGATGGGGAATGACATGCAGGAAAGAGCCACAGGTTGGATTCGAACCCTGGGCTTCAGCAGCAAGGACTCAGCCTTTGTACATGGGGCGACTGCTCTACCAACTGAGCTAAACACCACCCCGAAAGTTAAAGCTCTTCTGAGAAAAAAAAAAAAAAAAAAAAGACAGAACTTGGGAGTCCTGCAAGCCTCTATTTCAGGTCCTGTCCTTTTTAACTGTTATGTTACCGCATCAGAAAGCAAAACATTGAGTTTCATAGTTACGCTGATGATCAGTGCGATATATTTCTCTATCCCCTCATAACATCAGCTGATTCTTTCTCTCTCACTTTAACTTTCCTGAGTTCAAAACTATGTGCCCCAAGGCCTCCAGCATGTCATGCCCTCTATTCAATGCATGATCAGCCCATAGAGGATCTTTCGCACTCTACCTCCAATTATAAGAGACTTGGTTTAGCTGAACGCACAATTAAAGCTTGTAATTCAGCTTGGTGGTCCTTTACCAGGCTACCTCTGAAGTTTGTGCATCTATTTTTAGTTGAATCCTGACGTCTTCAGATGCAAAGTAGAGTTATGCTGGTGGGGATTCAGTGTCACATTCAATGCCAGGATGCAGGATCTCAGAGCCTTCTCGGTAAATCCTTCCATTCAACCTTAAAAAGGCGCATACAAAGGCAGTGATTGCATGTCATGATTTCACTGTTGCATAAAATGGTGTCAAGTCTGTTTTTCACTATATTAATGCCGGAAGCAGTTCTGCTCATGGTCTTCTATGGGTCTCTCAGGTGTTGTGAATATACAATCAGATTGTTCTTCTTTGATCCTGAGCATGATCTCGCCTGTCTGATAGATCTTGCCATGGCACCCAAATTATCACTGTCAAGACTAACCCTACTTTTTGTCACTTCTCTTCCATGATATTCTTGTATAATCAATTTCCAAACCATTAGTCAGCACCCCTGTTCATCGATGATGGCTGCAAACCAGTGACACGATCCTGGTTCTGCACAAAGCTGGGTGATCTCTGCTTGAGCTGCAGCCTACCCCCTGAACACTATGAGGCATTGGTGCAACTACAATTACAGCTCTCCATCTGTCTACCTAGATACTAAAATCCCTGGGCTGCTGCTCATCTTCTGCCTATCACTCCTAAGCCAGGCTCTAGAAGAGGGAGATCTTTTTGTATCTGTTTTGCTGCCTAATTCTATTAATAATAGAGTAATAGAGTATTCATCCATTTTAGCATATCTGTCAATGTGTTTGCAGACAAACATTACATTTATTAGTTAGAATATTATCCCCCCATCATAGGCTGAATTCTGCTCAAAGTTTTTACCTCTCAAAAGGTTTCACTATAAACTAAAGTTGATTGAAGTTTTTTTTTCTTGCCACTGTCACCAAGTGCTTGCCCACAGTGGGAATTGTTAGGTTGTAAATAATATTATCAGAGTACAGTCTAGACCTGTATAAAAGCTCCTGAGATAACTTCTGTTATTTGGTGTTATATGAAAAAAAACTTAATTGAATTGGAATTGAATTTTGTTTGGTTGAACGTTAGCAGACCCAAAGTGCAAACACAGTCTGAGACCAGAATAAGTTTAAATAGTTTATTGATCAGAGGAGAATGTGCAGTGACAGGTGAAGACAAAGGGATCCAGGGCTGGGCTGGTGTTGGCAGAAGTCCAAAATACAGGAATGGAGATGAAACAGGGCTAGACATGGTGGGTGGGTGGCAGGGAGGTATTCCTGGATTACAGTAAAGTCAGAGAGAGTCTTTGAGACTGAACCGGTCTTAAATATCGCAGAGGTATCGGTTGATGAGGAACAGGAGGTGAGGTAATCAGGTAGGTGAGCCGAGGCCACGCCCAACGACTCACAAAATCAACATTGAAACAATGGAAACTAGGAAATACATAACATTGTACATAACAAATTAGAATTGTTTTTGTTGTTTAAAAAAAAAAAGGAATAAAAATATTGTAAACTTTGTTTTTGATCATGTTGTTTATGTCTCTTTTCAGATACATTGACCCATAATGCAAGAATTTTTGGAGTGATACAAATTGTATATATGTTGTCTTGTATCTCATCTTTGGAATTTAAATGTGTCCAAAACAAAATAAATCCTGCCAACTGTGTTTTATGACAGACTGAGATTCAATGAAAACACAGATCAGGTCATTGTGAAACAAACTGTCTAGAGAAACAAAAATGAATGACATGAACATTGACATTGTTTTATAGTATTCTTTTACTAATAGTATTTTAAAGGGGACCTCTTGTGCTTTCCCTGAGTTGCTGTCATATACATATATTGTTACAAAGTTGAATGTTCATATTAAACAAGGACAAACTTTCAAATAATGAAGTAAACTCGAGCTTAAACTTAAACTGAGTAAAACAAACACAAAAAACAAACTCTTTAAGACTGCTGCATATGCAAGTGCTCAATTGATCAATTCAGCCACTCTGGACTACTCAACTCTCAGAATTAGTTTTTGGGTTTTTTTGCAGAAAGTTACATTTTGCTTGTTTTTTTCTGATGTCCTCCAGTTTATTGATTATTGATATCACTGTCTATACTCTAGTGATTTAGAGTCAGCTAATAGGATGGTTAAGCAGCTAACCACTCACAACAACAGCTATCAGGAAACTCTGTAAATCAGCAAAAGTTGAAGCAGAGCAGTGGACACCAGAGGGAAGACCATAAAATTGTTTCTCCAATTAAAAAATAACAAATTCATCAAAGTTTTTGTAATGTAATCAGTGAGGATTGGTCCCCAGAAACACTCTGCTCCTTTTGTTTTTCCAACCAAATTGTCTCATTTGTGTTCTGATGGTAAAATGAATCAGAAACACCAGGCGCTGCCCTTTGGGCCTTCTAAGCAGAAGAAAGTGGGCTGTTGTTGGGGGGTGGGGGGGGGGGGGTTAAAGCCAGATGATGAATTGAGGGACTACGTAAAGGCCAGTTTAACCCCAAAACTCCACTAGGCATGTCACGGCTGTGGCGCTGTTTTGTTCCATCCTCTGTGCGACTTCAAACTCCACCGGGAGCGTTTCAAAAGAGGAACGTTTAGACTGCCAGACTTTGTTTACTACACACGAAACACAGCACATCCGCGCCCGGTGGAATTTGGGGGTGAGACAAATAAGGATGTTTTTGAACTGTGAATCATGCAAAACCACTCTAGTGGAGTCTCAGAATAAAAATATAGAGCTGAGCATAATAGGTCCTCTTTAATAGTCATTTGCTGCCTCACATTCTTTTGTCAGCAGGACCAAAAAAAAAAAAAAGAACTGACTACAAGATGTTGTTAATGTCAGCTCTAAAATGATCGGTGGAACACAAAGGTTCCTCGTACAGATTCATACTGAACAAGTTCTCATAAAAGCATACAAGATTATGAATGACCCCACATGTCCTCTATGACTACAAGCTGCTGCCATTAAGAGTGTGTACAACAAGATTTTTATTCCATTAAACTTAGAAAAAGTCTCAGTACAAGGAATTGTCAGTTTACTTTGTGCAAGGCGCGATGCTTTTGACCTCATCCTTGTGTACATCTTCTACCATACAAAACTATTTGTATTTTATAAACCAGGCTTTCATGTTTGTAATAATAATTGATTTATTTTTTGATGTGTACTTGTTTGCACACTTGAGGGATGAATAAAGTATTCTGACATTGAACTGAATCTGTGTGCATTTATCGGCTCTGTATGAGGGTCATGTATAGATGGTAGCCCTATATCTCTTTGAGATTTGCACACATTGTTTTTACACCGTTTGTCATTACAGCCAGCAGTAGAGAGCAGAGTTAAGATTACCATATGTCACAGCAAATAGCCATGTAACCTAGAAATGCATGATTTGTCACTTTGGGACTTTTATCTTACTTGTCTGACATCTAGGCCACGTGGAGCAAAGATGGGGAGGTATTTTAAGTGCACTGATGTTCTTTCTTTATTTCATGTTATACTTCCTTTAGAGAGAGAGAGAGGGAGAGAGAGAGAGAGAGAGAGAGAGAGAGAGAGTTCAGAGTTACAAATATCATCAGCACTGGTCTATAAAGATGTGGAAAAAGTGATCTGGTCTGATGAGCTATCCTTCACTGTGTGGCGTGCTGCCAGAAGTGAAACTGTTCTGGCAGCACATGGTGGCCCAGTGCCTTGCTAAGACACTTAATGATGGGTTTTCCTTTAATTTGCCATTTGTCTGCAGTTCTTCAAAGCAATTAAGACACTATTATTACAATATCATGTTTAACACTTTCCAGTATTTTATTTGAAGTTTTGATATCCACAATATGCGCTTAGCTCAGTGGATAGAGCAGCTGCCCCATATGCGAAGGGCTCAAGTCCTGACCTGTGGCCTTTTCCCGCATGTCATGCCCCATCTCCTCTCCCCATATTTCCTGTCACTCTTCAGCTGTCCCTATCTAATAAAGCTTGGAAAGGCCAAAAAATAATCTTTAAAAAAAAAAAATATATATATATATATATAGTGTACATTTGTGGTTTTAAGTGCCAGAACTCAGAATGGTTTTACATCTGACCTCACACTGGTTTCTCTCTGGAGCCCAGAAACAGGGTCTTTTGTGTGTTGTTCAGTCCCACATTTACTTTTTTATCAGTCACTCTCTCGTTTTCTCTTCTTAGCTTCCTCTGTCAACGTCCTCTTCAATCTCTTCTCCTCTCTCTTTATGTTCATAGAGGCCGAACCCACTTGCCCAGCTCCGGTTCTGGTACGACATTGGCTCCACTCTGTCAGTATTTGCCCATGTCTGCTGGTCCTCCTCTTCCCGGTGGACCAAAACACCCGTGGTATGAAGACTAACACTTCCCCAGTGCTCTGAGCTTACAGTCTGGTAGCCCGGCTAACAACCTGAGCTAACATTAGCTAACTGCAGCTATACACTGATCAGCCATAACATTATGACCACCTGCCAAATATTGTGTAGATTGCCTTTTGCCAGCAAAACAGCCCTGACCCAACAAGGCATGGACTCATTTAGGCCTCTGAAGGTGTGCTGTGGCATCAAGACAGCAGATCCTTGATGTCTTGTAAGCTGTGAGGTGGGGACTCCATGGATCGGACTTGTTGGTCCAGCACATCCCACAGATGCTCGATTGAGTCAACACCTTGAACTCGGAAGAGGCCACTGCCATGATGGAATGCTGTTTCCATGGTCTGCAATAATGCTTAGGTAGGTGGTATGTGTCAAAGTAACATCCACATGAATGGCAGGACCCGAGGTCTGGAGATGCTCTGACAAGAGCCAAAGTGTGGTGAGGACAGGTCAAAGCTGCTCAGAACACGTCGACTTTGAGGACAAAATGGTCACTTGCTCGTCAGCGGTCATAATGTTATGGCTGGTGTGGTTCACAGAGTTCAGGCAGAGCAGCTGGAGGACATCAGAGGGACAACTAGAAAACATTTTCTCGATAAAATATGATCCAGTGTCACCAAAATCAGTCAAATAGCAAATGGCAAATGTTGAGTAAACGCAAATCAGTTATACAAGGAAAACTGATTAATATTTACTAGGTATCTGAAAGAAAGTAATTTAGATATACCAAATATCGGTGAAAAAGTGATTTAGATTTACTAATTAATTAGGTGGAATTAATTTATATTTACTAATTATGTGGATGAAACTGATTTCTATTTACTAAATATCTGGATAAGAATTAAAAGAATTAAGAATAAAAGTTACATCAACTCATAAGTTGGAACGATGTTACTTAATTCAAGACATTTAAACTGAAATTGTTATTTATCTTTACATAAATTAATTGTTTAAATCAAAATCAATTTCAAAAACATTTTTTTGTAAAATTCCAAAATACTGTAGTTTATAGTTAGTTTATAATAGTTTCTGAAAGGCTTCAAAAGTGTACCTGAGCTCCTTGGGATAGGCAAGATTCACTGCATACATCAAACCAATGAGCAAGGCACAAGCCCTTGGAAAGTTACCCAGAGCGGTCATGACCTTTGTTCCATCTATCACGATTCCGATGTCCTCTGTACCCTCTGACAGATTAGTCTGGATGCTGTAGATTTTCATCCCTTGCCACACTGTCTTGATCTGCATCCTAAAATATCAAGAACATTTTGTATTTTAGACTGTACAGGTAAAGAAGATGGTCCTAAATAAATAGCAATTGAGAGAGAGAGAGAGAGAGAGAGAGAGATGCATTTCACCTTATAACATACTCTTTAAAGAGCTGATCGGCAGATTCCCCAAGGTACAACATCAGACACCAGATGACAATGTCTCTGGTTATGTTGATGTTAGGATTGCTAGGACCCTGAAATAACATAAATTAATATTAGTCATGGAGTTTTTAACACTAGGAGGCTTAGACTTGTCAATGATCCTTTATGTGCTGTCTGAGAGACCAATCTTATGAAACACTTCCTGTCTTAACTGAGATTTTCAGAGGACCAGCTATGACTCCAAAAAGTCACTGGTCCTGGAAATGAAAAGAAACCAAAACATTTTATATCTTATGTTTATCAGTGGACATATGGTGAGCTGATAGCTGAATTTTGTCACCTTTGGACAAACCAGCTGCTTCCCTGTTTCTATGTTTTATGATAAGATATGCTGCTGGTTGTACCTTCAAATTTACAGTAGAGGAAAAGAATATCATTAGAACTCTATTTTAACATTTAAGCTGCTGGAAATAGGAGTGAGTGGCAGCTGGTGCTTAAAGAGTCAGACGTTTACATTTATCCAGAAAATACGCCGGTAAGAGCAGAGTAATGTAAAACATATATAGAGCACATTATTTATAATCATTATTTATAATGTATATAAAAATGAAAACATTTTGCATGAGCTATGGTCACATTTTTGAGAATATGTGATAAACAATATCGAATTCAGTGGCCATGCAAACTGCTATAATTAAAAAGATATGCACTTATTTAATACACATTTTTATAGACAGTCACAGGCTAACATTTCCTCCTGCAGATTTAATATAAATATAATAAAAACTCTAATATGGTCAAACTTAGCATACCTTCAGTAGGACAGTCATGCCATGATCGGAGATCTCAAACATGGAAGAGCGGCGCGAATTGTCTGAAACATACGCAAGATTAGACCACATCTGCAAATTTGGGCATCTTAAAATATTTTTATTAATGCACAATAAAATATCCAGCACAAATTATATATGATAGACATAAATTAATCATTTATACATTTTATTTTATACACGTTTTTAGTTTGCGGGACTGCAGCTTATCACCTCTCCCGCCCGCTCCCGCATTGCGCACTCCTCCTCCCACCCACGCCCGCAATGAGCTTTCAAAATTTGTCCTGCGCCGCATTGCTTTGCGCAGGGCTCTATCTGCAATCTCCATCCCATGGTCCCGCCCTTTGAGTGGAAGAGGTTCAGAAGCCTGGGAGAGTATTCATCCAGCTTGGACATGAACTTCAACTCCAGCACTGTTGTAATTCTGTGAAATCAATCGATCGATCTTTGATCAATTTGTTGTTGTCTCTTTTCCTTACTTCAGTTAGTAACTGAATCCTTTCCTGTTCTTGACTTTCTTCATCCTCTCCTGCTGGGTATGGTGGGAGGTAGTTTACTGCACTTCTGTCTTTTTCACATTCTTTGAAGATTTCTGGTCTCCAGGGCTCTTGCGCTTCAAGGCAGTGCACATCACCTCAGGAACACCGTAGCCTCTGAGTTTGGTGCGATAATTTGCCATCTTGTATTTGAGGCTTTGTTGACAGCCACAGTAGCCTGAGAAGAAGCCAAGTTCCTTCAGACAAGGATATTTCTTGAATCTTGAATTTCTTGAAGTGCCTCAGCAACATCACATATCTGTGCACTTAATGGATAAGCTGTATACTTGCATTGGCGTCCATTGAAGATAATGTTCCAGCATAGGACTCTACATTTGATGCAGATGAGTCTGTATTTGATGCAGATGCAAGAGGTGGTGGTTGGGATGGCTGGAGTCACTCGCAATGCTGAGTGCTTTGCGGGCCAGGTGTATGTTATAAATGTCCTGGAGGGAGGGGAGGGGGGCACCAATGATCTTCTCAGCTGCTCTCACAATGTGCTGGCTCTTCTCAGTCTGCAGAGGAAGCAGAGGCACTGCTGAGCTTTCCTGGCCAGTGATGCAGTGTTGCTGCTCCAGGAGAGGTCCTCAGTGAGGTACACACCAAGGAACTTTGTGCTGTTCACTCTCTCCACCCAGCACCGTTGATGGTCAGTGGAGGGTGCTGGGTGGAGGCTCTCCAGAAGTTGACAGCAATCTCCTTTGTCCTCTCCACAATGAGAGAAAGACTGTTGTCTCTGCACCACTTGGCCAGTTGGCTAACCTCATCCCTGTAGTTTGACTCATCGTTGTTGTTGATGAGCCCCACCACAGTAGTGTCATCCAAAAACTTGATGAAGAGGTTGGTGTTGTGTGTTTGTGTGCAGTCATGGGTCAGCAGGGTGAAATGTAGGGGGCTGAGCACGCATCCTTGGGGAGCCCCTGTTTTCAGCATGATGGTGCTGGATGTGTTGCTGCCGACCTGGACTGTCTGTGGTCTTCAGGTCAGGAAGTCCAGCACCCAGTTACAGAGTGAGGTGTTTAGTCCTAGACAGTCCAGTTTCTGCATCAGCTGCTGGGGGATGATCGTGTTGAAAGCTGAACTAAAGTCGAAGAACAGCATCCTCACATATGAGTCTTTAGTGTCCAGGTGAGTGAGAGCTGAGGGGAGGGCAGTGGAGACTGTATCATCTGTGGACCGGTGGGCCTGATATGCACATTAGTAGGGATCCAGGGAGGGAGGATGGATTTGATGTGCTGCATGACTAACCACTCGAAGCACTTCATGATGATGAAGGCCTTGGAACTGGAATGATGGTGGTACTCTTGAAGCAGGTGGGGACAACAGCTTGGATCAGGGACGTGTTGAAGATGTCTGTGAGGACATCTGTGAGCTCCTCTGCACAGTCCTTCAGCACACGACCAGGACCAGGTTCTGCAGCTTTGTGAGCGTTGATCCTGGAGAGGGATCTCCTCACGCTGGCTGGAGACAGGGACAGCACCTGGTCATCTGGAGGAGGTGGTGTCTTCTGTGCAGGGGTGCTGTTGTCAGCTTCAAACCATCCAAAGAAGTCATTCAGACTGTTCAGTAGAGTGATGTCACTATCACAGGCCTGTGGTTGAGGTTTATAGTCCATGATGGTCTGTATCCCCTGCCACAGGCTCCTTGTGTCTCTGCGGTCAGCGAAGTGGTGGGTTATCCTGCTGCTGTGCTGCCTCTTTGATGCCACAGGACAGGTTGGCTCTTGCTGATCTCAGACCAGCCTTATCACCTGCTCTGAAAACAGCGCTCCGGGCTGTCAGTAACCTGTGGACTTCCCCCATCAGCCATGGTTTGGCCCGTACTGTGATGGCCCTGTGACATCATCAATGCATTTACTGATGTCCATTTACTGATGTAACTGTGAACACAACAGCAGACTCTGTCAAGAAAACCAGAGCATGACGCGTAAAGCATATTATCAGACGTCCTGTCAACATAACGTGAGTAGAGTACAGTATACCCGATAACACGAAGTGCAGACAATATAACTTTATTTACTCACCTCTCAGAACAACGCGTGTTTGCTGTCTCCCTCGACTGTGAGCTAGCTTGTTAAGGTGGGGGAGGGGTTGAAGCTCCAACTGACTTTGAATCAGGATATAGGCTACATTAAACTTAATATACTGCCAGTAAACTTGTTAGGTAACTCACGGTAACGCAAAACAACGTCCACGTGGCGCAAATGCCTTGGGTGAAAGTGTACACCAATTAAAACCAAAGAGTTTTCATTGAGCAGAATTTATCAATTTTTCAACATTGTTGACTTTACTGATGAAATATTATTGAATTTAACTCATTGATTTTGAGCTAATATAATTCAAATTTGATTAAATCAACATAATAATATACCAAACTGCACACAGACATCTTTTTCATGTAAAGTATTATATTTTGTAAATATTAATTTAGCTCAGTCCCATGGGCGAGAGTTTGGCAGATCTCAGGTCAGCGTCCAGACGCGACCCTGTGTGAGAGTGAGGGAGCTGAGCTGTCTGCCTCTGAGGTGTTGCAGTGATTTACAGCCACAAACAGAGGAGGAGAGGAGAGATCCTGATGTGTGCGCAGCAGGCGTGTTTACAGCTGGATTCAAATGCACACAGAGATTACACATATTTATTCATTTGACTGTCATTACAGCTTAATTAATTTGTGTTTATGAGTGTTGCTCATTTCATTCACCAGTCACACCAGTACATTTTCATTTAAACTCCAGGGAGAGGGAAGCTTTGTGTCCAAAACATGAGCTGCATAAAGATCTTTGATGAGCTGCAGCCTGCAAACAGTGTGTGGATTGTGCAGCTCTGGACCCCTGTGAGTCATTTTATTTATTTATTTTTTAACCATGATTGGTTTATAGTGAATATATGGGCATCACGCACTGTTTCTTCTCAGCCAATAAAGACTGAAATTGGGCGATGAAAAGAGAGAGAGGGAGAAACAGAGAGAGAGAGAGATGCCAATTAAACAGGTAGAGGAGGGGGGCTGTGTGTGAGAGAGAGAGAGAGAGGCAGAGGTGGATGAAGCTCACAGTGAGGGAGTGTCGGAGTGACGACGTGAGAGCATTTCACTCCTTCACGCCACTTCCATCCCTCCATGCTGGACGCGTGAGTGAGGAGGACTCCTCTCTCCTTCTTTTCTGCGTGCGTTCTCTCTCTCTCTCTCTCTCTCTCTCTCTGTGTGTCTCTCTCTTCACCGACAGTGATCAACCCGTTGCGGTTCCGCTCGGATATACTACAGTCCGGTCCTGATCCAGGATCCTGGAAGATGGATCTATCGCTGCGCCTCATCTGGCTCCACACACTGAGCGTGTTCAGCGCTGCGTCCGCCGCCACTCACTGTGAGTACACTGCACTGACTGACTGACTGTGTTCACCTACAGCTCACCTCTGACTTCACTTCGCAGTCTTAACGAGAAAGCGGAGGTTCTGTAACGGGGCGGCTCTGAGGTCTGCCCCTGCGTGTGGTAACAAGCTCAGACCCTCCGCGGCTCTTTGCTGCGTCCTCAGATTGTTGCAGGCGGAGGAAGAGTCTCCTCTGTTGTTCCTGATTTGACTTTAGTGATGACACAGCGTCTACAGAGATTGCACTACTTAGTGTCGGCACACTGCATGAATGAGAGAGTTGGTGATGTCTTCGCGGTGAGCTGCTGAATTAAGTCTCAGCATGAGATGAAGGTCAAGCAAACAGCATCATTTCATTCACAAGAAAGGAGCTCTGCAGCCTGGAGCCGTCTGGTTTTCACACATTTCAAGTTATTTGTCACAGAGCTTTATGAGGCTTTTCTAAAAGGATCGAATCAAAGAGTTAGTTTGAGCTGCGATGGAGAGCGTGAAGACTGGAGTCTGCCGTGAGAACAGCGTCCACAGAAATATAGGCTAGAGCCAGGTGAAGTTTCCACAGCCACTAGAGTGCGTCTTTGTGCCTGTGGGGGGAGGAGGGAGGGAGAGAGAAAGAGAGAGAGAGAGAGAGAGAGATGGAGGAGGGTGAAACATGAAAGTGATGCTGAGGGGGGAACCTGGGGCTGCTTGACACATCTCACTCATATATTCCAACAAAGCAGCGTTTCTAACACAATTACCAGCACGAGCAGCGTGGAGCAAAATGCCAGCATGCATCAGGCAGCAGAAGAAATCATACAAGTATGATTTATTGTCTTCTTCATCTTTAAGTTAAAAATATGAGATCACACTTTGCAGTGAGGTGAAGTGTGAAAAGAAACAGGAAGGAGGTGATAATTCATGATGAATCCTTAATAAGAAGTTAAATGTTGGAATATGTGCGGTGGATAATGATGATTTACTGAAGCACCGACAGAAATATTGATAAGGTCATGATTACTTTAAAAATATCTATGAATTGAAATACTGACCACTTTATTCACAAGTCAGATACAACCATCTAAAATTATCTATCGTAAAGCGTTCCCCAAAATATCAGCAGAAATTTGTTTTTCACAAATAAATGATGAGAAAAGAATCGACACGTTAAATTATTTTCCTCAGCAACAACAAATTAAAGTAAACTCTACTCAATAAAAACAAGGTTGGAATCTTCTTAAAGTAGTTTATTGTAGTTAATTATAGAATATGTTTTTGCATATCTGCTGTCACATATGCTGATGTCATATTTCTTTGGTGAACTGATGTGTCAGTCAGGCTCTGATTTCTGATGATTAGAGACATTTAAAGTCGCAAAGTTGCCTCAGTCTGCACTGGTTCACAACTCACAAAGTATCTGAGCGATGTAAATCTACATCGTGCCATCTTTTAATTAGTTCAAAGTACGTGAATATATATATATATATATATATTTCCAAATTGAACAAAATGTCTCTCCATCCTACTATTCATGTATTTTTATTATTAGAAATATCTCATCAAGCTTTACGACAGAAAATCTAGATATAAATAAGTGTAATATAACACAAGTGCAGGCTGCAGAGTCGGAGGCTTGTGAACAAAATGAAATGATTCTGTTTTTTTGACATCCAACTGTATTCATCCAAAGTGAAGAACCGAGTCCTCATGTTTGTCTAGATTTTTACATCCCCTCTCTCTGCAGCTCACTGCTGTGTACTGCAGGTAGAAATGACACGTTTTTCTATGTTTTACTGCAAAAGTAAAGCTGGAAGAAACCGTCTTCTTAAACCGTCTTTTGAACAGAACTAAATAAGGGGTTATGAATGCGTCACCTGCTTTGCTATATGTGTGTGTATATATGTGCATGTGTACTTGCTGAGGCTTTAAACATGATGGAGTAGCACATTTGATTTGAGAGAACAGCTGCAGCTGTTAGCACCAGTCAGGCTTTGAAGTGTGAGTAGCTGCTGCTTCCATGTGTGTGTTGTGTGGTCTTCTCATTAGGGAGAAGCCAGTCAGTGTGAATCATCGGAAGCTGTAGTATATTCGGAATGCTCCATTGTTAAAACACGTCTTGCGAACTGTTCCGGGATCTTAACCGGTTTCTAAAAGTTTCGGCAGAGAGTCGCGGCGAACTCTGCAGGCAGCAGGAACACTATCCACAGGCTAACGAGTACTCAAGCCTGCTGTCTGACTGCAGTACAGGGATGAATCTTGCAAGCCTTGAAGCTTCCAGTCATTGTGTTCGGTGTTCTTCAGCATATGGGCTGCAGTTCAGTATGTTCGGGAAGTGTGGACGGCAGCGAGTACATACTGAGCTGTCAGCAGCAGCAGAGTTGAGTGTATGGGTTTGCAGTTGTGAACAGTTTCAGCACACAGTTACCGAAATCCCAGAGGAGGAAACACGTGTCAATCAGTCAACGGTCAAATCAAAACTTTGTCACAAACTTTTAAAACACAGTTTTTCTCTTCGTACATTTTGATCACTTGCAGTTAGTTTTTTGAGGCTTCCTCCTAGAAGCAAGTCAATTCGAGTGCAGCCCTGGTTCATACCTAAATTGAGACAGTCGAAGATTCGCTTGTTAAGTTTCTTTTTCTCTGCCCAGACCTCCACCAGCTGAATACTGTTCCACAGGCATGGCATCATTTGCTCTTTTGTTCTGTATTTGCTCTCTGGGGGCGGCTATGACACCGGGCTTGTGTTGGTGTATAGAAGCAGTTTATGTCAGTGATGTAAGCCAATGAACTGAACTAAACTGACAGCTGCATTACTCATTTATGATGCTCCTGTGCTTCTCAAATGCATCCCGTGATCAGAATTGACACGCTGTGCTGAGATGAAATGGTGAGATGCTCCTGGAGGACAAGTAGCTGCTCTCATATTTACCTCTGAGAAACAAAAGGAGAGGAGCAGACATCCATCATGGCTGCTCTCGGTGGCCTTGTGTCAGGTGACACAGATAATGGCAGCCGCATTCTCTCGGAGGACGACGTCCTATTGCTCTTTCCCCGCCTTTACAAAGAGACGAGCAGAGGTATTTTCTGCTCTTGTCCCCACAAGCATTTGATACATCTCCCATCAGAAGCGTTCAGACTCTGCATTACCGAGTGCAGCGGCTTTGCGCAGCAGGAAGTGCAGGCTTTGGACCTTCAGTAGTTTCCTTTGTGAGGCCAACATGAGCCTACGTTTGAAGTCCAGGACTTTCTGAGGAAAGACTTCTGAAGACAGTTCTATGATTTTTTTTTTTTTGCAAATTTGAAAAAATACTTGTCATACAGCCATGTGGATTGAAATTAAAGGCTGTTTTCTGAGGGACAGTTCGCTGAAGAGTCTGCAGGGAGGACTGACTGGCTCGCGATTTCTATTAGTGTCTTAGAGGGTTAAACAGTATTGACATAAAACAGTAATGTCAGCGTTCTATCAGTCAGATGTGGTACAAACCTGCAATTAATGTTAATCATTTATATTAAGCATATTTGCCTTACCTTAACCAAGTGTTAAGTTGCTTAACCTTACCTTAACCACAGTTTATTTCCTAGTAGCCATGTGAAGATATAGCATTAAATGAGATTCTGAGAACAGCACTGGGCAGTCAAATCTCTTATTATTGTGGGTAATCTGGGATTCTGGGGAATTGTTTTTCTATACAACATCCAGCAGGGTGTTCCAGATGACCTTCTCCCCAGCAACATATCCTAGCTCCTCCTGGGGGGATCCCAAGGCGTCCTGAGGGCTGCTAGTCCCTCCAGGCAGTTCTGGAACTGCTCTCCAGTCGCTTGGAAGTTGGACATATCTGGAACACCTTAAAAGAGACGGGGCATCCTTGCTTGAGCCAACTCAGCTGGCTTATTTTGATGTGGAGAAGCAGCAGTTCACCCAACTAAAGAGTCCATTCTCATTCTTTTGGTCACTGCCCAAAGCTCATGATCATAGGTGAGGGTTGGAATGTAGATCAACTGAAAAATGTAGAGCTTTGCCTGTAAGTGTCATGTTATCTGAGCACTAGTACAATAGCGCACTACTATAATAGTCAAGTTTTAATTCTATATGGGTGTTTTAGCCCCAAATCACATTAATTTCTATGCATTCATGTATATTTTTGATCTATAATTAGATTACTTTCAATTTCGTTCTGCATTGTTTTGGCTCTCGTTCTTCACAGATATTTTCTTCAGTGGAGGAAAAGGGTTCAGGCACCGTAGTTTTTAACAGCGTGTGTGTGTGTTTTGGAACTATTTTCAGCAGCATATTGAGCCACATTTGGTGTTTGTGGGATTGAGACAAAAACAAAGAGTGTGTGTTGTGTGTTTTCATGTCAATGGAGAGACATGTCACAGAGTGCAACAGTGTGGCTCATTGATTGTTTTTGGACAACAATGGAGCTCAATGGCACAGAGCAATACGATATATCAGTGTCTGGATACACACACACACACACTAACACACACAGTACTTGCTCGTACTTGTAGATGCATTCTTTGTTGGTTTGGCTGTGCACATGAGGTTTCTTGACAACAAGAAATATATAGAATATCACCAGGCGCATCCTTTAATGTGGCGCTCCGGGATGATGATCGCACACGTGCTATCATGTTGCCACTTCGCTGACTGAGTCAGCGAATGCTCCCATCCTCAAGATAATAATTTACAACTTCATAACCCTGCAGGCTTTTATTGTTTTTGAACTAAATAGATAGAAAATTGTGTCTCCTCCCTCAGGTCAGGCGGCGCAGACCGGTGGAGCATCGTCATCGTTTCTTAAAGCAACAGTAGATTGTCGTCCTAATATTGTTGGAACATTAATTCAGCTGTATGGTGCTGAATCGCCAGACATATTTTTTCCCATCTTTATAAAATTGACAAATAGAAAAATAATATTTCAGGATGTCAGTTGGACTTGAAAGCACGTTCACCGCTGTGAGGTATTTTAAGCCTGCTTTGGCAGGAGACAGCAGGGGCTTTTGTTACCACGATGCTGTCTGATATGACACTCTTCACAGAGGTTCTGTGGGTGGAATATCGTTGCGCTTGCTCTCATAGATTCCCTCACAGCTGGTGGCACGCACGCTGCACCGGCAGCCATCTTCATACAAAAACCGAGCATCTGTGGCTGCAGCGCGCTCCGCTCAGCGCCCTGCCTATATGTTGTTTTATTTACTTAAAATTTCATGCTTTCAATTAGCTCAGTGAGCAGACACTTCACAGCAAATTATTTCCCATTGAGTGCATGTTCGAGCGGAGGTGGCACGCCGCTTCATAGCAAGCCAATCGAGGAGCTCCTGCTGTTCTTCGTATTCATGAGGACCTGATAAATTTATCAGGAGGTAAATGAGGCAGAACAGAGTGGTGTGACGGCGCTGACACTTTCCCTCTCAGCTTTCAGCAGACGGCATGTTTCTCCGCGGAAGCACGAGTAACTGAACAGAATATTCAGTGGAAAAACACAGAGGTACGAACAAATAAAGAACCGCGTGAGGAAGAGAAAACCAGCAACATGATGTCGAAACAAATTCAGCTCACGGGGAGTACACTTTAATTTTAAGCTTAAAACGTGAAATCTATATTAAAAAATGTACAAGAATTATATTAAGCTTTGTTTAAGGCTTAGTGGAGGTCCTTAAACAGCTCCTTCAGCAACAGACTGTTACTCCCACCATGTAAGAAGGAGCTCTACCACAGGTCCTTCATTCCAACAGCTGTCACACTCTTCATCACCAGCACGACTTCATGACTTTATTCTATATAATTCTTAGTTATGAGTCATTTCTCATAAACCTTGTGTACACATGACGTGAATTCCCCGCTGTGGGATGATTAAAGTTTATTTTGTCTTATTAGATGGAAAAAGGAGACATAGTTATGTATATTGATACATACATTTGAAATGATATTTTGCAGCTACAACCATTTGAATATTTGTAAAGAATCCACATACATTTACAATGGTGTTGTGTATGTTTCCCTTTTAGATGATTAGAGTGTACGGTATAGATACGGAAGCCATACAGCAAAACCTTTTCTGCTATGATGATATTAGGACTACTGATGTAAAGTTTTATGTTTTATTCCATAGTTTATCTAGTTCATATAAACGCATGATTTTTTTCCATCAAAAGAAACACTGTTTTCATGTAATTAACATGGAAATATTGTATGCATCCCACATGGAATGCATGTTTGCGATGATATATTGCAGTACTTTACTCTATACACTATAATTTACAGTTTTCTTCTGTTACCCTATTTTATGGTCTGTTCCTGGTTTGGTGTTTTTTTATTGTAAAACCAGACAGGTTTTACAAGGAGCCTCCTTTTTTCACCAAAATGCTGCTGACTGGGTCCCACAGTCCCTTGGGTCAGTGTCGGACTATTGAATTTACTATTTTTAATTACACCGTGTGTGTCCTTGTGAATAAAGCACATGGCTTCAGTAACGTGTCAGATTTTTGGTTGGTCAGAAGCAGCATTAGCTGCTCAGGCCTGAGGTGACTGCTATCAGTGTAACACGAGCCGGGCATAGCTGTTTAGGTTCATTGTTGCTGGTTTAGTCAGTGTGTTTGTTTTAACACTCAATATTGAGGAGAACACACAAGTTCTAGGCATTTCCATATTTCATATATTAGAGGTACATGACCCTGTCCCCTGCAGTGGGGCCTTGGCATATTATAACACAATTGTTACATTTTGATGAATGCTAATGTCAGATGAAGAATTCAGGCAGTGTTGGACAAGATAGTCTGACAAGTATGTGATTAGGGAGCGTAAGAGCTGGGAGCAGAGTGACAGGTCAAATACAGTGACACACACACACACACACACACTGTATGAGAAAAGATAGAGAGAACTGACTCTGGTATCAGTTTTCCAATACGTCTCAGTTCATCTTTACTCCCCTAATGTGCACACACACATCAGGGACCAACAAGAAGGATCACCCGATGCTCCAGGGCCAGTAAGAACGAGTCAACCAGTTTCCCAACTGGGCCAAAAATCATTGAGATAATTCTGCAGACATCGCTTTGTGAGCGATCGCTCGCTCTGCTTTGCATGTGGGAAAGGCATACAACGGGGGTAAGAATGATGACTTGATACATGTGCTGTCAAGATTTGTCTGATAAGTCAGGATCGTTTTCTAAAAGAGAGCGAGAGAATGAGAAAAGGCTGATACTTTTGCTGTGTTTGACAGGAAAGATGGGAAAATCCCCCCCACACTGTAAAAATACTCCACTACAGGTAAAAACCTGCATTTAAAACCTAACTTATGTCAAATGTAAATAAATTATAAAAAGTTAAAATATTTTGTGCAGTAACACGGTCCCTGTTAGTGCTTTACTATTATAACTTTGGATTGATGCTGCATTTCCAGCAAGGCTTTACCTGACTACAGATCATCAAATTTGGAGATACGTGGTTTTCACTAGACAGGACACTGTAATCTGAAAAGTAACAAGTAACTAAAGCTGTCAGAACTATGTAGTGGAGTAAAAAGTACAATAGGTGTAAAGTTGCATTAAATGGAAACACTTACAGTACTGTGTTTGATTAAATGTGATACTGTAATAATCAATAAATAATTTGTATTTATGGTTGTACCGTGCACATATATACTGTACTTACAGTCCATTGATCTAGCTATATTAAACTACAATGTTGGAATGAGAAATACCAAAGAACAGGACAAATTCAATAATTCAAAATAAAATCTTACATGTACATCAATCAACACAGTACTCCACACATGTACCATTATTTTAGTTGAATTCATTGATTTCTAGCACAGGTATTAGTGTATGAAGTTGCACCAGCACTTTGATTGGTTGAACCCTGCATATGAATATGAATAAGAATACATGTATGCACATAATGCCTCCACTACAGATCTCAGAAGCATGTCCACACTTTCACACACACTGCACATTTTTTCTCATACACATTTTACATATTGCGTTCCATGAACAATGGTGGCAGGTTAACCTGTATTTGTACAAATTGTATGTACTATAGGGGAAAATAGGAAAAACACTTTGTGGGTAGCTTATTGCTTTGTACAGCTCAAGAGCTAAATTGAAGCTGTATATTAAAAGATTTCCCCAAACCTCAGCACTTTTCACAGCGTATGCTGATGACATTTTCTTTTACATAACCATGACATCATGTGACTTTATTGTAGTGATGTTGCAGAGACAAATAACCCATTTACTACAATCCATATTTGAGGTTTTTGGAGGATCATGTCATGCTATCAGATGTTTTGTTTGGTGCTGATCACTGAGTCTTTGTGAAGGGGTCAAAATATTTAGCTTCTATCCCCATTAATCTTTGAATGATCTGGATGTTTGGGATTAGAATTTAAGCCATAGGATATCAGGTTTGTACAAAGCTTTGCTATCAGTAAAGGCCATCGAGGACAGACGGGACACTGAAAATACAACCAGCAGCAGACTTCTCATTTATTCAACATCACACAGTGAAGCTTTGATAGAACCAGTCAGGTTCATCAGTGTTTGAACGCAGCCTGCTGAGAGAGGAGGTTTGGCTGCTTTCACCAAACATTTGAAGTTAACTAATGGCTTTATTAATGTTTAATAAAACATTAACAAACGTTTTTACTCACCGAACTGTGAAGAATTAGATCATAATTCAACTATTAAATCATTGATCTGAGTAACCACAAACAGGTACCTAATGTCATTTCCCAAAACATGTAGGCCTTCAGGGAGAATACAGAAATGATGAGGCATAGACAGGGTGACAGAAGAGGGGCAGAAGATTAATTTCATCCTGCTTTGGCATTTTATACCATAGTTAAATAACACTTCTATATCAAGGTTTAATTCATGTGTGCACACATTTATAAAGTTCCATCCAGATAGTAAACTAAACTAGTGAACTGTGGGTACATGACTAAACAAGTTCTATCAGTTTAACACTCATATTTTGTGGACATGATGTGTGTCATGGGCGTATATATGAGCTGACAAGGTCTGGGGCTAAACCCAGACATCAGGGTGTGTGCGCTCCCTGCCGTTCTGTTTGGAAAAACAACATTTCATTTCATTTTGCTGCATTGTATGACTGCGACAAACATTCTGTATTTCATTTGAAATGTAATGTTGAATGTTGCGGTGCTATTTAGACAATTGCTTTGGTCAAAACAGACGTCTGCAGGGCAGCTGTTTCATTTGACTGCTGTAACATTCGGCACTTTGTGTTATACAAATAAAATAAGGCAGCAGCCTGATGACAGTGTATTGAATTCAAACATGTTTGTTTGTAAGACCATTTGACGAATATCAGGTATTTTCAGGTATTTTCAGCATCAACTCGTAAAGTGTCCTCAACTCAAGTCATTGATGGCTACATGATAAAATCATGTATTACCCATAATGTTTTTTTTTTCTTCATATTGTCAAAATAACCGATCCAATAGGTCGTGCTGTGGAAGAATTTCAGGGATATTGCCAGCGTACAGCATGTTTGTCTGCATTATGCATTCAGTTCATACACGGTCATTTAGTGAAAGGACAACACAGGTTATTTCAGACTGTGTATTATATTCATATTTATGGAAACCAAACATTTACTTTCACAGATTACCGTCAAACCATTATAAAGAAAACTAAATTATGTAAGCTGCTCGGCAGGTTGATTCTACTTTAACACGCATGCAGCAGTGTCACCCATGAGAGGCTGAGTGTTTCCTGCATTCTGGTCATTTTTTTATTCCCCAATTTGTGCTTTTTTTGCATCAAATTTACTCTTATCACGAGCATAAAGGAAACAAGGAGTCTCTGTCTGAAGAGCACAGTTGCACTAGTTATATTAAGGATTCAAACATCAGCTCATAGACATTGGTGAAAATAACTCTACTCTGTGTCCTCTGCCCTTGTCAGCTGAACGTGGTTTCAGTTCAGTCCACAGTCCACCAGGGGGGACAGCAACTGCCACTGACGGGACTGATCCACTCATGGTCTGCCTGTATTTGGACAGCCTGTTTCTACTTGAGTTGCCTGTATCCAGGGCAACACTGACGTTGAGTGACAGACAAGTTGCCTGTCATTCCAGGTACACTTTGTTTCCCTGTCAGAAAGACGCAGGCCCGGTCAAAGTCGGCTAAAGCTCCGGAAGTCAAGACGCTGACAACATTGATGTTGAAAGGAAAAGATGTCAAAGAACAGTCAAACAGGAGCATTCAAAGAAAACGTTTACAACCCCGGAGAGGGCTCTGCTGTTTACCACAATCATTTCTGTATAGTCCCTCAGCCGATGTCACTTCACAAACACAGTGTTTTTCATGCAACCAAGGGCAGAGTTTGTTATGAATTCAATAGCTCCCCCTGCCCAGCACCATGGTGGTAACATCCACCTCTCTGGTTCTTCATATCTGAATTTCTACAGCTCAATTTTAAAGCACAAACCCAAAACTCCATTACTGCCACACCATGGAATAAATAATAAATCAATAATATGCTAGTGTGGCAGTGCACACTTATCATTGAAGGAGGCTTTATATATGTTAATCCAATTTAATCTATGTTCAATTTACCACAGTTAATAGCGTGACAGACGATATTTAGCTTCATTAATGTTCCATTGATGAGTGCAGCTAAAGGCATATCTGCCTCTCTGACCAAAGAGCTTCAGAGCCTCAGAGCCAGCTTAGAGACTGAGAGGAGATGCAGAAAATAACACAGCTTGCAGTGCTGCTGCTTCTGCTCACTGTTTGGAACAGTTCTTCTCCAACTGATCGCTCACTAAAAGCCCTTCCCCGACCAGCAATGCTCATAGCTTAGCAACCGTAGCTAGGCAGGCAAGTCTGTTGGACTTCTCCACATGATGAAGCATGTCGAGCATGTAGCAGTAATGAGAGTGATGCTCTGAATTCAGCCTTTCCGAAAACCAAAAAAATGAACGGCAGCACCAGTGTCAGGGTTGATTGAACAGTGTGTAACTTAAAGCACTGTTGACATTTTAAGTCACGATGCTACACTGACTTGTAATCAGGTGAGATTGCTCTTGTGATTTACCGAGTTTCCTGATAGACAGTGTGAACTGCTGCCAACTGTGGCTGCTGTCAGCTAACGTTAGCTCAGTTTGTTAGCTGGGCTATGCAGGTTGTGAGCTCAAAGCACCGGGAGTGTGTTAGTGTTTGTACCACAGGTGTTTTGCACCACTGGGAAGAAGGGGTTGCAGGGGAACGCTGCCAGGTGTTGTATCAGGTTTTGGTGTTGTGCCAGAACCGGAGCTGAATAAGCGGGGCAATGAAACCGGGCTCAGCAGCCTCTGACATGATGACAGAGGTGAATAGACTGAAAAGGACACTGAAGCAAGCAGAAATCCGCCGGAAAGAGGAAATCTGGGACTGACTTTTAGCTAACATTAGCGAGAGCTTCATGTTGTTGCACTTAATTGATGTTTGGATGCTATCAAGGTTTGCAACTTGCTAGTTTTTAGTTTTTAGTTTAGTTTTTAAGTAATGTAATCCTAACAAATACACATGTCCATATTTACCAAAGAACTCTGAAAAAGGTGGCACTAAATTGCAAAAATACCAATTTATACATAATTTTGCGAGTGGCTACTTCTAAACAACAAACGACATTAGCCTTTGGGAGAAACAGATTATATTTACAGAGTAGCGCATCCACTGTAATTTGCATCAGTCAATGTTGTGTGCTAGATGCTTGCAGAGTTTATACTCAGCTGGTGAAGAGGAGACTCCAGCCAAGTTAGCTAACTCATACATCTAACAACATTAGCATTATTAGCGTTCTAGCTGATACAAGCTGTCAGCAGGCAAATTGATGGCTACAGACTAGAAATGAGAAACTTGTCCCCCTCTGTCTGAAATTATGGACCTTGTTGTCAGAAATTGCAGCCATCATTATCTTAATACTGCACACCATGCAAGAACAAAACAGCAACTACGGCAGACAGTTAGTGAACTGTCGGTGAACTGTGATTATTAATTTCCCCCTACAGACGTGACTGGTCTTTTCTGTTGTTTTGGCTCTTTTGATATTATAATATATATTATGTTTAAGTCACTGTGAATGAAAAATGTAATTCTGTATGTGTGTTTGTCATTGCGCCATGGTCTGAGAGCTAAGGTGATTCTGCAGGGTCAGTGAATGAAAATGCTATTTGCTTGTAATGAGTTATTTAATGAGATGAAAGCAAACACAGTGGATACATGATATCAGGCTATTTAGAGCAACAATTACTGCTAGGTCCCCGGGGAGCGGAGAAAATCTATTTTGATGAATGTGGCGCCAGTGGAGGCCTTTTCCATCTCCAACTCACACACATTCTGCACCAGTTTCCCATCTATAGACTGCAATGAATATGCTTAAAATAGCTGTGGAGCTCACAAGTTTCATCCTGTGTTTATTTTCAGTGTTACTGGCAGTGGGTTTTAGAGGATTATCAACACCCACTTTCTATTGACCACACCAATAAGGCAACAGCAGTAATCACCAAGGGGCTGCTACAGTAATGAAAAATAGCAAGATGATATTTTTTCAACGTTCAGCCTCCAAGAACTGTGGAGTTAAACTCCAAGGCGTGAAATTGCACTGAGAATGCTTTTGACTGTTCAATTAATCAGGCCTGCAGCACAGGATTTCACACTTATCAAACAGCTGTGTCAAACAATTTCTAAATCAATGTTTCATATTTCATTATTGATTAGGATTATCTCCAATGGATCAGCGATGGGGGGAACACAGCTGTGCGGCCCACCGGAGCTTGATCACACTGTCAACATGCAAGCTGTGAAAGACGAGTACAAACAGCGCCGCGTGTCGGTGTTTTCCTGACCTTTAAATGACATCTGTTTGCACACTGCTCATAAGAGAGAGTCGATGAAACGCACGTATCATCGCAGCACGTACTCCGCCAGCTCAGAGGCAAATATCGGTTGAGTTGTTGATCAAACAGAACATCACTTCTGTCATTTCTGCAAATATCACTGGATTACACAGACGAGGACGAGGTTGTTAAAACTTCATGAGTCATCATTCTGCCTGTTACGTCTACCTGAGGCCCTATTCAGACCAAATCAGGTGTTGCGGCAAATCACTGCAGTGTTGTGAGGTGGTTTATAGGGGGGTTGGGGTGTGCGTTTGTTTGTGCTGAATGTAACGGCTATGAAACAGTCAGAAAAGAACTTTCTATTTCGCTGATTAACCAGCTTTCTCAATACTGGTGCTCCCTCACTGTCATCCACTGTGTATGTCGCTCGACCACTGCTTTCTCCATTTCTTAAGGCCAAATTCCAACAGGCACATTCTGCGTACGCTGCAGCCACCGGAGCTAATCACAGCCATTCTAGTCAATGTTTCAAACCCCACTGTCTGTTGTTAAACTCACTGAGAATACTGTGTCAAACTGCACAGAGCAGTTCGAGCTGGCTCGAGTCAGAAACAGTGTAGCGAATTCAGTCGAATTTCAAAATAAAACTGACAGAAAACAGGAAACAGTTTAACTACATAGCCTATTTACATATAGAAGCACATAAATGATGTGAGCAAGTTAGTTGAAGTCTGAAGTTCTCCTGGTGGGGTTTGAATCACCTGGAGAACAGACCAAAACAGTATTGTGGAGACGTGCATGGTGGAGTCATTACTCTCAAACCATCGGACACAGACAAAGGAAACTTCTTAGTGTCACTATTTTTGCTGCAGTGCCAGATTTGGTCTGAATGAGGCCTTAAAGGAGTGTGTAGGATTTAGTGACGGACAAACTGTAGGAGCCATAAAACATTCAAAAAAAACAAAATACCCTTGCTAAAGTCAGTGTTTAGTTTGTCCCTTCTAGAAAAATTCTAACGTAACAAATGTTATGAACACTGGACCAACTTTTATTTTGATACAGATAAATCTCTTTGCATTGGTCTAATCAAGCAGAATCTTAAACACAAGTTAAAATATACAACATATGTTTGCTTGATCAGCATAAACACAGCCACGGCTCTACCTCTGCTCCCTTCTTTGTTGTCTGGTTTGTTTGGAGCCATGAAATAGGTGCAGATGTCAAAATGTGCACTGTGAACCAAAGAAAATTGTGCCGCATTTAGTCCTTTGCCAGCTTTGTGCTGGCGGGGAAATACTTGGCAGAGTGTTGAATTAGCCTGTTGAGCTAACATTCGGAAATGTGTGAAATAAAGTAAAAAATATTGCTTAAGGGCGAGGCTCACGTCTGAAATTTGGCAGCACTAGTTGGGTTCAGTGAGGTCAGGCACTAAAGATGCAGTTTGGTCTCAGTTTGAAGCCGTTCTCCTGCACAATTTGCATTGTGCATTGTGCACAGTGGACGGATGGATGAATTTCATTTCAAGAGTTTGCAACCGGTTTTAGATCAGCAATAAATGTTGGATTTTAAACACCGGCGACACTCTAGCTGCTCCACCAGTCTGCCTGCAACACTAGGCAATCATGCCGGCTCCAGCTTCACATTTAACCTCCAGAGTGGTATTGATCACCATCTGACTCGCTGCAAGAGAGCAAATAAGTGCATTTTCCAAAATGTCTTTTAATCCCCGAAATGGCACATGAAGTCATTTTGCTCCGAAAGGCTCTGGGGTGACTCATCCTCATTCACCCTGCTGCACCAGCTGCGATCGAGCGATGTTTCCCCACACTGCGAGTGTCAGTCTGTAACTCAATGAGATATTTGTGTGACATTTCTAGGAGGGCTCACTGGATCAGAAGCGGCGTCCGCAAGGGGCTGCTGGAAAAACTCAGACCTCTCTGCCACTCCGGCATTAAGCAGCAGCTAATCAGCTAATCAGCTTCGAACCGCTGGTGTGTTTGGACAGAAACACACAGACAGTGTTTTTTAATGACGGGTTCCCTTCAGTGCTAACTCACTACCACCAACACAGCTGAGAGGCGCCAGCAGCTGAAGGAAATCTCATAATCCGGCTGATAATGAACAAAAATCCTGTTTAGTAAAATGTGTGAATGATGGTTGAATAATTAATGGTTGGCAGATGAGAGGTGCAGTCACTAAAGCTGTTGTATATTTGCACAAGGGTTTATTGGGTTTGGGACTTTTTACCTTTCTACATTGCTCTACTGTTCTCAGGGAAAATATGTTCTGTAAGACTTTCCCTGTGTCCTCATTTCTCTCTTTGTTTTTATTCCTTTGTGTATCCAGTCTTTTGTTAACTGACATCTCAGTATATTTGTCCAGTCCGCATGCAGTGCCTCAGCACCTCATCAACAACAGTTCATGACCAAAATATCTGAAAAGATGAGAAAACATCAGAAAACAGCGCTACTCAGGAGGAAAAAAAGAAACATTTGAAACCTCAGGAGAGAAAATTCGAAGAGCGTCTTCGTACAGCTGCTGCAGTTGCTTTTGATGCATTTTTCTTTCAGGACATGAATTTGTTTATTTTCCACGGTGGACTGTGGAAGCCCATTCCTGCCAAGAAAACTAGAGACAAAAATAAGAAACACTGTCAAAATGATGGTGCCATACATCAAAATTTAGGCTCATTATCTGGGAAGTTGACTTTCTTAAAATATTGACTTAAAAAAATAAAAAATGCACGTCATGATTTTAACATAGTTTGTTATACATATATCAATTTGACTCTTAAATCTTAAATTGTGATAAAGTATATGTTAGTTGTGACTTAGGATCACCGTTTTTTGACTTATTACTCAACATTTTGACTTTTTATGTTAAAGTATTTGGATTATAAGTCAGTTTGTTGTCTAAAACTTTGTCTTATCTCGTAATTTTTAAAATTAACTAAGTTTTTACTAAGCACAGCTTTGGTCCTTAATAACTTTGGTTTCAGCATCAGTTTGTCTACGTTCAAGCCGTTCTTTTGTGTTTTGTTTTCCAGTCCTCGTTAGAATCTTAGAAATTCTGTTTTCTGGACTTCATGGACTTTGGATTTAGCTTGCTCCCTGATGAACTTGTTTGCTAGTTGGACTGCCTTTTCCAGTTTTGTACTGAGCCTCTCTAACAATCCATAAACCACCGCTATGTTTCTGTAGTCTGTGTTTGAGTCTTATTCCTCGTGTTCCTGGTTAGCCTTCTGGAACTGTAATAGTACAAACTGCCACTGAAACCAAGGAACACAGACTAAATACACAAGAAAAGGCTAGGCTAGCGTCATCTTCAGGTCAGAATTCATTTGTTCAGCACTTTGTTTACAACCAAATGGGCCTACCTGTGAAGTGACCCAGGCCCTGCTGTGTGTTTAACTTTCACCTTCAAATTTATTGTGCCAAAGAGGAAATCTGTCTCACATCTAAGGACATGAAAAAAAAACAAACAAACAAACATAATAATTAAGATGACAATTAGCAATTAATGCTAGATAGGGAATATTAGCATGCTTACAAGGTAAACTAAGATGGATAACATTATGTCTGTTAAACAGCACGATACCATTGTTACTGCCAGCATGTTAGCATGCTATCATGCTGGCAGACTAGCATTTAGCACTGATATACCATACAAGTACTTCCTCACAGAGCCTGCATGATTTATTTCTCTTTTCTTTACTTTTACCACCACGGTGGGGCTTTCACAACACCTCCACTTGTGTAGTCAAGTGCGTATTTGTGTGATGAATTCTTGTTAACTGCTACACTGCCCAATTAGTGGTTAAGAGTGAGGATGTTTATCAGAGCTCACTGGGACATGCTTGATTAATGAGGCCCTCCCACAGTACAAATACTGTGCACGGCTCAGCCTAACTAATATATTTGTTGGTTTTACTTCATTTCCACATAATGAACAAATAAGTAGGATCGAGCCTGCAGTTTTACTGTACATTCAGGTGATGGTAAAAACAGCTTGAGTGGAGGAATAATATCCGCTCCTAATTATCTGTGGGGGTTCTATAGCCATAGAGGTTGGACATGACTAATAGATATATAATATCTCTGTTGACTGTGGTGAATTATGGGATACACTTACCGCTGAATATGGCTTTTAATCTTTGTACGTTTTGTATAAATTTTTTAGACATGGCACACGCATGCCTACCCTTCAACGTGTGAACACTCACTTAAGCGGTCAGGGCCGCAAGTGTTGTTATTGGTTTGGACCCTGTGACTTCAGTAGAAGCTTTTAAGAATTTCCTCCTCTGTCAGCTGGAACAACATCCTGCCTGTTAACACTTCAATTAAAACACAGTACTGACATTCTCAGCTCTACAGTAAACAGCGCTGTTACTCAATCACTTGTATCGATGGGCACTTCCTCGAATTCAGTCGGCGTTTGGGACTAATTGTCAACAGATACCTCAGCTTCACTCGGCGTATTGCTGAGCAGAAGTCACCTGGCCCCAAGTCTATTAATCCATGTGAGGGATCATATGAGGTTTTATTGACACCACCCGGAGGTCTGGAGCCCTGCTGCTACCAAACACTGTCATTATACCCTCTGATATCGACACTGTGGTCTGTGACAAACTACACCCACCAACAGACTTTTCATACAGAGTTATCCCAGCTGTGAAGATGAACATGTGAATTTATGGTTTTAACCTAATAAATTGTTGATCTTAACCACTTCCTCTGTCTTGAGAATTGAGCCACTGGAGTAGACCTAATGTTTAATTATGATTAATAACCAAAGTACATCAGTTATGTACGGAATAGTAAAAGTTTGATTAATATTGATTTTAATGATGCATAAAGAAGCTCAAAGTGGAATGAGAATTGAATTTGCACATTTATAATACTCCCCCTTTACACTTTTTAAAATAATAAAATAATTATTAGCTTTTAATTAATTAAAAAAAAGATTTCATTTTCATGTCTCACTGTCTCATATTCCATTTCACACTTCATTTGTTTCTTGATCACACATTTAAAGTCTACTTTTCAAGATCACTTTACTTTATAGATATAACTAATCAAAGTCCAACCCTCAACAGGTTGAGTCTGAAAGTTTGGTCTTTTAACCACCTATGGTTACATTTATTTAGTCATTTAGCTGATGCTAATTTTTTTCCAAAGCAACTTACAGGGAGCAACTGGGGGTTCAGTATCTTGCCCAAGGACACTTTGACATGCAGACTGGAGGAGCCGGGGATTGAACCACCGGTCATCTGATTAGTGGACAACCCACTCCACCTCCTGAGCCACAGCCGTCCTATGACCTAGGGTTCCTATGGTTTCCATGTGTGTATATTAACTTTACAATAAGAAACACTACATTTTATTTCCTTAGAGCTTTTTATATCGACAGAGAGAGTCTTCTCTGTGGAGTTTACCACGCTGACCCGTCATGTTTCTCCAAACCCAGAATGGACAAGCCAAACATTGGCTCTAGACAGCCACTGTAGTTGATCCTTTATGTTTGGAATGGGAGGGTTAGGTGAGCAGAATTCAGTTGGTTACAATTTACAACACAACTAGATGCCACAGAATCCTACACACTGCACTGTTAATCCAAGAACTACAATTTGGCTCATTTAAGTATGCAGATGATCGTGCTGCTCCGTCACAACAAGCACTTCTGCACATTAATATGTCTGGAAAAATCATTAGTATTGTATAATTCAGAGGTTTATCAGCAGGTCAGTCTGACACTGATTCACCAACAAGAGTTAAATATCAGCTCATAAATTAATAAACTCATAATGTGAGCGAGCAGCTGGCTTTCCAACACATTTTGTCTCTGAGCCAAAATCACAAAGCTGCATAAATCTTCCAGCATTCAGTCTGGCGATAAATCATCTGACACTTCATGTTTGCTTTCTGCTGGAGTGAGATTCATCTTCTCTGTTGGGAAAATGTTACTTGACTGTTTGTGTCATAAGCTCAGGCCTCAGAGAGACGAGTACATGCTGCAGCTTCTGGGTCAGTGGAAGAATTCATTAAAATCTTTACTTCATGCCTCTGTAAACAGGCTGGACTCTCACTGTGCACATGGAATATTAAACCTCTTGTGTTTGATCCAGTTGGGGAAGAGGATCATGTTGGACTGATAAGTCCTGGATGTTCCACAGTTTTTATGTCCAGCTGTTTGCATGCTTCCAAAGACATGATATTTAGGGCGAAGCTACTGTCCGTCTTTATATTTGCATCCGTGTCTTAAATGTCTGAAATTATGTGTATTTCAGATTTATACTGTAATTCTGCAGGGCTTACACCAGAAGTTGTAAGAAATCATCTGGATTGCTTCATTTCCTTTCCTTCAATGGCAACTGTGGGATCACATTTCAAAATCCTATTCCTGCCTGAAAGAAATACCTGCAGGTACTACAAAGGGCTGGACATGGTTTTCCGGTTTAAAAAAATCATCAATAATCTATATTTTTATTTAAAGTTTGGCCTAATATTGTCCTGAAAAGACGGTGACACAGTCTTTCTCATTAGAAAGGATCAGTGTACGAAATATTCAGCTGGCAGCCTCATTTATGGCCAGTGATGACCACTTTCACAGCTTAATGACCTGGATGAAATGTCAGAAGATGAAAACACTCTTTTTCTCAGAAACACAACATTTATACTTAAAGCATTGTAATGAGACACATTTAGCACCAGAGATCTATAATCTATTTTTATCAAAAAATGACGATATATATGATGTTCAAAAGGTTCACATATCTTCAAGAAGCATATGATTCATTTTGGAGTTTTGGTTTATGATTATTTCTTTACTATTTACCAGTATTTTTATATGACATAATATGTGTGATCAATTGTGTATCAGTTCCGTGCACATCTTTGGAGGAATTAATTGTGTTGTCAAAAGACTAAATTTAAAATAATTTGTACAATACACAAAGGTTAGTGAATCCTGAGTTTCCTTACTGAAGACAAAGACTGAAAACCCAATCACTTGGCCCAAAATTTGTGGCTAAATTAGCCAACGAACTGAACGATCTTTAGGGAAGAAATTGGGCAGCGCTGATTGAAACAGAGATCAAATGAGGTCAGGTTAGTAAAAGTGAACTCATGCTGAGAGGACATCATGTTGAGAGGAAAAGAAATCTCTCAGGTTCTCAGGAAGAGGGCATAGACAGCACATTAGTCTGGGGAAAGCTATAAATTCATCTGAAAAAAAAAAAAAATGAGCTCCATCAGTCCACTGTAAGGCAGATCCTCAAATAGAGAGCACTGAAAATGACTGCAACTCTGCCTAAAAGTGTATGACCTTCTAAAATATCTGCCACAGCTGCAAGAAAAATGATAATTCAAGGAACCCAAACATAACATCTAGGGATTTGCAGACCTGTCTTGCTGCATCTGGGACACATGCATGCTTCCACAATAAAAAGACAACTCAATCAACATGGGGTTAGCTGGAGGGATGCTGGGAAGAAGCCTCTGCTCTCCAAAAAAAGAACATAACTGCCTGTCTCAACTTTGCCAGAGCACCTGGACAGACATGAAGTTTTCTTTTGAAAAGTCCAAAATTAAACTAATTGGTCAAAACCAAATCTGCTACATTTGGTGAAAAATCAATACTGCATATCACCAAATGAACCCTCTGTCAACAGTGAATCACAGCGGTGGAACATTAAGATCTGGCCTGCTTTTCATCTTCGAGGCATGGCCAACTCCACGTAGTTCAGGGATCATGAATTCTAGGAAATGTTGTAAAATCTTGGACCGTAACCTCAAGTGGTCAGTTGAGAAGAAAAACTTGGCTGGAAATGGATCATGCAATAGAGATTTGTGTTGTGGATTGGCCCAATTAAAGACTGGATCTGAATCCAATCATAACGTTGTGGCAGGACCTGAAGTGGGCAGTTCATGCCAAATGCCCATCCAACCTCACTCGACTGTCTGCGTTCTGCAAGGAGGAGTGGGCAAAAAAGTCCCCCACAGCAGATGTGAGAGACTGATCAGTCACTACCGAAACCATTTAGATGAGGTTATTGCTGTAAAAGGAGGTCTGATATTACTAAATATATATGAATATTTAATTTACCATATTAACTGAAGGGGTTACATTTTTTGCACCCGTGAAATGAGGTGTTGTTAAATCAAACACGTTTAAATAAATGATGACATTTTCCTTTGTTTGAATCCACTATTTGGAATGTCAGTATTATGAATTAGGGCATAAAGTAACATTTAACTCTCTGGACCCCACAGTGCCCGCGAGCACCCGCCATTTTAAAATCATACCCAACTTATTAAAACACAGAAAATAAAGCCATGAGCTTTAGAGCTGTAGATAGTTTAAGTTGTCATCCATGACTGACTAGGTCGCGTCAACTTTTCCACATGAATATGAAGATTTTGTTTCCAAATACACTAACTACTACCACATTACTGTTTCTGTGTTTTCCTGATCAATCTGCAAGTTCCTTTCCAAGGGCAAGTTTTTCCTCACTCGAACCGAGGGTCTAAGGACAGAGGGTGTCACTCCCTGTACAGATTGTAAAGCCCTCTGAGGCAAATGTACTTTGTGACTTTGGGCTATACAAATAAAATTTGATTTGATTTGATTTGATATGTATATACATATATATATATATATATATATATATATATATATTATGTCATGTAAATAATGTTTATGAAAAATATGTTCAAGTATACTTTTTCTTTGATGACAGATGTCAGTTTCATGAAGTCATCACTTGGAATATTTCCCAACACCTCTAGCTCTAGCTGCTTTTCCTTCCTCCAGCGAGTCCAACTCGTAAAACATCTCATTTTGGAGTTTTGATTTGGTAATTGTGGAGGCAGGTCATCTGATGCAGCACTATCACTCTCCTTGGTGTAATAGCTCTTACATAGCCTGGAGGTGTGTTTTGGGTCATTGTCCTGTTGAAAAACAAATGATAGTCCCACTAAGCTCAAACAGATTGATAGCATGAACAATGTTTATGATCACCATCTCTGATCCTTGGTCCTCATGAGAGCCAGTTTCATCACAGTGTTTGATGGTTTTGTGACTGCACTTGAAGACACCTTAAGAGATTGATATGTATGTTTGTATGTAAAAGTATGTTTATGGACTGGCCTTCCAGGTATTAGAAATAATGAGAGACTGTGGTTTCTCTTCACACTCAGTTGAAGTTCTTGGTTGAATAGAGCTATTTACTGTATGCCAACACTACCTCTGAACAACACAACTGATCTCAAACAAATTACTAATTAACTTTTAATAAGGCACAGCTGTTAATTGAAAACCATTCCAGGTGACGACCTCATGAAGCTAACTGAGAGAACGCCAAGAGTGTGCAAAGCTGTTATTGATGCAAAAGAATCTAAATTATAAAACACATATTTCTTGTTTACACCTTTTTGTTCACCACATAGTGTATGTCTTCAGTGCAAAAGAAAAGAAAAAAACGATTGAAGGTGATTAGAAGGTGTGTCAAATGTAGTATATATACAGTATATACATATCTGACTACTCATATAAGTTTAGTAACCAACAAAATGTACAATATACATTTTTTGCCTTGTCAGTGTTGCATTCACAGTCAGTCTCTGGTCCAGGTGTGAAGGGCAATGGTATTACAGAGTCAGTGCCTTGTGTAGATGAATCCGTTTGTAGGATCTGCACACATCAGCTTTTTATGCACATAATGTATTTGCATTGTTAGTTTATATCTGAACTCCTTATCAATAAGAAACTCAGCTTTCCTTTCTGCTGAGCTGTTTAGCTGATCGGGTTTAGTGAATATTTTTGCGTCTCTTGCTGTGATTTTGTCTTCTGGTGTGAAACTGGAGCTGAAAATATCCTGCCCACACGGGCTACAAGAGGCTGTTTGTTGTGATAACTGAGTTTCATTTCTTTGCCGAGGCAGCTTGTCTGGCGTCCAGCTTCATTTTAGTATGCTTTTACCATTTTTTTTCCCTATGCATTGATTTTGTTTTGGTTTCCCAGCTAATAAAAAGGTCTTTAGTTCAAATCCATGGTATCTTTTTTCCAGCACAAACTCAGCGATAAGAACGCCTATGAAGCTGCATGGAGGGCAGAATATAACAAAATAAAGGACATGTCCTCATCTTTAATGATAAGCTCATAAAATATTACTATATATATATATATATATATATATATATATACACACACACACACACACACACACTATGGTACTGTCTTTATAGTGATTTGTGCTTATTATTACTTTACTGGTCCAGCTTGAGCTGCCTCTAGAACATATTAGGAAACCCCACTGTGGGTTTGAACTTCCCAAAACTGACCCTCAGGAGGGGGCCTCTTTATTTGGGATGAGCAGTCAGACTCAGCTGTGATCTTTCTTGAGGGGAGGCACAAGGTGACCCGCCTTCTCTCCCTATGCTGCCCGTTCAAGAACGATCCATCAGAATGTCCCGCTTTAGCCACCAGAGACAAGGGCCTTAAGGGAGCGGGGGGGGGAAGATGCATGGGTGAAGTGTTGATTGCCTAGAATAGATTTTGAAAATGGAAGAAAAAATATACAAAAATAAATAAACACAGGACAGTAATGTGATTGCAAAGTCGGGTCTTTGTTTTGATCAGGAGGAGTTGTTCTTGATTAAAACTTTGGAACATTTTTTTTTTATCTCTTTGGGTGGATTAGTGGGTTTCTCTGCTAAGTCTTTAATGATAGAGATTTTTTTTTCTTTTTTTTTGATATCATCTAATTTAATCTACCAAGTATTTACCAGATTTATTGTAACAGTGAAAATGTTCTTGTCTAATTCTATCTGTCGGGAATTGAGTTTTCAGATTCATAATTTATTTTAGTATAGATTAAAATTCACAACTAGAAATGTCTGAGACTGAAGGGAAGACAAAAGAATGAGTGATCCGTGTTTCAGCCGTGAACATAACTGATTTTTTCTGAGCTGTTGTTGATTAAAATACAGTATTTATGATGATAAAACGTCCTTCGGGATACATGATGTTGTGTTGGAAATGAATTTAAGAGGTAAACATTCAGTACCAGTCAAAAGTTTGGACACACCTTCCCATTCAATGGCTTTGTACATTGTAGAAAGGTTATTGAATGGACATGGATGATGATAAAGGTGTGTGCATCTTTGTTGTGTCTTTGTAGGGCTGGAGAGTGAATCCTACAGTCTTTTGGGGCTTTCAAAGTTAGCTTTAGCTCTTTTTTGTGTTGCCTGTTTTGTCGTCGTCCTCATGATGTGTGGAGGAAACTCATTTGGACACACTTTCTTATTCAGTGGTACAGACACAAAACACTAAACAGAGAAGAAAGACACAGAAAGCAGCGAAACACACAAAAAGCAGACATTAAAACTAAATTCAGAAAGAAAGACAATGCTGTGCAGCTCTAGAAAAGCTGTGCGGTCCATCCTTATCTCACTACAACCGTCCATCTGCGTATAATCTGTCCACTGAAATTATTGCTTTTCTCTTCCTTTGCCATCTGTTTTCAGATCAGTTATAGTTTGATGTGTCTTAGTAGGATTCCCATGGAAACTGCTTGTTGAGTCTGTTCTTTCTAGGTTTCTGCCTTGTCATTGAATGAGTTCATTTTATTTGTAGTGTTCATATTTCGCTTTGATCGACTGTCTGTAGGTAAATTGAGCTGTTTGGTCATGAATTCTTTTACAGATTTTTCAAGGATTGTTCAGGAATGCTGGGTGCTTGAGTCCAGAATAGTTTCTTTCACAGTTTTGTTTTCAGCTATGACAGAGGTTAGCTGGGTGATAATAGTGTTAACAGAGTGTTGTAGTGATTTGTTTCCTTTAGTGAGAGTGTCAATTTGGTCCTGACAGAATTACAGGCTTTGGCGCATTGCCTGGAACTCTCTGTACAGTTCTTCAATGAGTGCGATTCTGGCATCAAGTCTGGTAAGTTCATTTTCAATGGAAATTAGTGTACTGCTCACCTTTGTGCAGTGTGCTGGCATCAAAGAAAGTGGATGGTGTTGAATCTGGGTTGGAGAGTGAATCCAGACAGTCCGGCCTTTAGCTTTTTTGTTTTGCATGTTGTTTTTTTTTGTTCTCATGATGTAAAGCTTGTCTTTGTATTGTCCCAGGTGGTCCAGGTTGATGTCTCCATAGTCTCGTTCTGGAGTGGAGTGTGGAGATCTTTCTCTTTGATTTATTTAACCCTTGTGATGTCCTCCCGATTGCCATACACCTTTTGTCCTCTGGGATCAAAATGACCCCAAGGACAACACAAACGTTAACAGAGTAAGAATAAAATGAGGTTAAGAAGACAACATGAGCATACGACTGTAATATGTAAGGTCATGATAACAAAGAATATCAAGGTACATGTATCACAGCTAAAAGGTCAGAGGTCCTAACACACACAAGGTGGTTCAGAGTCTGACAAAGAGCAATATAAGTAACACACCTTTATACAGTTCCTGCTCTGATTCTGACATGATCTGTCACATCTGTAAGCTCATTTGTTTCTCACCCTGACAAGTGAGTCTTCCTATAAAGCCTTGAAGATTGTCACAAGAACTCCATGGATATAGTTTGCTATCCAACTCTCAGTGGGCACTTGTAGCAAGTCACAGCTGCAAGACAGAAAAGTCACAAACCTCAGTCACACTGCACACAGAGCATGGCAAAATACAATGCAGTTAAAGGTTAACAGTGTAATGGATATATCGTGTCACCACATAGAGGAATCCAAAAATAGAAGAACAACGAAGAAGGTTTGATGTCCAAGGAGAGATGTGTTGTTTGGATCAGCAGTCTAGCAGCTAAAGGCCACCATCTTGGATCTCGCACTGGCTGTGACTCTGTGGAAAGCTCTAATGTTGTTTCTAAAGCTCAGCATTAGCTCTGCCGATTGTTGTCTTTGCTTGTCTCTGTGATACAATGAAAATGTTTTGGTCATTAAAATAAAATAATAACTGAGTCAACCACGCGAGTGGTCAAGGGCGGGTTTTGTAACATTGCCATTCACGCGCGTTGCTGTATGTTCCTCTGTTGAAGAACTCATGTGTACAGATTGTTATTCTCAAACATCTACAGTACGTGGAGTTCTTTATTCACTGATGAACATCTTAGAGGCCAAAAAGGGTAGTGTGAGCTCACCGCCTGAATCTGAATGTGTCATCCATCTTGTACGCATCAGTGCACGATCACTCCCCAAGGGGAACCGATAGGACAGAGGGAGGGAGTGGTGGCATCTATTATTTTTTTTATCCCAAACACAATCAGTGATAACCTCTGGTGGTGTAACACAAGCCTGGGGTGTTTAGCTGACTCCTTTTTGTTGTGTGCAGCTGCCACGCTGTTGGCCTGTACAAAGAAACATCACTGCAGCACTTGAAAGTCTTTGCTCTGCTTCTTTTTCTAACACTTGATGTATTTATGGCTTCAAGACTTTTCACACTGTTGTGTTTGTGCCATCGCATGCAGATGCGTGTCCGGGCTGGTATGAATATGAAATTTAAGCCCCCGGAGCTTTCCATAGAGAGTCTGCCATAACACAATCGCATTCATGGCTGTAGAGGATTTTCAATTATCCCACAGGCCAAGGAGGCATCGAGCAGCAGCCCAATCAGCCTCCATCCATAAGTCTCTGTGATTGACAGCTCAGCATTTGGCTCGTGAACAACAGGGTTTATAAGATGCACATTTTGCACATGGAGAAATGGTTTTAGTTCCCTTAGAGTCTGACAGTTATGGCTCTACATGTCAATTTAAGAACATGTCCCAAGCCATAAAAATGTTATTGGTTTATTTTCGCTTTCCCAGGACGTCAAGGTTTCATTTATTATATGTGGGGGTGTAAAGTGCAAATGGAATGAAGAGGAAACAGAATCCTCTATAGATTGTAAAGGAGTAACCAGAGGGTTGTAGAGATGCTGCAGTCGCAACCGATTAAAAGGACAAGAGCAGCAGGTTTGCATGCTTAAGCCACTTTGAAATAATGGCAAATATATATTATAGCTTTGTTTTGGGGAGCGAGATGAGAAGATTGATATCAATCCTATGTCTGTGCTCTCAAGTGCCCCTGAAATGGAAAGCAAAGTGCCATGTGCTTCCTCACTTTTACACATTTCCTGAGCAGATAGGGAGGGACTCGTCACAGATATTGTTTGGCAATTACAGTAGCAGCATCAGCGTCTACCTTCCTGTGAACACGAACCTGTGACTGAACTGCCTTGCAGTAAATACAGTATCCTACTGAGGTGGTTTTCTTGCCGGTTTTGGTTCCTGGTAGTTCAGGTAACTACATGAGCCAAGAATAGTTAGTGATTCACTAATTAGCAATCTTTCCATCATAAAGTCTGTAAATAACATTATTCCATGTTGGTCTTAGAGGTCTCAGAACTTAACATGCAAAAAATCATACAATACCTACACTGTTAACTAGGTTTAACTCAACTAATAGAAATGCACATAGCTGCACCTGCTTAAATATGCTCTGTTCAGCTGGCATTAGCTCCAGCTGTACCATTAGTGGAGGTCACTCCACTGGTTCTCCTAATGAACGGACTTTACAAAGTTATATTCTTGCAAACTTGACAATAGAAACACTTTTACCTGGTTTACCTTTAATCTACACTGTAACCATATCACAAATAAATGTAAATAATTTCTAAACTAGTTTACCTTCACCCCCACATACTTGGGCAAACCCAGTGATCATCACTAATCATGCCATTCAGCGTACAAATACAGGAAGTGGTTGCGTAATTTCCTCCTTTTGTCCCTGGACCACATGGTTTGTATGGTAAGTAACAAAATGATGCTAATTTAACTTATTAAGTTCAATAATAAACCAATAAACTAAACGTAACAATATTTGTATGTATTCCTTTTAAAGATGTTGAAATGTGAAATTTAACAAAAACACAAACAACCCAGGATAGTCTGTATAATGATGATTACTGGTGGAACTATGACTAAAACAAACAATTAACAAGCATGGTTAAACTGAACAGTGTGGTGTTGATGATACAAAGTGGTGTTCTCACACCCACTTTGTCACAGTCTTTATAGTTTTTATTAATTGATACACTATATATAGTTCCTGGAACAGTCATTAGTAAAATATTATGGCATTACACAAGTAACACTTAGAACAGCGAAAACGTTGACTGGAATCAGATGGACAGTGACTTTGCATTCGGTTTGTCATATTGTCAGTCAGTGAAGCAAGAAGAGGTGGTCCGATACAGATGAAGATTGGTGGAGTGAGTTGTCCTTTTCGGGTTTTTAAAATGTCAAGTGGGTCCTCGCAGACACTGAAGAGCGTTGCACTCGCTCTGTAATAATCATAGTTCCAGTGGTGCTTGGATAAGATGCCGGTCCTCGTGTTTTCCCTGATTAACATTTGAATCTGCAAATCAGCCTCAAAAGATTGATCCACTTTAATCTCCCTTCAAATCAGCATTAAGGGGGAAAAAAGCTGCTTGTGAGCAATCTGAGAGCAATCACACGTTCATGAGTTTCAACTTTTCTTAAATGCTTCATTGATTTCATGATTTTACATGTGCAGAAAAGGAAATGTGTTTTTTTTTATAACATTTGAGGTTTATAAGGTTACCTGATATTTCCTGTTGTACAACAATGTTTTCAGAGGTGATCTGATGAATTTATTTAACGCCTCTCTGGTATTTTGGTTTCATCTCGTCCTGTAATCAGACTGTGGTGACGTTACAGTTGTACTGATTTTTAATTTCACACTTGATGTACCGATAAGACAGAAATCACTGGCACTGCGTATGTTTAACAAAGGAAACTTTGATTAAGGCTTACATTTAATGAATACAGAGTAATTTATGTTATGCATTGCTTAAAGGAGGGATTCAGCTCTGCTGTGAGTGCCACAGTAAGTCATTCCTGCCAGCTGCCATGTTCTGCGGGTCTCCTGTCTTTAGACAGTGGAGTCCTCTAGCAGTGTACACTTCTATCACTTTAAAATACAAGGACAGGCTGCTCAGTGACTTATGTTTACATTCCTATATTCCATTTATTCACAACATTAATCTGTTTTTAATTCTTTTGTATCTCTTTGACACGACCAAGACCAAGATAACATTAAGATAAGTGTGTACAACTTATAAATTAGTCATATATACGCACTCTGTTCTGCCCTCGCATTCAACGTTGTACAGCGTTTTGCAGTATCTACTCAGCTTGCTTGAATGCAAAACATATTACAGCATATTACTGTCATTATACAGTGTGTATTCAGTACATTATTAGAGTTCTATCCGAGTTAAGATGTTGAGATAAAATGTGTAAAAGCAGCATATCCTCAGTTTGTGAAGCAGGAAATACATGTGGGAAGACTTGAACTGTTTGCCCCTCCCTGCCACATCCCATAGTTACACCCAGGCAGCGACCACCATGGTTATGAAGTAAAGACAGTGTGGAAATGCCAATATTGCAGTTCCTCAAACAGCCACTTGAGGTTGGCTCTAGAATGAGTTGGGTGTTGTCACAGGTGGCTTGTTTGAGCAACCAGGCTTCATTCGGCCCACCTCAGGTCCGCCGATCATGCACATCTTTACCGATTTTTAGATTAGCTGGGCAGGACCATCAAGATGCCCATAGCCAGACCTGCCACACTGAGCTACACCGGTTAGTGACGTCACAGTGACTATATTTATGTTTTTATACTGTCTATGTTTTCACTGTGTCTCAGAGTTCCACTTTAATCCCTGGTTCTGTCTTCAGTATTTAATGCAGCAGTCTCAAGTTTTTTTTATTGTATTTTTATTTCTTTATTATCTCCGCTTTATTTGTGTGTATGTGTCCACAGCTAATCTCACTGGACCCATCAGCCTGATGTTCATTACGCACATTTATGACAGTGTGCTAGATTCACCATTTTTTGAAAAGCCTAATTTACTGTCTGCTCTGTTTTATGCCTCTTAATCGGCTGCTTACACTGTAACACTAATGAACACAGTAAACTACTAGCTTACTAGCAGTACTAGTTATGATAGCAGCAGTAGTAATGGCAGGCTCGTGATATTTGTGATCTAAATGTCAGCACCAGGCTGCTGAAAGACAAACACTCACCTCCTGACACATTTCCAGCGGACACAGAAGCTGTGACAGAAATGGAGTGCAGCCAGCGTGCGGCACAGCAGGATGCCGTGTACATTCAGCGTTAATCTGCTCCGACATGTTGGAAGCGCTCTAATCTCACATTGCTGGATTAAACTGAGCAAACAAACACACACACACACACACACACACACACACAAAAGGGACTCCAGTCATCTCTGTCCTGTTTTCAGGGGTCACTGCACGAGTTAATGGACTGTTGGAGAGATTTGAGAACTGGATAAATGAGGCAGCCCTGTTTGTTTTTTTTTCCATCATTCTTCAAACTGTTCAAAGGCTGATGTTTTACTTTTACCCAACACACTCCTCAAGGATGCCTTTCTTTCTTTCTCAGCAGATGAAATAAATATGCAGTTTAAGTGCTTTAGAACACTTGATTTGTTTCTCGTGAAGTCTGTCCACTTCAGAGAAACTAATGTGTGTACAACAGGACTTATGTCAACACAGATTTAATAACCTTTCATGACGGATGTTCATCATGTGAAAAACATGCAGTCTGTCGTCCAGAGAGCTCCACATGAACTCTTTCTTCAGCTAGTGACTTTGTGACAGACTCCACTGTAACTCCAGGTGTTTACGAACTGCCCACATTGCAACAGTCGCATTGCCCGTGTGTTTGGACACTTATATTTGCAGCTTTACATTGACTTTGTATTTAATCTACCTGTGTGAAAATGTATTCACTTTCTGTGTGAAGACACCATAAGAGGTGTTAGTAGGTGTATTGTTTGACTTGACTGTTCCTAGTCTTTATACTAAGCTAACACACGGTCATCAGATTGATATCTTGGCTCCTGATCTCAGAGAGAAAGAAATACAAGTTCTTAATGTTGCAAATTCTTAATTAGCAGAATAATTTTCATTTGAAATACATCATGTGATGTATATAGAGAACACTCAGATGATGCGTTTCATCATCATTTCATACATTATCTGTTTAAATGTTTTCTTTTAATTCCCTAAAGAATAAAAAAAAACAGCAGACATTTCCCTGTTATGAGCTTAGATTCTGTTTATACATATACATATATAATAAAACTCATATATGCAAATGTCTGTTCTGCTTTGCTCTATATGAGCAGAGATGTAACTGATAGAAGATTTATTGATTTTTTTTAGAAAAAGATTTTAAGATGTCTTTTAGTCGACAAGAAATTGACCAAAAATTTAAAGACAAAACTCATTTTCTGTGAACATAGGTGGAAACATGAGCGTCAGTGAATCACATCTTCATGTCTGACACTTTTGATATAAAAATCATGCTGCATTTTATTTACTTGGAACTTAATTTTGTCATTTTCTCTCACAGATAACTGCAACAGTCCTTTGGTGTCCACATTACCACTATCGTCTTTCCAGAGCTCCTCACAGTCCTCTGTCAGCTACGCTGCTCACAATGCCAAGCTCAACAGAAGAGATGGTAAGTAGGATAGACACATTCATTCATTCACAGTCATTCTATAGACACACACACACACACACACAGACACACACATCTCAGAGACCCTTTTATTTCTGTGTTTAAGTGAGGCCAAATGCATTATCTCTACAGCAGGGGTGTCAAACTCATTTTCATCCGTGGGCCACATACGGCCCAATTTGATCTCAGGTGGGCCGGACCAGTAAAACCATTGCATAATAACCTATAAATATCAACACCTCCACATTGTTCCCTTTCTTTTAGTGTAGAGAAGAACAAGTACTTCCTGGAAATGTTCATGAATAACGACAGAAACAATTTACAGATGACTGTGTCACATCTATTTTGGAACTGAACGATATATTTTACTTTTTAACTCTACGACTGCTCTTATTGAAAAATTGGAATTGTCTCTGTAATTTTCAAACACTGGGCTGAATTTGACCCTTTAGTGGACTGGTTCAGTACCTATGACCCGCTCCACATTATGACACAAAACATATTTTCCTGCGTTACTGCTAACTTTGCGTGCAGACATTTCCCCATCTTCATATCACTTTCAACAGAATGCTAATTGTTCTAATTTGAATTAGGTAAATTAAATTGTTTATCTAATCTGTGGTTTCAGGTGGCCCCGGCCTGTGCTGCTTCACAGCATCTCATTGTTCTGTTTCCAGCAAATTAGACACTCCAGTCAGTGAGCAGCTGACTCAGGAAATACTCCAGATCACAGGCTAGAGTTTTCTTAGCAACATTTGTTGGTGTTTGAATATGGCAGCACTGTGTGAATGAACACAGAGATAGACTCACCATACAAGATCAGTAAAATCTGCATAATCTGTTGAATGCAACATTATTCTGAGTGGATAAAACATCAAGCCCACACAGTCTGATGAATGCAAACAGTTCTTGATCTGTTCTCCCCATGAGAGGCAAATAATTCTAAACAGTGTCACACAATGTGTGTGTTTGCTAATGAAGAAACGAAGGCTCTGAAGTTGTAGAAGAAGATAGTTCTAGTTCAGTTTAATAGTTTGGCAGTGAGCAACTATGTGGTGAAACGTGCATCTGTTTACTTCCTGTCAACTCCATAGTAATGTTACCTTCACCTCCAGCCTCGTCACTTTTCATGCTTTTTCTTCCTTTAGTTACTTTGTTTTTCCACAGTTAGCTTCGTACATATTAGTAACAGTATTTGCCGTGTTTTTGTCCTTCTACAGCAGTGAAGAATGAACTTTTCTGTTAGCAGCGTACCTACAGTGATAAAAAACAATCTCAAATCTGTGATTAAAAACAAAAACATATTCCCTAAAGGGAAAGGTTTATCTCTGAATTGTTCCAAGTTTGCTAATTCATTACAAATTACAAACAAACAGAGTCATGACAAAAATCACATCCACTGATGAAATTATTTGAACATTTGTGAGGGGAACATTGTTATGCATTGCTTTTTAAAAATGTTTTACTGATAATCTCTGACATACAATGACTCAAAGAGACCTGTGCTAAGATTCAGAAGACCTGGACCCCAAAAAGTCGGGACCAGGACAGTTAGAATAGTAAACACAAGTTCACTCAGACGATTGGTGGGTAGAAGTCGAGTGAGTAGATCCAGAGACAGAGGTGGAGCTGGGCAGACAGATGGCAGACAGAGTTTTGATTGGTGGATGAGATGCAGGTGTGCAGGTTGCAGCAGGAGGAGGACGATTGGAAGCCACACCTAGACACACACACACACAGACAAAGAGGGTACTGATGAGAACCACAAGGGAAAAGGAGAGGATACAGCCACAGCAACCTGTGTGACAACAAAGGAACATGTAACAGGAAACATGAAGTACATTCCTCAGAGGATGGAGGATGGGGAATAACGTTTGAGAGACAGAGATAGAGACAAGGAAAACATGAGAGGACAGAGAGATGTCACCTGAATGGCTGTAAAAACAAAGAACAATAGTGAGAAATGAGAGACAGACGAGGACGAAACAGCGTATTTAAAAGTGGTTGGGTAGCAGAGCATGGGGGTCCCCTCCAGATCAGAATATTCTACACTGAAAGACCATTTGTACAAACATGGTTTACCAAATTATTCAATAAAACACTGAAAATGGCAACTGTACCCTCAATGAAAATGTAAGGATTTCCGAGTAAGCAAATTGGAAACAAGCACTCATTGATATTTAGCAGTACCTCCAAATCAGCAGCCTGTATTCTTTGAAGACGTGTCAACACTGACTCAGCTTTCTGAAACGAATGGTGTCAAGCTACCACGTACTGGACCATGAGAGGTCAGACCTACGGTGGTACAAAGACGCTCTCCTTCTGTAGAGGAAGGACGTGATGAAGCTGCTCTGGTGACATGTTCTGCATATATAGTATAACAATCTGCACAGTCACAGTCATGCCTCACAGATGAGTTAACCAGGTTGGTGGAGGGGATCAAAATAATCTCTGCGTCAGCTCAATGAGGAAATGAATGGAGCAAAATAATACTAAAATATGGATATAGTGATAGGCAGAGTACCATCTTCTGGAAGGTGAGATGTGACAAAACATTGATGTACTCATGTATGATTCCATTTTGCATCAGGCAGTGCGTTTATTGTTGATATAAAGTATGTTGAGGCATCATTTGATCACACACCCCAGTCAAAACCATGGGAGTGTCAGCTTTAGTCTCTGGACACCGCTGTAAAACCTTATCCTGTGCTAATGCACATCTGGAGGTCAGGGGTAATTACCAGTGGTCCCCACATAATGCATTAGAGGAGTATTAGAGACCTCATGTGATTTCGAAATCACCCCCTCATGTCTCTGTTTCGCGCAGCGCATTTGAGCGGGATGACTGAAGACTGTATTTTACTCTAATTTCCTGACATTATCCTCCGGTTGGTGTGTTAATGAAGCTACCGCTGCTGTGCCACATGCTCACACATCACTCTCAATTTAAAGACGCACTTATCGTCTCTGCTGCTGTGCGACGCTGCAGTCGGAGGATCTGTCACACAGCCAGCTGTGGACAGCAAACAGAGCGTCGGGGCCCATGTTTCACCCCGGACTCGTTCACTGACACCTGAACGATACCATTTCCAGATTCATACATTCATTCAGAGCTGCCTGAGTCACATTGAGAGCTGTGTTTTGATGGACACTTCAGCAGACTCTGTTTTAGATGTGATGCTGTGGAAAACTCGGAGAACCCAAATACATGAAAGTTGGTTTATGATGATGTAGAGCTCTGTGTGTGTGCGCGCCTGTGCACAGCACACATGACTAAAACCACACAATCTGTGGCATTTGCACTCTGCAGTTTTCATTATGGTCCAATATCTGCACAGAAGAGCCTGAAACACTTTAGACAGCTGCAGAAAGCGCAGAGCTCGCTGTAAAAATAACTTTACTGATCTTATAATACATCCATGACCTGTATGTGTCTTATTATGCGCAGCACCACGTATGTCCCCTTCCCCCCAACCACTCCACGATCAGTTCTGCTCCGCTACATTAAAATACCAGCGACTAATATTATCACATGACCTCTGTGTTTACAGTGGAATTCATACATTTATATATTGTGTGATCAAGAGCCTGGAGACTAAATCCAAACTCCTGCAACATTTGGTCCAAATTCTATCAGCCTTCAAAGGAAAACACCAGAGATTCTTCAAAGTTGAATGCAGATGAGTTTTATTCTCTTCACAGACAAACAAAACTTGAGTTTTTTCTTTAAAACTTCCAGTTTTATACCCACACGGGCTGCAGATGTCCATGCCCATGTTACCATCCATTCCCACTTCTTATCCATTACAGTGTCAAACGCCAGTGAAACTGACACTGCACCTGGTGACTGTTTTCTAAAAAGTGTCTAATCATCTCTGTGGTAACTGTTATATTTGGCAGCAGTTTCTAATGGTGTCTGGTCCGGGCATGCTTGGACACCGTCAGATCTCACTGGGCTTTGCTGTATTTTTATTTATTTATTTATTTATTTATTTTTAAACCTTGAAGGAAAATGTTTCAACAGTCGTGAAATAATCATTTCCATTTTCATGTGCATGAAATCTTTCATTTAAGCTTAACGCATTTCACACACTTTGAATCACATCATGATTAACTTCTTTTACCCATTCAGTCATCACGCATTGTCATGAAGAAGTTTGATTATCATATTGCATATTGCTTAGCTCATTGGTGCTCACACACTTTAAATGATGCTGGACTGATGCATAACACGGCATAATAATGTTTGTGTCTTTTATTAATGTCAGTCAAACTAAACTAATCTTGCTCTGTACTAATGCACTCAGTTTGATACTATACTTAACAAATCACAGACATGTCAGATTCACACTGGATTAAGATCACAGACGTCCTCCAGTGATCAGAAATGTCTTCTCCTCTCTTGGACTTATGACAGGAATAGCATCTTCTGTCTTTGGTTGTTTTCCTGCAGCCATTGATTTGGCGAGCGTGCTCTCCGGAGAGCGTGAATGCCACAGGAAGACGACGGCGTGGTTGGAGTGTAGGTGCATCGGACAAGCGGCGCTCTCATCAATTTTATTGATTTGGAGGTTATGCTTAGCCTACTGTGGAGGGTTGAGTGAGTCTGGCGGTAGTGACATTGGTTGCAATATTTTTAAGTAACTGCAAAATGTATCAAGCCTCAGTCATGTAGCGACTTTCCTTTCCTGAAAACTGAACAAAGACACTTCAGTACTGAAAGTACGAATGTGAGATATTCATGTCTTCGGTTTGAAGTTTTTCATCTTCCAGTAAAATGCGCTACATTAGTCTATTAGTGAATATGTATTTTAGGTTTTAATATTGCTGTAATTTCATGCTCTGTTTACTTCCTCATTGAGCCACCCTTCCCTTTTAATGATTAACCTGCCTCGCTTAAATTGCTGTAAAACAAAGAGCCATACTAATACATACTAATTTTGCTCTGTGCTTGTCAGAGATGCAAGGACAGAGATCTGGAGTTAAAGAGAGCTGAGGACAGAGAGATAAACAGAGAGCTGGAAGCCTGAGTGGCAGAGCACAAGGGATGTTTGAGTACGAACCCAGATGCTACTCAGATGGCTCAAAAACAATATTACTACTAATACAGACTGATGTTATGCTGTGGTTGTTTCTTGTTTGTCAGTGATGCAGGAAGAGAAAGAGACAGAAAGTTATTTTATTTATTTATTTTTTTCTTTATTACATTCTCAGTTGCTACAATGTCTTAATGTCCAGTAATGTAATAGCTGCCAATAGCGTCATAATTTTGTCCATTTTAAATGTAAGAAAGCCAATAATTTAATAACATGCCAATAATGTATTAAATTATTACATTACTAGCTGGTTATTACGTTATTGACGTAGCATTAAAAAATAGTTATCTAATCTAATCAGTCTAGTTATTACTAAGTTATTACATTATTGGCTTTGATACATTTAAAATAGCCAAAATTATTACGTTTTCGGTAGGTATTACATTATTGGACATTATTACATTATATTATCGGTTGCTACAGACCTGCATTAGTGAGTTTACCACAGTCTCTGAAAGATAAGGAGGAAGGGGGAGGAAATGGAAGATCAAATGAAAAGACCTGAGTTTGAATCTAGCCATGGTCTTGATTTCCTCAGTGTCAAGACCGGTCTTTTAAGGTCTCGATCACAGAGTCGGCTGCTATTTACTCAGTCTTGTCTTGGTCTCAAAGAAGAATCAGGCTCTTATTTCAAGAACGTTCAAGACCACAACTGTGAAAATATCACTAAATTGCCTGTGCATTGTCTGACACCTTTAGATAAGAGAAGCGGATGAGGGGCCCCCTGAGAGCAAACCAAGCTGACACTACTGTAAAAAAAAAAAAAAATAATAAAATAGAGTCGGAAAGCACACGCAGTACCTGGAAGGTGAAATAATAGTGTCTAGGGTTGAGGGTGAGATGATAAACAGAGGTGATACGAGGGAACTCATAGCTAAGCTCTGCAAAAGCAGTATGCACAGGGGATGAAGGAGGATGCATGGTGAGATGAAGGCTGTTGTTCCATGCATCACCTCGGTGCAAGGTAACATAAAAAACAAAAGTTTGGCAACAACAGCCAAACATCAAGCAAGTGCAACAACAGCAGACATAGTAGCCAGCTAATATTATTTACTAGTCCAACAGCAGTCAGCCCAGCTCGGCGTCTGTCTTTAAGCCTTTTATTTCAACAAGCTCTCACCAACCACTAAAAGTCAGTCCCACATTTACTCTTTGTGGCGGCTTCTTGCTCGCTCACTCTCTCCTTTTCTCTTCCCCGGTTGTCCTCTTCAGTCTCTTTGCATCTGCCTCCGCTAAGCAAAAGATTGGCTTCTCCAATCTTCGTGTCAGAGTGACCTTGGGCAAGATACTGAACCAAATTGCTCCTGCAGGCTGTGCCATCAGTGTATGAGTGTGTGAATGTGATTAGTTACTTTATGATGCACTTTGCATGGCAGCCTCTGCCATCAGTGTATGAATGAATGTGATGTGCCTTGAGTGGATGCTAGACTAGAAGAGCACTTTATAACTACACTCCAATTACCATCGCCTGCTATGGTTCGGATGCCTCCACCAACATGCCTGTGGTACAAACACTAACACTCCCCTGGTACTCTGAGCTCACAGTCCAGGCAGCCAGACTAAGAAAACATTAGCTCACAGCAGCTACAGTACATGTCACAGCAGTTTATTTCACTGTCCATCAGGAAACTCTGTAAATCACAAAGAGTTGAGGCGGAGCAGCTGGAGAACATCAGGGGGAAAACCAGAAAACATTTTCTCCATAAAATATGATCCAGGTTCACCAAACTCAGTGAAATAGTCGGTGGTGTGTGACTTAGTGCAGTATTTTACGATAGGATTTCCATAACGCTCTGACTACTACTAGTTAACTAAGCCTATCTTAACAAGCTAGCTGTCACTTAGCAGCTAGCTAACATACTGTAAAGCTAAAATGTAGCTTGTACCATATTTATCTACATCTATCAGTATATAGTCATTATGAGTTACCTTTCTTTTCTCCTTTGTGTCTTTGTTTCTGCAGACCTTAGCTTCATTTTCAACAGCAGTACTTGAGTAAATGTACTTAAATAACATTCCACCACTGTCATAGTACAGAATTATATACCATGACCTCTCTATGCTGATCATCAGTGCCAATGTTTCTTTCATGCACCCGTTTTCCTGTGGACTATAGCTTCATCTTTGACAGCAGGACCTGTTCAGCTGGTTCTTCAAAGATGCACGCTCCGTGATTAATAATGTGATTGATCATTTAGTTGGTTCATATTATTGAGATAGAATGATGGAGCTTGTCTTTTAGTTGAAAGTGAAAGACAGACTAACAATGGTTCCAAAGACTTTCATTTTCTCACATGTACCTGCAGCAATACATCATCATTGCAGCCGAGGAGCTTCACTGTAGTGACTGTTGTTACCTGAAAGCCTTCTGTTCCCTCTGCACACATTAGGACAACAGTGGCTTTTGTTAACTGAACAAATGGAAAGTAGAAAACCACAACAATCCATCTCCAGTCCATCCTTTAATAAATCTCTTCTCTGTGTATTTTTCTTCTCTCTCAAGGAGCAGGAGGCTGGTCTCCCATGATGGCAGACCGGGAGCCCTGGCTCCAGGTAGACCTCAAGGACCGGATGGAGGTGACGGCTGTAGCCACACAGGGATGTGCTGCCAGCTCATACTGGGTCAACAGATACCTGCTGCTCTACAGTGACACGGGCCAGGTCTGGAAACAGTACAGACAGGAGGATGGAGGAGGGGTGAGTCTTTACAGTTTTATGTCTACTGTGACTGTACAGTCACTTTGGCTGTAATGTTGGAGGAGCATTTCCTTTGAGGTCCTTTTTCTGACTGAAGTCGGGGAGCGATGTGTGGCAGATGCTGTTTGACTTTATCTTGTGGTCTCAGTTGGAATTGGAGCTCTTCACAGATAAGATCACACATGTAACCAAGATCTGGCCTGGGTCTCTAGTCGGGCTAGATTCAAATTATATTCACTCTAATCAGGTCAAGCAGGGACTCTGGTCTGTTTGTCTATATCGCTAATATCTGAGCGGATCCAAGAGCTCTGATCATGTGACGTGTCATCATCATGACAGAAGAAAAATGTGTTTTTGACAGAAAGTGTCAACTGTGAAGTGCCAACAATGACACATTTCCACTGTGGCAGATTGCTAATTGGTAAAGGTCTGTTGAAGAAAATTTTGAAGTTATTCTCTGATCTAGTCAGATGGGATTCAACCTTTTCCTAGCTCACGGGCACTGGGTTTGTAGTATGATTTTGAAACTTCTGGGGAAGCCCTTTAGATGGAATCCTTGATACTCCCATTGGATGGCCCTGGATGGCACAGGTTTGGAATTGTGGTTCACCATCTGATTTGACAGATGTTTAAGATGTTTAAGTGTAAGCTCTATCATACTTAAATTCATTCATTTACTTCATTCAACTGGACTAACATCAAGGAACGTTTATTTTGCTTTGCATCATTACTGAATATAGACCACCACCACTGTGCAATCACCATATTTCCATTGTGATTGTGAAGTCCTGTGATGCAATTCCTTGAATTTTCACATGTGGACAGAAGAAAGAAACAACTGTATGAAATTATAGCAATTTATAGCAATTTGGCCAAGATTTGTTCCTGCATGATAAATATTTTCTTTGAATTGGACCCATTTCATTGCTAAAGTGTCCACACACTGTAATTTAATGTTAAAGTGAGTCTAAAAAAACCTCTTTATGATCTTTTGTACTGGCCCCAGTTACTTTACACCTGAAGTGTTTAACAAAATAGTTCAGTCATGAACAAAAGGCCCACAAAGTCATGGTCACAGCAGGAGAAGGTAATAACAGGTTGATGCCAACCTGTGTGGGTTTTTGACTAATCAGTCCTGTTAGGACCCTGCTGGCCTGTCACAGTGGTGCAGTGGAATTTTCTGTCGTGTTAAAATTGAACGAGCAGGGAGATTGTGAGGGTAAACCCCACATCACTGCTGCATGTTGTTCTGAATTATTTATCTCCCTCCACACCTGTTTAAAATGTATTATCTACAAATAGAAAACTACTTTTAGAGGGACCAAAGCGGAATCCTGACCAGTAACTGCACTCCTGATGTGGTGCATACTGTGTAATGGGCTGTACACCCAGTGATTTCTCCAAAATAAAGTTAAAATAATACAATCATTGACATTAGAGAAGTACCACCTTTTCATAACTGTGCGTTCCTCAAAGTTCATCAGTATCGAGAAAACCAATTTCCTGCACAGCAGCACACACTTAGTGAAACTAAGTTGCTTACTGAAATGTGTTAATTGCCTTTACATCATTTTAATTATTACATCATTAAATTTACCATAATTAGTATCAAATATACCACAATTGCTACAGAATGTAGACTTCCAAGTCACGTCTGACACATAGAGCTGATGATGTTTGGGCTTTGTGTTTGGACCTAAAATGCAGAGACAGAGTCCGGTACAGTTTGAAGGAGTTTATTGTGAGAATTTGCACAAAAGGAAGGAGGTGGTGGCTAAAAGCTGCCTGGCATTGCAGGTGGCGTAAGGCAAATGGATCAGAGGATTGAATGGAGAACACTGGCTGAAGAAAGCAAGGCATATTGGAGAACTGCAAACAGGAAAAACTCAATGTCACAACATGAAAAGCACGCTGGAACACTCAAGAGTAACACTAGAAACTCGCAAAATACAATGGATTAAGCCATAGCACGTTACTGAGTGCAACCGGATAATCTGGCGCAGGAGTGGTGTCCTGACCAAGCAGCAACATCCGTGGCTGGTAAATGAAGCTAATGCAGACATGCCATGCGTGGTCACTGACGGCACAGGTGGCTTGTTTGTGCACGCAGTGTCATTCGGCCTGCCTTAAGTCAGCTGATGGTCTTTGCCGATTTTTAGATTAGCCGGCAGGGGGAAGAGGCGGGCAGAGCTGCATACTTTGAGGACGTCACGGCTTTTGTGATGTCACCCATACGCTGTCCATTCTTTGTTCTGTCGGTGGTTGTGACTCCTGTCGCAGCACATTGGGCTTGTTGTGTTCTGGGTGTAAGATGAACATTTATCCAAAAGCAAGCATCTTCTGTTTAAGACTCTATGCAGACAACAGAGCTTTTTTCATCACCGTGATCATCACATATTAAAATGCCCAGGTACATCATCATGTAGCTGACAGTAGCTAAATGCATGCGGGGATATAGATACAATCCAGACGCACACAAGTCAGCTCTCAAAGTCTCCTCTACAGAACAGGTGGTACAAAAAAACGCTTCCAGACATTTGAAGCGCCCTTGGCTAAATCTGAACATTGTGATGAAGATGATTCACAAGAACAGACGAGAACACAGTCTTTACCTTCTTTATGTCGTGACTGACTTGTTGGAAGTGTGATGATAAAACAGCTCGCAGCTACTTTGACAATGTGTCTCTGCTCTCATCGTGCAGATTGAGAGAGGAAGCAAGGCTAACGAACAGCCCCAGACAAGACCTGCAGTGTGTCTGACTCAGTGAGGCACACAGACGTCTCACTTCATTCACACATTAAGATACTTTTGCAGCAGCCAACCATTCAGGACAAGCCTAAGTCCTTGGAAAAATGTAAAAACCATCAAACTGGCTCCACTGATGTGTATTAAACACAGTCTCTCCTCATCAAATGGCTTATTTCTTGTGAATTAAAAAGATGGAGGGTCCAATTTTAATTGTGCAAGTGCAGCGACCGTTGCAGAGTGGTAGGACGTGGGCACAACGACATCTCCGTCTGCTATTTTGCTTCATGTATGTGCAAAGTGCTCATAAGAGTGCGATCAGAGGAGGTGTTAATAAATACACTCCCAACCAATCTTAGAACCCCATTTTTAATTGAAAATAGCACAAATACAATTTGTCAAATACTGATACAGAAATTTGATTGATTTTGTAAAATTATTTGCCAATTGATGGCAGCAACTCTCAGAAGAAAGGCTTTGCTGTATTCTTTAAACTGGAACATTTCCACATTCTTACTTGACGTAGGATTTCAGTTGTTGAACGGTTCAGTGTCTTCGTTGTCATATTTTGTTTCATAATGTGCCAAACATTTTACAATAGGTGACATGGTGAACTGTTTAGCTGTTCAGTTTAGCACTCGGACTCTTTGACGACAGAGCCATGCTGTGAATCCATGCAGAATGTGGTTTGACACTGTCTTGCTAAAATAAGCAAGACCCTGAAATAGACATATGTTGCTCCTAAACCTGTATATACTGTATATCGTTCAGTATTAATGAAGCCTTCACAAATGTGTAGGTCACCCATCATGCTATGTACATTAATGCACCCCCATACCATCGCGGCTGCTGTCTTTTGAACGATCGCTCTCCTCTTTCGGCCCGAGGATACAGCGTTCATGATTTCCAAACAGAATTTCAAATTTGGACTCATCAGACCACAAAAAGTGGAAAACCATTGTTCCAACATTTGATAAGTTGTTTTGTCTGTTTTCAGTGAAATATGGCGTTTCAACATTTTGTAGATCACCACATTTAGTTTTTATTTACATTTCACACAGCGTGTCAGCTTTTATGAAATGGAGTTGTGCTAATATATAATGATGATAACAATAAATCATAAAAATCCAATGCACCCTGTTTTAATACCTTTGTATTTCATGTTGTAAATGTTTACATCATATTATAAAATGTGATAATGATGAGCCTTCTGTCTAAACAACAGAATGCCGAGTTATGACAGTCAGTGTGGTGTAAGTGGAAGTGTGTGGGGTTATTTTGCAGTAGCCCAGTCATTTTCAGATGGTTTAATGAAGGAGAACACAGGCTGTGGGTAATGGCACTGTGTGCTCATATCAACACGTGTGTCCTGCTGCCTGCAGGGATTAAATGAACTGAAGAGGCTTTTCACACAGTCTCAATCAGCTATTGTAAGAATCACTTTTATTGATTTATTGATAAATGCAGATCGATTTACTAATGCTCCTGTTTTAACCAAGTGAAATGTTAATTTTTCATGATGATTCAAATGCAGAATATTTTCAGGGTGTTTGATTCAGACAGTTTATTGACATTTTAATCACTGGAATCAGACATGGTAGTTTGTTTGTTTGTTTAGAGCCGCATTAGCTACTGTATTAACAGTGACAGTAACAGCAGCTGTTATTCCTGGGGTTCCCATTCATATTATTAACAATACTTCTATAACAGAAAATACAACATCCATGCATTCATACCATACAACCACAGTACGCCAAGTCATCACAGATGATAGCTCAATATAATAATTTCATTTCAATTGAGATAACAAATCATTTTGCCAGCCCACTATATCTCATATAAAAGTGGGATGCATAGCTCTTTACATCCATATCACATCTACAGGAATGGCCAAAAAATAAATAATTAATAAATAAAACCAGTATAAAATGAATAAATAATAAATAAATAAATAAAACTAATCTCAAAGGTCCGGTATGTAAAATTTTATGGCATTCAGTGGTAAAGTTGTAAAATGCAACCGATTGAGTACCCCTCACCTCACCTACTTGTTTCAAGCATGAAGCAGAAACTACAGTGACTGTGAAAGTCATGCCGAACGCAAAAGCTCCTAACTAGAGTGAGTTTTTGGTTTGAGCTTCTGTAGAAACATGGCAGTTCAACATAGTGGACTCCGTGTGAGAGGACCCTCTCCCGATATAAAAAGGTCATTATAAAGTTGCATAAAAATAACAATTCTTATATTCAGATGATTATGCACTAATGAAAGCATAGTTCTGAATATTATATTCCATTTCTGACTATTTATCTCCTTAAATGTTACACACTGGACGTTTAACATTCTGTTTAAACATGCTGATTACTTTCTTTTTATCAAAAAACATCATGAGACGTGCAGCATTTTACACATTTACCATGGATACCAACACCTCTCTTTATGTCGCCTCATTTGAATGAACCCCTGTTTGTTCCTCTCCTCCCACCTGTGCACTATGCACCAAAATACCACATCGACCGGCAAATCGAATTTCACGGTCAGGAAAATACCAAACTGTTAGAATGTCAGGATTCATCACCCTGGGAACCATGATTGTCTGCACAAAACATGGGTGCAATTAATCATGTAGATGTTGAGTGAAAACTTAACCTTGCTCGAGGAAAAGTCAGACCAAAAAAGATATTTCATGGTGAACCACACTTCATGTTGACACAGAGGGACTCATCCTCTGGAGACCATGCAACAGTTGCTGAGATATTTCTAGACCAACTTGGTGGGCCGACCAACTGACTGACATCACCATCCCTTTAGCCAAACCTCAACTAAGGCTAAAATACAGCAGGATGAATGGCAGCTAATTAGTGAGTTGTCGGTGATGAAGCAGACACTGAGCTGGCCGACCACAGCTTTCACCCAGACCTTTGGCTCATACTAATTGACGTCCATCTGGCATTTAAACAAGTGAAGTTCAGAGGTGGAAGGTCAGTGCCGATACCTGAGCCGAGGAGACTAATGAGAGAGCAGCAGCTGCTCATATGGCTGTTACCTCTCAGCAGCCCTCCACCTGCCAAATTAGTCTCAACCTTTAGCTTAAAAAAAACAAAACAAATAAAAAAAAAAACAGTGCACGGCCTCCGGTTTGACAGTGGTGGTGTCAAATAATTGCCACTGCACAGAGGGAGTAAAATGAAGTAGTAAAAGATTTGGGGCTATGTTTGTCAGCCACGTGACATAATTACATTATGAACCTTCACCAAAGCTGAACGTGAAATAAGTGCAGTGTCTCAACACTCCTGTTGATTTTCACTAAACAAAGATTTTCTATAGAACTGTGACTCAAAACAGCCAGTTTGGCATTTGTTTGGTGTTTAATGTGCAACAGCCTGAAGCTGGTATTACACGCTATTATTTATGTAACTTGCATAAAGAATAAGGCAAATATTTAGTTAGGTTTTTTACCCTCTAAATCCCAGAGCGCACAAGAGCACCCATTCTATATTTCACTATAGCACATGGCAAGAGGGCCCATCATTCATCCAGAAACATTGAAAATAAAGTCCCAGGCTTTGTTTTGTAGATAGTTAGAACTGAAAATATACATCATTATGATCCTTTTTTTTTTTCCATCAGTAAACAACAATCACCAAAGAGTCAGCAGGGAGGACTGACATTCCTCAGAAATTTGAAGATCTTTTCTCATAAGTTGCCAATGACACCAAAAACTCGTTTTTTCAGTAAAAAACTGTCAGCTGTGATTTCCAGACTTTAAATATAATAAATACTGTTTAACTTTCTAATATTACAGTAAAAGGATTTTATATTGTTGGTTTTGCATATAAGGTTGGTGTTTTGCTCCATATTTTAAATTCTCTATACTCTAATATATAATACTACTTTATTCTATAAACCCCCTTAAAATGCCCTTTAATTTCCTTTTTTTTAAATTAATTGTAGTAGTACTGTTGTTTGTCCATAAAGAAAATATCTATTTGTAACAATTTAAGTGCCATGTGTTTTTTTTTCTTAAGTGTTTTGTGTTTTAAAAAAACTGCAAATGGCACATATTCGGTATCAAACAAGAAGGAGTTGTGTTTACTGCAGCAACATTGTTGGCTGCAGCTCGGAGGTGGAGTGTGTTGTCCACTAATCAGAAGATTGGCGGTTCAAGCCCTGGTTTGATTCCCAAGAGAAAGAAGGCTCAAAGACTCAGTAATTTCCTAAAACTGTAGTTTTTAGCAAACGTTACTCAAACAGGAGGAAATAATGCATTTGTTAGGGACTATTTCCAGTGGTGGATTAATTCACATTTGATGCTCGAGTGAGTATTTGGGGCAGCTGGATGGTGTATGTGGGATTGAGTGAAAATAAACTACACTGTGTGTGTTTGTGGTAATGAGGGAACATGTCACCGGTGTGACGGTGTGCCTCATTGATGTGTTTTTAATAGTTTTTGGACAACAATGGCACTGTGGCACAGGGGAAGAAGATAAATCAGGTTTTGATGCACACCAGTGCTTGTTAGTGGGATATGTTCATTTTTGCTTTGGCCCTTCATTTGAGATTTGATGACAGTATAAGAAAAATATCGAATATTTCCAGCCTTATTTTTTAATGTATGTAAGCACTTTTCCCCTAAGTTAGAGATTGTAGAAGCATCCTGCTGTGCACAGTATTAAGATCTCTGTACTAAGTCTGCCATAATCATCTGAAAACCATAGGCTGCATTAAAACAATCACGAATTTGAATCATTTGATGCCTTTTTTTACATTGTGATAGTGGAAATAGAATAAAGGTCCCTGGTTGGACACTAACCAGAGATGCCACAACCTCGGCTGGCACCTCAAACCCCAAGCCATGGAAGCAATGGTGTAGTAGTGCTTAGAAAAGTGGGTAGACTTTTAATTTATTCCCCAAATTATTCTATTTTAAAGCAGCCTGTCCAGTGAAGCATAAATGCCCTGTCTTCTAAACATGTAAGAACACTGTTTTATATTTTGTTCACCCAAAAAATGGGCCAGTCATATTCACACATTGTCACTTAACTTCTGCTGCTGCCCCAGATTTCCTTGAATATATTTTCAAATATAAAATACATTTTTTACTGCGACCTGGCTAAATACTTGATGGTAGTTATTTACTGAAAAACCATATTCCCCAGTATGGCCAACTAATCAACATTTTAAATTCAATGATTTCATTTACTGTAATCAGTAGTCAATACATTGCTTTCCATCTTGCATTAGTCCAGAGTTATAACTTGATAAAGAGCTGAGATCATCATTGTCTTGTGTGTCTAAGAGGAGCTCCATCATGATTACATATTACCTGGACTCATCTCCACAGAGGCTGCTGCTGCTGGAAAGCTTGACTTTCAGTTTGTGCAGGACTCAGTTAGTTTTTCTGAGCTGCAGCTTATGAACAGTGTTGCCCGTTGGCGTTTATCAAACATAATAAATAGTTGCATTGCACTCTCACTTTTGTCAGGCACAAAATCACAGAACACAGCCCACACAGACAGAACAAGAGATGAACTGCAGAGCTAACATTAGCAAGACAGACAGAGACAGGGAGACGCACTGCAAGCAGCACATCAACATGAGGTTACTGCTATTTGCTGACATCAACACAAATCCACCTGATTGCTGTTCTATTCATTCTGATTGTTTTTGTGTTTCTGTTTCAGGAAACACTGACCTGCTTTGACACGAGAGGGTGTGAGCCCTTGTGTAATTTGCAGCAACCTACATAACTTGTGTAGTGAGCATAAAGGGCCTCCTCATGCCTGAACCTAATCAACCCAACCAACGAAAGGCAACTAGCCAATCTCAGAGGCAGAGTAGGCTGGGTCAAAACAAATTAGCCTTGTAGCAAATCACTGAATGATGCACATCAGAGGGTATTCATGAGCAGTTATATGCAATGCGGACTGAAAGATAAGCAGGTATTGTATTTAAAGAAGTGTTTCAAAAGAGAAGTTTGGCATGTTTTTGGTATGTTTTGAAAAAAACATTTATCATTCAGACAAATTAAGAATAATTCACTTTTTGGTACCAATTTAGGTATTCTATTGTCCTGTTTGACTGACAGTGAGCATTGAACCATGGCAGATTTAAGGTGAACAAAGGTGTAGACTGACTCAAATAAAAACATTTTGCACAGGGGTTCTGTCGGTGTTTACGAGCATCACATGCACGAAAACCTGTACAGCCATCAAACCAGAGTTCCTTCCTCTCTGACCTCAGTCCCAGCAGCAGCTTCATCCTTTAGGAACAAAGACAGTCTGTTGAAACATTCTGTGCGAAGCTTCAAAAGGCTCAAGCAGACATGAAAACAACAGGATGGCACCATCTGATAATGACCTAATTATCTACAGGCAGGCGAGGAGAGTGGTGGAAATGACTTGTGTCTGCACACGGCCAGCTCTGAGGTGATGAAATGTGGACTCTGGTTGAGAAATATCCTGAGAACAAGAGAAGTAATGACATTATATATCATATCATATATAGTAGGGGTCAGGAACATCTTTGGCTGAGAGAGCCATGAAAGCCACATATTTTTAAATGTATTTCTGTGAGAGCCATATAATATTTTTTAACACTGAATACAAATAAATGCATGCATTTTTAAGACCAACAATTTTAGAGTATAATAAGTCTCTGGATTTATTTGTTTTAATAACGTTATACTGAAGCTAACCAATAATAATTAAAATACTTCTTAACATTAATGCCACTTCTGGTGCTGCATGGTCCCGATCATGCACAGATCACCATAGCAACTGCTGTGTTTCGGATGTAGATGTACATGCGCACTCACATACTGCTGAGTGAACTCTCTGGTCGTTAACTCATAAACAGTTTCTTCTCCGAGCTGTTCTTTATCGTTAAACAAAATAACACAGAACACAACTGCTTACTCTTCTACTGATTGTAATTGGGACATTTTGCATTGAACGTAAAGACATTAAACGTGTGGTACACGTTTGGAAGGCTGGGCACAGAGGAGACCACCAGGCTCTCTCCGAGGGGAGGGGGAGAGAGGGAGATGCCCGGCCAAGGTTCCGTCCAGCATGGACTAAAACACAGCATGGACAGTTCAGAAACTATTCGGAATGAGTTAAAGGACTTTTTAAACAGACAAAGTAGTTTTCAAGACTGCATATTTCTAGCGGATCTATGTTCTGACCCAGAGTGCGGCTGTGACTGGTTCTGAATGAGGGCTTTATAGCAGGCAGCCGCTCTCCCATCTTCCTGGTACTCTATACCGCCACTGAATGTTTTAGTGGTACGCAGTACCAGACCATACCGGCTCCCGAGCCATAGGTTGCCGACCCCTGATATATGGGCTGAAAGATAGTTGAAGTCAACTCTTGAAAGCTGCTCCTCTCTGTAAAATATTTGCACTCTATTGTCCACTCCATGTCGAGATAAATTAGCTAATGGAGCAAGTTGAAGGTCTTCCTCATAAGAAGGGAACAGATCATCATCCTTATGCACACACATATCATCAAAAGCTGTGTGTGAAGAGCTTTCTTATAATCATGCGCACAAGTTACAGATGGAAAATCAGCATTTTTGTTCAAGCGTATACCACCACAATCCATGCCTTCAGTGTACAATAGCCACTTTTCTGTATTTTGATGCACAGCAAGAATCTCATTCGAGATTGATGGAAACCATCAATCAAGCATATTAGTAGTGGATAGAAACAAGCAATTCATTCATATTTTATTTTGCTGTATTCAAAATGTGGTTAAAATTTGTGATACATTTGGATGGAAACAGCTACTGTTGCATATCCTTCATGCATCCCTTGACCATCTTCAGTAGCTACTTTGTATTTTTGTTTGTAGTGTATAATGTTGACATGTAGACATCAAGTGTAAACCTACCATGATGACACCTATTGGTTCGCAAACATTTTGAAGCCTCAGCTTTGGCATTATGGATGTTGCCATCTTGGTTTTGCAGAGCCAGAAGTTTAGATAGTGGGACAAGAGCGTGACACTGGTGGGTGATTACTATGAGTTGGACTGCAATTGGTTTTAACTCTATTTTCAAGCATGAAAAACTGGCATCCTTCCTGGTTATATATACATACTCATATTATAGCAAAGCAGTACATTAACATGTGTTTTTGAAAACATTTCACGTAGGCAATGCTTGATCGGCACTGCCTAGCTTCACAGTTTTATCTGGGTTTCGGTGTCTTGTTCAGGAGGGACTCCCCGAGAATGACTTGTCAATCAAAATGTGACCTTGTTCTAAAGCATATCCTCTTTTACCATCTATTTTACTCTAACTGGGACCATATTTACTAAATGAACATCATGCTGTATGGAAGAACACTTGAAAGTGGTGACTGAGACCATAAACCCATGAGGAGTTTAGTTTGAGAAGTAACATTACTTTCTCATTTCTCATTTTCTCCGATACAATCAGACTTTTCTGTTGTAGCCAATGGCTCCATGTTGGCCATTAGAAAGAATGCAGATTTCTGTTGACTTCATTTTTCAGACCCATAAGCTCTGTCCACTAATTGGACTGCCAATGGTAGGCACTTGGTGGCCAAGACATTAGTAGACAGATTGCAGTGCTTGGATCAATTACAAACATTGAAAAAACATTAATAATAGATTTAGTTGTAAGTAAGTAATTTGTTGATTGTGCATTTGATAGCAAAGAGGCTGAATATTAAATAAATGAGCAAAACAAAACAAAATAAGTAATTGAGAAGAATTTTAATATTACTGAGTCTAAACAACTTTTTTTGTTTTCAGTTTTTTCAGTTGAACTGGGTAATCTTAATAGTGAGTAAATATTGAAATGAAAGCAAATGCTAAATCTTCTGTCAGTTTAAAGGATCATTCCTATCTGTTCACACCTTCTATTAGTGCCACTCATTTCCTAAAGACTAATTACCATGGCAGGGTATAAGCAATTTGGGAGACTTTCAATGCTGTCCTGGTGTATGTGGAACGTCCTATCCGATCGTAACAGGGGAAAAATGCCCCTCTGGGAGGTTGTGATCCTTAATGATTCTCCTAGATTTATTTTTACAGCGTCTAGTATAGATGTCTTTTAGGCAGGGTAGAACACCACCTACTGTAAGTTCAGCCAAATGAGCCACTATTTTTAGGGTCTGGCAGTTCTGTTCTGTTCTGTTCTGTTCTGTGCTCCTGTTCTCTGTCAGGATGCTCTGGAAGGTACAGGAGTTAAAATTACTGATTAATGAGGGGAAACCTGGAATTAACTCAAGTGTTTGAGGTGAAACAGTTTGCCTTGCCTTTCTCTCCATAGAGTCAGTATGCAGCGTCCAGGTCGGGCCTTCTGTGATGTGGACACGAAAGTACTCAATGCTGTCCACATACTCCACCGAGGACCCACCAAGTCCACTATCATCTTCTTAGCCTTGAGAATGTTCAGGAGGATGTTATGGTCTTGAGACTATCAGGGTGGGTCCTCTACTTCCTTCAGATAGGCCTTTTCATTGTTTTTAGTGATCAGGCTTGCAGCTGTCAGCATCATCAGCAAACTTCATGAGGTTGTTGGAGTCAAAAGTGGCCCCACAGTCATGTGTGTACAGGGAGTAGAGCTGGGGACTGAAAACATTGCCCTTGGGTATTCCGATGTTCAGGATGAGGGAATGAGATGTAGGTTCTATCAGGAAATCAAAGATCCACATTCATAGTGAAGTGTTTAATCCCAAGTCCTGGAGCTTTGTGACCAGCCTGGACTATGGTGTTATGCTGAACTGTAGTCAATGAACAGAAATCTAACATAGCTCCCATTCGTGGGATTTACAAATAAGTAAAACAGAAAGTAAAGGAATATTACTGAGTCCTGACAAGTAGACAAATAGTGGAACTATTCCAATGAAAGCAAATACTAAATCTTCATTCATTTTAATGGATCATTCCAGTTGTTTTGCATGTTGAGGCCAAATAACTATTACCTATCTGTTCATACAAAACATATTACCTATTAACTGTTCACCATAAACGTAATCATGGCAGCTAAAGCAGGATTAACATTTCAGAAAAGATTGCTGGATGTGATTTAAAAGTCATAACCAACCAAAGTCAATTTCTACAAGCAGGAAATTACACGTTGTCTTCTCCAATATTAAACCTTTGTTATAAAACTGTCCTCTCCGATCAGAGACTCAGACATCACAATGACATTATCAGAGATATTTTCTCTCAGTAAATAAGAGGGAAAATAGAGAAGTGCAAAACAAACAGACAACATCAAGACATCAGGGGGTCCCCGGTATGTTCTCTGTTTTGCTGAGGGGTCCATGGCTGAGAAAAAACAGAGAACCTCTGTTTTGCAATACAAATTGCTTGTTGTCATGGTCGACTTCAAGATGGTCCATACTGATTTGATTGTGGGTAAATGAACGTAGGTGCTTGCCTTCCTCACGCAACACTGACAAAGGAAAAGTGGCACGAGGGAGCTCATCACAGGAGAGGAAGACAAAAGAGTCTTAATGAGACCGCACGTCAGTCGATACCGGAATAGAAATAATGAAGTCACGGCAAAGGGAGGACTGTTTACTCGGATGACGACCGACTTCTGGTCTACTGGGAGACTATCTGTACCCCCAGGCCTTTAACCAGAGACTCTGCTTCCTCTGCGAGTCGGTACTGATAGGATGTGCTGCTGCAAGACTTTCCATGGGGGGAAAAACACAAACGATATGGCTCAGGGAGTCCTCGGCAGCGGGATCCATCTTTGAAAATAAACAGTCTGAAGGGGGATTGTGTATGATTGTTAATGACTCATGCTGATGTGTTTGGCATGAACTATTAGAATGACTCAGTTCACTTCATTAGATAAATAGATGGAAATACTGGAGCACATGTGTTCCATGGGGCAGACAAGGTAAATGATGTCATACAACATGATAAACAAGTGAAAGGATAAATTATAAATTAGAATAAAGTAAAAATTATAATAGTATTGATAGTGGAACTCTGCTGTGAGGCAGTACAACATCACTTTACTTATAATAATGCTAACATCATTCTCAGGTAGTGTAGACAAGTTTATTATACAATAAAACACATGGTCCGCAAACTGTGGCACAAATACCAGAGGTGGTACATGGAGGAATCTCTGAAATATACTTTTTGTTTTTTAATCATTTAGAAACATTTAATACCACCAATTTTTTACATTATTACAAGAATATGAATGAAAAATCTTAAACTATGACAGCCTATAATATTTTGTTTGAGTATCATCCTGCTTCATAGTGACGGTACATTCATGCAGGTAGCACAGAGAGCAGATACATCCATAGTTATGAGCTAAAATGTGACAAGGAGATAGTAAGTGAAGGTAAAAAAAATGGATCAAAACCTCCGCAATCGTGACTCCAAACTGAAACTATAAGGAAGAGAAGTGCAGATCAGGAGCACCACTTTTCCACTCAAGTAGCTCAGGGTATTGGAGTGGTTCCATTCAGGAAATTCTCCATATTAGGAATAAACCTTCCTCCTGTGTGAACCGTCAAATCTGCCTATTGTTTTTTAACGTCTGTTATATTGGTAGCACTTGGAGAGCCGAACATATTCTGAGGTGGTATACGGTGTAAAGAGAACACTGCATTATACAATCTCACTTCTCTGATCACCAACTCAACAAACTCTCAACTCCCAACAGACACTTTGTGACTTCCTCCTATACGCAGTACCTGTCACATGACTAATTAGAAAAATAGAATAGAAACTTTATTGATCCCACAAGGGGAAATTCTTTTTTACAAGTTTTTACATATATTTTACCCAAAATACGACCACACACACACACACACACGTGTGTTATGGAATTTTCTATTCTAAGGTTACACAAGGTCATGTGTGGGCCTTGAAGTCCTCAGCAGTATTAGATGTTTGGCTTTGGTTGGGAACAGTAGGTGCCAGTCTATCTCGACACTGGGGGCCAGGGTCAAAGCAACCTATTGCTGCCTTCCTAGACATAATAGATAGCTTGCCACTGATGGTCCAATCTGCAGTCCAATCTTCAGACTAGAATATGCTGACAATAACACCTGCATGGGTAAAAACATTCTCTTTGACTAATTCTGGGCGTATAGTATTTGTGGTGTTATCTGTAGGGATTTAAAGTCTGACCACCAGCATGAGTTGGGCAGAATGTGAGACCGACTCAGGCACTTCTGATGCACCATGAGAGTGTCTCTAATTCTCCTTAGCCAAGTGTGAATAAATAATACAGCATAATCAGAGGCTCCTGAACACTTTCTTTCTTTCTAACCTCACCATTGACCTTTGACTTCACCTCTCCAGCTGTCAGTCTACTTTCCATACTCTGGTCCATACTGGACTTGAATCAGCCACCCTCCAGTTCCCAAGCCAGATCCCTACAGACTATATGTAATATATCATTCAATAAAATGTCTCATCACCACAAAGTATTATTTTTTACACTTTGAGCAAAAATATCTGTCAAACATGAGTTTTCAGTTAGTCAATTTTGTGTCACTATATTAATTATCAAATATATATTGAGTAATGGCGACCCTGCCATCACCATCACCACTATAACTCAGCAGATCAGCATTTTCTAATTTGCACTAAACACAAAGAACATCATGACTGATGTTAGCTTTAGTGATCAGAAGGACTTTTTTGTTATTATTATTATTACATTTCTGTTCATATTCTGAAATATCACCAAAGTTAGCAGGACTCATCCCCTCTGCTCCATGAATATCTGTATTAAATGTCAATGCAATTCATTCAGTGGTTGTTGATATAAAATAGATTCATAGAGGGCGTTTAAAAAAAAAAATATCCCTTGCATTCCAACAGAAGAGAGAGAGAGACAGCAACAGTAACAGTATTTAACAGGTGTTCAAAGCCTCCTCTGCAGACAAGAATTACTGTGTGTGTGGAGGTGCTTAGCTTGCATCTCCTCCAAGATTCAGCCACTTAAGTGACTCGAGAGAGGGAAAGCGCTGAGCATAAATCACAATAACAGCCTCAGCAGTTACCTTGTCGGACTGTCGCCTTCATTAACTGTAGAGAAACAGCATCCTCGTGTATCTATGTCCTCTGAGAGAGATTCAGCCTCTGCTCTGCAGCCGTGGTCGGTCATTTATGCCGTTACTCGGCATGCCTACCCGTATGGCTTTGTGTTTTTTCCTACTGCTGAGGGGGAAACGCTGAATTATTGGCCTTGTTTGACTGTTGAACCATTCACAAAAGCCCAGAGCTATTCTCTCCTCAATCTATCTTTCTGATAGTTTCTAACACAAGTTGTTATTGAATTGGATTGTCACCTTTTCCCTGAAACAGCTGGTGATCAGTCACGTGTCTGTTTCCATCCATGTCAGTTTTTTTTTTTGTTTTGTTTTTTTTCTGTTTAGGTCAATGTGGTGTTTTTTAAATCAGCCACACTGTTGTGAGGGTGAACAGGTTCATTTCTGTTCGCTTACGCTGCAGAGTTTTTGCACCCTCAGTTTGGATCACTTATTCCAGCGTGCCAGAGCAAAGGGAGAAAAACATTGTTGTCTTTTAGCACTGGTCGGGTCACTGACTCTTTACAAACAAACCAAAAGGTCGTAAATATACAAAAAATAAATCATGTGGATACACCTCTCTGATGAACTTGCATATTTATTGCTACAGAGACACTCATGGGGAATAGAATATGAAATATATATTAAAGTTACTGTAAAGAAATGATCAACTGAAAGAGAAATGATGCAATGCATTATTATATAAAAATAAAAAGTAGTCAGTTAAATTTAGGGCTGGCAATAGCTTAGTCCAGCATGGACCCCCAGTACAATTGTCATGAACGGGGAAATTAGCTATAGAGGCCAAAACTGTTTTTTGTACCAGACTGTAAACATGTTTATTTCTACTGTGAAATCATTTTAACATGGGGATTTATGGAGTCTGACTCGTTCTGTAGCCAGCCTCAAGTGGACGTTTGAGGAACTGCAGTTTTTGGTGTTCTGCATTGGCTTCACAGTCACAGTCACAGTCACAGAGGTTGCTGCTTGATTTCAGGCCTGTATGTGTAAAAATTGAGTGATCAATAAAATAAATCTTTAGATTACATAGTGATGTCCAATAACACGTGAGCCTGTTCATTTAGAACATGCACATACAAGGGAACAACAAGTGAAGAGAAACCTAAATTTGAGGGATATTCATTTGAATCTTTAATGTTTCTGGAAGATTGGGCTGCAAACGCGCTTCATACAATTTGTATTTTCAATTTTATTCCTGTCTGATGTTTCCCTCAAAAGTAATCTGGACACACACAGTGAGGCATCACATCCCTGTCAGTCATTTAATTATCATTTAATTAGTGAACATGTGTTCAGTTGCTGCTGAAGCTACAGCAGCAGATCATAAAAGAATTCTCTCTCGTCCCTGGCCTTTTGTTAGTGCAAAAACAGGTTCCGCAAAAATTCTATAATATTGGCATTACGTACATGTTTTACATTGTCCAGCAGAGTGTTTCTCCTTCATCTTTTACAGAAAGTCAGCTCAGTGCCAGGTGGCTGAAAGGCACCTCACTGGACATGGAGCCAAATCAGCAGCTTCTTCTGTGCGGCAGCTGCTGATTTGGGCTCTTTGTTTTGATTCATTTTCATGTGCATAGAACCTGATTTATTGTATAATGACTGATTTTTAAAAAGACAGGTACAGGTGCACAAAAAATGATTTATTGCTGTAAATTTAATCAGTACTTTGTACAAACATTTTTCATGTTTTTCAATCAGCAGATCATTTTGAGTTCTTTTTGAACATTTGTAATGAATTAAAGTTTTCGTTTGAGTTTGAACTTCAGCACCTCATCTCCATTTTGTCAATGCAGATTTTTTTTAAAAAAAGATTAGTTCTTCAAAAAACAAATAGACCATATTATTATCATATTATTATCATATCATGTATGTTATATTTTACAATCAAAAATAACATTTTGCTAGATTAGGGTAGAAAGTTGAGCATGAGGGAGCATTTTTTTGTTTAAATACACCTAATTTAAGAGTATATTTTCAAGAAAGGAAAGTATATTCAAGGACAAAACATTTTCAAAGAAGTATAGATTTTATATCTTACAATACTTAAAATGTTAAAGAGTAAGCAGCTGGAGACAAGTCTAATTATAAAGGACTAAAAATAATAAATATAATAAATCAAATGTAAACATAGTGATATCACGTTGTTATTGGTTTCAATTGTCACATTTTCTGTGATTTGTTTTTTTCACCCTGCTAATAATGTCATGAACAGTAATGAGTAATATAAGAATTTACATTACATTATGTGCAGACACTTATTAGATTATTGGTTCCATCTGGACTCATTGACAGAAGTCAAAATGTGAGTGAAAATGAGTGAAAGAACGTTACATTATTGGCCAGTTATCACATTATCGACAGTTATTATTTAAGAATGAAACATTATTACGTTATTGGCTGCTATAAGGAAGGAAGGAAATTAAGAGTGTGAAAATAACTGCGGGATTAATAAGAAGTTCCTAAAAGAGCTTCAACTGAACCAAAGTTTAAACGTAAAAGCTCAAGAAAAAAGCAAAAGCAAGAGAGAAAATCATGAATGTACAATTATGAATATTTTTTAACTATACAGAAAAAAATGTATTCAAAAAACAATTTAAAAAAAGATTTGATCCGACACTCTGACTCTGGCTGTCCATATTTAGTGGCTTTATTTCAACAAATCAGTGTTGTTTAAAGGCATTCAGGCTATAAAGAGCCGATAAAAAAACACTCACCATGCTGCCCACTATAAAACATGAACATATAATATCCAATAATAAAGGAATTATGTTCCATCAGTGTGAACACTCACATCATGAGCGATAGTTATTCATGGGTGTTTGTCTGTGGAATTGGACAGAGCAAGAGCGTGACATTGAAGGTGATTTATGGTGCGATCAAGTCCAATACATTACAGCCATTTCATGTACAAGTTTTGTACACAGTCTCAAGCAGCTATAAGCAATTTCCTCTTATAAGAAACACTGAATAGCTTTTCAAAATCTGAGTGGGAACATTTTTTACTCCCTGAACAGCATTCCCATGTGTCCCCCTCCCATTTTCACCTCTGGTAACCATAGTAACCTGTACTGTATGTGTTACCACCTGAGTGTGGGGATTTTCCCTGATCAGCCAGGAAATGTGTGAGCTTGTGTCCTCCACATCAGTTCCAATAAGTCATAAATGAAATGCAGTGTTCTCCCGTTTCTGTCAGGATGATATACAAGGTCAAACTGTGGAATCAGCTAATGATGATAATAATCACATTTCTTTGTGAGCTCTCTGTTAGGATAAAAACATCCATATACGTCCATATACACTGTTATTGTGTCATTTGTACAGTAAATCACTGTGAAGAGACAGCTCTATACTGTGACCTAACAGTAGTTATACCATCATATTACTGTAATTTAACAGTATGCTGCTGTAGAATTAAAGTATAAACTGAAATAGAAATGCAAGTAGCCAGTAACAAGCTGTTAATTTACATGTAAACATTGTAAAATATTGTAAATTGGATTTTTTTTTCTTCTGTTAACACATCAGTGTGGACCACAGGAAGATTTGCAACCACTAAATTATGAGAAATCTAAAAAAGTGAAAAATAGGTTCAATAACAATCATGAAAAAGCATGATCAGTTTATGGTTAATCAACAACTCATGGGACAACTCATCAGGTAGTCTAGAAAATATCAGATTAAATTAGATTTCTCTGTATTTATGATATATGAGCATGAATTGTTATATCAGTAATCATGACAATAATCAGTTATATCAGTTTTGATGAATAAATAATTGACTGTACATTCAAAATAAATGTGTGGATAGTAGACACATTACTTTCACAGTAAGTTACAGTAATTCACTGTGAAATGACAGCTGTATACTGTGATCTTACAGTTGTTCTGCCATCATATTACTGTCATTTAGAGCTGCGGTAGATTTACTGTATTTAACTTCACAATTAATGTCAAATCAGATTCCTGTAATTTAGTGATATGCTGCTGTAGAACAGAAATAGAAGTGCAACTCCGTAGCCAGTAATATACCATAAATTTACACTTAAATTTGACATTTCACCATTTTTATCTGTTAATGCATAAATGTGAACCACAGGAAGATTTATAATCGCTGTTGTAGAACTGTACTACTGAAAAATAGTTTGAATTAAAATAAACACGATTCAAATAAAATCATGATCGACATTTTTCAACAATTATAATCAAACTAATCAGTTCATCTAAAACCTTCATTAGATTTCTTATTCTTTATTATATGTGAGGTTGAATCGACTAATTATGATAATCACTCATTTCTTTGTGAGCTTTCTCTGAAGATAAAAACATCAGGACGAATAAAGTGCTGTGTGATCTGCTGTCACTCACTGGAGTTTTCCCGCGAGGGTCCTCTTTCTTTATTTCAGTCCTCTTGTTTTTTTTTTTTTTTCTGGTGTGAAAATGAGCAGGCCAGAACTAAAACACACCATGAATCACTTTATGATGGAAACAATGTTATCAGGCCGATCAGGTCATCAGACCAGAAAAGGTTACTTTGGAAGTCAAAGACATTTTGATGAGGTGAGGACAGTGCTGCAGGTTTGAACCGGTTCCCAGTTATCTGTGTCAGAGCTGCAGTTGTTGGAACACTGAGGTGGAAATAAATAATGACATCTTAGAGCTGTGGGTTGTTATCTCCCAGAGAGAAGACACCGTGTGAGACCCCTCACTTCCCCGCTTGTTCCTCACCATGGTGGACTGGATATTCTCATATTTCTGCACCACATGATGGTTGTTATCTCTTCGCATCAAATCGTATGTTCAAGGAGAGGAAAAAGACACTGCCCTTGGGTTTGCCCTGTCAGCATTTTCCTATTCAAAGGATTTAGATGTTTCTTCTGCTTGGATTTCAAGCTTTCAGCTTTTTCCACTCTCCAGTAGAAATATTACTGTTCAGTTTCTTCAGGTTGGAGATCATTTATGTCATTATTATTATTTTTTAAACAGAAACGTTGTTTAGATTTATGAAATGCTCACATCATCACCACGTTCTTTCCTCTGCCTGCTCCTTCAGACATTTGTGGGGAATGTGAATTCAGAGGCTGTTGTCCAGAACAAGCTGTCCCACTCTGTGAGGACCCGGATCCTGCGCTTCGTCCCTCTGGACTGGAACCCCAGCGGCTGGCTGTGCCTCCGAGTGGAGGTTTACGGCTGCTCCTACAGTGAGTCACGCACCCCGCAGTTCAAATCACACTCCGAGATTCTATATAGCAAGCCCTCATCTTACCCACATCACACTCACACCAAGAATGAGAAGTTGATGTGTACAGACAGTGGGTGTAAATAGATGAAGACAGTGTTCTTTGGGTCTTTCTGTAATTTGTTGCTAGGCACAAGCAGTCACAAGGTCTCTGTCAGAGAAATGCTCTTTGTGTCTGTAACTCTATGAAAAGAGGCACTAAGTGCTCTTGACCAGCCACACAGACACCACGCCACACAAGAGCCCCGCCTCACTCTATAAATACATCTTCAAATGAACAGATTCATGAGTCAAAGTAAATCAAACTTACCTTCAGAATGTGCAGCAATGAATTCTCTTTACACTAATGTAATGTAACCTGACATATACAGCAAAGAACACTGGAGGTGAACAGAGAGAAGAACACGCTACCTTCCCAGGAGAAGTCCAGAATGGAAAGATGACATGAAGCTCACGCACAATGTCCTAATAGACAAAGCGTACAAATATAACAGGACTAATTATGTATAAGCAATATTTCAGGCAGTGCATGTAGAAAAGCTGTGTGTGTGTGTGTGTGTGTGTGTGTGTGTGTGTGTGTGTGTGTGTGTGTGTGTGTGTATACTGTGTATGAATGTTCAAGTAGATTATAGTCTGACATCTCACATAGACTGGTCCCCTGAAGATTTATTCATTTGGTGAGGATAGGATGCTGAATTGTCAGACTTTGCTCTCTGACACATTGACTGTTTTTTACTCTTTGTGTGACAACAGGATATTTCAATGAATTCAAATCATTCTGTTTTTGATTGTAAATGCAATTCAATTCATTTATGTGATTTTCTCTTTTTTATTTTTCTCATGAATATTATTACTTCAGTTGTCATAGTTATTTTTGAATTTAGGGAGGATGAAGACATTTTACACAAGCTTTTGACAGGATGGTGGTCCCCATAATGTACACACATTTTATTTTACTGAATGAAAAGTGCACTGTACATGAATCTAGAACAGACATACACTGTAAAGTATTATCCTGAACATGTTCTCTTCAGCATTTAGAACCTCACTGACCAGTGAAAAGATGTTGTTCCATTATGTATGTAGGATAGATAGAAGAAGGAGAGCTTTGGATAAATAATGCTTTTCAAGGATATATGAAGAGCTCTGTGATCTCTCTGAACAGTCAGACTGATGCATGCATGCCAGTGTCAGAATGGTCATTCACATGGATTATTCTTATTTCAGTCTAAAACAGTAAAATGTGCTTTGTGAGACATGTAGGACAGCCTTGATATTGACAGTTAACCAACTGAGGTGGACATATACATGAAAGGATCAGAACCTCCTGCACGTCAACCAAAAAAAAAAAAACAAAAGCATGCACTCTCCCTCACAATCCACATCCATTTAAAATATTTAACGGTTCACTGATTGCTGTGTAAACACAGAATTTCATTTTTGAGGTTTTTGTGAGCTAGTTTCAAAGAAAACAAGTTTTTTTCATCTTCCTGAAAAACGTACATACGTGGTTTTCATCAGACAGAAATGATATATAAATATATATACTCAATCCCCTCTTCTGTTTCTCTCATATCCCGATCTCTTCCGTCTGAGTTCGTCATCTTCTGTCTCTCCTCTCTTGCCCTCACTCTGCTCTCCTATTTCACCTCTCACCGTCTCTTCCTCCTGACCATCCTCGGCAGTCTCTTTGCCCTTCCTTTTGAGAAGGCCAATCCATCTGCACTGACAGACAGTAGTCAAAATGTGAAATGATCTAATAAACAGTGAGGGAACATTAGATTATACTCAATAAATGCCTAGAAATTTTCCAGTCCAACAGTCTTGGATGCAGCTTCAGCGTTCAGCGCTCAGATAAACAGATGGATGTTTGAGAAAAGACACTTTTAAATTTGCTAATCAGATAAACAAGTCGATCTCTGGCACAGACACAACAGGTTTAAGGCTACCAGATGAATGAATGTTTGTGTGTGAGTGTCCACCTCTTGATTTATGGTGGATGAAATATGAGGCACCCTTAGATAAATGAAATACAGTCAATGAAATAAATAATAAATAATGAGTGGCTCCCGAGAAGGGCCATGAAAAATGGAGCTCATATAGTAAATTAAAGTCTCATGTACATTTTCACATTATGCTGAATTCATCAAGGCATCAGAGAGTGTAGGCTTTGTAGTTAGGGCAGAGAGACTTGAAAATAAAGAATTAATAGGAAGTGTCTATATTCAGTGTGTGTGTGTGTGTGTGTGTGTGTGTTGGGGGTGTAGAACACAGAATGACAGGGTGGAGTTTGAGGCAGGTATGTAGCTCATCCTGCTGCATTACAGCCTTGAAATCCATAAATTCATAAATCTCTGCAGTCTCCTGGGAAGAGAATCATATAAAAGGTAAAACTGAAGGAAAAAAACAACATCCCACAGCTATTAACTGAGCTCAGCCATGTGGTGCAGGACAAACTGTTTCATATGGAGATATAAGATGTAGGAGCCGTGCGGATGAGATTGTGTCTGATTTGATGTGGAGATGTTACAGTGTTATCTTCTTTGGTCACAGAACATTAGTTTTACTGTACAGACAGGCAGGACTGTGCTGTAATGATGAGGAATGGTTTTAAAATGAAACCATATATTACCATATTATTTTCATAGGTGGGTTTAAGAAACATGCACATAAAAACATTATTATTTTTACCTTAAATGTTGCATCTTTAAATACATTTACATACATCTATATACAGTTATATCTAATGTTGACATTTTTGCAAAATTATATCATAAAAAGTGAAAATTAAATATGAAGTAATCAAAATGGAATAGATAGGGTTCGTTTTGTTTTGGTTATTTCTCTACATTCATATGAGGCTTTGTTAGGCTTTGTTAAGCTCTGTTTGTATTTATTTATTCCACAACATGTTTTATTTAGTTGTTTAAAGGCAGTTATGCTCTGAGAGGTCGCTTAATATACTGTATGTATTATAATTTTGAGGTTGTGTCTGAATATTCCACTGAGGGATGAGCCGTGAATGATACAATTCATACAGAGTGATCTCAGCATGCATTCAAATGGAAATGCCTGGTTAAAGTTCATCATTGATGACTTTAAGATGCAAATTAAAGCTATTGATGAATCAGTTGAAACTGTCTCACCAATAATGACCTTTAATGAGAATGCTAAGCATAGACCAGACCGGCACTGCGTCATTAAGCGCCACGACCGCGGCCCCTTTTAGAATCAAGCTTTCACGTAACCTGAGAAACAACTGTGAGAGGGAACTGTAATATCAATAAATATGAATTATGAATGAACATCATCACAATTCATTTTTCCATCCGATTATTTTTATGTGAATTATGAAGTGCCATTGGAATTGTAAAAAAAAAAAAAAAAGAATGGAAATGGCAAATTTCAAAAGGTGGAACATATGCAGCATAAGAAACTTAACAACAGTATTAATAAGCAAAGTCTGAGGTCCATCAGCTCCATAAATATTAAAAACTGACAGTGTGGTAGAGGTAAAAAGGTGAATGATGCTGGTGACAGTTACTACTGATGATTAGCTAGCATTAGTTGCTGTATAACAGAATCTGGAAACACAACTGTCGACTTCAACTTACTCTCAGTCCAGAACAGTCGGTTATAAACAGATAACACTACTTGGTGATTCAAATATGATGCCTGGATAAGCAATGTTTGACCAGTTGTGTTTGGTCATTGATTCACTTAGAAGATGACTGATTTATCAACTTATTGCAAATGCTGATGTTATTTGCAAGATAATTATTAGAAATGTCTATAAAAAGGCTTAACAGAATACTAACTTGTTGACAAACTTGTCAAGTTACACTGACATCTGTAGAATATTTGGTTTTCTATTCCCCAGAAAGAGGCTGACAACATGCTGATGTTTACCAGTTAAGCTGTAATTCCAAGCAAAAGAGGGGAGTAGAATACAGCTATTGATTTGCAGCCTGAAGTATATACTGCTTCAGCAGGTATTTAAACCCAGAAATCATTGCTTTTAAATCATAGACTTAAACTATGTAAAGCTGACTTCACCGGTTTGAACTTGTGAACAACAAAGACATACATCTAATTAATAAATCAGAGACAATATTAAAACAGATTCTAAATCAGTTTCTCTATTGCAAGTATACATATTTGATCATCACATATCACACTGTGAATGGTTGATGTTAATAAGTTTATCAGGCTTGACTGGTCACATTGTGTCTCTATAGACTGGCAATACAGCTATGAAGATTTCTGGGTAGGCTATGACCTTCATGTCATACTGTTTGATATTGAATAGATGGTTCAGCCTGCATACTGCAGCAGTGAGGCTCATTACAAACACACCCTAAAGATATTATGTATGAATTGTAGTTAAGTTAATAAGTCAGTTTCAATACAAACATAAACTTGGGGTTAACCCCACCACCAAACACATGACTGGAACTTAAAAATATGTGTAGATGTACCAAATGTATATGTTTTAAAGAAAAAGATACCAGCAGACCATCTAAAACTGGAAAACACTCAGAAAGTGTATGTGTAACTAAAGCTGTACACAAAGCGTCACTTTCAAAATGTTCAAAATGTTCAAATTGTTCTCTTGCAATATTGAGAAAACTTTAAAAAACAAAACAAGAAAAGAAAAAATCACTCAAGCCTTGGTCCATGGCCTGAGTGATTACCAAATTTCATCTTCTCGCTTACCGATATCTCACAAATAAACAAATGTGACTCTTTTGTGGAGGATAATTAATTGTGATTAATTAATATGAATTGTAGGACTGATGTGACTTTTCCTGGACCCCTGAGGTAGAATTACATTCATAATATTACATCGCAACAACCTAAACCTCTTATCCTCTGTTTGCACCTTATAATGTGAAAGATGTTTCACTGTCTCTCATGTGAAGAGGTCTCACTTCACCTCCAACATCAGTGATCACCCCATGTTACTTCACTCAGTGTACAGTTTGCTTTGTACACATTGTTAAGATTGTTAGTCTTTAATTAGTGTAAATCAGCCATACATGCTTGCCAGTTAACATGTGTCATTCAGAGTGTACAGTTTTCATTCAATTGACTTTATTTTTACTTTTAGAGTCAGATGTGGCAGACTTTGATGGCAGAAGCTCTTTGCTGTATCGTTTCAACCAGAAGTCGATGTCAACAGTGAAGGATGTGATCTCTCTGCGCTTCAAGAGCCGTCAGGCTGAGGGGGTTTTACTGCATGGGGAGGGACAGAGGGGAGACTACATCACCCTTGAGCTTCACAGAGGAAAACTGGCCCTCTACCTCAACCTAGGTACGTTTCTCAACCTAATTTTTTCTTTGTGTTTATTGACAGCTGTGTTAGCTTGTACATACAGTCAGTGCCCCGTCATAGATGAGGGCATGGTCAGGTCGGTGCCAGTGAAGGGGAAAATAGTCCTTTTCCTTAGCCTGGAAATGCTAAAGTGCAGTTTCTAAACTCATGTCAGAATTGTGTCGTGTTATACAGAGTTCTTGATGCTACATTGAGAAATTTAAAATAATGGGATTATATTGTTGTCCATAGCTCATAAAAGACTGGACGGATGATCCAACTAAAATGAAGTGTTAATCCCAGATATCCTTTGCTATCTGGATGAATTGCCTCGTGACTGACAGTATTACATTTACTATAGATATAATTGATTAAACATTCCATGATATCAGCACCTGACATCCATCAGTGCCATGATATAATGGACTACCATGTTTAAGGGGAAGAATCACAGTTGCGAAGCAGCACTCTACTCAATGTCTTTTAACAGAACTGTGACATCAGATAGGATGATTTTTTTCATTCACAACTTTATTTCTTAAATGGGACGGGACCAAGACAAATGGTCCAATTTTGGATTTTTCATGAAATTTGTTCCAGAATGAATCAGGAACATAATAAAAAACTTGGATCTTAATCAGGTGTGATCACTTTCCAACTTTGTGTCGGGGGAAGGGAAATTACATATTTCATTATAGACCCCTTGATTTGTTAATTTGCCACTCTTGGCCAGTATGAGGATTGTCAGCCACGAAGGGACTCAAACCCTCAAGGGTTAGGGTTAAACCCTCAAGTGTGACCATCTTTTCGGTTAGTTTCTGTGAATGAGGATTAGGTTAAATGGTAGACTGCTCACATTTTATGTGAGAGATACAGGTATTAAATCTCAAATTCCCCAAAGTGACGTGTCTGTGCTGAGCAAAATCCCCTTAACTCTGTCAAACACCATATCAACAACCCTGCTATACTTACTTGGCAAAGTTACACCATTGTGTTGTTATGCTCAAGCTCTCAGTGAACACGCATCCGGGATGATTCCCCTTAGAAAGGCAGAGTTTTCAACCACGAAGGGACTCGAACCCTCAATCTTCTGATCCGAAGTCAGACGCCTTATCCATTAGGCCACATGGTCACAGGCAGATGTCCCTCACTTAATTTCGCGACGCAATTTTTCTGACAAAATGTGTTCCAGAAATGAACTTCTAGAGAACAATTAATGCACCTTGAGAGGCGTGATCGCTTTCCAGCTTAGCTGCGGGGGAAGGGAAATGGCTTCGCACGCTTCAGTCGCAGACAAGTAGGACCAAGACATTTCAGTCCCATGGACTTTTTAAAATTGCCACTCTTGGCCAGTATGGGGATTGAACCCATGACCTTGGCGTTATTAGCACCACGCTCTGACCAGCTGAGCTAACCGGCCTGTTTTTCAGGGGTTTGCCACAAAATCTTTTCCACAATTAATCAGGGACAGTATTGGGATTCAAAGCACCGACGGCAATGGACCCATTTGGAATTTCTAGTCAAGTGTGACCATCTTGTCGGTTAGTTTCTGTGAATGAGGATTAGGTTAAATGGTAGACTGCTCACATTTTATGTGAGAGATACAGGTATTAAATCTCAAATTCCCCAAAGTGACGTGTCTGTGCTGAGCAAAATCCCCTTAACTCTGTCAAACACCATATCAACAACCCTGCTATACTTACTTGGCAAAGTTACACCATTGTGTTGTTATGCTCAAGCTCTCAGTGAACACGCATCCGGGATGATTCCCCTTAGAAAGGCAGAGTTTTCAACCACGAAGGGACTCGAACCCTCAATCTTCTGATCCGAAGTCAGACGCCTTATCCATTAGGCCACATGGTCACAGGCAGATGTCCCTCACTTAATTTCGCGACGCAATTTTTCTGACAAAATGTGTTCCAGAAATGAACTTCTAGAGAACAATTAATGCACCTTGAGAGGCGTGATCGCTTTCCAGCTTAGCTGCGGGGGAAGGGAAATGGCTTCGCACGCTTCAGTCGCAGACAAGTAGGACCAAGACATTTCAGTCCCATGGACTTTTTAAAATTGCCACTCTTGGCCAGTATGGGGATTGAACCCATGACCTTGGCGTTATTAGCACCACGCTCTGACCAGCTGAGCTAACCGGCCTGTTTTTCAGGGGTTTGCCACAAAATCTTTTCCACAATTAATCAGGGACAGTATTGGGATTCAAAGCACCGACGGCAATGGACCCATTTGGAATTTCTAGTCAAGTGTGACCATCTTGTCGGTTAGTTTCTGTGAATGAGGATTAGGTTAAATGGTAGACTGCTCACATTTTATGTGAGAGATACAGGTATTAAATCTCAAATTCCCCAAAGTGACGTGTCTGTGCTGAGCAAAATCCCCTTAACTCTGTCAAACACCATATCAACAACCCTGCTATACTTACTTGGCAAAGTTACACCATTGTGTTGTTATGCTCAAGCTCTCAGTGAACACGCATCCGGGATGATTCCCCTTAGAAAGGCAGAGTTTTCAACCACGAAGGGACTCGAACCCTCAATCTTCTGATCCGAAGTCAGACGCCTTATCCATTAGGCCACATGGTCACAGGCAGATGTCCCTCACTTAATTTCGCGACGCAATTTTTCTGACAAAATGTGTTCCAGAAATGAACTTCTAGAGAACAATTAATGCACCTTGAGAGGCGTGATCGCTTTCCAGCTTAGCTGCGGGGGAAGGGAAATGGCTTCGCACGCTTCAGTCGCAGACAAGTAGGACCAAGACATTTCAGTCCCATGGACTTTTTAAAATTGCCACTCTTGGCCAGTATGGGGATTGAACCCATGACCTTGGCGTTATTAGCACCACGCTCTGACCAGCTGAGCTAACCGGCCTGTTTTTCAGGGGTTTGCCACAAAATCTTTTCCACAATTAATCAGGGACAGTATTGGGATTCAAAGCACCGACGGCAATGGACCCATTTGGAATTTCTAGTCAAGTGTGACCATCTTGTCGGTTAGTTTCTGTGAATGAGGATTAGGTTAAATGGTAGACTGCTCACATTTTATGTGAGAGATACAGGTATTAAATCTCAAATTCCCCAAAGTGACGTGTCTGTGCTGAGCAAAATCCCCTTAACTCTGTCAAACACCATATCAACAACCCTGCTATACTTACTTGGCAAAGTTACACCATTGTGTTGTTATGCTCAAGCTCTCAGTGAACACGCATCCGGGATGATTCCCCTTAGAAAGGCAGAGTTTTCAACCACGAAGGGACTCGAACCCTCAATCTTCTGATCCGAAGTCAGACGCCTTATCCATTAGGCCACATGGTCACAGGCAGATGTCCCTCACTTAATTTCGCGACGCAATTTTTCTGACAAAATGTGTTCCAGAAATGAACTTCTAGAGAACAATTAATGCACCTTGAGAGGCGTGATCGCTTTCCAGCTTAGCTGCGGGGGAAGGGAAATGGCTTCGCACGCTTCAGTCGCAGACAAGTAGGACCAAGACATTTCAGTCCCATGGACTTTTTAAAATTGCCACTCTTGGCCAGTATGGGGATTGAACCCATGACCTTGGCGTTATTAGCACCACGCTCTGACCAGCTGAGCTAACCGGCCTGTTTTTCAGGGGTTTGCCACAAAATCTTTTCCACAATTAATCAGGGACAGTATTGGGATTCAAAGCACCGACGGCAATGGACCCATTTGGAATTTCTAGTCAAGTGTGACCATCTTGTCGGTTAGTTTCTGTGAATGAGGATTAGGTTAAATGGTAGACTGCTCACATTTTATGTGAGAGATACAGGTATTAAATCTCAAATTCCCCAAAGTGACGTGTCTGTGCTGAGCAAAATCCCCTTAACTCTGTCAAACACCATATCAACAACCCTGCTATACTTACTTGGCAAAGTTACACCATTGTGTTGTTATGCTCAAGCTCTCAGTGAACACGCATCCGGGATGATTCCCCTTAGAAAGGCAGAGTTTTCAACCACGAAGGGACTCGAACCCTCAATCTTCTGATCCGAAGTCAGACGCCTTATCCATTAGGCCACATGGTCACAGGCAGATGTCCCTCACTTAATTTCGCGACGCAATTTTTCTGACAAAATGTGTTCCAGAAATGAACTTCTAGAGAACAATTAATGCACCTTGAGAGGCGTGATCGCTTTCCAGCTTAGCTGCGGGGGAAGGGAAATGGCTTCGCACGCTTCAGTCGCAGACAAGTAGGACCAAGACATTTCAGTCCCATGGACTTTTTAAAATTGCCACTCTTGGCCAGTATGGGGATTGAACCCATGACCTTGGCGTTATTAGCACCACGCTCTGACCAGCTGAGCTAACCGGCCTGTTTTTCAGGGGTTTGCCACAAAATCTTTTCCACAATTAATCAGGGACAGTATTGGGATTCAAAGCACCGACGGCAATGGACCCATTTGGAATTTCTAGTCAAGTGTGACCATCTTGTCGGTTAGTTTCTGTGAATGAGGATTAGGTTAAATGGTAGACTGCTCACATTTTATGTGAGAGATACAGGTATTAAATCTCAAATTCCCCAAAGTGACGTGTCTGTGCTGAGCAAAATCCCCTTAACTCTGTCAAACACCATATCAACAACCCTGCTATACTTACTTGGCAAAGTTACACCATTGTGTTGTTATGCTCAAGCTCTCAGTGAACACGCATCCGGGATGATTCCCCTTAGAAAGGCAGAGTTTTCAACCACGAAGGGACTCGAACCCTCAATCTTCTGATCCGAAGTCAGACGCCTTATCCATTAGGCCACATGGTCACAGGCAGATGTCCCTCACTTAATTTCGCGACGCAATTTTTCTGACAAAATGTGTTCCAGAAATGAACTTCTAGAGAACAATTAATGCACCTTGAGAGGCGTGATCGCTTTCCAGCTTAGCTGCGGGGGAAGGGAAATGGCTTCGCACGCTTCAGTCGCAGACAAGTAGGACCAAGACATTTCAGTCCCATGGACTTTTTAAAATTGCCACTCTTGGCCAGTATGGGGATTGAACCCATGACCTTGGCGTTATTAGCACCACGCTCTGACCAGCTGAGCTAACCGGCCTGTTTTTCAGGGGTTTGCCACAAAATCTTTTCCACAATTAATCAGGGACAGTATTGGGATTCAAAGCACCGACGGCAATGGACCCATTTGGAATTTCTAGTCAAGTGTGACCATCTTGTCGGTTAGTTTCTGTGAATGAGGATTAGGTTAAATGGTAGACTGCTCACATTTTATGTGAGAGATACAGGTATTAAATCTCAAATTCCCCAAAGTGACGTGTCTGTGCTGAGCAAAATCCCCTTAACTCTGTCAAACACCATATCAACAACCCTGCTATACTTACTTGGCAAAGTTACACCATTGTGTTGTTATGCTCAAGCTCTCAGTGAACACGCATCCGGGATGATTCCCCTTAGAAAGGCAGAGTTTTCAACCACGAAGGGACTCGAACCCTCAATCTTCTGATCCGAAGTCAGACGCCTTATCCATTAGGCCACATGGTCACAGGCAGATGTCCCTCACTTAATTTCGCGACGCAATTTTTCTGACAAAATGTGTTCCAGAAATGAACTTCTAGAGAACAATTAATGCACCTTGAGAGGCGTGATCGCTTTCCAGCTTAGCTGCGGGGGAAGGGAAATGGCTTCGCACGCTTCAGTCGCAGACAAGTAGGACCAAGACATTTCAGTCCCATGGACTTTTTAAAATTGCCACTCTTGGCCAGTATGGGGATTGAACCCATGACCTTGGCGTTATTAGCACCACGCTCTGACCAGCTGAGCTAACCGGCCTGTTTTTCAGGGGTTTGCCACAAAATCTTTTCCACAATTAATCAGGGACAGTATTGGGATTCAAAGCACCGACGGCAATGGACCCATTTGGAATTTCTAGTCAAGTGTGACCATCTTGTCGGTTAGTTTCTGTGAATGAGGATTAGGTTAAATGGTAGACTGCTCACATTTTATGTGAGAGATACAGGTATTAAATCTCAAATTCCCCAAAGTGACGTGTCTGTGCTGAGCAAAATCCCCTTAACTCTGTCAAACACCATATCAACAACCCTGCTATACTTACTTGGCAAAGTTACACCATTGTGTTGTTATGCTCAAGCTCTCAGTGAACACGCATCCGGGATGATTCCCCTTAGAAAGGCAGAGTTTTCAACCACGAAGGGACTCGAACCCTCAATCTTCTGATCCGAAGTCAGACGCCTTATCCATTAGGCCACATGGTCACAGGCAGATGTCCCTCACTTAATTTCGCGACGCAATTTTTCTGACAAAATGTGTTCCAGAAATGAACTTCTAGAGAACAATTAATGCACCTTGAGAGGCGTGATCGCTTTCCAGCTTAGCTGCGGGGGAAGGGAAATGGCTTCGCACGCTTCAGTCGCAGACAAGTAGGACCAAGACATTTCAGTCCCATGGACTTTTTAAAATTGCCACTCTTGGCCAGTATGGGGATTGAACCCATGACCTTGGCGTTATTAGCACCACGCTCTGACCAGCTGAGCTAACCGGCCTGTTTTTCAGGGGTTTGCCACAAAATCTTTTCCACAATTAATCAGGGACAGTATTGGGATTCAAAGCACCGACGGCAATGGACCCATTTGGAATTTCTAGTCAAGTGTGACCATCTTGTCGGTTAGTTTCTGTGAATGAGGATTAGGTTAAATGGTAGACTGCTCACATTTTATGTGAGAGATACAGGTATTAAATCTCAAATTCCCCAAAGTGACGTGTCTGTGCTGAGCAAAATCCCCTTAACTCTGTCAAACACCATATCAACAACCCTGCTATACTTACTTGGCAAAGTTACACCATTGTGTTGTTATGCTCAAGCTCTCAGTGAACACGCATCCGGGATGATTCCCCTTAGAAAGGCAGAGTTTTCAACCACGAAGGGACTCGAACCCTCAATCTTCTGATCCGAAGTCAGACGCCTTATCCATTAGGCCACATGGTCACAGGCAGATGTCCCTCACTTAATTTCGCGACGCAATTTTTCTGACAAAATGTGTTCCAGAAATGAACTTCTAGAGAACAATTAATGCACCTTGAGAGGCGTGATCGCTTTCCAGCTTAGCTGCGGGGGAAGGGAAATGGCTTCGCACGCTTCAGTCGCAGACAAGTAGGACCAAGACATTTCAGTCCCATGGACTTTTTAAAATTGCCACTCTTGGCCAGTATGGGGATTGAACCCATGACCTTGGCGTTATTAGCACCACGCTCTGACCAGCTGAGCTAACCGGCCTGTTTTTCAGGGGTTTGCCACAAAATCTTTTCCACAATTAATCAGGGACAGTATTGGGATTCAAAGCACCGACGGCAATGGACCCATTTGGAATTTCTAGTCAAGTGTGACCATCTTGTCGGTTAGTTTCTGTGAATGAGGATTAGGTTAAATGGTAGACTGCTCACATTTTATGTGAGAGATACAGGTATTAAATCTCAAATTCCCCAAAGTGACGTGTCTGTGCTGAGCAAAATCCCCTTAACTCTGTCAAACACCATATCAACAACCCTGCTATACTTACTTGGCAAAGTTACACCATTGTGTTGTTATGCTCAAGCTCTCAGTGAACACGCATCCGGGATGATTCCCCTTAGAAAGGCAGAGTTTTCAACCACGAAGGGACTCGAACCCTCAATCTTCTGATCCGAAGTCAGACGCCTTATCCATTAGGCCACATGGTCACAGGCAGATGTCCCTCACTTAATTTCGCGACGCAATTTTTCTGACAAAATGTGTTCCAGAAATGAACTTCTAGAGAACAATTAATGCACCTTGAGAGGCGTGATCGCTTTCCAGCTTAGCTGCGGGGGAAGGGAAATGGCTTCGCACGCTTCAGTCGCAGACAAGTAGGACCAAGACATTTCAGTCCCATGGACTTTTTAAAATTGCCACTCTTGGCCAGTATGGGGATTGAACCCATGACCTTGGCGTTATTAGCACCACGCTCTGACCAGCTGAGCTAACCGGCCTGTTTTTCAGGGGTTTGCCACAAAATCTTTTCCACAATTAATCAGGGACAGTATTGGGATTCAAAGCACCGACGGCAATGGACCCATTTGGAATTTCTAGTCAAGTGTGACCATCTTGTCGGTTAGTTTCTGTGAATGAGGATTAGGTTAAATGGTAGACTGCTCACATTTTATGTGAGAGATACAGGTATTAAATCTCAAATTCCCCAAAGTGACGTGTCTGTGCTGAGCAAAATCCCCTTAACTCTGTCAAACACCATATCAACAACCCTGCTATACTTACTTGGCAAAGTTACACCATTGTGTTGTTATGCTCAAGCTCTCAGTGAACACGCATCCGGGATGATTCCCCTTAGAAAGGCAGAGTTTTCAACCACGAAGGGACTCGAACCCTCAATCTTCTGATCCGAAGTCAGACGCCTTATCCATTAGGCCACATGGTCACAGGCAGATGTCCCTCACTTAATTTCGCGACGCAATTTTTCTGACAAAATGTGTTCCAGAAATGAACTTCTAGAGAACAATTAATGCACCTTGAGAGGCGTGATCGCTTTCCAGCTTAGCTGCGGGGGAAGGGAAATGGCTTCGCACGCTTCAGTCGCAGACAAGTAGGACCAAGACATTTCAGTCCCATGGACTTTTTAAAATTGCCACTCTTGGCCAGTATGGGGATTGAACCCATGACCTTGGCGTTATTAGCACCACGCTCTGACCAGCTGAGCTAACCGGCCTGTTTTTCAGGGGTTTGCCACAAAATCTTTTCCACAATTAATCAGGGACAGTATTGGGATTCAAAGCACCGACGGCAATGGACCCATTTGGAATTTCTAGTCAAGTGTGACCATCTTGTCGGTTAGTTTCTGTGAATGAGGATTAGGTTAAATGGTAGACTGCTCACATTTTATGTGAGAGATACAGGTATTAAATCTCAAATTCCCCAAAGTGACGTGTCTGTGCTGAGCAAAATCCCCTTAACTCTGTCAAACACCATATCAACAACCCTGCTATACTTACTTGGCAAAGTTACACCATTGTGTTGTTATGCTCAAGCTCTCAGTGAACACGCATCCGGGATGATTCCCCTTAGAAAGGCAGAGTTTTCAACCACGAAGGGACTCGAACCCTCAATCTTCTGATCCGAAGTCAGACGCCTTATCCATTAGGCCACATGGTCACAGGCAGATGTCCCTCACTTAATTTCGCGACGCAATTTTTCTGACAAAATGTGTTCCAGAAATGAACTTCTAGAGAACAATTAATGCACCTTGAGAGGCGTGATCGCTTTCCAGCTTAGCTGCGGGGGAAGGGAAATGGCTTCGCACGCTTCAGTCGCAGACAAGTAGGACCAAGACATTTCAGTCCCATGGACTTTTTAAAATTGCCACTCTTGGCCAGTATGGGGATTGAACCCATGACCTTGGCGTTATTAGCACCACGCTCTGACCAGCTGAGCTAACCGGCCTGTTTTTCAGGGGTTTGCCACAAAATCTTTTCCACAATTAATCAGGGACAGTATTGGGATTCAAAGCACCGACGGCAATGGACCCATTTGGAATTTCTAGTCAAGTGTGACCATCTTGTCGGTTAGTTTCTGTGAATGAGGATTAGGTTAAATGGTAGACTGCTCACATTTTATGTGAGAGATACAGGTATTAAATCTCAAATTCCCCAAAGTGACGTGTCTGTGCTGAGCAAAATCCCCTTAACTCTGTCAAACACCATATCAACAACCCTGCTATACTTACTTGGCAAAGTTACACCATTGTGTTGTTATGCTCAAGCTCTCAGTGAACACGCATCCGGGATGATTCCCCTTAGAAAGGCAGAGTTTTCAACCACGAAGGGACTCGAACCCTCAATCTTCTGATCCGAAGTCAGACGCCTTATCCATTAGGCCACATGGTCACAGGCAGATGTCCCTCACTTAATTTCGCGACGCAATTTTTCTGACAAAATGTGTTCCAGAAATGAACTTCTAGAGAACAATTAATGCACCTTGAGAGGCGTGATCGCTTTCCAGCTTAGCTGCGGGGGAAGGGAAATGGCTTCGCACGCTTCAGTCGCAGACAAGTAGGACCAAGACATTTCAGTCCCATGGACTTTTTAAAATTGCCACTCTTGGCCAGTATGGGGATTGAACCCATGACCTTGGCGTTATTAGCACCACGCTCTGACCAGCTGAGCTAACCGGCCTGTTTTTCAGGGGTTTGCCACAAAATCTTTTCCACAATTAATCAGGGACAGTATTGGGATTCAAAGCACCGACGGCAATGGACCCATTTGGAATTTCTAGTCAAGTGTGACCATCTTGTCGGTTAGTTTCTGTGAATGAGGATTAGGTTAAATGGTAGACTGCTCACATTTTATGTGAGAGATACAGGTATTAAATCTCAAATTCCCCAAAGTGACGTGTCTGTGCTGAGCAAAATCCCCTTAACTCTGTCAAACACCATATCAACAACCCTGCTATACTTACTTGGCAAAGTTACACCATTGTGTTGTTATGCTCAAGCTCTCAGTGAACACGCATCCGGGATGATTCCCCTTAGAAAGGCAGAGTTTTCAACCACGAAGGGACTCGAACCCTCAATCTTCTGATCCGAAGTCAGACGCCTTATCCATTAGGCCACATGGTCACAGGCAGATGTCCCTCACTTAATTTCGCGACGCAATTTTTCTGACAAAATGTGTTCCAGAAATGAACTTCTAGAGAACAATTAATGCACCTTGAGAGGCGTGATCGCTTTCCAGCTTAGCTGCGGGGGAAGGGAAATGGCTTCGCACGCTTCAGTCGCAGACAAGTAGGACCAAGACATTTCAGTCCCATGGACTTTTTAAAATTGCCACTCTTGGCCAGTATGGGGATTGAACCCATGACCTTGGCGTTATTAGCACCACGCTCTGACCAGCTGAGCTAACCGGCCTGTTTTTCAGGGGTTTGCCACAAAATCTTTTCCACAATTAATCAGGGACAGTATTGGGATTCAAAGCACCGACGGCAATGGACCCATTTGGAATTTCTAGTCAAGTGTGACCATCTTGTCGGTTAGTTTCTGTGAATGAGGATTAGGTTAAATGGTAGACTGCTCACATTTTATGTGAGAGATACAGGTATTAAATCTCAAATTCCCCAAAGTGACGTGTCTGTGCTGAGCAAAATCCCCTTAACTCTGTCAAACACCATATCAACAACCCTGCTATACTTACTTGGCAAAGTTACACCATTGTGTTGTTATGCTCAAGCTCTCAGTGAACACGCATCCGGGATGATTCCCCTTAGAAAGGCAGAGTTTTCAACCACGAAGGGACTCGAACCCTCAATCTTCTGATCCGAAGTCAGACGCCTTATCCATTAGGCCACATGGTCACAGGCAGATGTCCCTCACTTAATTTCGCGACGCAATTTTTCTGACAAAATGTGTTCCAGAAATGAACTTCTAGAGAACAATTAATGCACCTTGAGAGGCGTGATCGCTTTCCAGCTTAGCTGCGGGGGAAGGGAAATGGCTTCGCACGCTTCAGTCGCAGACAAGTAGGACCAAGACATTTCAGTCCCATGGACTTTTTAAAATTGCCACTCTTGGCCAGTATGGGGATTGAACCCATGACCTTGGCGTTATTAGCACCACGCTCTGACCAGCTGAGCTAACCGGCCTGTTTTTCAGGGGTTTGCCACAAAATCTTTTCCACAATTAATCAGGGACAGTATTGGGATTCAAAGCACCGACGGCAATGGACCCATTTGGAATTTCTAGTCAAGTGTGACCATCTTGTCGGTTAGTTTCTGTGAATGAGGATTAGGTTAAATGGTAGACTGCTCACATTTTATGTGAGAGATACAGGTATTAAATCTCAAATTCCCCAAAGTGACGTGTCTGTGCTGAGCAAAATCCCCTTAACTCTGTCAAACACCATATCAACAACCCTGCTATACTTACTTGGCAAAGTTACACCATTGTGTTGTTATGCTCAAGCTCTCAGTGAACACGCATCCGGGATGATTCCCCTTAGAAAGGCAGAGTTTTCAACCACGAAGGGACTCGAACCCTCAATCTTCTGATCCGAAGTCAGACGCCTTATCCATTAGGCCACATGGTCACAGGCAGATGTCCCTCACTTAATTTCGCGACGCAATTTTTCTGACAAAATGTGTTCCAGAAATGAACTTCTAGAGAACAATTAATGCACCTTGAGAGGCGTGATCGCTTTCCAGCTTAGCTGCGGGGGAAGGGAAATGGCTTCGCACGCTTCAGTCGCAGACAAGTAGGACCAAGACATTTCAGTCCCATGGACTTTTTAAAATTGCCACTCTTGGCCAGTATGGGGATTGAACCCATGACCTTGGCGTTATTAGCACCACGCTCTGACCAGCTGAGCTAACCGGCCTGTTTTTCAGGGGTTTGCCACAAAATCTTTTCCACAATTAATCAGGGACAGTATTGGGATTCAAAGCACCGACGGCAATGGACCCATTTGGAATTTCTAGTCAAGTGTGACCATCTTGTCGGTTAGTTTCTGTGAATGAGGATTAGGTTAAATGGTAGACTGCTCACATTTTATGTGAGAGATACAGGTATTAAATCTCAAATTCCCCAAAGTGACGTGTCTGTGCTGAGCAAAATCCCCTTAACTCTGTCAAACACCATATCAACAACCCTGCTATACTTACTTGGCAAAGTTACACCATTGTGTTGTTATGCTCAAGCTCTCAGTGAACACGCATCCGGGATGATTCCCCTTAGAAAGGCAGAGTTTTCAACCACGAAGGGACTCGAACCCTCAATCTTCTGATCCGAAGTCAGACGCCTTATCCATTAGGCCACATGGTCACAGGCAGATGTCCCTCACTTAATTTCGCGACGCAATTTTTCTGACAAAATGTGTTCCAGAAATGAACTTCTAGAGAACAATTAATGCACCTTGAGAGGCGTGATCGCTTTCCAGCTTAGCTGCGGGGGAAGGGAAATGGCTTCGCACGCTTCAGTCGCAGACAAGTAGGACCAAGACATTTCAGTCCCATGGACTTTTTAAAATTGCCACTCTTGGCCAGTATGGGGATTGAACCCATGACCTTGGCGTTATTAGCACCACGCTCTGACCAGCTGAGCTAACCGGCCTGTTTTTCAGGGGTTTGCCACAAAATCTTTTCCACAATTAATCAGGGACAGTATTGGGATTCAAAGCACCGACGGCAATGGACCCATTTGGAATTTCTAGTCAAGTGTGACCATCTTGTCGGTTAGTTTCTGTGAATGAGGATTAGGTTAAATGGTAGACTGCTCACATTTTATGTGAGAGATACAGGTATTAAATCTCAAATTCCCCAAAGTGACGTGTCTGTGCTGAGCAAAATCCCCTTAACTCTGTCAAACACCATATCAACAACCCTGCTATACTTACTTGGCAAAGTTACACCATTGTGTTGTTATGCTCAAGCTCTCAGTGAACACGCATCCGGGATGATTCCCCTTAGAAAGGCAGAGTTTTCAACCACGAAGGGACTCGAACCCTCAATCTTCTGATCCGAAGTCAGACGCCTTATCCATTAGGCCACATGGTCACAGGCAGATGTCCCTCACTTAATTTCGCGACGCAATTTTTCTGACAAAATGTGTTCCAGAAATGAACTTCTAGAGAACAATTAATGCACCTTGAGAGGCGTGATCGCTTTCCAGCTTAGCTGCGGGGGAAGGGAAATGGCTTCGCACGCTTCAGTCGCAGACAAGTAGGACCAAGACATTTCAGTCCCATGGACTTTTTAAAATTGCCACTCTTGGCCAGTATGGGGATTGAACCCATGACCTTGGCGTTATTAGCACCACGCTCTGACCAGCTGAGCTAACCGGCCTGTTTTTCAGGGGTTTGCCACAAAATCTTTTCCACAATTAATCAGGGACAGTATTGGGATTCAAAGCACCGACGGCAATGGACCCATTTGGAATTTCTAGTCAAGTGTGACCATCTTGTCGGTTAGTTTCTGTGAATGAGGATTAGGTTAAATGGTAGACTGCTCACATTTTATGTGAGAGATACAGGTATTAAATCTCAAATTCCCCAAAGTGACGTGTCTGTGCTGAGCAAAATCCCCTTAACTCTGTCAAACACCATATCAACAACCCTGCTATACTTACTTGGCAAAGTTACACCATTGTGTTGTTATGCTCAAGCTCTCAGTGAACACGCATCCGGGATGATTCCCCTTAGAAAGGCAGAGTTTTCAACCACGAAGGGACTCGAACCCTCAATCTTCTGATCCGAAGTCAGACGCCTTATCCATTAGGCCACATGGTCACAGGCAGATGTCCCTCACTTAATTTCGCGACGCAATTTTTCTGACAAAATGTGTTCCAGAAATGAACTTCTAGAGAACAATTAATGCACCTTGAGAGGCGTGATCGCTTTCCAGCTTAGCTGCGGGGGAAGGGAAATGGCTTCGCACGCTTCAGTCGCAGACAAGTAGGACCAAGACATTTCAGTCCCATGGACTTTTTAAAATTGCCACTCTTGGCCAGTATGGGGATTGAACCCATGACCTTGGCGTTATTAGCACCACGCTCTGACCAGCTGAGCTAACCGGCCTGTTTTTCAGGGGTTTGCCACAAAATCTTTTCCACAATTAATCAGGGACAGTATTGGGATTCAAAGCACCGACGGCAATGGACCCATTTGGAATTTCTAGTCAAGTGTGACCATCTTGTCGGTTAGTTTCTGTGAATGAGGATTAGGTTAAATGGTAGACTGCTCACATTTTATGTGAGAGATACAGGTATTAAATCTCAAATTCCCCAAAGTGACGTGTCTGTGCTGAGCAAAATCCCCTTAACTCTGTCAAACACCATATCAACAACCCTGCTATACTTACTTGGCAAAGTTACACCATTGTGTTGTTATGCTCAAGCTCTCAGTGAACACGCATCCGGGATGATTCCCCTTAGAAAGGCAGAGTTTTCAACCACGAAGGGACTCGAACCCTCAATCTTCTGATCCGAAGTCAGACGCCTTATCCATTAGGCCACATGGTCACAGGCAGATGTCCCTCACTTAATTTCGCGACGCAATTTTTCTGACAAAATGTGTTCCAGAAATGAACTTCTAGAGAACAATTAATGCACCTTGAGAGGCGTGATCGCTTTCCAGCTTAGCTGCGGGGGAAGGGAAATGGCTTCGCACGCTTCAGTCGCAGACAAGTAGGACCAAGACATTTCAGTCCCATGGACTTTTTAAAATTGCCACTCTTGGCCAGTATGGGGATTGAACCCATGACCTTGGCGTTATTAGCACCACGCTCTGACCAGCTGAGCTAACCGGCCTGTTTTTCAGGGGTTTGCCACAAAATCTTTTCCACAATTAATCAGGGACAGTATTGGGATTCAAAGCACCGACGGCAATGGACCCATTTGGAATTTCTAGTCAAGTGTGACCATCTTGTCGGTTAGTTTCTGTGAATGAGGATTAGGTTAAATGGTAGACTGCTCACATTTTATGTGAGAGATACAGGTATTAAATCTCAAATTCCCCAAAGTGACGTGTCTGTGCTGAGCAAAATCCCCTTAACTCTGTCAAACACCATATCAACAACCCTGCTATACTTACTTGGCAAAGTTACACCATTGTGTTGTTATGCTCAAGCTCTCAGTGAACACGCATCCGGGATGATTCCCCTTAGAAAGGCAGAGTTTTCAACCACGAAGGGACTCGAACCCTCAATCTTCTGATCCGAAGTCAGACGCCTTATCCATTAGGCCACATGGTCACAGGCAGATGTCCCTCACTTAATTTCGCGACGCAATTTTTCTGACAAAATGTGTTCCAGAAATGAACTTCTAGAGAACAATTAATGCACCTTGAGAGGCGTGATCGCTTTCCAGCTTAGCTGCGGGGGAAGGGAAATGGCTTCGCACGCTTCAGTCGCAGACAAGTAGGACCAAGACATTTTAGTCCCATGGACTTTTTAAAATTGCCACTCTTGGCCAGTATGGGGATTGAACCCATGACCTTGGCGTTATTAGCACCACGCTCTGACCAGCTGAGCTAACCGGCCTGCTTTTTTTGTGCCATGTCACAAAACCGGTTTCAGAATTAGCCAGGGAGAGTGCCAAGAGAAACGGTCCCATTTTGGATTTTTCATGAAATTTGTCCCGGCTTCGTGTCTGGGGAGGGAAACAGCGTAGCGCGCTTTGGCCGTGGATGAGTAGAAGCAAGACTTTTGAGACCCATTGATTTGCTAAATTGCTCTTTTGGCCAGTATGGGGATTGAACCCATGACCTTGGCGTTATTAGCACCACGCTCTGACCAGCTGAGCTAACCGGCCTGCTTTTCAGGGGTTTGCCACAAAATCTTTTCCACAATTAATCAGGGACAGTGTTGGGATTCAAAGCACCGACGGCAATGGACCCATTTTGAATTCCTAGTCAAGTGTGACCATCTTGTAGGCTTTTGGTTTTTGTCACCATCAGTCAGACCAAAGACCAGAGGACTAATTACATTCATTTTTATGCTTAAGGCCAGTGTGACCACCTTGCAGTTTCACTTCTGTGGAGGGGAATCAGCTTACATGGTAGACTGCTTTATTTGCCATTCTATATTAATTTCTACATCTTCCATAATTCTTATTTCTGCTGAGCCAAACTTTGTCAATTCCTTCAAATTTACTTTTCAAAGTTAAACCTCTTTCTAATTGTTACTCTAATTTTCACACACATTGAAATGGCTGCTATCGTACAGTACAGAAATGATCTTTACTGCTTTACAATGTTGATGTTGGTTTAGGTGAATGTGTTGCATTTCCATGTTTCTGATCCATTTTGGTGTATTTTAGAGAATTTCCCCCATAAAATGTGTATATTTTATGTATGATACCTCAAAATAAGGTTAAGCAAGGATGAGCATTTTTCCATCTGAAACTCTGTTTCACCGTTCCGTATCGAAATAGTTTTGTTTGTTGTTTTTTTTTTCCACAGTTGGAAGAAAAAGAATTGTCAGTCACAATGTAACCCAAATACAGTCATGGCTACTTTAGGAAACGTACTTGGAAATTTTTCTAATCCACTCTTGCTGCCAACACGTGGACTTATACTCTTGTTTGTCTTTATAGCACATATTTATTAACAAGAGAATTCTACATTTAGTACCAAGGCTTATAAATACTGTTTTCTTTACTGGATATTAGTGATTCATGATTCATAAAATCTGTTATTTATCATTTATGAAATGACTCATTCTTCATCTTTCTGTGTTATTGTCAGATGACACGAGGCTGAGGTTCAGCAGCAGTCGTGTTGCTGTCACGGTTGGCAGTCTGCTGGATGACCAGCACTGGCACTCCGTCATCATTGAACGCTTCAACAAGCAGGTGAACCTCACAGTGGACTCCCACACGCAGCACTTCCAAACCAAAGGCGAAGGAGACTCACTAGAGGTTGACTATGAGGTCAGTTCGTCCTTCCAGTCATCCAGACTTGAACAACAGTTTCATTAGCATGCCATTATTGAGTGTGGTAAGGAGTGACTGACAGCTGGAGCTGTCAGGTGTTTGAAGGACATGGGACTTTAGTTGAATCATCTTTACATAAAATGAACTACATTAGAAACTTAGAAACTGCACGGTGCATTTCAGTAAGTATTTGAGTTTATATGCATTTATGTATAGTTGCAATGTAGGTCATGATAAATCGGGTAAGTGTTTCTATTGTTTGTAAGAATGTAACATTGTACAGGCACTGTATGAGGAGAACCAGTGGAATGACTAATGGTGCAGTCTCTATTTAGGAAGTTGTTTTGTGTCTGTTGAGGGGAGAGCATAGAACATGTCAGGTGTAGCTATGCGCATGTGATATTTATCTGATGTAATTTGCATTACTATGACTTGAGATTTGTTGAGTTCAACATAGTTAACTGTTCAGTTATTCTATTCTTTTTTTCTACATATTTTCCTCATTATATTGTAGCAGGGTTGCACTTCTTGTAAATGTTGCCTCGAGTCAGCCTCCTGCTTCAGCCAATCCAGCCAGGCCTTCCCAACACTGTTATCTAACAGTGTAGTATGTAAGATTTAGGGGGATTTATTGCCAGAATATGGCATAAAATGTCTGATGTATAAAAGAATTTGAATTTCAGTTTGATATGATCATTGTTGATATGCTCTTATATTAAACCTCTTCTGTTTGGTCACTACATTAAAGCTGAGTTTTGGAGGCATCCCGCTTCCCGGCAAACCTGGAACTTTCCTCAGGAAGAACTTCCACGGTTGTATGGAAAACCTGTACTACAACGGAATCAACATTATCGACTTGGCAAAGAGACGCAAGCCACAGATTTACAGTGTGGTGAGTGTTTGCCTTTGATTTTATTTATGCTTTGTTTCCACTCCAGAGAAATGGTAATTTTACTCTACTACAAATTTCCAAACCTTAATCCAGAGTTTTCTCACATCAGAAAAAGGGTTTATTTTTCAGCAGTGTTAACGATTTTGGAAGGCACATATAAATGATAGGGGCATTAAATCAGAAGATGATCATGTCATTTGCCTTCAAAATAAAAGCTACTCAGTGTTTTACTGTTGTACACTTTTAATGTCTGAAATGTTTTGTTAACATTAGCAGCAGAGAGTGAGCAGTAAACAAGTCAGATATCAAAGACATCAAATTCCAAATAACAGTCATTGTAAATTCTAAAACACATTTAATGGTGTTTTTATCTTCAGTGAGATTGTATAACATATCTCACACTGTCAAACTTTTAAAAATCTAATTAGTGTGTTAAATTCCTTTGTTTACAAGAGACAGAGAGAGGCAGAGGAAGACTAGGGTCATGATGGAAGCTGTGCTGAGTTCAATGGGAGATTCTTCCTGAGAGGGGTGTGAAGGAGTCACATTGAGAATTGGAGAGCTCTGATTGTTCCATGCTGCCCTGCAGGCTGAGTTTGATAAGACTGCGCATGACATGACCTCTGAATTAAAGTTTGTTTTTCTTTGTCTTTTGTATCCAACACCAAAGTTCAATTTGAAGTTGAACCGTATGGATTCCTCTAAAGTCTAAGTATGTGTTAGATCTTCAAGATCTCTGGCCATATGTGGTTTAATCACTACCTCCTCGTGTAGCTGTAGTTTCCATTGGAAGTTTTGTATTTTTTTCCTATACATTTGGTCAAATGTGTGTCTGTTGCTACTTGCTCTCAAATTTGGATATTTTCCCAAAGTGACCCAGATTCAAAATGCAACTGGATTTCAGAACCCAACTCTAAAAACAAGCAGTTTTCCTGTGCGATGAAGAGTTAGAGCCCACAATTCAGGTGAATTCACAATCGATATGACCTCCAAAAAATTATTAATCAGGATGAACCTGTCCAGCTGTCTGATTACTCATCTTCCTTGAACCTTTAGTGAAGTCACTTTCTTCACAGGCTTCAGCTTGGTGGGTGAAATGTCATTTTCCAAATGTGTTTGACTAGAGTTTAATAATTGCGGATTATCTTTTAATCATGCAGTGGGTTTTTGTCTTCTTCCAGGGAAATGTGACCTTCTCATGCTCACGGCCCAAGCTGGTGGCATGCACCTTCCTGAGCTCCAGCAACAGCTTCCTGTCATTACCGGTTGCTGCACCATCCACCATCATGGGGGGCTTCTCCATTCTTCTACAGTTCAGGACGTGGAACCCTGACGGACTGCTGTTCTCTGCATGGCTGAGCCGAGAGCCCCAGAGACTGGAGCTGCAGATCAGAAACAGTCGGCTGCTCCTGACCCTTCACAGCTCGGGGCATCAGAAATCAGAGGCCTTGGCCGGTCAGGACACAGCACACACACACACAAACACACACACACTTGTATAACTGATTTTATTTTTTGTTTTAAAATTCCTGGAGCCATTATCTAAATTAAAACACCATTCATGCCTTAAAACCACTGAAAACCCAAATCCACAACAGCCTTCAAACTGTGTAATTTGGGGTCTTATGAACATACTTTTTAGATGCCTACTATGGGCATCTAAAAAGTATTACAAATTAGCTTCAATCCAGATTCCAAATATTGTCATTTAAGTCTTTGTAAACTTTACTAAACAGAAAAATACAGCCAAACACATTCTGAATTGAAGTTTTTTTTTTGTTAAACTGAAATCAGTTTAACTGCCTTGCATCTGCTGAAGGCTACTGTAGGCACACAGTAAAGCTTAGTTTTTCTAAGACGTTTCACCTTTCATCAAAGAGGCTTCTTCAGTTTCAACTGAGTAGTGGGGAGTTCCAGGTTGGCCTATATATCTCTTTTGGGGTCATCGATAACTTGAGGGGAATGTGATCATGGACGCGTCCAACCATCCAGTGGGCCGTCAAGGTCACCTGAGTGAAGGTGTGGATGGGGGTTGTTGGGGTCACCTGTGGGTTGTTGACTCACCCTGCCCTTACTTGGATGTAGATAGTTGTTGAACTGCTGGAGAAGTTATCTTTGGACTGTATGTTAAGGTATGAACTGTCCAGGTGGACAAAATGGTTTCCTTTACTCCACTTTCAAACTATTTGTCTTCCTTAGATAAAATTCAAACATTGCTGCCTTGTTAGCTCATCGTCAAACACACTTTATTCCAACACCACAGAAACAAAATAAATCTCACCAAATCCAACTTGGTTATTTTTTCCACTATTCCAACAATCATATACTCTGGTTTGGTTGATAACTCCTTAAGTTAACAAGTGGCATGTGTGAATCCTAGTAAATTGACTGTTTTGTTAAAGGAGAAGGAGGAGAAGTAGGATAGACGTAAAGAGAAGTAGATGATGGTGTCAGTTCACTGTCAGAAGGGATGGTCTGTCTGCAAAGTAAAGTGATAAAAGGAAAGGATTTTTTTCTTCATCACCATTGCCAAGTGCTTGCTCATGCTGGAATTGTTGGGTCTCTGTAAATAATATTATAAAGAGTACGGTCTCGACCTGCTCTGTATGCAAAGTGTCATGAGATAACTTTTGTTATGATTTGGTGCTATATAAATAAAATTGAATTGAACATACTCAATTGGTTTGTCTAGGTGGATAACATACTGCTCGCCCATCCACAGCAATATATTGTTTAGCTTGTTTAGCTTCCAGTACTCACAAGGAACATGGCAAGCAAAACAGTCTGCCACATCAACACACACATTGGGAAGTGTTGACTGTGTGAGGGGCCTCACACACAAAATCACAAGGTACATCACTTTCTGTGTGGAGAACAATTTTCTGTCTGCACTGTTGTCCTCAGCCCTGGATCACAAGGAACATCAAGATCCTCCTTTATGACTAAAAGAAAGTCTTCAGAACACATACAGCAGAAAGATGGGGTTCAGACTACAGCCAACTAACACCAGGGATGTATGGAGTGGGGGGAAAGGTAGCAATAGCTTGACTGATGAGCTTAACCTTTTTTTTCAACACGTTCTGTGGAAGACACCATGAAGGGTACACCAGAGTCTTCAATGACTAAAGACCCTTGGCTCTGATATCCTGTGTGAAGAAGACTCTTAACAGAACTCTCCCACCTCAAGCCCCTGGTCAGACCAGCACTGGATACCCTGGACCTGGAACACTGGAATGGATGACACCATCATCTACATTGAGCTTATTTCCACCAGAAAAGGGCTGGGGGCACAGTGAGGATCATGTACTTTTATTTCTCCAGTGCTTTTAACACTACACAACCAACATTGCTGGGAGACAGCAGCAGTTGTAATTCTAACTCTGTAGTGAGCAACACAGGGCTTAACTTCAGCTGCAACTCAGAGTCAGGCCACCTACAGAAGTTCTCTGATGACTCTGCCATTGTGGGGTGTATCAGTGGAGGAGGAAGAATACAAAGTTGATGACTTTGTTGATTTGTGCAGACCGAATGTGCAGCTGAACGTTAGCAAGGACTGATTGTAAATTTTTGCAAGACTAAGCTTTTGGTGACCCCTGTATCCATCTGAGGGGAGGATGAGGTGGTGCACTACAAATAACTTGAAGTGTACCTGGATGACAGGCTTGAGTGGACTGGGAATACAGAGGCCCTCAACAAGTACTGGACGTTATTGCACTTGGAGGCTGCTGAGGTTCTGCTGGAATCAAATTGGACTTACACTGTAAAATTTGGCAGAAAACAAAGTATGTTTTCAATTTGCACACCTTACAGCATTTCGCACATTTTTAATGGACATCCCTTTGATGAAAGCTATTCTGATGAGAGGAGGGCAGTCTACTGTTTGTGCATTTGAAATTTTGATGCAGGAAATAAAGCTTTGAATTTTTATCATTTTAAAAAACTTAACATTAACTATGAGGTTGTAAGTAGTTCCAAATGTTTTTATTTAGCTGGCATTATATTCAGCTGACACAAATACAACAGTATTATATTCCCATAACTCACAGTCAGCGTCACTCATTCAACTGCACAGTAAATGCCACATAATAGAAATGTGGCAAATATAACTCCATAATTATTGATGACAGATCATGCTAACACTTTATGCTGCAATTAAAATGCCCCTCTCACAGTGTTTAGGCTATATTAGCCTAGCCTCTATAAAGTTTATTAACACTTTATTGTGTTAAATTAAGTGCGGCCAGTTCGAATACACAGTTCAGATAAACACATTCACAGTATTGTAAAACTTTGGAATTTACATTTGAAAATTGAAATATTAATGGTATATAAAATGCATGTGTTTGTATCCTTAGAGAACGAGAGTTGTTAGTTGAAAACCTTGCGTGAAAGAAAACAGAAACTAAAGCCACATTGTACAGTTAAACAAGAATCCAAAAGAAGCAAGAAGATGTGAGAAATATCTCTGCTTTTTCTCATCTTTCTATTCTGGGTTCATCTGGCTGCTTGTTTATCTCTCTGTCCAGTATTGTCAATGTGTCATACTGCTGAGACACATTGAAACATTACTGGCCCAATCCATCACGCAGAAACAGAACAAGATGTGGTTTTGCACAAAATTCCATCCTTCATTTTTTTTTACCATGTTTGTCCTCAATAAAATCTTAATTTTCTTATTATTTACGCAAAGAAAAATGTCATCTTCTTGATGTAGAGAGCCTGTGAGGGGATTATGTGATTGCTTTGCAAAGATAACACAAATAATCGTGTTTGATTGGGAAAGCCAGAATCCCAGCAGATGGTGACTGGAATGAAATACAGCTGGAGGGATCACAGCTACAAATCACTTCACCATCAAAATTCATAAACCACATTGGGTTCCTTTTGAAGTCTCAGCCTCACACCAAAGGCTCCTTTTACAGAATAAAATCAAACAGTGGATTCGCTGACAGACACTTCCTTTATTTCTAACAACCAGGCCTGCTTTTACGTCAATAAATTATTTTCTCACGCTCTACTCCTCTTTTTGTAATTTGTCTCTTAAACCACAAAATCAGGGTTTTAAAAAAAATATTGATGAAGCTAGACAAAATATAGGTGATTTTATATGAAAGATGTAGAGAACGTGTTTGAGTTGATGTACGCAAATAGGTTTGATGTGTATGTGTGGGTCAGAGGGAGAGGACCAGAGTATTTTAGCTGTTTGTATGAGCGTGTACGAGGCAGCAATGAAATAAGCATACACATAATAATAATGATGATAATTCCAGTACAAATGATTAGAAGGTGAAAATACCAAAGAAAGATAATTGAGCGGAAAAAAGGAGTTATGTCTCTGCTCATGCATATATAGGTTAAGGTTAAGGTTAGGTTATGCATATCACATGTCACATGTCCACTGATGGCAATTGTAGCCAAGAGGCCAAGAGCACTTTAAGTACTCAAAGACACTTTACAGGGTAAACTCATCAAAACAATACACAATGTCGAAACAATACATTAAAAACACAGTAAAAGTTTTAAAAATGTGTGTTTCTGTCAGGCATTTGAAGGTGGTTAGGTCAGTACAGTCATGGATGTGTCTTGCGAGAGAGTTCCAGAGGGATGGGGAAGCTATGGACAGGGCTTTATTGCCCCAGGTCCACAGTGTGGTGGTAGAGCAGGTCTGTGAGGGGCCTATTTGTAGAGGACTTTTTGTGTGAGGAGGAGGATTTTGAACTGGATCAACTGTGGGCATCAGAAATGAAATGTTTCATATTTGAAATGGATTCACATGGACTGTGAATGATATACATAAATGGTTCTAATCACGTGCGGGTGGTTCTGAGCCTCGACTCTCCTGTTTATGTCCACCTCAGTTGGTAAACCATCAATATCAACGTTGTCCTTCATGTTTCCGCAGAGCACATTGGAGCTGTTTTACTATTTAAGATTGAAATCAGCATAATTCAGGTTAATGGTCATCTGACACTAATGTGTGTGCGTCAGTCTGACTCTGTTCAGAGATCACAAAGCTCGTCTATCCTTGAATCAAAATTCATTAACATTATTTATCCAAACCTCTCCTCCTTCTCTCTGTCCTATATACACGATGGAACAAAACATATTTTCATAGGGCAATGAGATTCTAAATGCTGACTGTATACTTCGACTTGGCTTTTAATTTAACAACTATCTGCTTTGTCTGTTATTATAGCAGCATTATTATTTTGGCTGAGTCCTTGTTTTTTCCCCTCTTCCGGGCTCATAAGTATTGAGGCTGCAGAATAACAAATTCAGAGGCTCATTTTGCTGCTCAGTGTGGAGGCATATTACATTTCAATCACATTAGGAGATAATCTTGGGATGTGGTCAGTCGATTTTTGTGAACAACAGACTTCATTTTATCATTTGAATGCAGACCACGAGGCACAGACAGAGGGAGTAAATTCTTGAATCACATCAGAGTCCCTGTGTAATACTTGTCCATCTGATGGAGGAAGTAAAAATTTTATGCATGCAGGAAAAATGACAGATCAACACTAAACAGTAGAAACTGAACTATTAGACCTTTTTTATTGTTTCGGCCAGCTGGGACAAAAACATGCTGAGGGTGGGTTTATTCATGATGAACTTAACCGCTGTGAAACAATCGGGAAATACAGGTGCTCCCTCACTCTCATTCACTGTATATGTTGCTTAACCATTGCTCACCTCCCCACCCCTCTCTTTTGCTCTCAAACCATCGAAGACAAACCAAAGGAAACTTCTTGGTGTCACATGTCAGACACAGATGTATAAGCTGGTACATGAAATAAACTAATCTGGCTATATTTAACTTTTTTTTGGTTGTTTTGCTCCATTACCTTAAATCCATGAAAGGTGATATATAAATAAAGTATGATTCTTTCTCCATTATACACCTCTATGCAAATATATTTCTCCATATAGTGAAATGGGGGCATGGCAGAATCCTAATAGAGAACAGTGAGAATTTGAAAAATCTGACAATTTAGTACAGAGGTTTTGTGCATCCGCCGCTGAAGAGCTGCTAACAGCGTAACAAAGTGTTTTACAAAATTATTACATTTTTTCCTCCTCTTAACCTCGAGTTTGTCTCACTCTGCAGTTTTATGAGGACAGTAAACTACTCATTTGCTCGACAGTTAAATAATTGCACAGCTTGAGGAGCCGTTGAGAACTCCTGTTTGATAATAAAGTGCTGTGCTTGTAGTAAGCGCAAGAGTGCTAATGTGGAAAAAATCTTTCTTCAAAGCTCATGCATTATCTTTGGACACGAGGCACACACAATTTAAGTCAAGCTACAACACACAGCATTAATAGCTTACAGTCATAACAGGACATCCATCTATTGATTTAAGGTATCTTTTTTTGTGTGCTACAAAGTCTTGAAAATATCAATCACACAAATTCTCAGATAAAGTGTTCAAAATAATATATTAATAGTATCAGTAATACAAACTGATAAAGCTATTAAAGATCTGGCAAAAGTATTAAGTTATTTGATATTGGTGCTATACACAGGGTATTGCTGTATAGTTGTACATATTTACAGCAGTACTGTCAGAGTGTTTTGCTGCTGCTGATAATGTCTACTGTGCTCTGATGCAAAAACCCAGCAGGGATTATTACACTGAACACAGCAGGGATTACTCCTTGACTGCAAAAACTGAATATTAAAGAAAGGTTATCAGTCCCAGACTGTGAAAACTGATCCATGGATTATCAAAACCAGCGGAAGGTGAGTTCAATAACTCTTTTCTCTTTTTTGAGTGTACACTCAAAAACATTTTTGGCCAAAATAAAGGACTTATGCATTTCAATTACATAGAAAATTTCCATCCATTTGAATAACTAATAATTGTTTTAATATAAATTAACTACCACACTTAACATGAAGCAGGTAATAAAATGTATGCAATAGTATTAATAAGTTCAATGTGCTTCCACTACACAGTAGTATAGTAGTAGCCATGTTTATGCATACAATATTAATAAAAACAATTTGTTTGCCCAAACCCAACAGTGAAAATGAATGCAGTCATTTTGAGTTTATTAGTACTTATATTTTATATTTTTTTTGAGTGTGAGCTTTTCGCTCACAAGTTTTACAAATGTTTTTCTCATTATTTGAGACTTTGGTCACATTTAACATGAACATTCAACATCGTAAAATTATATGTAAAGTTAATATATTTTTAATGCATCTTAATGCATTGCATCTTATTGGTAAGATTTACATATATATATATATATATATATATATATATTTAATATATCACATCTCATATTTTATTTATTATTTATTGTTCTTTGAATGTCATGTTAATTAATCATTTGTTGAACAATAAAAGCTTAAAATTCTTTTATTTTGAAATGATTTGCATTTGTTATAGCAACCCTTTAAATTAAATAATAGTGATAATAAGATTGCAGTAATGTCATAACACAGATAACAATAAAATGTACAGTTGCTTTGCGTTTACAGACAGCCATACTGCTTACTCTCCATTTCCTGCATCAAAACATTTAAAAGGGGTATTGAACACTGCGCTGTGATGGGATGAATGAACGCGGTGGAGCCCTGACCAGTGAAGCGATGTCATTAAGCTGTCAAACCGGGGCTGTTTCCTGGGGTAAGAAATGGAGCTGCAAGATTTAGACTCCAACATTTCTGACAGGTCAGCCACAGGGGAAAGCAGCCGGGTGATGAAAAACCTCTGCAGATGTTTTGGCAAATGTTTTCTTTTTGAAGACACTCGAGCAATAGACACACATATCCCCGACATGTTATGAAAGACGTTAGAGCCTACACACAGATACGTTTCAAGCTCAGTTTGAGATATCGATGTGAGCTGTGAAGTGGGGAAGGCGCTCGCCGACGGTCCCTCACGGCCACGCTGCTTGTTCCATGAAACAGCCAATCGAGTGGAGAAAACGACACCATAGGTTTATTCTCAGTCCCCCAAGAGAAGGACAGGCATCATTGCATTTTAATAGATTCTGAGAGAGTTGGGGATAGTGAAACATTTCCCCAGGAGCTTGGACAAACTGGACTTAACAGCCCATATTTTTGACAAATTAAAATAACTCTCGCTGAATGTGCATCCTGCATTGTCTCCTCTGAGCTGTTGTTGTTTTTTGTAATGTGGGAGCTGAGCTGTGAACATGGTGCTGTGACACATCTATAGTCACAGCTGCCATCATGGTACCATCCTCTTGATAACTGTATAACACTGAAGCATTAATGTTAATAAAAAATATGTGCAATAATTTCAATTTTAGTCCAACCTCAATCCACCATTTCTATCAGTAACAAAAACCTGCCTGCTCATCTCGCTCTCACTAAAGTACAATGGCCGAAAGTTGAAGATGTGATATAACCAGATTCATAATTTAACAATGAGGCAGACATTTTTGAAATCCTCCAAAGCTATACTTACAGAACTTTAAGTACGAAAGTGGAACTGTGAAACTCATTTCTACTCCCTTGTGAAATAAATGGTGCTGGAGGCTCAGTGACATGGCGATTGCTTGTGCGTCATGTAGTGGCAAGAATAATAATAAAAATAAACTTTATTTTTATGGCACTTTTCAAAACACAGTTACAAAATGCTTCACAATAAAGCAGGACACATTTAAAACAAACCAGTGACAAACAATAATGAAGAACAAAAGCTATAAAACTACACAAAGACAGCAAATAAAACATGTCATAAAACATAAAGTATATTTTTAAAAGTAATTCTCCTCAGACAAACAGCAGCTGGTTGTTGATAGCTTTGTTCATGATAAAATGTATACATGAGGTAAATGTTTGCATTGCTTCTTATTCTGCAGACCAGAGGCCTCATTTATCAAAGCATGTCAATAATCACCCGTTTGACGCTCATCTGTTCATTAACAAGCAGACTCATTTACATGCATGGGTATGCTCCCAGAAACGTTAATTTAGTAGAGTAGAGTTACTTCCTGTGGACAAGAGTATCAAACAATAGAGACGATGATGATACAAGGCTGTAGCATCCTGGGAGCAGTGTGTGGGAAATGCTTTTCAAGATGCACTGGGGCGACTCACATATGGACATACGGTGTGTCTCATTTTGTATGTAATTCTGCAAGATGACTGCTGTTACTTTATGTAATATTGTGTTCTTCAGAGATTCCACTTTTTAAACACTTAATTTGTTGCATTACAATTTTTACAAGCATGTTTGGTTACGCTGCCTGTTGGTGGAGAATTCTATTCATCAGTGGTCAGTTCCTCATTGGAGAGAGTCCTAGGGGTCTTCTGCTGAAAGGTTTATTGAAGGTTGATCAAGGAGAATAGAGGATTTATTAATACATTTGTCATGACATGATGCTGCCTCAATTCTGAAGAAGCTGCCAGCTGTCTCCGACTCGTCTCTATGACCTCAGAATAGTGACACAACTACTGTCTGTCCATAAATGGTCATTAGTCTACAAACAAGGAAATATGTTAAGCTTTAGTGGTCTGACATTGTTCTCTGACTCTGTAGAGGCTTATAATAATCACAGTGCTCATAATGTCACAATCATCCAAGGTAGACTCACCATAAGATATGAGACTGTGAAATGATATCTGCTCACGTGGAAGTCTGTATGACTTTTGTCTTTGTTTTTTGTTTTTTAATGCTTTTTTTGCAATTTACACTAAGTACTACACTACCCATAACTGTAATGTGTGAGCAACATCTCTGATTGTTAGAGCTAACTGTTACTTTATTTACACACTTCAAACTTACAACAGATTTAGCCCACAAGTTACTGCTACAGCGAACGATACTTTACATTCCGTCAGAGCAGTTAGGTTTTCTTGCTGTGTTTTTTAGAGAATCACTACAAGTCAGTATTTAGATGGGATTGTGGTGAGTTTTGGAGGATGGCCAGTTAGTTGGCTAATATGAGTGTCATTACACTATATATGCATACACAAGATGACTACAATACTAGTATTAACAATATGAACACTACAAACACTACAACACTACAAAGGTTAAATTCAAGAAGAAGCACACTACTATTGGAAGTTAGGTTGGAAAGGTATTCCCAATGGCTTATGGGAGGAGTAATTTCTTCACTCTTAAAATAATCACATAGACAGTCTTGTATCAGTCTTTTCTTTTCCATTTTGTTTTTTTGTTTCTCAAATCGTGTTTTATGGTCACAGTTCATCTCGTAGTTGTTAGCTCCAGGCTGTAAGAAGTTTCTGAGTTCTATACAGATAGATTATATGATTGCATGCTGAACAGATGTGTGCTAAAAATCACATATCTAGATCCTGTGACTGGTCCATGTGCTTTCACGCCATGAATAAAACACATCAGTTCCTTTGAAGCGGGCTGAGACCATCCTTTTCAAGCGGTCTTGGTTTGGTTGTTTGGTCTGCATCAGGGTTTCAATTCAACAGCTTTCACACAACGCACCAAACAAACCTGACTAATTAGAAAAGTGTGAAACACCCTTTATTTGTCTGTCATCCCCGAATTTTCCTGTAGGTGTTTATGATTGTCTGTCTCTATGTGTCAGGCTGTGATTGACAGGTGACCTTTCCAGGGCGTACCCCGTCTCTTTCCCAGTGTCAGTTTATATCAGATCCAGTGTCCTGTAGATTATATGCATCAAAATTAGCCCCATGTCTTACATTTGAAACTTTGTATGAAAGTTTTAATTTCACAGAAATTCATTGAAATGAAATTACTTTGGGCCAAATGTTTTCTTATATAAATAATACTTAATATAAAGCCCTCGTTTGTACTACAGACAACTACAGTACACTGTTTTCATCCACACTGATGTAAAGTTCCTCTCTTGTTAGGTCACAGAGTCAATGATGGACTGTGGCACTCAGTGAGTCTCGACACCAGAAGTCTGCAGATCACTCTGACTCTGGACAGTGAGCCGGCCTCCACCATTGAGCAGTGGGAACAACTGGAAGCTGGAGGCAGCTTCTACTTTGGAGGTCAGTGGACACTTAGTGTGGTTGTACTGGAAGGACACTTTGATTCATCTGTCTTGCCACACAGAGTATCAGAATAAGGATTCTATTGCTCTCTAACATGTTAAGATACAGTAAATATCTTTATATTTGATGTGTCATCCAGGCTGTCCTCCAGAGGGCTGTCAGAACCCAACTCTGTCCTTCCAGGGCTGCATGCGCCTCATATCCATCAACAGCCAGCCAATCAACCTCAATCATGTCCAGCAAGGATTGCTTGGAAATTATAATGATATTCAGTTTGACACCTGCAACATCAGAGACAGGTAAAACATTTCTATGCATGTTCTCATATACAACTATTCCACTTGGAAACTAAAGACAGCTGTCAGAAATACTGTGTCCAAAATCAGTGACTGGATTCAGTATCTGCAGCTCCACTCTGTATTTACGTCATAACATTAGATCAAGAAAAAGAAGAATGTTGTTGTGTCTGTTGGTGACTCATGTCGTTTCTCTCTTTATCATGCAGTACATAAATGTAGATGTTATGGCAATTCATGATTGGACACAGGGAGACCAATCATGAATTTTGTCACATCCTGAGAAATTTTCTCGTTTGGGTCTCGAGCTGAAAAAGTCTGGGAACCTGATCTAATGGAATGTAGTATCTATATGTATGTTTTCATTCATGTATGATCACCTAAAAAGTAGTTGTGTTTTCTTCACCTTAAAATGAGATCTTTATATCTACACAGACAGACAAATTAATCACTGGCTCTAGATTGAAAGGTTTGGTTGCAATCTGCAGTCTCACCACTACACAATCCTACACACTGGACCTTTAAGGTGCAAAAAAGAGATGCAATTATTATCCAGGAGTGAGTTTTTATTTGAACAGTTATGTGGTGTACTGCCCAAATATAGAAGCTGTCACCATATCTCAACAACTGCTGAAGTGATCACTATGACACTGGCACTATCTTGTGGTCCTTCAAAGATGAATCACATATCAGGTCAAACATTCCAGTTTGGGTCATGGCCAGATGCTAAACTAAAACCAATAAACTCTACTTTGTCATTGCGGGAATTATTAAATGTTAGCATGATAAAATGGAAAACTAAGCTCATGTATGTACAATAAACATTTTACGTGTTTGGCATCATCATATTGGTTTTATTGTTGTGAACATGTTAGCATGCTGATGTTAGCATTTAGCTCAAAGCTTCAGAGAGCAGCTAGCATGGCTGTGGACCAGTGCAAGCAGACAGACGGGCAAAGCCAGTTCCAAAGTCATGGAAAATACTGTTGGAGTACTGTTTGCTGTGTTTTTGGTGGCCAGAGCAGTGTACACACTGCACAAGCAAGAGGAGAGGAACAAAAACATGGGAGGTTCAATTCAAATGAGACAACAAAAAGCCAGTTGTTGGCATTTTATTATTTTAGGTTCTGTCTGGTAATAAAGACAAGAGAAAAGTGAATACCTGAAGAAATGCACAGCAATAATGAAACGCACTTAAAATGTAAATACACTTATTTAATTTGACTCTTCAGCCAGTAGATATTTAAATATGAATCAGAAAATCACAATCACAATTTAATGTTGTTAGAGGAGGAATGTGGGTAAATAAGTCTGCATTTATCTATAAATCAGTATAAGTGATTCTTATTCACAGCAGCTTTATACTGTATGCAGTGTTTTCAGTATGGTAAGGCCTGGTGGTACGCACCACAAAAACCCTGAGACAAAATATGCAGTAAAGTTTATAGACACAGCGCAGCAGGTTGCCATTTATATTTGCACTCAAAGTTTTGTTTGCTCTGTGTATTCAAGACTTAAAACAAAGAGATTACAAGGAGAGGACTACATAAAATAAGCTGCATAATATGTGACCTTTGCAAAATATATCATGAGCACAGTGTGCATGATTCATTGCTGCACTTATCCTCCTTCACCATAGCATCATGATATGGATATATAGAAGATTTGCTACACAAAGTCCATTTATTAAAATCTTCATGCAGGCCCTCACATGCTCTCCTTGGAGCCTGTTCCTGAGATCTGTTTCCCCCCACCGAAAGTAAAGGTTTATCTTTATTTAAATTCTTAAATTTAAGGATAGATTTATATTCCTATTCCTATTCCTAAAAGATTTGCAGCCTGGTACAGTGTTCAACATGAACAATTCAAACCAGTGTTGTTTGAGTTCACACTTCACAAGAGCTAGCTCTAAGACCAGTTCATACAATACACTACTTCACTTATACACACATATACTACTTCACACTACTTCACACTTTAAAAATGTGTTCACAGTGCAGAAGGATGAAGTGCACCACCTTCATTTTATTTTGTTTTTATGAGCTGCTTTTTGACCCTGAGTTTGACTTGGTGGAGGAACTTTATGGCAGTTGGCTTGTGGTCTTAATAAATTGGGTGTTAATAAATTGTGATCATCATTAAAGTCATCCACTGTTTTGTTTTCCTCTCTCTTCATATGCACAGATGATAGCTCTGTGCAGTTTTGGAAAATAACATTAATACATTTGGTTGTCTATCCCTGTTACAGCTTTTTCTCTCTTTAGGTGCTGCCATGGTTATGTTAGCAAATTTCCCATACTCGTTCTCCACTGTTATATATATTTAAACGGTGGGGTAGTTTGCGGCAATGCATCATTTCATATGTGTGCACAATTTTGAAATTTATGGTATGTTATTTTAGCGAAAACATATCGCAGCCGAGCCTAAAAAAATGAGATCTTAAATATAAACCATGTCATATGGTGAGTGACATGTCAGAACCAAATGGTAGCGTCCTGTGAAGTCAAGTCAATACAGAAGTGCCAAAAACTGCAGTTCCTCGAATGTCCACATGAGGCTGGCTACAGAAGTGAGTCAGTCTCCATAAGTCCCCATGTCAAAATGTCCAACTTCACAGCAGAAATAAACATGTTTACAGCCTGGTACAAAAAACTGTTTTGGTCTCTATAGCTAATTTCCCCATTCATAACAACTGTACTGAGGGTGAATTTATATACAACTCACCTGTTCAAATGATATTAAAGTTAAAGCTTAAGTTATGCAGAATTAAAAGTGTGCTTCCAGGCTTTATTCAGCCTGCCTCAGCTCCACTCATGTTCCACGTCTTTACCCATTTTTAGATTAGCCAGGAGGCCGTGGAGACAGGAGTGCCAAGTTGGCGACGACCAGAGACACCACACTGAGCTGTCACAATGGTTCTTTAGAAAGAAGAGCCATTGTGACCGGCTGTTGCAACCTCTGTGGCGTCACGGAAACTATGTTTTATACAGTCTCTGGTCAGACTGCAGTGAGATTACATACAGCCTATTTTTACCTTCATTAAATCACATGCAAAGGTCATTAATCAGACATTGGATTACTGAAGCTCATTAATCTTATGCGACTTTCTGTTGGCTGTGATGCAAATCAGTGTTTCATGTTTTATTCTTTAAATTATTAGATTATACAAATTGAGATATGATGTGACCATTTGCAGGACGACTGTGGCTCAGATTGGTAGAGCAAGTAGTCAGAGGGTCTGGTTCCCTTGGGCAAGACACTCAAATTGCTCCTGATGCTTGTGGTGCTGGTGTGTGAGCGTGGGTGAGCTCAGTATCATTGAGTGCTTTGGATAGGAAGTGGTGTATTTGTATTGCTCTTGATGAGCAACCTTGCAGAGCAGGCTCTATCATCAGTGTGTAAATGTGGATGTGGATGTAGATGTGGAATGTGTTGTAAAGCGCTTTGAGTGGTCAGCAGACCAGAGAAGCTCTGTGTAAATACAAGTCCATTTACAATCTGAAATACAGAAGGACTGTGTATGAAATAGTGTTTGACTCATTTGTTTGCACTCATTGTACTGATGAACTGTTCTACAAAAACCAACACCATCTGTTCTGTCTGCAGACTTGTGGTAGTGAGTGTTCACAGCGTTCCACTCCAAAACATCCAGACAATAAGACTTCCTGAAGAGGAGCCTTTCCATTTCTTGAGGTGTTGCTGTTATGCTTTGCTGTGATTGGTTCTGCTGTTTCAAAAATATGGGACAAGCAACATGACTGGTTGGTGTCTGATCTATATTAGACTTTATCCAGGCCTGCACTGCCGCACATACATGACCCAAAACACACCCACGCTGTCTGAGCGATTGACCTGCTGCTCTGCTTGTCTTTGCGCTTACATGATTAAGATTGCACCCATTGTCTGCTTTTTTCCAGCCATCTGTGGCTCCATGTTTTGCTGTTCTTCGCTTCATTTATATTTTATATTATTATTATTTATAGGATAACTGCACATAATATTTCTGTATTGTTGAGAATAGTCAATGAATGACCTTTATCACAAATAGTTCCGACAAAGCAATCTGATTGCACAACTAGATATTTAGAATGTGCTCAAAATTAACATTACAGACCACCTGACTCATCACTAGAAATATTACTCCGACGGGGTGTCGTTTAGCTCAGCTGGTAGAGCAACCGCCCCAGGCATGAAGGCTCAGTCCTTGCCGCGGCAGCCCAGGGTTCAAATCCGACCTGTGGCTCTTTCCCACATGTCCTTCCCCATCTCTCTCTCTCCCCACATTTCCTGTCACACTTCAGCTGTCTCTATCCAATAGTAATAATAGCTTGAAAAGGCAAAAAATATCTTTAAAAAAAATAATAATATTACTCCGATATCTCCACTTTGTCACATCCTGAAATTATATAGCATGTTAATAAGCACACTGGAAGTCAACTTTTAATAAAGTAATAATCTGAATTTCAAATTTACATCAATCTTTGTTCAATACATTTTGACTTTTAGACTTACCAACACTGAGGAGTTATTGGAAAGGGACTTAATAACTCAATTTGTCCAGGGAAAAATTACTTTTTTCAGCAGATATCACTACAAGACTGAAATAGCAAGTTTTATGTTAATATGTGCTGTAATTATTTAGCTTGGAAAGTGCTATGATCTCTAGAAAGCTTTAACAATATTTGGTTAGGACTAGAGATCGTCTTTGTTGCTAGGCCATTACTAAGGTTCGGACTACTTGCTGGAGTAGTTAACTGGCATACATTACATATAGAGGAGGAGTCTACTACTGTGACAGTAGTGTTTATCTCCATGGAAACCGCTGGCAAAGACATGTTTATTTAGAGAGGAAATTAGCCTAAAATATGATTATCTTTGTTTTATTTAAGTTAATAATTGTTGTATAACAGTCTCACATGTAATATTGCTTATTGCTTAGTTACATTCAGCCATTGTGGCTGGTCAATATTAAGCAAAAAAAAAAAAAAAGTCATACAATTTTGGCCTTGCAGAAAGTGGGTCATTACAGCATGTAGTGTTAAAGTAATGTACAAGATTAATGACAGATTTAATCACTGTTTATTCTGACACAATTTTCTGACCTTTTTTCTTCCGCCATGATCAAAATCAGTGTTTGGACTTTTGTCAGATTTTCTATCCAGTGATCATCACAGCTTCACAGACTGAGGTACAAGACTAGCTTCATCAGGGCCTGTCTTTGTCCATGTCCTTCAGAGGATGTGTCTGCTGAATTAGGACACACCTAGCAGCGGGGAGTCATCTGTGTCTGCATTATTAATTTGTTGATGGTGGCATGTTTCCTACAGAGCAGGCTGAGAGTCACTGACATCTTGTCCAATAGAGACAGGCACACTGACAGGATCATCCAAATATCATTGCAGCGGAGGCTCTGGAACACCTTTTCTGGCACTGGACTCATTTAACAAGCTGCTCCCTCTAGTCCTGTGTGGCATCAGTCTCTCATTACCTGCACAGAGCTGGGCTGGATCAGACCCACGAGCTCCAGGAGCATCTGCATGTTGTCTGGAACACTTATAGAAGGCACAAACAATGCAGCCATTTTTGCTTTGTTCTTTAGAAAAAGCGTGGCGTCATCAGCAAACTGACTTATAATTAATTGTTGACATTTAAAAAATGTTTAATTGCTAATTTTTTAAAAAGCAGAAACAGCCCATAATTAATAAAAAAAAAAGGTGTCTGTCTCTACGTTGAATCTGGGGCATGTGCTTTCAGGGAGGGAAACATTGCTGTTAATGTAACATTCATAATTAGGTCTAAAAACTTGTTGCCAAATCTGAAGTGTTTAGTGTGCCAAAAATAAATGTGTGTTTCTTCATGGAAATCCAAGTATAGTATAATAAATTGTACTTAATCTGTGATATGTCTTCTTTTAATCTTTCTGCAAAGAGAGTCTTGAGAACTGAGGAGTAAAATAGAATAAACTGTATTTCTTTGAAACTCTCAATGAACTTAGAGAAATCGATTGTTTAAGCATGTGTTCAAAAGTATGCGCACAACACACGTATGTGTGTGCACTTCTGGTCTGCTCTGTAATAGTAAATGGATGGACTTTCACATTCACTCCTTCACACACACATTACACTGATGGCAGAGGCTGCCAACTGCTCATCAGGAGCGATATATCACTTCCTATCCAAAGCACTTATGATGATACTAAGCTCACTTACTCACACACACACACACACACACTCACACACTGATGGCACAGCCATCGGGAGCAATTTGGGGCTCACTATCTCATCCAAGGACACGTCAATAAAGAATAAAGAAATGGTTTTCCCAGTTTGTTGTGAAAAAAAAGTTTGGCCTGCCTGCACAGAGCCCTGACCTCAATCCCATCCTGTGGGACGAAGAAGAATTTATTTCCTGAAGAAAATGTAGCTGCTCGCCATCCGACCGTCCAACTCCTGAAAGAGTCACAGCAAGACCAGCAGACCAGCAAATCCATGTAGCTGGGTTTAACTAGTGCAGTCGTTCACACTGCGTTTCCCATCACAAAATTCGTCATTATTCCACGTACCACCACAGTTTGAGAATTACTGATCTAGTGGAAATCAAGAAAACTTTGCTGCTCAGTGTTTGCATATATATGCAGTATGTATGTTATTCTAATGTTTTCAAAATACTAAATATTATCTCTATATTTAGATTAAAATTAATTTTTTCATGGCACTGTCCAACAAAAAGCCAAAAGGGAAGATTAAAGAAATATTTCTCAGAAACAAAAACACCAGAAATTAAAAATCTGTTTATGATTTTGTCATTGGTGAACTGCTTAATATTTTAAATGGATTTTGTCAGTGAAAGTGGATATGTGTGTTTTTTTTTTTTTGTTTTTGTTTTCTACCGACGTGGTACTGAGCTTCAACTCTCCTGTTATATTATTTATTCAAAGCTATCCTCCTCCTATCTATCCTGCACACACCATGTAACAAAACATCGTTTCATTGTTCAGTTAGATTCTAAATGCTGACTGTAGGTGGGAGAGAATATACACATTCCATATACAGAAAAAAGTCCAAATCAAATCAGAAGTGGAGATACGTAGTTTTCATTGGATAGTGACAATATACATCTGTATGTGTAACTTAACATCAGGCTTCAGGCCAGGCACAAACCACAGGGAGCTGGGGGAGCGGGGCACGATGACTTCATTTATTATTTGAAGCAATTATGTATAATTTGTACTCCCTATAATAATCTAAAGGTGCTTTCTGTAGTTGTGTTTCAACTTTTAAATGCTTTAATTATGACTGATGATCATTCATTTCACTGTTTAGAGGCACCCTATAGCATTTTGTGCAGTGCATGGTAATGTAACAAAGGTTTCAGGATGTTTGTATCAACAGAAAAAAAAAAAACTCCATACATCAAGCAATATTATGTGTACTTCAATGAACAACACCCTGTGCTGATCAGCTGGTGTCAGGGTACACAGCCGTTTATGTTTTGTTTTTGGATCATAATCACAATTTTGTGTATTTTTGAAGCCGGGTGAAATACCTTTATGGGACTTAATCTTTCTGTGTCCATTTAAACTTCATGACTCAGTTTATGGTGGGAGAGCACTTCTGCGGCTCAGCTACTGTAATTTCATGACCTGTGAGTGCGGCTGTGCACAAAACAATAGAAAAAAAATGGTAATTAAACCAATGGCTGTAACCTTATCCAAGCTGCGGCTGGTCCGCTCTGCTGCAATTAATGGCTGAGAGATAAAAGTGTATGAAATTATAGATGCATGCTTGAAAGGATGGCAATTATGTGAAACTGGAGGAAGGCTGAGGAAGGGACTATTAATCAAAAAAGCATGGTTTGGAGTTTCCTTGAGGCATTTAATGTGTTCAAAGCCCGTAAACATGAACTCTGGTCTGACATTGATGCTTTTATTTTTGGAGAAAAACACTGAAATGTCTAACATTTCTTAAGTTAAGACAATGACAGAATAATACAAAGAAAATACAAGATAGATACAAAGAAGTGATGCTGTCAGATTTCCCCCAAAGCCAGTCTGAGTAATGACATGAAAATTATTTCTTAAATGATAATGAAAAGATCTGTTCAGAGAAAAGATATACCTGCATTTTTACATCATCGCATCGCCTCGAGGGTTTGTGTGACCTTTTATTTTTCCATCAAATCGAGTTACTTTGTTTGTGTTAATGTTGCCCTGACAGATTCTGTCTGCAGAAACACTGCGATCAAAGTGCCACATGTCTGTAGAGGTATTAGACTGAACTTTGTGCAGAAAAACAAAAATAATTACTACTTTCAGTTTCTAAAGAAACTAGTCTTTTTTGTTTGTCTGTTCTGAAGACATTTGTGGAGAATATAAGCAAAGAAATTGAAGAAATAAAGTAAATAAATAGTAAACTTTGTATTGCTTGCAAAAAAAAATACTTATAGAACTTTATTTCACGAACAAAGACCACACCAACATGGATTTAAATTTAGACCGGTTTATTGCATGTTGTGGATAAAGGTGAACCAAAATGATGTGCTGTACGAGGGATGAAGGGTAGCTGGATGGAGGTGTAAAGGATGAGAGGAGAAATCAGGGTCGTTAAGTCTGGAGATCGAATGCTGTGGTTAGAAATGACGCTCCTCTGGATAGAAATACTGTAGGTGATGGAAGAGGAAGACTGACTCAAACTGTCTCCTTCATTTAGAGTCCAGTAAACAACCAACTTGAAGTACTCCTCTGGGTTGTAGATTGTAGACTCTTTGCCACCTTTTTCAGCTCAATGTTCTGGAATCCTGGACATCTGCACTTAGGGGGACGAAGGCAATGGGGTGCCTGAAACTGCTCTTCCCTCGTCCTCCACCCTCTCCCATCCTTCTGCTGTTTTCATCATTCAGAATCTTCCGATGTTGGTTGCAAGCCCTGGTTTAACCTCCAGTTTGAATTGTTTGCATTGTTGTACCTGTGACTTAGATCTCTTGAGTGCAGGCTAGTAGCAGGAAAACAGAAGGAAACCAGGAGGGAGCTGACACTGAGTGGGGCAGCCATTTCTTCGTTGCTCCACAGACTAGAGCTGCCGTGGTTCCTGTTTAAATGAACGAGAGAAGAGAGAAGGCAGAGAGAAATCCAAAAGAATGCAAAAAAATGAAAGAGTGGGCATACTTGAAAATGCAGAAATGGATTCGAGGCGTGGTCCTTGTTCCTGAACCTACAGTAGTTATAAAAGTTAATTTAAAAAATGACATTTTTAAATCTGAAACATAACTACTTTTTTTTTTTCAAATTTAGATATTCAGAATGAAAACACTGTGTCCTCTTTTGCAGGTGTCTTCCTAACCTGTGTGAACATGGAGGTCGGTGTTGGCAGTCCTGGAGCTCTTTCTCCTGTGACTGTTCTGGGACTGGCTACTCTGGAGCTACCTGTCACAACTGTGAGTCACTTTGTGTCACTTTCTTTGACTTAATGCGTCTCATTGTTTCACTGAGAAACAGAAAAAATGACTCATAACAGATAAAAAGAAGGAAAAAAATGATAATGATAGACGAGATTCTGCATCAGAGCCATATCGAGTATCAAGTAGTGTAATGATGAAAATAAATCCCTTAATAACAGTGGCAGATGTTTTTAAGTGTGGTGTTATTCTGTGTTTTTTTATCGACTATGAATGATGGTCCATGAAGACACTAAAACCAATAATGTGATTGTTTGTCTCTCAGTACTTTCTATCTTCCTGTCTGTGTCTCTTGTGGTGTAGTTCTTATTATTATTGTGCATATACTATGACAGTCTCGCCCACAACTGCCCCAGAGCAACACCAGTAACGCATACAGTGCATGCATTCACACTTAACTGATCCAAAAGACTCGGCATGTGTTATTTCACAGTGCAGTTCAGTTCATATTGATGTCTTACATTCACATCATCACCTATATGGACATGCTGCATATATTTTTTTGCTTTCGGGGTAATCTGCTCTATAGGCTTGATAATTTATTGAGTTTTATACAACAGTTGGTTTTGACCACTGACACAAAGAAACTCACACAAGGTGGCAACCATTTACTGCATACTACCGTTATCATACTGCCAAATTGTCTCATTCACTTACAGTCCAGTAAACAACCAACCTAAAGTACTCCTCCGGGCTGTAGATCGTAGACTCTTTGCCACTTTTTTCAGCTCAATGTTCGGGAATCCTGCAAGTCTGCACTTAGGGGGACGAAGGCAATGAGGTGCCTGTGACTTCTCTTCCCTCGTCCTCCACTGGTTATGTTAAAAAAAAAAAAAATCAAATTAACAGTTTGAATTAAACTAAAGCTCCTGCACTGTTTGGGGAAAATATGACACCAAATTCCCTTTATGAAATACGACATTTGAACAATTCCTTACATGTCCATAAAAACACATAAGTCTAGAAACACGAGATAAACGATGTCATGTGTTGACAGCCTTATTGTTAATTGGGCATCATCCAACATCTCAAGAACTTGTTACCAGTGTTATTTTAATGGGAGACAACTGTAGAAATTAGATAAATAGTTTCAAACATGAAAACTATTCACTAAAATAACAGCCTAATTAAACTGAATCAAAGCATTTTAATATTTTAGGACTTCTTTTGGTTGTTACCAAAGTAACTACTTGGTTTCCTGCTTCCTGTTTGGTGCTGAAGAGAGCACACCTTCTGACAATATTAAACATTTTTTTTGTTTTTATGAGAACAAAAAACACTAACTGTTTGACCGGAATGGAACTGAACCTTAATTATTATCATTTGTAACACCTGTGTTTACCTACTATTTCATGTCAAAATGGCTGCCATGAAAAAAGGTCTGTTGGGTTCAAAATACTTTTATAATCTGTTTTTCCTTGGCTCTTCTGCAGTTTACCCAGTGGTCTGACAGAAGAGATTTAAACTGTGATTTGTCAGTCATTGGTATGTTCCACTGATATTCTGTGATCCAAATTTAATAGTGCAAACCCTTTTACTCTTTAACTTTGCTTAGGTAACCTGTCTTGTTAATTCCAGCTTGTTAGAGACATTATTGTCCACTTGACACTGACACAGGAGCCTGTTCCTAAGTGTCCAATTTCTTTCATCAATGAAATGCATTATTTTGTTATCTGTTACTCCAAGGATCTTTGTCTCTTTCCATTCTTTCGGTTATAATGCAACATTTTATTCTCTGTACAAAACAGACCCCTTCATTCAGACAACCTAAAAAGCATCAAAGCCCATTCAGAAACACAGAGTAGTCCTCTCAGCCATCTGACTCTACTGAATCCAGTTTTGTGGCAGGCGACCCCAAACTTTTGAATGATAGTGTAGTATAAAAAAATCAGTCTATTTCATGTTCTTCTTTCATCAAATTAAACCTGATTTTCTGAGCTAGGGAAAAGAAAAGGAGAAGCTGAGATGAAAATGGTAGGAGGTGGGGGTCACTGCTGCGTGGACTGTGGGGTGCATATTTTCACATTAGATGGGCACGATCAATGTGTGGCTTGCCTGGGCCGTAGCCATGCCAAGGCAGCAGGCATGAATTGATTTATCATGACAGCTCGAATTAGGGAGGCAAGGTGCCTTTTGTTTAAAGGAAAAAGGCCAGCCATTTCCACTGTGTTAGCTTAAACCTCTCCAGAGGGCGGAGCTAAGCGAGCTGGGCTCAGAATTTAGGCCAGCCCCCAGCCCCTCCATCTGAAGAGAAGAGGATAAGCAGGTCAGGGATGGCAGCTGGGCCATACCCCCTGGACATGGATACAGAGGAGGATCTGTATGAATGGTAACTGCTGCAAAATGTAGACTGGTTGTGCATGTACAGTACCAGCCAAAAGTTTGCACACACCTTCTCTCTTCAATGTTTATTATTTATTTTGTATCATTCTTTTTATACTGTAGATTAATATTGAAGACATCAAAACTATGAAATAACAAACATGGATTTATGTGAAAAATCAAAATGATATGGCTTTCTGTCAATCAGCTTCATGAGGTCATCACCTGGAGTGATTGTCAATTAACAGGTGTGTCTTAATGAATTTGAGACCATCAGTTGTGTTGTTCAGAGGTAGTGTTGGCATACAGTAAATAATATATAATATCAATACATTGAAACTTTTTTGATACCATGTATTTCGTGATCCTATCCACATTAATTACACATTCAACAGTGCTGAAGGTACCAAAAGGTACCACAAATCAAATCATCAAATCAAATTTTATTTGTATAGCCCAAAGTCACAAAACACATTTTGCCTCAGAGGGCTTTACAATCTGTACAGGTAGTGACACCCTCTGTCCTTAGACCCTCGGTTCAAGTGAGGAAAAACTTACCCACAAAAAACCTTTTAACAGGGAAAAAAGGTGGAAGAAACCTCAGGAAGAGCCACAGAGCAGGGATCCCTCTCCCAGGACGGACAGACGTGCAATAGATGTCATGTGTACAGAACAAATCAACAGAGACATATTGTACAATTACAATAAAAGATAAAATGACAATGAATTACAATGAATGATAGAATGATTACAGTAGCAGTGGAACCTGTGATAGAGATAGAGAGACACAGATGCACAGCAGCAGTGAATCATTAACTAACTATAAACTGTAATGGAGATATGGTAACAATAATGACAGTAATAATATATGTAGTGGACGTCGTGCAGGACCACAGCAGCAGCCACGATCCATGAGAACCTGCTGGACGAGAAAGCACAGAAACTCCGGAGAAGAAGTTTAGTTAGTAAGATGCATTAACATGCATGCCTACAGGGTACTTGAAGTTTTCTCTGACATCATCAAGAGCTATTATGATGGGTTTTCATGTAGTGTAGGACACAACAAAGTTCGAAGTCACAACTGGTGTCAGGCTACATTCTCTCTACACTCCTCTTCAACTTAGCAATAGACTGAATCCTATCCCGCACTATGGAAGCTAAGAGGAGAGGTATACGCCGGACACTCCTTTCAACCGTAGAAGACCTTGACTACGCTGAACTCCTTGCTCACTCTTACGCTGACATAGAGGAAAAAACAAGTCACCTACAAAAGTTTGCAAACCAAGTAGGCCTGTGCATTAATAATGCTAGTTATGACGCTCAATATCTCTAACTCTATCCCTGTCAAACTTGGTGATGATGAACTGCAGTACGTTGATCACTACTTAGGGAGTGTTGTCACCAGAGAAAGAGGAGCTGAAGAGAACATCCAGAGCAGACTCAATAAAGCACGCAACACCTTTAGAATGCTGGATAGAGTCTGGAGATCTGCACAGTACAGCTATATCACTAAACTGAAGTTATACAGAAGCTGTGTAGTACCAGTTCTCCTGTACGGATCAGAATGCTGGCGAATCACTGACTCAGACCTGTCCAAGATCAATTCATTTCACACCAAAATCTTCGCAGAATTATAAGGGTGTTCTGGCCAGAAAAATAACCAATGATGCCCTTCTTGAACGATGTGAATGCAAGACCATGTCATTAATGGTTATGAAGCGTCGCTGGAGCTGGCTTGGTCATGTCCTACGAAGAGAGCCAAACTCCCTACTCCGTACTGCCCTCCACTGGTCGCCTGAAGGAAAGCGACGCCGAGGACGACCAAAGACCACCTGGAGGCGAACAATCGAGGCTGAGATTAAATTTGCTGGTAGCTCTTGGGTCCAACTGAGCCGGATAGCAGCTGATTGCGGGAAATGGAGAGACTTTGTTGCTGCCCTATGTGTCAGGAGGCATAACGGGCAGTGAGAATGCATTAACATGCATTAATGAGACATGTATGTTTACAGATGGTGAGAGAGAGAGAGAGAGAGAGAGAGGGAGAAAGAGAGAGACAGAGAGAGAGAGAGAGACGGAGAGAGAGAGAGAGAGAGAAGACAGAGAGACAGAGAGAGAAGATTTAAGTAGAGTGTTCAGTAAAGGGAGATGTGACTACATCTTCAACCAATACCATGCATGACTAGGAGAAAGAGGGAGACAGAGAGAGAGATAGAGGGAGGGAGGGGGAATCCCGCAGCAGTTTAGTCCTATAGCAGCATAACTACTAACTATACTAACTAACTACTATAACTATAAGCTCTATCAAAAAGAAAAGTCTTAAGTCTACTCTTAAAGGTGTTGACTGTGTCTGCCTTCCGAACCGAAAATGGTAGTTTGTTCCACAGAAGAGAAGCTTGATAGCTGAAAGTTCTGGCTCTGGCTCCCAATCTACTGGAAACTATAGGAACCACAAGGAAGCCAGCAATCTGAGAGCACAGTGTTCTAGAGGGGTAGTAAGGTACTATAAGCTCTTTTAGATATAATGGTGCCTGACCATGAAGAGCTTTGTATGTAAGGAGGGTAATTTTAAATTCTATTCTAGATTTAAGGTAGCCAGTGCAAGGAAGCCAAAATGGGAGAGATGTGATCTCTGATCTTGGTTCCTGTCAGAACACGTGCAGCAGCATTCTGAATTAACTGCAAAGTCCTAAGAGACATATTGGAACAGCCTGATAACAAAGGCAGCTAGTTTTTCTGTATCCACTTGAGACACGATGCGTCTGATTTTGGCAATGTTACCTAAGTGGAAGAATGCAGTCCTCAAAATTTGTTTTATGTGGACATTAAAGGACAAAAACAACTTCAAGATTCTTTACGGTGGAGCTGGAGGCCAGGGTGATCCCGTCTAAAGGTAACCAAGTCTCTAGAAAGAGAGTTTCTGAGGTGTTTGGGTCCAATTACAAGAACTTCAATTTTGTTTGAATTTAATATCAGAAAATTGTAGGTCATCCAACTTTTTATATCCTTAAGGCATGCTTGGAGTTTAGTTAACTGATTGGTTTCATCAGGCTTGATCGATAAATATAGTTGTGTGTCATCGGCATAACAATGAAACTTAATGGAGTGATTCCAAATAATGTTCCCTAAAGGAACATATATATTATATATAAACTGAATAGAAGTTGTCCTAGTACAGAAACTTGTGGAACTCCGTGACAAACTTTGGTGTGAATGGAGGATTCATCATTGACATTGATGTTCTAGTATCTGTAAAAGAATTTGATGGTCAATCGTTGTTACTGTTACTTGTAACTTTGACTAGTGTGGTCGCTATGATGCACTCTAAATCCTGACTGAAACAGCTTTCTCAGCTAAAACCTCTGGATCCAGAGTGGGATTTTTAAGATGAGGTTTAATTACAGCTACTTTAAAGGACTGTGGTATATATCCCGATAATAAAGACAGATTAATCATATCCAATAAAGAAGGGCTAACTAGAGGTAAAACATCCTTGAGCAGCCTGGTTGGGATGGGGTCTAAGTTATTTGATGAAGGTCGATGAGAGAACACCAGTCTGAATATATATCAGGTTTTACAGCTATTTCCAAACTTGCTGTGTAAGAATGCAGATCGGTGCCTGTTGAGGGCAAGAGGTGATGAATTTTGTCTCTAATAGTTATAATTTTATCATTAAGTGAAGTCATGAAGTCATTGCTACTTAGACCTAAAGGAATAGATGGCTCAGCAGAGCTGTGGCTCTCTGTTAGCCTGGCTACAATGCTGAAGAGAAACCTGGGGTTGTTCTTATTTTCGTCTGTTAATGAAGAGTAATAGGCTGTTCTGGCATTATGGAAAGCCTTCCTGTATGTTTTAAGATTATCCTACCAGACTAAACGAGATTCTTCCAGTTTAATGGCACGCCATTTGTGTTCAGATTTACGTGCCTCTCACTTTAAGTTACGAGTCTGCTGGCTATACCATGGTGCTAACCTCCTTTGTTTAATTATCTTCTTTTTCAGAGGTGCAATAGAGTCTAGAGTTGTTTGTAATGAGCCTGCAGTACTATCAATAAGATGATCTATTTGTGAGAGGCTAAAGGAAGCAGACAAGTCCTCTGCTACATTGAAACATGGCATTGAATTCAATACTGAAGGAATCAGTTCCTTATATTTGGCTACAGCACTGTCAGATAAACATCTGCTGGAGGAGTTTTTGCTTATAGTCCAGTAATATGAACTCAAAGGTTATTAAAACATGGTCAGAAGAGGATTCTGTGGAAAGACTATTAGATGATCAATTTCAATGCCATATGAGAGAACAAGATCAAGAGTGTGGTTCAGACAATGAGTCGGTTTATTTACACTATGACAGAAGCCAACTGAATCTAACAAAGAGAAACACAGTACTAAGACTATCATTGTGGTTGTTCACATAAATATTGAAATCACCTACAATAATTACTTTATCTGTTTTAAGGATCAAGCCTTATGCAAATTCTGCAAATTCAGATAAAAATTAAGAGTAAGGACCAGGAGCTCGATATACTGTAACAAATAGAATTGGCTGTAATGTTTTCCAGGTTGGGTGAGTGAAGCTAAGAACAAGACTTTCAAATGAATTATAATTTAGTTTAGGTTTAGGATTTATTAAGACACTTGAGTCAAATATGGCTCCAACTCCACCACCTGACCGGTACTTCGAGGAGTATTACAATGACTGGGAGGAGTGGATTCATTTAAGCTAACATATTCATCTTCCTGCAGCCAGGTTTCAGTGAGACAAAATAAATCAATTTCATAATCAGATATTAATTCATTGACTAAAACAGCTTTAGAGGACAAGGACCCGATATTCAGGAGTCCACATTTAATTCTCTTATTGTGGACTGTTGGAGATGTTTTAATTTTTTTTGAAGATGTTTTTATTTTTTAAAGTTTTTATGATGAACTCCTCTTCTGTTTGCTTTATCTTTTGGTGGGCAGCTGCTCTAATGGAGGCGCAGAGAAGCATGTAAGACTGCAGCTCTGCTCCCTCGTCTCAACTCTGGGCTGTCACGGTTTTGGTCGACTTGGCCATGTTTCTAGATATGAGAGCTGCTCCATCCAAAGTGGGATGGATGCCTTCTCTCCTAATCAGACCAGGTTTTCCCCAGAAAGGTGTCCAATTATCTATGAAGCCCACATCGTTTGCTGGACACTACCTCGACAGCCAGCGGTGGAATGACGACATGCAGCTATACATGTTATCACTGGTCACATTGGGCAGGGGTCCAGAGAAAATGTCCAAGAGTCCAAGAGTCGTTTTGGCGTATGCAGTGTTGGGCAAGTTACTCTAAAAAAGTAACTAGTTACAGTAACTAGTTACTTCTCCCAGTAACTACTAAAATAGTTACAAATTATAAAAGTAACTAGTTACTTTGGAAAGTAACTATTGCATTACTTTCAAGTAACTTTTTAAATGCTCAAATGTATCAAAGAATTTAGACCCCACCTCCATCCCTCTTTGACGGAACTTAAAATACATGTGCGTGTTCAATTATTTATGATAAATCTGAATATTATAATGAAATGGACATTAAATACAATACATAACAGAAATCCACAGTACACAAATCTAAACTATTTTAATGTTGCTGTGGGAAAGTGAGACGAGCATCCAATAAAATGTCATGGATTATTGTAGATATTATAATTACTATGTTATATAGTGTTTATGCTTGACACCAACATGGAGAGGTATTGTCTCCAGGGCATAATGTGCATTTCACGGTTACACTCGTTCCCTTAATTTCTTGGAAGAAAAAGTAATGACTATACTTCCATTTAAAGAAGGCTACTTTTGGATTCTTCGGACTCGCCATTCCTGTTTCTCGTTGACTCACGTGAATATAGAGAGTAGAGACCAACTAGAGATCTATTTGGTCTGATGAAAAACGGCTGCCTTCAGTAACGCGCCGCATTTTGTGGCAGTAACGGTAACAGCGTTATAATGATGGGAAGACTAATCAAATAGATTACTCGTTACTGAAAAACGTAACACTGTTACTAATGCCATTACTTATAGCACCGTTATTCCCATCACATGGGCACACACCGATGAAACATTAATTTTAGTAACCTCTGATTGGCGTAACCGGGTGTCATTACAGCCAACATGAATAACAATCTTACTGTTTACGTTTATCCTTAGCCAGCAGTTTTAAATTAGACTCGATGTCGCCCGCTCTGGCCCCCGGGATGCATTTAACTATGGCCCCTGGTGTCACTAACTTCACGTTTCATGAAATGGAGCTGCCAATGACCAAAATTGGCCAGCATCTGCAATCGATTAACTAGTGGACAATCTTCACCTCACTCTGCTGCTCAAGAGAGATGAGAGAGAGGCATCTACGTCACATTGAAGATGCAAGTACAGTGTTTATTTGACAAGTACAGAACAGGAACGGACATGGTTCGGCACATGTAGAGTAGAGCCGTTATTGTCTACTTCTCTGAAAAGGAGCTCTAGTCTGAGGATGAAGTTTTGAAAGACCTAAGGCCACCTGATGTACTTGTCTTGTGCGGAGCATGGAGCTGAAGTTACAGTCGGCTAATGTCAAAGCATATTCATTCCATTGGAGGGTGTTTGAGTTGGAGCAGAATCACTTGGACAGAGGGAAGGTTTTTGCTTGCTTGGTATGGTGTGGTAATGGCTGCCATCAAATCATCGACCATACCACCAATATTGGTGTACTCGCATTGATTTTTGAAGGGTGAGTCAGATATGGTCAGATATGGTTGTCAGTCCAAGGTTCTCTTGGATTTGTAACTTAATGAGATGACTAAGTTTTACCCCTCATTTTCCCCATAAGCAGAACTAGAGCACACATTGGTAGCAGACAGCTTCTGGCTGTCCTGTCAGCTCTGGGGTTTGTAAATATTATTAATATTAATATTATAACGATTATTATTATTTTATTCTTTAGATTTGCATTGTTTGTGTAACAGCTCCTCCAGTCTGCATGTTGAAGTGTCCTTGGGAAAGATACTGAACCCTAAATTGCTCCCAAAGGCTTTGCCATCGGTGTATCATCCCAAACTGATGAGCAGTTGGCACCTTGCATGGCAGCCATTGCCGTCAGTATATGAATGGGTGAATGTGATGTGTAGTGTAAAAGACAAGAAAGGCGCTTTTCGGTATGAATACCATATGGCATTTACAGCCAACTGCCAGCTGTCAATCAGTCAAATACTGTGTAATAGTCCAGTAGTTGCGTCACCCACATGCATATACAAAGCAAAAAAATCTTCTTCTTTAGTGCTTTTTGTTTTGTTTTGTAAGAAACCAAATCTACTTTTTTTTATTATTGTCTTTTAACAAGCAAAAAGGAAGTAGATATCACAGTAAAAATACACAACGAAAACATTGCATTGAAATCCACCCTGTACTTTTGGTGTGTGTTTGGGTTTGTTTTTTTAAAAGAAGAAGGAAGATCCACGAGACTTCAGGAAGAAGGCTGATGGTGTTCCCAATGTAATCTTAAGCTTTGAAAATAGCAAAGAGCAGAAGTTTTAATGGAAAAATTAAAGTCTTGGACTATTTTGGCAAAAAAGAAAGCAAAAGCTTGTAAGCATGTGGTTTCCCATCCATTTATATCAGTTATAATAACCTTGTACTCACCACATACAAGGGCTGAAATGTGTAAAAACAGTAACAGCAGTGAAAGGAGGAGTCATGAGCAGTCAGGCCAAGCCAACATTGTGCCACCAAAACAATAAAAATAAGACCCAGGTTATAAAAACAGAATTATCCTTGAAATAGCTCCAGACTGAGACATACATGTTGAAGTTTTTCCTCTTTGGTGTCAATTCTTGACACCACCTTGTTATTCAGCGTGAAGCCATCTGTTGGAGTCCATGTGTTGAACTTCCGATGCCCTCAGAATGCTGATTTTCTGTTTATATGCAGGCAGATGCAGTCGTCTTCACATGTCAGAGGGAATGTGACAAAAACACCCTCAGAATAAAAATAGGCCCCTCCCTGTCCACGCCGTGCCTTTGGAGAATTTGATTTGCCTTTGTCTCCTGGCTGCTCAGTGTTTGTCTGGTGTGTTTAAGACCTCGTTAAATTGTGATTGATGATTAAAAAGGAAGTTATCTGGCTCTACAGGCTCATGCAGCATTGCATCCATGTTTCTGGTTGGATAGCCACAAGGACAGGACAACTCCTGGAAAGATTGTGACATAGCTGCTTTACGGCTCTCTCAGCCACAATGAATAAATTAAGATAATGTTTTGTAGTTTTCAGACTGGTTCTGTTTAAAATATTAAAGAATGCAAAAATCTGAAATATAGAATGTAGCAAAAATTCTCTCTGTAGACTTTATGTATAGACAAACATTATGGGTGCATATTATCAGCAGGCAGCACTGTGCATGCATGTGCCAGCTCGTAAAGAATTGACTGATGTGATGTTGCGAATTTTAGTTAAATCTGAAACAATAATATCACAGCACTGTAGCACAGAGGCTCTGGGGAAATGACGGCCTGTATCATCGCAACAGCTGACCACACACAAAGCACAATGCAGTACAGTACCAAAAAGGCAAGCTTTATTACCATGTTTTACACAAAACTACACTCATTGCATGATAATGTAAATTAGTGGTCAGTGTACATGCAAAGCTTCAGTCTCTGTAACAGTGAAAACAGCTTTGTGTTCTTGGTACTGAGGATGTCCACACAGTCATTTAAATGACCAGACAAAAAAACGACTATTTTTTTATTCTCTTTTTTTATACTCTCTGTCTCTCAGAAACATCTCTGCTTCAGAACTCTGAGGTCAGCATTATTCTTTCAATCCAATCCATTGTTTGAAAAGATGGAGATCACCACAGGCAAATCATTTCACATATCTGAAATGAAAAAAGAAAGACTTGATAGTTGTATGAAAAAACTGCTGCAGCTCAAACTGCCCTGGCATCCCCTCCACGTCCCACACCAATGCAGAGGTGACTGGGTATCCAGAATTAACATTTAAAAACAGAACACTAAAGTGATTAACATAGTTTACATCATAAAATGATGTTTACCAGAGATACAGTTGCAAATATGATTTCAAATTTCAAATAGTAGATCATTTAATTCAGCTGCATGACTTAAATTGGCCCTGCAGAGAACAAAACAAACCAAAGTTCACACTCAGTGTTACTCACCAAAACACACTGTGTGCACCCTCCAGCTCTAACAAAAATGATGAATGCATTTATTAAGTATTTCATATTCAGTATTGTTTACATTCATATTTACCAGCTTGCAGTCTTCCTCTTCCCTGTCTTTGCTGGCACATTACAGCAGATACAGAAATGTGGATTGCGTCACCTGCACATGTGCATCTTTGTGTGTGTGCACAAAACAAGGAGCTCATAGAAACTCTGAGACAATCAAAACCTAACCTCCACAGGGAAGTTTGAATCACAAACTTCTAACTTCTTCTCTCATAGCTAACCTGTCAACTACACCTGTTGTTTACTTTTGTGTTATATAGAAAATGATTTTTCCTCTAATGTTACCTAGTGTTCAGATGTATGATAATAAGAACACATCTGTTATATATTAGGCCTGACCTCAAGCATAAGTAATGTCACAAATTATAAATGTTTTACATGTACAGGTACATGTGCACATCCATATGATGTGAAATATTGTTATTTGCCATAATGACAATGTAGTTATTACCATCTTTTTTGATCATCAAATCTTCATTCCCACTTTGCGGCAATGGAAAGGTTACAAGTACAATACTATTCTACTGATTGGGTCAGAAGAAGAAAAAAAACATTTAAAGGGTAAAGATGGTTTGTTCTGTAATCATTATTACCCCAAAGGAGAAGTAAAGCCAAATAATGAGGGTTAATAATCCAATGTCAGTCCTGGCTTCCTGAGTTGTTCTCCTGCATCAGGTTTTGTTGAATGTGTTGACCATGAAAAGTTGAGTGAGTCCTGACAAAATGTGCAAGAAATGTCTAAACATTGCAACTGTTAGAAAAACTATGTGAGGTAATGCACTGCAATGTTAGCTAATGGTTCGACCCCCAGCTCCTCCTGTCCACAAGCCATGTACTGACGTCAGTGGTGCATTCTTTGTTATCTACCTGATGATGCAAAGACTCATTTTCAGAAAGTCCTTGAGAAAGTCAATTATTATTGGAAACATGTTGGAATCTTCTTACGGCATCAGCAGATTGTTTTCACTTGTTTCAGAGAGCCTGTTCACACTCTCTCGATCAGCATGGATTCTCTGTTAACACTTCCTGCCAAACATTTTTGGTTATTTTACACAGCAGATTTCTTTCTGGTCTGCTTTTTTCTCTGCTCCTCTCGTTGGAAATAATGAAGGTGATGATATGCACCAATCAGGATTTAGCAGCATTTGAATGAGAGTCTGATAGTTGGTGGATTGTTTGCTCACGTCCTCTCTTGTGTCACAACAACTCTGATCAAACAACATTAGACAGTCCTGATGAAGCAGATCGGTGGAGATTTTGACTGTTACAATCTTGTACACAAGATTTTTTGTTCAAATTTTATCTTTGATTGTTGCTTCTTTATATCTGGAATATCTAAAATTATACAGAAATACTTCAGGCACTTTTATGGATTCATACATTCTAGACAGAAAGGACTTTGATTTTTTTGCAGTGTAGCCGACAGGAAGCAGTTGTTTCTGTGCTGACACCTGAAGGAAAAACTGTCTTTGCCTTCCAGCCATATACGAGTCGTCCTGTGAGGCCTATAAGCTGATTGGCAGCTCCTCTGGCTTTTACTCCATTGATCCAGATGGGAGCGGCCCTCTGGGGCCCACGCCGGTCTACTGCAACATGACAGGTGAGTTCACCGCAGTCCACTGTGTTGTCACCTTTACTCTCTCAGAGTTCCGGCGGGACCGGAGCTCTGAGTTGAGAGTCTCTCACAGATCACACGGCATCGATCTGCAGCGCTGACACTTCACTGTCCAGAGAGAAATCATTACGGTCACTTGATACGCTTTGTGCCAACAATCCCTGACAGTTTGTGTGACGTCCGTCTGGTTTGTAAAGATCCATGAGAATACACTGTAAAACAATCCTTTAAGCTAACTTATTTTTCTTAAGCTTTTTTTTGAACTTCCAAAAAATGGATACAAATCAAACACTGTCATCTGCATACATCTGACAATCTTCTCACCAGGAAAACGCAAAATGGATGACTACCAGTACTATGACTACTCTTCTCACAGTCCATAATTTACTATGTTATGAATAAGCTACATACACAGAGTCTTCAAAGCCTCCAAGTTGTCATTTATTTATTTTCTAAGAAGAATCAGTAAAACAAACTGCGCCTCCTTCATCTTCTACATCTGCTACACCTCTCTGTGTTGTCAGTTTGTTTGATAGAAAATGTGCCCTGAGATGATAATGTTGCGACATGAATACACATCAATAATTTAACATCTAATAGGAAATGATCAATTCAACCATAAGAATCATGCACAGAGAGGAAAAGCAGTATCTCCCTGTGGTACTAAAAGACCTCCATACAGACTACATTTGAATTATTATTGGGACAGTCCACTGCTTTAGACCTCTTAAAATATTTTAGTAAGTCATTTGAATAATTAGGTATACATGAAAGGTGACCTGCTGACCAAAGGTGAGATAGTATTAGGCCCACAGATGTCATCAGAAATATTGGTACTGTTCCATTTGATTAAAATAATAACCGTTCTCTACACAGAAGTGTGCAGTGGATGTCCATATTTGGTTTGCAGTAGAACACAATTATTGGTGTCCTTTAGAAGGAGAAGGAAATAATTGATTTGTAGTAATACCTTAATCCTCTGAGGTCCTGTTAATGGCTATAAATTGCTTTTGCAGTCGTGGGTGTTTGGGCCCCAGAGGGTTAGTCAGACTATTTTAATTAGTATCACAGGTGTTTTCAATCTTATAATCATTCATGTGGCCAGTTTAATAAAAGAAAATTACTGACTCTGTTGTTTTGTGCCACTGCATCACAACATGGAAAACAGAAGGAAAATCAAAGAAAAGTCTGAACAGATGAGATTAGAAAAAAGGTCAATGCGTGATCATCGTGAAAACAACATCTTGATAGCCCCATGGCCAATGAACTGTAGCAAACATCTTTGGACGTGGTCGCAAGAAGATTAGGTTTAGGGTTAGGGGGGTTAAGGTTAGACAGAACCAAGAAAATCTAAAACTGATCCAAACTGGTTTTCAAGTTCAACATAAAATCATTTCTGTCGCTGTCTGAATGAAAATTGGCTCCATGGTAGAAGATCAAGGAAGAACCCATAAAAATGCATGTTGTCAAGTAGAAGAAGTAGAAGAATATGATTTGGACACATTCAAGTTTATTGAAAAATCAGTTCAAAAAAGAAAAAATGTGGTGTTTTTTTTTTTGAATTTTTTTTTTGAATACTCAAAACAAAGAACACCACACCTATTGTGAAACATGGAGGAGGCTCAGTGATGTTTTGGAGTTGCTGTGCTACCTCAAGCAATGCCACCATGAAATCAGAAGATTATGAAGGTATTTCAGAGTGAATCAGTTCAGTGTCAGAAAGCTGGGTCATGCTTACTCCAGCAGGACAATGACCCCAAACATACACCAAGCCATGCACCTAAGAATGGATGAACAGAAAACACCTGTGAGTCCTGATCCGAATCCCATCAAACATCTAAGAGCTGAAACTTTGTTGGGGCACAGCGATCAGATCTCAAAGAACTGTAGTTGTTGCTGCCAAAGACAGTGCTATAAAATATTAACTCCCAACTTCTTTAATTTTATTATTTTAAATAGTATGTTGAATTGTAAATGATAGCCAAAGTTTCAGATACTATATACTATACCTGCTTTAATTTAACAGAGTTTTTTTAAAAGGTGGAAGAGTACCAGTATTTTCAGCCACATCTATATGCATAAAGGGAATGCCCTACTTAATTAGCACTGCAACCCTTCGTGGTTGAGCTGTGAAAGAGGAATAAAAGGTCTGGCCTATCCACCTGCTTCAAAGTCTAATGTGTGCAGTATCTTAAAGATGATATCAGCTGAGCTGGAAAAGACTTTGTCTGTTTTAATTGGATGGTTTAATCCTCAACAGTTCATGGAGGTAGACCTTAAGAGATCCATTATTTACCATCTTCTTTGGAATGTTATATGTGTTCATGTTCACTGCTCTGCCATACTTAAGATACAAACAGCATTTTTAAGACATTTTTAAGGTAACAGGTTTTCATTTTTTCTGTCTGTTTGCCTGTGAGCTATACACACCTAATCTGACAAATGTTTGTCCTGACTATGTTGAAAGTGTGGGTCCATGCTAACAGATTGTTTGTGTGTGTGTTGTGTGTATTCAGAGGAGAGGGTGTGGACAGTGCTATCCCACAACATCTCAGCTCCAGTCCGAGTCCAGGGCTCCTCTCTGCAGAAACCTCATACCATGATGTTAAACTACAGCGCCTCAGTCAAACAACTGCGCGCCGTCATAACGCGGTCAGAGCACTGCCAACAGGAAGTTGTTTACAACTGCAGGAAGTCCCGCCTTTTCAACACCAAAGGTAATACCGTGTGTTTAAGAGGATTATTTTTCTCTGAAGGTCATGTTCTCACTGAATGTGTTTATCCCATTTGTGGTTCACTGAGAAAACCTTATTCTGACCTCATGAACATCTCTGGCGTTGTTGTTCTTGTTGCTGTGTTGCAGTCTTTCTTTCAACTTGAATTGCTTCGGGAGCCTCTGGTGTCCCAAACATTGCAGATTTGCTCCTAAATCATGAAACATTCATGAAGTCATAAATTGAACGCAAACAAACAAGTTCATTATCATAGCAGATCAAAGAGAGACAGAAAACAAGCTGTTTTATAAGCGTGTGGACATTTTCCGCTGCGGCTCAGCGGCTCTCAGCCTTTGTTGTCTGAGCGCAGACTTCATGTGGAAAAAGGTCAAAGACGGTCTGTCACTCTGCTGATCTTGTCGACACGAACAAATCCCTGTTTATACAACAAGTAGTCCCAAACAAGTGATCTGATTGGTCCACTAGACATCTAGGACGTGCTCAAATCAGCAAACTGTGCTCAACACTAAAAATATTACACCGTCATTTCCATGGAAACATCATAACTGCCAGAGCTGTAGCAAAGCACAGTCAGCTGTTATAAACAAATAAATCTGATATATGTTTTGTTCTTTGTTTCACAGTTAATATTACGATATATATAAGATATAAGATATACGTATAATAACTGATAAAGCAGCAAATTATAAATTATCCAAGAAATGCTGATGAAAATATAATAATATACTGTTATATACAGACTGTGAAATCACAGTCTGTTTTGAAACATTTTTATTCGTGAAAATAAATCATCAACCACAGAGGGCCTATGAAGACTGTGACCTTCTGTTATGATCATTAAATCAACTTTCTTTAATTTTATAGTGCTGTTAGATGCCTCATTAATACAGGCGCCGTCTCGTTTGTGTGCAGCACATCAGGGTCAAACAGTTTAGTGAGCGCAGAGAAAGTGTACAATAACCAGCACGGATAGGCAGACGTGCAAACATGATAGTACACTTTGTATCCTCAATACTTCCCTCCACCTCTCAAATATAAATACTTAAACAAATCAAACAAATCGAAAGAAAAGACAACAAACCAGCTACACCCGCCCATGAAACCGATCAAATCTAAATAAAACAGCAACAGAGTAATAACAGTCTATATGACTCAGTCAAAGACATAGCCGTTATGAATCTGCTCTCGAAAAAACCTGGGAAAATAGCAGAAAACAAAGATCTTGAAAAAAAAAAATCTGATAATTGGTCCAGGAACATGTTTTTCAAAGACTGAAAGCTGGCTAATGTGGACTGAAGAAAAATATTTTATTAGATAAAAACATGTTCATTTTGCAAATGATACATTTTGATTTTTGGACTTTTATGAAGTTTACAGACTAAATCTGTCCATGAAAAAAAAAGATCTCCAGCACTTAGTCACAAAAAGACTGAACTAGCAAAGCAGTTTAGTGTTTATATGTGTGGTACCTGTTCAGTTTGGGAAACTCCACGATCTCAAGAAAGCTTTAATTAATTATGATTGATGAGTTGATTTGAGTAATCATGGTAAGACAGAATCAGGCTTTTATTTGAAACAGGTCTATGTTAGTTCATTTATATAGCACTTTAAAAACAAACAGATTTTTGCACCAAAGTGCTTCATAAATACAGGTTAAAGACTAAAAGGTGCATCTTAAAAACATCAGCAACAGACTCACTCTGCCTAATGCCTCCTCTGGGAGGCCTTTCTAATGCAGAGGAACTGTTATTGAAAACATTCTATATAATCTATAGATCTCTATTCAGAGATCTATAGATTTAGTGACAATTATTGATCCTGAAGTGAACAGGAAGCCAGCGTAAGGATGCCAGAATAGGAGTGATGAGTCTTATTTCTTGAACCTTGTTTGTCACTGGGCTACAGCGTTTTAAATTGATTGTAAGTGGAAATGGCCCCCCAAGAGGTGCCAAGTAGAGTGAGCAGTCCAGCCTGGATGATATTTGTGCATTAATGACTTTCTAGGTCAGCAGGTGATAGGAAGTGCCTGATTCTGTTGGTTCTGAGTTGGGGAGAGCTGGTCCTGACAACAGAATTTACCTGACTAGTGAAGATTAGACTGCTGTCAAATTCAACACCCAGGTTGTTGTTTTTTTTTTTGCGTTTGGCCTGAGATATGTAGGAAAAATTTGGTTTTCTGCTCCTATGGGTAAAAAGTTGACTCTGCCTTATTTCACTGAAGGAAATTATTATAAATTATTATAAATTACTGAAGGACACTTTTATAATCATGTTGCATCAATCTGAAGGGAATTGAGAGAGTGTTAAATCTGTTTTTTCAAGTGTTTGGCAAACAATTCAAAACAAAAATTGTTTCACTCTGTCTTTCTCTGTTTGATCTACTCCTGTTTAATTTGTTCATTTGTTGTTGATGCAGAGACAAACAAATACATCTTGTCTTGGTAAAAGCTGCATATGGAAATATTGTTTGCTACTAATTTCCATGATGAGGTGCAGGTGTTTTTTTTTTGTTTTTAACATGGAGATGCACTGCCCAGCTGAAAGAATGTGTGTGGTGTTTGGTTGCAGACGGCCGTCCGTTGTCCTGGTGGTTGGACCATGGAGGAGAAAGGCGTAGCTACTGGGGAGGCTTCCTGCCTGGAGTGCAGCAGTGCTCCTGCAGCCTGGAGGAGAACTGCATTGACATGAACTACTTCTGCAACTGTGACGCTGACAAAGACTCATGGTACATGACACACACAGTGAATACACAACTGGAACTGTTCCTGACACTGGAACTGTTCCTGACACTGGAACTGTTCCTGACATTGGAACTGTTATTGACACTGGAACTGTTCCTGACACTGGAACTTTTCCTGACACTAAAACTGTTCCTGACACTGAAACTGTTCCTGACACTGTCACTGCTGTAAGACTCTCAAAGCTAGAATGAATATTTACAAACCTCCAAAACTAATGTCAGTACATTAAAATATTTTCATCTGCATCAGTATCATAGACAAATGTTAATCTTGGAACTAGGATGATTTTTATGTGCTGGTTAATCAACACTAATATTAACAACAACAATAATATTAATAATAACACATAACACATCAGTATATAGAATAATAATAATTACAGGACACTGGCATATTAAAGCACCAGTTTGATTTAGTCGCCTCTAGCTGTGTAGTTGCCTGTATCTAGAGCCTACTGTAGAAACACAGCAGTGCAACATGGATGACTCAAGAGGACCTGAAGCATCTGTAGATATAAAAGACTCATTCTAAGGTAACAAAAACATAATGATGCTTATTTTCAGGTGATTATACACTAATGAAAACATATTTCTGAAGATTAAAGTATATTCTGTAAATAGAGCCCTCTAAATCTGACACGCTGAACCTGTAATTCTGTTGGTATTTGAGTGGTAAAAGGTACCACATTATTCTATTGACACAGAAACATTAACAGCTAAGTTACAAATTCAGCCTGACAGCTCTTATTATGTAACATAGCTCTGATGATAACCAGCAAATTTAGAAATTGGCTAGTGAACAGGTGACAGGAATTTACTGCAGGGTTGATAAATGAATGTAAGCTGGGATATGTCTGGCAGCGTGCAGTTATTTTAAAATGAACAGAGTCACAGTAAGAACATGGGTTAAAGTGGGATGTGGCAGGTGGGAGAATTCTAAGACCCCTCTGGGCTGTGACAGCACGAGAATGTGACAATTTGCTCCTTTTATCAATTTTATTGTTTTTTTTATTTTGGTCAGACAGAAAAAGTAAATTCAAGCTGTCTGTGGAACCCAGAGGCTTGTGTAAGTAAAAGGTTATCAGACAATAAAAAAAATACATGAATGAATAATACTCTTACTATAAAAAATAAAACAAAAATTACTGCCACAGCCTCTATGTTTTGGGTGGATTCAGGCCACCATAAAAACACTGTTAAATTCATGTTTTTCAAAAAAAAAATGATTCCATTTGATATATATGCCTTTGAAAAGGTAAACCCATCTCTGCCATGGTTTTCTTTTCTTTCTGTCTTTTTTCATTCATTCATCATCATCCATTCTTCTTAACTTAACCTTAACATATCATCATCATGGGGTTGGAGCTGAACCCACCTGCTGAGAAATTTTTGAGTTTTTTAGTAAAATAGTCAGCAGAATTCTATGACAAAATGATATGCATATTGCACATAAGCTATAAAAGCTATAAAAACTTTATTCATCTCCACATAGTGATGATTGCTGGGTAATATCTACAGACAGGTGACGAATGAAAGAAAAAAACAGGTGTTTGGCCACCATGATTCTAAAAGATATTCCCTTGTTTGGTGTTTTGTTTTTGTTTTGGGTTTTTTTTTTTTTTTTTTGTCTGCATTGTGATGAATTGCTTGTGTTGAAAGTCAGACGTCTCTCTGTGTTTTTTTTGTTGCATCACAGGGCTAATGACACGGGCGTCCTCTCCTATAAAGACCACTTACCAGTGAGCCATATCATCATCGGAGACACCAACAGAACAGGCTCAGAGGCCATCTACCATATCGGCCCTCTGCGTTGTTATGGAGACAGTAAGTGATCACTTCAATGTTGAAGATGCACCGTGGGCTTCTCTTAGACTTTTGTGTTTCAGACTTGAGAAAACTCCTTAACTTTCTGATTTCTGCATAAGAATGTCTGAAATACTGACATTGACAGATCATCTCAATGATATAAACAACTTTGATTTAAAAAAATATAGATTTTGTTTATATAGCATAAAATCATAACAGGAGTTATCTTGTATAGAGAGCAGGTCTAGACTGTATTCTTTATAATATTATTTACTGAGACCAACAGTTCCCACCAGGAGAAGCACTTGGCACAGTTTTTTAAAGAACTCGGCTGGTAGGTTGTTCCACACATCTTGGAGAACTAACCACCAGTGGCTGCTGGTGAAAAATATTCTAGGTGGGGCTGTTCCATATTCAGTCAGTTTCAGAAACCATCCCATCCCAATACAATTTAACACAAACTGCTCTGTGAAATAATAAGTAATTATTTAATGCCAATATAAAAAAAATGAGGCATTCTTATACAAAAACACACACTGCAAAGTCACAAGCTTTACATGTAAAACAGAACTTGTAAACAATTGACATATCAAGTGCCTCCTTGTGACAGAGGTGATCAGCTGCACTGTTGAGCATACGAAACGGTGCTGCATACCATCAGAACAATAGCCAATAACATCAAATTATATAGATTAATAAATGTTTATATGAGCTCTTACAATGTATAAAGGATGTATAATATAGACCTGTATAGCAAGTGATTGAACTCAAACCTTATACAGTAATATTAGCTTCCCTTTTTGGCTGGCTTGCTGCCTGATATCAAGGTCAGGTTGATCTGGGCCCAGCTCTTTAGTTTGTCCGGCAAAGTTCTCCTCTCAAACGGATGCTGAAGGAGTGATTTTACTGTAGTGAGGGTTGGGTCTTAGAGGAGTACCGTTACGTACGCCATTGTCATGTAGAATAGTGCTTGTATGTAGCGGCCCTGACTTTAGCTGTAGCTGGTTTTGGGCGATAAAATAATCGCCCATCCTGGACTAGATTTGAGGATTTGTATGTCAAACGTTCATACCTTAAATTAGTGATTGGTTTAACTGCTACATAGACCCGACTCCTCGGGGCGATTTCTCCAGTGCCTCAGATTTTCTGTCATATTTTGCACATATTAATGGATGTTTTCCATTATTTAAACACACACATATTGAAAATATGAATGATTTACTATTATTATTTTTTTTTTTAAGTTTTAATTTTATTTTTGTGGCTTAGGGAGGGCGGTGCCCTATCGCCGCCGGAAACCACAGCTCTTCCGTGGATGTAGGCTTCCTTAAATCCTCTTCATGTAATCCCAGACAGATGCCCAGTGTCTGTTCTGAGTTACCTTGTGTGAGCATGCCCAGTGCTAAAGATTCTACATTGAGAGTACAGGGAAAAGTGCATTGTGTTGGACTGTATGTGTTGTCAGGCTTTGTGGCAGGCGTTTGAATGCACATATGAGGGTGACTGACCTGTTTGGTAGTTTGTTCTCCACAGGATGTCAGATTGACGCTGGTGCAACAGAATACCTCAGATGTTATGAGTACAGGCACGGCCTCATCTTCGAAATCAGCCATACTGGCCTGGGGCTGGTAACTCCAGCCATAATTAGATAATTATGATTTGATTTTGTTAATTTCTTGGTCCCCTACAATATCTGGCTGAAAATGTTGCCTTGCAGTCAGCCTCCTACCAGGAAAACAGGTCCTGTACTCTTATTTGATTTTCTTTCAGAGTCCATCTGGAACTCAGCATCCTTCTACCAGGAGTCCTCCTCCCTCCTCTTCCCCACCCTGCAGGCCGAGCTCACCTCTGACATCTCCTTCTACTTCAAGACCAGCGCTCCTTCAGGAGTCTTTTTGGAGAACCTGGGCCTTAAAGATTTCATCCGAGTGGAGCTCAGCTGTGAGTAAATCTATAGCAGATACCCACCCACCAGGATAAGGCTGGAAACAGGACAGAATATGTTCACTATAATCAGCAGCATCACACAGGCAGAAAACTTATTTTGCTTTTCTCAGATGGAAAGTTTAATTTTCTGATAAAGCAGCTGCAGGTCTGTGCGACACATCAGTCTGTCACAGGCCCCTCTAACAGCACAGTATAATTTCCTTACTGCTTGTGTACAGTTGTAGAGTTTAGACCTGAAAGATTAAGTCAAGTAAGTAATAAACAAGTGAGAATTCATGAAATGCTATATGAACTCATTTTATCTTCTGTTTAACCAGAGAGCAGAGATTTATAAAACTGTATGTGTGATCCATACTAAAGGTTTATATGTGCAAGACAAATGTAATCAAATTTAAAAACCTGTGCACACACAATGTCAACTGATGACCACATGAAAGAGATAAAAGTACTCTGTCTGCCTTCCCTCCATGACCTGAACATTAGGTAGACACATAACTGAAAGCTTCAGGCTATCCTTGCTCTTTTTTTTTATTTCATTTTAAAAATGTGGCAGGAAGCAACCTCGCAGATGATAAGTCATCCAGAAATTCTCATATACTTAGCCTTGCTCCTGATGGAACCCAGACGACAGCCTTTCCTAAGCGTTTAGCGGCAATGCAGATGGTCTCGCTCTGGAAACCCCCTTCCCCCACATATCCTGTGGAAAGTACCTATTAAATAGATAGTCATACACATCTTTGCCCTTCCTGTAACCTCGAAGGCTGCCTCATATCCATCTGACCATCATGTTGCATCAAGCTTACCTAAGAGCTTAATGTAATACTAGGAGTGAGATGTACTGTAGTAAGGGTGATTATACATGTGTATCATGTATCATCTACATATAAAATGATGTAGGTGAGATAATACATTTAATAAGTATGTTAATAAATGAACACAAGACTATTCACTGATCTGCCATAACATTATGACCACCTGCCTAATATTGTGTAGGTCCCCTGATCCGCCAAAGCATGGCCTCCATTAGACCTCTCAAGGTCTGCTGTGGAATCCGGAACCAAGACGTTAGCAGCAGACCATTTAAGTCCTGTAAGTTGCGAGGTGGGGCCTCCATGTATCAACACATCCTACAGATGCTCGATTGGACTGAGATCTGGGGAATCCGGAATCAACACTGTACCTCAAACCATTCCTGAACCATGTTTGCTTTGTGGTAGGGTGCATTATCCTGCTGAAAGAGGCCACTGCTATCAAAGAATATTTTACCTGTTTATAAACACTTTTGATAGGTACTGACCACTGCAAACTGGGAACACCCCACAAGAACCTTGTCAGAGTCACACATATCTTTACACTTGTCCATTTTTATGCTTCTAACATCAACTTTGAGGACAAAATGTTCACTTGCTGACTAATATATCCCACCAACTGACAGGTGCCATGATAACGAGATAATCAGTGTTATTCACTTCACCTGTCAGAGCTTTGAATGTTATGGCTGATTGGTCTTATACGCACATAAAGGGAAACATTGTAACCTCAAAGCTTGAGTGCATAAGAAGAAGGGAATACTGAAGAATCAGTAGGTAAAGTATTATATTGGCTGCATAAACCAAACGTAGTAATTTTAGGAATTAGTTGAGATGGTAAGGAGAGTTGATACAGCACACAGTTAGGATTTGCAAAATTTGCATGTCCACTTTGCTCATGTGATGGTCAACAGTACTACAGCATATACACAGTTATTCATGATGAATGGAGTTACTTAGGAACTAATTGATTTGTTACTTTATCAGGACATTCCTAATTTTTTCATTACTCAGTATTTCATTTACCTCATTGATTTTAGCTATTATAGTAATTATAGGTGATGTAATTATAAATCTTCCCTTAAATGACACTAAAATTGGACAATTGAATTATTTTAGTAACGATGCAAATTAAACATTATCCATCATCAAGTATAAGTTTTCTGTTAAAGAAAATATCATTTCAGTCCAGTTGGTGAACCACATAGACACACCTGTACAGTCTATTGTTATTCAATACAACAGCTCTGCCATAAATTCTACCTTCACAAAGCAAATAGGAGGGTGGGTGAAAAATGGATTCACATAAAAATGTAAGTTATGACTGTGAGTATGGATCTATGAGACTGAACGGTGACCGTCGCCACGGTATTCACCTTGACTGATGCTGTTCTTCTACCTGTCCTTGATACCTTATATCAGCCTTAGGAGTCCTTAGGAGGCTTTGCTCGCCGTCTACAAGAACATGTGGATGAACATGCCTCATCCTCTTGCCTGGAGCGCCTGTGATAGTGACGGTCATTATTTGGCCTCATAGATCCATAGCTACGGTCATAACTTATGATCTATTTTGACCCTTCCAAGATCTTGGATGACTAGTGTACCATCAGAGCTGCAAGGAACGGAGCACCCTACACCATCGCAACAGAACTCAGTGGTGCCATGCTGACTTTACAAAGTTTACATGAAGCACTCCATGATGGTGCTGCAGAGATCTCTGGTATATGTACTCCTCTTCAAGCACCTCAGGAAGTAGCCATACTTCTAGTAGAGTTTGCTCCAAGATTACTACGGACATGAGGGTTTTCCAGCAGTATACGCAAGATTTAGTGTGAACAACCCAGAGTGACAGACACTGTTTAGACACAGGAAGTGCCTAACCCTTTACACTATAACATAAATAGAGTGAGTATCTCAGGGACTGTCCAGAAAGGGCTGATGAGTTGATCACAATCACTAGGGTCACCATCTCCGAGTTCACTAGAGAAGAACAAGGGATTCGGTCAGAATGACACACCAGTGTTGTTAACCTTGCAACTTAAACGCTCCTTGATTGCAGACAAAGCATATAATTCACTAACGCCCTTGGCTGAGCATGTAGCCAAGAGGAACATTGTTTTATGAGAGAGGAACCTAAGGTCCACATGCTTAATGGGCTCATAAAGAGGGTTGAGTCAGTATCTAGCATTTCATCCCATGATGAAACTCTCGTGCCTGGCTACAATTAGTAGGTGTATTGAATGAAGTGAGACACCAGGGGATGTCACAGATCCCAACACAGAGAGAGTCTGATGCAATACCTGAATGCTGATTGGTAGACCGACGCGTGATGAAGTGAGATCGGTTTTAATTTGCCAGTGCAGTACGAAAGAACATTAATAATGAGAGATCTCCAACCAAAATTGCACCCTTGATAATACAGGTTGATTTAGTTGTAGTTGTTCTGCCTTTTGCATGTCATGCGTTATGTTTTATCTGCGGAAGGAGGATCTGACTTTTTCTCAGGATGTTTGGAGCCATAATCTTTCACCGCAGGTTCCTGCAGCATCACAGACTTTGTGAAATATTGACGAGCTGTCAGCCGAGCCTCCTCATAAATCCATTCAGGTCATCAAGCTCCCCCAGCAGCATTATATCACCATTGCATCAGCTGGGGATGATATAGTAGAACATTAAAAAAAACAAGCACAAGATGCAATCTTACCCAGCTGTCGTGCCCCTGTGTGTGTGTGACCTCCCAGCTCCCTCTGTGGTGACTTTCTCCTTTGACGTGGGAAATGGCCCTGCGGTCCTGTCTGTGAAGTCCCACCTCCCTCTGAATGACAGGCAGTGGCACTATGTGAGGGCGGAGCGTAACGTGAAGGAGGCGTCGCTGCAGGTCGACCAGCTCCCCCTCCGCTTCCTGGAGGCTCCAGATGATGGACACCAACGCTTGCGCCTCAACAGCCAGCTGTTTGTAGGTATGACAGATACATCATCAGTCTGCTCCAAAACACACACACACACACACACCATTAAAAAAATCTCTTGGTAATGCAGTAGATAGGTGAGAAATGCATGTAAATGTAGATTACTAGTTTCCTTCAGTGCATCTAAGCGTCTTCTCTGATTATCCTGTTTTTGTCCAAGTAACCTGATTACTTAAAGTTCCCATGAAAAAGGAAGCAGAATGCTGTCGACCCTCTTATGTTTACATGTTTCCTAAAAACCCTACTGCTAGGCACTGCAGGTAGCACTATGATCTAGTGTTAGTGTCTACATTCCAAGACCACCTGGGGCGAAACACAGCCTTCAAAACCAGCGGGGGCCTGGCAGGGAATACAATAGCCCACCAGGATGGTTTTCCTGTTGGCGCTGAATTAGTTAAGCTAAACACATAGTGGTTTGCTACTTAGCAATGTTTCCATCAGGAAAGTGCGTAGTGTAACATTATTCAACATTATTGCTGTGCTCAAACCCGGTCCAGTCTGGTTGCTGAGTACAGTTTTGTTGCCTGCTAGTGGCAGATTCAGTTAGCAGCGGTTAATAATTTAGTCAGCCTAAAGCTATCTGTCTATCAAGAAACCCATCAAATTGCTCATCACGGAGTTGAAGCTAACCAGCTGGAGTACATCAGAGGAAAAAGCAGCAAATATATTCTATATATTTTCTATATATATAAATATGATACAGTTTCACCAAAATCACTGAATAACTTTATAAAGTTGTACCTTTGTAGAGAAATCAGTGTGGCCCAGCTATAGATGACTGTAGCAGCCCTCAGACTCATAGACTGAATCAAATAGGAAGCACTCCCCTCCGGCGGTCTCACATGCGAGGAAGCGTTTCATTGGATGTAAAATTAGTACATCCCCTTGACTGCAGGATGTGTCATGAACAGCTTTTTATTATTAACCAGGAAATTGCAAAATTCAAAACATCATCATCACCATCAAAAATTCCTTTTTGGACAGATACTGGTGTATAGATGACATATAATGCAGACATATATGATAAAATCACTTAAACATTAATTTTGACTTCATGAGGACTTATTTGTATGTGAAATCATATAGAATGTGAACCTGAATGAAATCAGGCATATCTGACAAAAGAGACAAAGATAATCAATCTAAATCAGTGTGGAATAATTATGTTATCATACAGTAGTTATCTCAAGATTTTGCATTAGCCTATGACATTATATACTTAGACTTTTAGTAGAAACTTGTGGTAGAAGCTATGTCATGCAGTAAACAGGATTTGATGGTTGTCCCAGGAGGAACAGTGTCCCATCAGAGAGGCTTCCTCGGCTGCATTAGCACTCTGACTGTCAATGGTGTGACCTTTGACCTGGAGGGGAAAGCAAAGACGGTGCCAGGGGTGAGCTCCGGTTGTCCAGGTTACTGCAGCGGCTCCAGCAGCCTGTGCCACAACAGAGGGAGGTGTATCGAGAAAAGCAACGGCTACACCTGTGACTGCTCACAGTCAGCCTATGGAGGACCCACCTGTAAAGAAGGTGAGACGATGCAACCAACTAATATAAATCAAATGAATCTTCAAATAAATCCATGACATGGATGAAATCTGATCCTGAAGAACACGCTCTTACCTGCATGTAATGTACAAGGCCCAAATATGAACAAAGCTCCCGTTCAGATGGTTGTTAAGCTGAAAAATGACAGAAGAGACCACCAGGATCAATGCAGACACATTTTCCTGAATCACTGGCAGGCAGTTTATACAAAGGACCTTTAATGACACAGTAGTAACAGTTGTAAAAGTGGCCTGTAGCCTTTTCTGTCAGTACTCTGCTTTGGAGTGGAGCATCGGTGACAACTTAAAAACTACAACTAGACAACTAAAAAAAAAAATTAAAAAAAACTTGAACAATATACATGATAAAGTGCAGCCCAGGTGTGATGTAGTTCCAGTTCACTCAGAAATTCATCATATCAGCATGCTAAGTAATTCAGAATGACAATGCTAACGTGCTAATGACTAGCAGGTATTATCTGTGAAGATTCTCACCCTAGGTATTTTAGATATTTTAGATATTAGCAAATATTATGTTTACAAAGTTCAACATCTTAGTTTATCCTGCTAATATTTGCTTGGCACTAAAGACAGGGAACAGATGAAGACGATGGGAATTTCATTAGTATTAGCAGGTATGTGGTCATAAAAGTATTGTAGAAATTGAAATTTTGACCTGATGACTGCACAAGATGAAAAATGTGTGTACCAAATTCAATTTTAATCCCGACCTGTACTCTTTCTAATACTATTGAGACCCAACAATTCCAACCATGAGCAAGGATCTGACAACAGTGATAAGGAAAAACTTCCTTTGCAGAAACCTCAACCAGAACCTGACTCAAGGTAGGCAGCCATGTTTGTTGACCGGTTGGATTTAGAGAGGGACAGTGGAGATGGGGAGATGGTGATGCACAGCAACAACAACAATATTAATAATAATAATAATACAACAAAGAAAAGTGGTTTTCACTGCATCTTTATGTGTTCAAATGATCCTTAATGAAGGATTACTACTATTGGACTGTTGTGTGGAAGTCAAGGAGCCTTAGTCCCTAATGGTCTTTTTAATGACTTTGGGAAATTGGAACCTGCCCTGTTCTCTGGATGGCCTGCCTGCTTCACTCCTGAACAGTTTGTACAGTGACCCAAATTGATACTTTGGGTGCTATTTGATTTGATTGGGGCCTGGCCCCCTGCTCATCTAGGTAGCTCAGCGGTGCATCATCAGCACAGACCTGGTTTTAGCCTCGCTCCCCTGCAGGACTGTGGCTTTGACATAATGGCACACTGATAGCCTGTGTATTGAACATGGCCAATTGGTTAACAAAACATGTTTCTTTGCAATGACAGTGCATCTTATTACTTAATACACGAAACTCTGGATTTAATTCTGGATCAGCCCAATTAAATGATAGACATTTGTTATGTCTCGTCAAGTGTGTTGAAATGTTCATGTTCAGTGTTTTGTTTTCAGCACTTCCTGTTTTATTTTTTGTACTCACCTTCCCTCTCGTTTCAGACCCTGACTTCCTCCCTTTGTGTGTTTTCCCGCCTTTGGAATTGTTTGCCCCGCCCCTGATTGGTTTCACCTGTTTGCACTCCCCTCATGTATAAATAGTCCTCACACCCCCTTGTCTTTGTCAGTTCGTCTTGTTCATGTTCATGGTAGAGTTTGTCGAGTGTGACCTTCCAGAAACCTTGGATTAAGAGCCCGGAGACCGTTTGTCCTTTGATCCTCTTTTGAGAGCGCCTTTTGTTGTTTTTTGCATCCTCCTTGAGAGCGTCTTTTGTTTGGTTTTTTGCATCCTCCTAGAGAGCGTCTTTTGTTTGGTTCTGGACAATAAATATCTTTTTTTGATTACCCGTATTGGAGTCGTGCTGTTGAGTTCCTCAGAACTGCCTCAGGTCGTGACAACATTCATACAGAGCAGTATCAAGTGTCTTGTTTTATTGCTACTGCTGTCATCTGGGAACATACAGGCAAATTGCAAAATCTACCTTTGTGGCTTCTGATAATATTAAATCTATTATCTGATCTTCTGAATCTCAAACACTCTTTGAAACTCCAACCAGAATCAACCCGAAAGATCGGCGCAAATCTCTCTTATAGGAGAGACTCTAAACTACGTAAACACAAACCAAGGAATTTTGAATTTTAAACATTTTGATGTGCAGGATTTTATTCATGATCTATAATTTGGAGAATGTTTTTTCTGAGATGTGATGTTTAAAAGGCTTGGAAATATTTTCACGGTGCCTTTAGAGCTATTTTTAATGAGCATACTCCTCTAAAGAAATTTAGGGAGACTTAGCCATGGTTCATTGAAAACTTAGCTCTTATAATTAGAGAAATGTTGCACAGGTCAAAGCGAACCACAAATTCTGCTGCTGACTGGTTTGCTTTCAGTACACTAATAAAAAATGCATACGCTTGACCAAAAAATCTGATTACTATTTAAAATCAATATCAGAAAATTGAAATGATCCCTCCTGTTCCAACTCTTTTTCAGGTAATATCTTTGTAAACTCAGTGGAAATTAAGAACAAAAATAATATAACTGGACACTTTAATAACCATATTGTATCAGATGGCTGTATTTGAGTCTGAAACCAGTTCCCATGGCTTTACGCACTGTGACACCTCAAGCTGGTTCACTGGAAGCCTCTTTTCTTTTCACACCCATTTCAAAAGAGGATATCTGTATTTCTCTTGAAGCTAATGATCCAAAAAGGTTCCTGGGACCAGAAAACCAAGAGCTCTTCCAACTAAAACTTGCAGCTTGTAAGCCTATAGCATATATCTTCAATTGCAGCGTGAAGATAAATTCAATCTAAAGATTATGGAGGGTGGCCAATCTGTATCCTTTAATAAAATGGCTGAGGGCTTGAACAATTACCAGACAATTTCTACGCTATTTTTGCTAAAATGATGGAAGTTCAAGTAAACTGTCAATTAAAACAATTTGTGGCAGATCACAACACTCTAACATATACACATTCAGGTTTTAAAGAAGGGCACAGCACTGTTACAGCAACTATGCAGGTATTAAAGTGCAGTATTAAATGATATTGTCAATGCCCTGGACAAAAAGCAGCACTATTCTGCCTTATTTGTTGATCCGTCTAAAGGATTGGACTCTGTAGGCCATGAGCTATTGCTAAATAGATTAAGTGAGATTGGAATAGGGGACACAAACATAAACTAGGTCAAGACTTATCTTATGGAACACACACAATGTGTTTTACTTTTTAGAGATTTCCAAGAGTGTCCTCCATGATTCAATTTTAGTTCCTATTTTGTTTTTTTATATGGATCAGTTAGTTAATGCTAAGAAAACAAAATTCATAACTTTTTGGGGGTTCGTTAACAATGCCCAGTCAACACATCTCTCTTCAACATAAATAGAAGAGAGATGAGAGATCAGTTGTCATCCTTAAGTGGCGTTCAGACATGGTCAGGCAAACCGGACGCTGGCTGAGTTTTTCAGTTCATTTCAGTGGGGGTTGTGTGTTTCTGCACCGGCAGCCTGTGTCCCAGAGAGAAGTTGAGCCAGATTCAACTTTTGGGAAAACGGAGCTCCACGTCACGCTCCGGCCACCAATCAGACACTCAGATCGGTCAAACCTCCACAGACACCCTGAAATGTCTCTGAAGCAGAGACTATCCAAGTGGATTCATGGACTAAACAATGATAATCTACCTGTGTGTATGTTCTCATTTTGTTTATTTCATGTACAGCTTCTAAACCTGAGTCCGACTCGTAATTTACACCGCAAAATAGTGACACAAAGAAGTTTAATTTGATTTGTGTCCAACGATTAGAGAGAGGGAGAGCACTTTGGTAGAGAGACATAGAGTAACAACACAGAGAGTGAGCACCGGCCTCAATAAAGCTGTCATTAATAAGAGAAATAAAACGTTATTTCCTGATTGTTTCAGAGCGGTTACATTCAGCAGGTATAGACATGCCCACAGCAACGGCTTTCTCCTACTTTGTTCACTGGACTTAAAATAATTTGCAAACCATACTAAATCTTAATATTGTAACTGATTGGTTTCATCCAGCTTGATGAATAAATATAATCAGTATCATCTGCATAACAATGAAAGTTAATGATGTTAATGCTGCATAAACAAAGCATACAGAATACAGCTCTGGAAAAAAATTAAGACACCACTGTAGAACTATCAGTCTCTCAATGTTTTCAGACATCAAATAATGCGAAGAAAACAAGGTCATATTCATTTTAAAACAACACAATACTAATGTTTTAACTTAGGAAGAGTTCGGCAATCAATATTTGGTGGAATAACCCTGATTTTTAATCACAGCTTTCATGGGTCTTGGCATACTCTCCGCCAGTGGTCTCTTAATTTTTTCCAGAGCTGTATAGGGGGAATTGAAGTGGCCCATGCACAGAACTTTGTGGAACTCCATGACTTTGGTATGCATGAAGGATTCACCATTAACATGAACAGAGACTGACCTGAAAAATAACACATAAACCAGCTTAGTGTGGTTCAAGTTTGAGTCTCTGTTGTACAGTTTGATGGTCAGTTTTATCAAATACAGCATTAAGATCTAACAAGTACAGAGATGAGTCACATAACTGATTGGTGACTGTGTTCTTAACGATCATACAGAGATCATACAGAGAAAGATTAGGTATCGTAAGAAGGTTAGATATTGTCTGTAATCGGTGAAAAACCTTGGGATCCAGAGTGAGCTTTTAAAGAAGAGGTTTAATTACAGCTGCTTTAAAGGACTGTGGTACATATCCTGATAAAAAAAAATGAATCACATCCAGAAAGAATTGCTAACTCAAGCTAAAACTTCTTTAAGCAGCCTAGTTGGATTGAGGTCTAAGAGACAGGCTGATGGCTTATATGAAGAATCACTGAATCCAATTTTTAGAAAGGTGTATGTTTTAACCCAAAAAAAAGGCAAAGAAAGGAAGGAAGGAAGGAGGAAGCTGATGAAAATATTCCATGTTAAAAAAATAATGCTATGATTAAACAATGAGTGTTGCCTCTTGGCAAAAGAAGCTAGATTTCACCAGCATGAGCCTGCAGTCATTCTGAACTGCTTTCATTCTGAGTAGAATTGCATTAATGTGATGCAAGATGCTGAAGGAGCTGCAAATATCCTCAGGTCACAATCTCAATAAAGGTTAAATTAAAAGCATACTTTTGTACTACTAGCAGCTCGGTCAAAGAAGAGAAGAGAGAGAAATAAATAATCATGAAGATGTTGATAAATAAGTTAAATAAAACATGAAAATAGAGGAAAAAAGTTACAGAGATGAAAATACGTTGATCTATGCACACACACATAATATATTAATCCAAATAATGATGCCAACTGAGGTTTAGCAATAGTTCAGAGCAGCCCAAGGCAGTTTAGGAGGGCTAATGGAGTCCACCCTCAATTTCTTTCTTTTCTCTCACTGATTTTAACTTTCATTTTTTTCTCTCATTGGTATGATGAGCTTTAGAAGGGAGGGTGTTCCCATCTTCCCATCATCTCATATTGGCCTGTGCAGTGTCCGTTCAGGCCTGTTACTTGGCTTCTTGTATTGCTACTTGCAGCTTTCTTGAAAACCGCTTAAAGACACAACTTAACTATACAGCATTGTTCTTCTTTGGTTCCTCAATAATAGTCCTTACAAGTATGAAGTTGGATGAATGGAAGAGTTGTTGACATAAACAATGGACAGACAGGCAGAGACAAGTTAGTGCGTGTTCAGACAGGGGCAGGCAATCCGGCAACCGGTGGTGGGGGAATGAGGGGAGCTGAGGTGGGTTGCCGTGGGCGTGTATATAGGTTTGGCCGATCTGAGTGTCTGATTTGCGGTCGGAGCATGACGTGGGGCTCCATTTTCCCAAAAGTTGAATCTGGCTCAACTTTTCTCACCACACGTGACATTTTCTTGCGGCAACACTTGCGTTGCGGCCTGCCGGCGAGGAAACGCACAACCCCCACTGAAATGAATTGCCTGTCCCTGTCTGAACTTAACACTTAAACTGTGCAGTGCCTGCTCAGGCCTGAATATGTGTTCATTCTCCTTGTTGGTGTTTACAGCACTGTTGGGGGGCATGGCCATTTGAAGAGCCTGGCTCTTCAGAAAGCACGTCTATTTGGAGTTGGCTGATTGCTTTGCAAAAGCAAAGCAGTGCAGTCACTTATCTGATCAAATCCCTTGGGTCTCCATTCAATCAACTTCACACTTGGTGGGTGAAATGCTGACATTTCCTTGAGATATGCTAAAGACAGTCATACATACATTCCATACAGTCAGATACCCATAGATGATGCCACTAGAGCGCCACATATTGCTAAAATGGCACCATGCAGTATTTGTCATGGTCACTGAGACATAATATGTATGTGTACCAAATGTAGTGGTAATAGCAGTGTGGAATATAAGCCCTGCCTATGGCATTTGAGCAAACTTTAAAGGCCAGCAATAGAAAAGTGTGGAATGTCAAATGCATGAAGAGTTACTCCTTCTGAGTCTGTACCAAATCTGGTGACCATTGCTCAAAGGTGGTACTGATCTAGACAAGGTGTGACTTATACATTAAATGCCACAATCGCTATGAAACACCTGAAAATTAGATCTTGGATGCCTTAGATAAAAACGGTGGGAGGTGACGCTATGAGATTAGAGAAATCATCAGTATGTTGTTTGTTCTGTCCGGCTCAACTTGTATTGTGCAAAGTAATCATGACTGCAACCTCTACGGGAGACTAGCACGACTTTAGAGTGTCGGCGTGATTCATAATTAGTTGGTTCTCTTTCTCGTTATGTGTGCAGAGGTGTCGGTGTCCTTCGACAGAGAGTCCTCGGTGACCTTTACCTTCCAGGAGCCCTTCTCAGTGATGCAGAACAGAAGCTCCCAGGCCTCCAGTGTTCCCCGACAAAGCAGCAGCAGGGCCAGAGAGGACATGGCCTTCACCTTCATCACGTCCCAGAGCCCAGCCATGCTGCTGACTGTCAGCACCTTCAGCCAGCAGTACATTGCTGTCATCCTGGCTCACAATGGTATGCACACATCCGACATTTTTCAGTACACAAAGATAAGCATGCATACTGCCATATGTAAGGAATTAGAAATGGACAATTTGTCAAATCATTAGCAAGATCATGACCTCAACCAGTGCAGGCTGTACCCATTCATTCAATTACTGGTGTTGATTAATTTTTTTCACAAAAACAAACAAAACGAAGAGTCACATTGTCACAACCTGGCTCAAGGCTGGATAAATGAGGGGATATCACACATGAGTTGTAACTAAATATAAGTCTACTTTACACAACTAAAAAGACAAAAAATGAATACCTCAAAATACAATGGGCTGACTGCCACTGGCTTAAATAGTCTTGCAGTTAGACCAGTTGAACTGAACCTCAACTGATGACATAAGTCCACCCATCAGGCTTGCTCAGACAGGGTTGTCAGACACATGCCTCGAGTGGTTGCACCATGAACTCTGGAACTTGTGAATAATATTAATCCCAAACAGAGCCTTGTTCTTAATTTTTTTATCAACTCCCAATATGTGTCCACCCTCAGAGGCATCTGCAACCTCTGTCAATCAAAGCATGTTGTTAATTCTGCATAATTTTAAAGGTGGGATAGGAGATGTTTTCTGGAGCATTTTTTACCATATTGCTTGAAAACCTCTTCACGACCCCATTGCAGCCAGTAAAATAGAAGGTTCGTCAAAAAAAACCAAAATGTTTTTGTCCAGTCTAGAGGGCGAAATCATGGGAAAACAGGTGAGTTCTATATAAATTCACGCTCAGTACATTTGTCATGAATGGGGAAATTAGCTATAGAGACCAAAACTGTTTTTTGTACCAGGCTGTAAACATGTTTATTTCTGCTGAAGTTGGACAATTTAATACATGCTTTTATGGAGATTGACTCATTTCTGGAGCCTGTCTCAAGCAGCTGTTTGAGGAACAGTTTTTAGCACTTCTGCATCGGCTTCATTTCCCAACACCAATGGATTGCCGATTGGTGACAATTCTAGTACAGATTTCCACTGATCAGTGGTCCAGTTTGTTTTCACTCAAACTTTTGGTAGCAAGTTAGCTCGCTTTACCTAGAAAGGGGAAATAGCAGGAAAAAGATATGGGGAAAAAAACAAAACAAATGGAAGACTAGAAAGGTGCTATATAAGTACAGTCTATTTACCATTACCATAGTTCAACCCACTCAAGCTGCGTCACACTGACTATTAGAGATTTTCACCAGACCTAATGGGATAAAACTCGAGTAAAGAGACAGACAGACACATGGAAACAACATGCACAATGGATTACTCCTTACCCAGTTTGGAATAAAAACAAAGACTCCAATAACTCATGTATGATACGTCCTTAAATTTGAAGTCATACCAAAGCATTGGAACATGGGTTATCATCACTGTGTTGATTTCAAACATGTAGCCCATGTCTTTTCGGTACTGGATTTAATTTTCAACATTGCAACAGACTTAAACCATCCTGAAACCCTCAGATGTGGATTTCACGTTGTGTTTTCATGTTTGTGTGTAGGAAGTCTGCAGATTTGGTATCACCTGCAGACACACAGGATCCCGGATGTGTTCAGTCCCATTCTCAGCAGCCTGGCAGATGGACGGATTCACAGGATCAGAATCCACCGTGAGGGCAAAGACCTCTATGTGCAGGTGAGTAATGGACACATTCAGTCATCCACAAGGATCTGCTGTGAGCTCTCCTGTCTGCCATGAAGTGTTGGATTCATGTGGATGGAAGCATTTTTATTTTTATTATTCAGTCATGATAAGCATGAAACAAAACACTGTACTGTTGCTAAAATATGGAAATCTTAAAATGGTTTACACTCTTATCAGTCAAACTTTATATTTAGTTTCTCTCTTTGCAGCTCAGGGCCAATAATTAAAACTTCCTTCCTCTGTAAAAGCTGTAAAAAATGTGTCTAAAATACAGTTAAAAAACAGTTAAAGCTGTATGTCATCAGCATAGCTATGGAAATTAATGCAGTGTCTCCTGATGATGTCCCTAAGCGGCAGCATATAGAGGTTATAGAGTAGGTCCTTAAAAACAGTCCCAGTGATGCCAATCAAACAGAATCTATCTAAAAGAACTGAATGATCTACTGTATCAAAGGCTGCAAGGTTTTTTCATGTCTATATTACATCTGAGATCATTTACAGCTTTGACTAGAGCCGTCTCAAAGCTGTGATTGGCCCTAAAACCACATTGAAACTGTTGTTGGAGTGCATAAAATCATTAAACTTCTCTAAAATTTTGCTTAAAAATGGCAGGTTTGATACTGGTCTGTAGTTATTAATAAGTGAAGAATTGAGATTGTTTTTCTTCAGAAGAGGTTTAACCATGGCAGTCTTTAGGCTAGTAGGAAATGTACCCATCTGAAGAGAATAATTCACAATGGTGAGCAACTGTTCTTCTAAAATACCATAAACTGTTTTTGAAAATGATGTGGGAATCAGATATAAAATACATGTTGTAGAATTCAACTGGGACATAACTTTACAGAGCATTTCAGTATCAACAAGGACAAATTTCTCCACTCTTTCCTTACATAAAAGCAAAGGTTCTTCTGTGTTTTTACACATAGGTTGAGACTGCCGAAGATGCTATCTAATAGTGTCTGTTTTATTACTGAAGTAATAAAGTAATAGCTCATAATTATGAAAAAAGTCTCGTAAATACACCGAAGTCTGTGACCCATGCTAACCTTGATATTATACTTTATTGCATGCTTGTCACAACCTCAGACACAAATCTGATGGACTCAAATGCATGACTCTAAGGCTGATGAAGATGTAACAAAAAGGACATTTATTTGTCCAAAAAAACATCAAACAAAAGGTGCTCTCAAGGAGGATAAGAAGTGCAAACAAAAATGCTCTAAAGGGAAATCAAAAAAAAGGGAAAAACACAAACTTCAATCAGAACTTGGAAAAAAACTGAACACTGGGCTGGAATGCTTGACAATACTCTTCCATAAACTGAACAAGACAAACTGATAAAAACGAAGGGAGACAAGGACTATTTATACCAACCAAACCAAGTAGGGGCAGGTAAACAATTACAAAGGCAGGAAAATCACACAAAGGGAGGAAGTCAGGGTCTGAAATGACAGGGAAAAGGTGAGTACAAAAAAAAAAAAAAAACAGGAAGTGCTTGAAACATGAAACACTAAACAGGAACTTTAACTAACATTAACACAATTGACAAGACACAACAATGCTTTATTTTGATTGCTGCTACCAAACATGGTGCACCCATAGTACTCAAATTCTGATAGCGACGCTTTTGGTGTACCAAAATTACTGACCTGTCAGATTACGTGACATTGCTGCAGGAATGAAAAGGACAACAGACAGTGTCAGGTAAAGATCTGTGCACCAGAGTTTGTACTATCAGCTATCGAAATATAATATCTAATGATATTGCATAATCCAAAATCATTCTTGGTAAAAGGTATATGTATTTGCCAATAGCTGTAAGAGTGAGGCACCAGATTAAATGAAAGGCCATCAGTACAGACTACTACTGAAGCTTTAATCAGAATTAAACTTGTAATCACATCAGCTTGTTAAAAACCATAGAATGAAAGAGACCAAAACATTATGTAACAAACATACTCTGAACAGACAAGCAGCATACCATGGGAAGTAAACTTATTCTCTGCACCAAGAATTTAGTACACCGTTTGATCGGCATTGCTACTCTCTGTTCTACATCAAGTGGCTATCTCTGTGGCTGTGAAGTGAAGCCAATGCAGAATTGCCAAAAACTGCAGTTCCTCAAACGTCCACTTCAGGCTGGCTACAGAACGAGTCAACTTCACAGCAGAAATAAACATGTTTACAGACTGGTACAAAAAACAGTTTTGGTCTCTATAGCTAATTTCCCCGTTCATGGCAACTGTACTGAGGGTGAATTTATATACAACTCACCTGTTCAAATGATATTAAGGCTTATAGTTATCACATATGACTTGTTTGTGTAACCCATTCTTCATTCAGCCCACCTCTGATCCACATCTTCCATTTTTGAATTAGCCAGAAGGGAGCAGCAGCGGGACTGCCAACATGGCAGTGGCCAGAACCACCACACTGAGCTTCACAATGTCTTAAAACATCTATGTTTTATACAGTCTATGTTTCAAACCTCTCCTCTCATTGTGGTGTGCGCTAAGTCACCAATATACTAAACCGGCACAATCAAGGAAGTAACCTCAGTGCACCACAGGGAGCGGCATGCAACCGGCATGCAACCCTACAAGTCTCTGATTATCTTTTTTAGTTAACACGATGCACTTAGGATTCAACAGATGCCATTCCAAAATTTGTAACAAATCTCAACTCATATTTGGGTCATTGCTTATTACGGGGTCTGTTTTTAGTCAATCCGGTTATAAGAGAGCACCCCTGTCATGAAAAAAACAAAAAAAGAAGTACAATTTATAACTAACCTATTATAACTGCTTGCTCAAAAAAGGCATACACTGTCAACATTTTATCACAAAAACATAACCATGAACTAAATCTATATCAATGTGATGTAAGATGTAAAAAAAAAAAAAGCTCATACAGACCTTCTTCCTTCTACATGAGCTAATAGAAAAAGAATTAAAGACATGTTGGTCCTATGCATCACAAGTGTTCAACTCAGCGTTAGATTTTCTGATCTGTATCGAGCTGAGCATCTGAGTCAGCATGCCAGTGGAAGGTCTGAAGCACTTAAAAGCTAATTGTGGGCTGATAGCGGTTTGTGTGAAGCAGTCCAGAACACAATCTCTGATGTATCGAAATGTGATGCCGTCTTGGTTTAGATTTCTTGTAACCGGCTTTTTCTTTGATTACTTTCCACTCCACCAGATCGACCAGGACATCCACAGAAAGTACACGCTGTCATCTGATGCAGAGCTGATCTTAATCAGATCCTTGACATTGGGCAAAGTCATCAGTAAGTCCTCTCATCATGTTAAACTTTCCCAGAGAAAAGGTCGAGTCAACAGAATGCATCATTTCCTACAATCATTACAACCCCATTCTTTACGTCACACTTTAATGGGAGTGAAATCACTGTTGTGTGCACAAAGATGTAGGCAAACGTGGAGGGAAGTAAAGCCTGTAAACATACATGCATGAATTAACAATGCATGAAAGGCTTTTTCATAAGAGCGTGCTAACATCCATTTCAGCCATGCATTGACATGCCAAGCTATTTCACTTTCACTGCCATACTCAGAGTAACTACACTGACTTGCAATTTTTTTGGCCTTTTCCATCATAGGAGTTATTCATGCCAAGCCACAGTGTGAATTTCCTCAAAAAAATCGTGTCGTTCTGGCACTGTGCAAGTGGTTTTTCCACTGGAATTACCTTGATGGTGTGTTTGAGCCTGTTACCTCGCAGCTCACCCATCCTGCAACATTTCAAGTCAATCCACTGACCACATAGTACAGGATATGTCCATATGTGGTTGATTGAATAGCACTGCTAATGATAATCTACTCACTTGTAAACAAATTGCATAGATAGCTTACACAGCTAAAATATGGCTGAAAGCATTCATTGAGGAAAATCAGTGAGGCTTCCTTGGGACACAGAAAATAGTTAAACAAAGGGTAGTGATGGTGTAAATCTTGAGAATGTGCTGTGGATAATTACAAAAAGACAGATCTCTACGTTTAGAATGAACACATTATTAAAGAAAACGGTAGCAGAGTTGAGTGGAAACACCGACCGCAGACTGAATCTCATTTAAACAGATTATTGATTCACAAAGGGAATGTGCAGTGCAGGAGGTGGGGGGGGGGGCAGTGGTAGGGTGTCAGTCGTGGTGCAGGGCTGGTGATGACAGGAATCCCAGAGTGCAGACATGAGACAAACAGAACTGGACGTGGCAGAAGGATGGCAGACAGGGTTTCCCTGAACCAAGGGGAGTTTCATCAAAAAGTCAAAAAATCCCAACAGTGAGTCGTTTGAAAGGTTCAGTCTGAGTTTCTTTCAGCTGAAGTTCATTGGTTGATGAAGGACAGGTGGTGAGGTAATCAGGCAGGTGAGAGGGAACGGGATTCCAGCAATAAACACACACACACACAGACAAACAGAATTGCATTCTGTATAACCAAGGGCCCATCCACACAAGTACGTTTTTGATGAATCCACAAACGGACGGATCTGGCTTTTTCGAGGTGTGAAATCTGTATTTTTTGAGAACGGGTCCCAGAGTGGGAAAACACCTAAAACGCTAGATAGCCCGGAGTCATCTGGACAGCAAATGTGGATTTTTTTCAGAAACAATGACGTATAAGCCCTGCCTCTCTAACCTTTAACCTCAGCCGCTGCAGCTAGACGCGTCATAACAACAACAATGGTGGACTACAGTCTTGTGCTTGTAGTACAGAAACTACTCAGTCTATTACGGCTGCTACAACAAAACCTTCTGCTTCTATATTACTGCAAGTTGCAACAAAGGAACATGTTCGTAAACAGCGCGTGACCTTTATACGCATGCTCCATGGCTTATCTTCCGGTTTTAGTGTATTGGTGTGGCGGCGTCACAGCACCACATACAGGCCTGGCATATGTTCTACAGCGTTTTGGGTCGTTTCCAGTGAATCCGTGTGGACGCAGATATTTCTGGAAACTTTTTTCAAAACGACAGCGTATTGGGTGAGGCCACGTATTCGTGTGGACAGTGCTTAAGTTGTCTAGTCCTTGAGCATGGACAGTGTTTTCCCCTCTAGGTGTTTGTCTTGTCTGAGTGTCATCAGTACCTCTGGTAATGAATCTGAGGACTGAATGGTCCCTGAGTGTAGGGGTTTTAAAGTAGATTATATATATCACCATAAACTAGGACTGATAGAAAGACTGCCTCAACTTTACTTTTCCTGTAATTCAGAGTTTTGGACAAATACCTACATATCTATAGTCCCTCAAGCTACAATAAATAACTAAAAAGTATGAACTTTGTTTTAAAGGACAGGTGTGTAGAATTAGAAAAATAGACATTTTGCAGTGAAGTTGCAAAGTACAGCCAACTGAATGTCTCTTGCCTCACACTTCCAAGCATGCAGAAGAACCCATGGTGGCCACGGAACTCACTAAAAATGTGCAAGGCCCTGTTAGAGCCAGTGTTTAGTTTGTCCATCCTTGGCAGCTGTAGAAACATGGTGGTTCAACATGGCAACTCTGTAAAAGAGGACCCACTCCTTCTGTTAGAAGACTCATTCTACAGTAACATACTTATGAATATTATATTCCATTTCTGCCACGTGTTCCCAATAGATCCCCCTAAACACAAAGATTCTTCTAAGGGATTACGTCAATATTTTTCAATAATGGGCCCTAATTTCCCATCTTTCTGTGTCACAGTTTTTGAAAGTATGCCCTCAAGAAGTGCTTGTTTTTGCCACTGACATGTTCAGATTGTTATTCTAAGTGTCTGACGTTATGCAAAGGATCCCTACAGAGACAAATCAGAAACAGCAGTTATATTGCTGTGTGCAGAGCCAACAGACTTCATTGACAAAAACGGTAATTTCACATTGTAACACGCCCAACCTTGATTTGTCTTTCCATTGTTCCAACAATCACAAGTTTTGGTTCATAAAACCATGAACATACCAAACATCGATTCTTTCATCATCGGTGTAAATGTGTTAATTTCAACTCCACATTAATAGAGGGAGTTTCATCAAGTATTCCCCTGCACTGCCAAAGTGCACAATTCTGGCATTATTTTGTCAGTGGATTGGTTTAACATATCCTGTCTGTCTGTCTAGGAAGAGACAGCTTCCAAGAGGAGGTGGTTCAAGCAGGTTCGAAGGGTTTCATTGGCTGCCTCTCCTCAGTCCAGTTTAATCACGTGGCCCCTCTGAAAGCAGCGCTGCTGAATCGAGGGAGCTCATTGGTCACCATCCGGGGTCCACTGGTCCAGTCAAACTGTGGAGCGCTGGCGGATTCCATCACATCCCACAATCTGCGAGGTAACACACACTGTCAGTCAAGCAGCTTCATTCAACCAATCAAAAACCCATTAACAAGTACGCAAATAAACTACCTGAAACTCTTTGGTGTTCCTCCAAGCTGGAAGTCTGTTGTTGCTGATCGGCTCCTGCTGGTCACCACACAGCAGTTTCACTGTCTCTGTCGCTTCAGTAGACTCGTATGCAGTGTTATGTTTTTACACCAAATGCCCAAGTAAACGCAACAGACCAGGCTTTTACTTGAGTAAATGTACTGAGGTACATTCCACCACTGACCAAGAACACTAATTATTTCAAGACTGAGGTGGCGTATATTGATCCACACAGAGTTGAACTTTTTCAGAAAAACCCCAAACACATTGAGCCGATAAATTCACAGAAAGTAAGAACAGCACAAAGGAAGCCACGGACCCACAGAAACAACATCACCATGGCATGAAGTTACTACGACCAGAAATATTATTAATTAAGAGTGCACTGCCCAAGTGGATGTGTAATTAATGCACACATTTCAGGTCTTAGCTCCACATCTACACACACATGCATTGAGGGTGGTGTGCAGTGAATGTATTCGTAGTACATTAGTGAGATGTCAACAGGCAATTTGTAACTACTTTTTGGCAGCCAGCAGCTACTTTCTGGGAAGAGTGCTGGAAACACTTTTCTCTGCAGTGTGTTCTTTCAGGATGACTAATGTTTGTTGGGTCAGATCTATCCAGTCAGAGACAAGAAAAGTAACAAAGAATGTAGAAGGAAAGGTTCTAAACCAAATTCCTTACATGTCCCTTATACCTATATTTTGATTGATTTAACATTTAATTGTCATTTGACACTCCTTAATAAAGGTCATTGATCGTCCATCTTTTAAACTGCCTTTTCAGAAGTTCCACAGACAATTTTCTGAAGTAGGCTGCTCATCTTTCAGACATTTCTACATATTGTGTTATCAAGAATGGTTGAGGACCCAAAAGGCAAACACAAGCCAGAAAATCAGATTAAGTGAAAACGGTTTACTTAAAAGAAATAGCAGTTTCTTTGAGACCAGGAGTAGTTAGGGGGTCATTGATGAGGGGGTGTCCAGGTAGGTGCAGGGCAAGGGTCCTACCATAATGTTAATACATTTCAGGTTTAACTCAGAAATGAAATCCATATACTGGATGGTGTTTGTCATTGTCTTTCACCAAGCAGTTTACATTGCGGAGCAACAGAGAAAAAACAGCACAGCATACATACACTGACTCTCTTCTGCTTCTACAGATCAAGTTGCAACAACGAATAAAGATAAGGAGCAGCATGGAGGTGATACCCAAAGTGATGTGGCTGTAATAGCAGGTCTGTTCTCTTCTTTTGTTCTTACTTATTTGGCTTTTTCCCATCTGTTTTTGTCACTCTCCCCATCTGCCTCCATCTTAATTATTACTTCTGGTCTTGTACCATCTTTGTACTTAAAACTCATTTACACTGAGGGTTCTATTTTGGTATTTGGCGCAGAACGCAGTGTTGTTTTGCAGTAGTACACTGAGGTTATTCCCTGGACTGAACTGGTTTGAGATATTGGTTAAATGCTCTACCCCTCAGTGGTACTGGTGACAAAAACAAGTGCATCCTTACTGTGAAATAACACAAATCCACCTATTCAAGTTTAGTTCTTTCCACTTTCATTCTACATTTTTCACACACTGACATGTTACCACATAATGAAAAAGTATTTAAAAGTAAAGTAAGAAAGTTATTTTTTTATTCAGATACTTTAGTAATGAGGACAGTGTTAGGGCGATATATTAGATCAAGCTAAGGATACCCTTCTGATATTCTGTAATACTAATTTCTTGCCATAGATCAAGCATACCAGTAAGCCAAGCCAGTCCAAGCAAATACAATCTGTCTACACACTATTAAATTCCAAGACCTTTTTGATTTGGAATCAATAGCTAGCTATAGATTTTCGGACAACGGAAGAAGAGTGGAGGGGGGCTAAAGAAAGGGTTTCAAAGCTGCGGGGTTTCCTACCCCTGATAATGACTTTGAAGACATCGAGACATGGATTTGTCTGCATAGTTTTTTGTCCCAGATGAATGCAGAAATTAAAGTGTTCCTCAAGAAAATTTAAAGTTATTACTGCCAGAGATGGCAAATTAAGCTTTGTACAAATTTCTGAATGTATCTCCCAAACACGTGAAACTGTGCTCATAGTTTTATGTAGTCGCATGCTGAAATACTCTACTTTTATATACAAACTTAATTTGACCAGAAACCGGAGCCAAAGACTCAAAGGTTGTAAGGATAAAAGGGTGGATGCCAGAAGATTGGTGACAAACAGCAGAAGGTTGTCTGCATACAAGAACACCCTCTATGATATATGATGATATGAAATATGATATTGTATATTTGCATACTGTTGCAAGACGGAAAATATGGTGACCATCAGATCTTCAACATTTCTAGAAAATTGAATTTGACTTTAAAAGAATCATCATGCTGTTGACAGGGTATTTGATCTGCATGTTCCAGACAACACTAAGTTTTCCCTGAGGAAAAGCTCTCCACAGGACTTCCAAACTGTCAGGCCTCATGATGGATAGAGTTTTGTGTTTAAAAGGGATAAATCTAATGAATGTGAATATCTATAATTGCCGCTATATTTATTGTATAATGTAGCATATACTTTCTTATCTTACCTTGTATACAAGTGTGTCTCCACAATATTCCCAAAAGTTTGTTTGGTACATCCCAGATGCACTGGGCAGGGTACACTTGACTGTGATCTGTGCCATGAAGCGTGGTGAGCCGTCTGACTGCTATGTTTGGAGGCTGGTTTTAAAACATTCATTACAAATCACGTAGTTGTTTCAATATTTGATATTACGCAGTGGAGGGCTAATGTGTGTGCCTTCTTTGCTCCTCAGGTGTGGTGACAGCAGTGGTATTCATCACAGTTTGTGTCCTGGCTGTGGTGACCCGCCTCCTGTACCGACGACGGACCCAGCGGACTAATGACAGCATCAAGGAGAAGGACCACCGCCACAGCATGGAGACTGAAAACAGGACGGAGATGCACCTCCATAGCTCTGTCAGGGACACCATGAAGGAGTATTACATCTGACTACATAAGGGAGTACTACATCTGACCACATGGAAGAGTACTACATCTGACCACACGAAGGTGGACTACATCTGACTACATGAAGGTGGACTACATTTGACTACAACATGGTGGATTATAACTACATGAAGGTGGACTACAGTCCACTACAATATGGTGGACTACATCTAACTACACAATGGTGGTCTACATCTAACTATATGAAGTTGGACTACATCTCACTACACGAAGGTGGACTACATCTGACTGCAAAATGGTGGACTACATCTGACTACATGAAGGTGGACGACATCTGACTACACGAAGGTGGACTACTTCTATCTGCAAGATGGTGGACTACATCTAACTACAAGATGGTGGACTACATCTGACTGCAAAATGGCGGACTACATCTAACTACACGAAGGTGGACTACTTCTAACTGTAAGATGGTGGACTACATCTAACTACATGAACGAGGACTACATCTGACCACATAAACGTGGACTACATCTAACTAGAAGAAAGCGAACTACATGAAGGTAGACTTCATCTCTCCACAGGAACGTGGACTATGTCTGACTACACAAACATGGGCTACATCTGAGTAGACTAAGGGGTTCTACATCTGACAGGAGTCAGTGACCTCTCTCATACGTAAGGCTGAATCTGCTGTTGCAGCGTTTCATATGAACACAGATCTCTGAGCTCAACACCCGCAGCACGTTGACCAAAGGCACTGCAAACACCCAGGGACCTTCCAGCTGTGTGGACTAAAAAGCAAAAACAGAACGGGGTTGGATCTTTACACGTGTTTGACGTTGCAGAAACTGTGAGAAATGGAGCTGCTGTGGTTTTAAACCAGCAGATGATTGAGAGAGGGAGAATGAATTAAGGGAACCTGCTGCACCTCCTGAATGTGCACACCATTTTCGTACTAACTCCAAATGCTGAATATTTCTGCATTTCAGTAGAATATACTTAATGATACATGGAAATCAAAAGAAGTAGGCCTGGCCTGTTTTGTGCACATTCGCTGCCGTCTTTTTTTAGCTTGGTGGTGAATGTTGTGGTGTTGACAGGGAAGAGGAACAGGGGGCCAATACTGCCTACTGTACGAGTGCCTAATTTGCATTTCCATATGAAGGAGCTTGTTATCTTTCAGCCCACAAAAAAAAAAAAAAAAAAAAACAGATGGACGACGGTAGAAATTTTAATCACCCAGTAGCTCAACAGCATCAGCTATTTGACCATTAGGTGAAATGTGAAATGTTTCTCTCAGTTGGGTTGTTTGTTTGTTTGTTTTGTTTTTTTGCACTGCACTGAAAGTAGTATAAAAATCAACAGGAAAAACTAATGAAATCATTAAATTACTTTCAACTCAGAGGTGTACCAAGTTTTTGGACTTACCCATGCCAATTAAGCAAATGTTTTCATGGTAACTTTATCTGTTCGTTATTTTTATTTATTTGTATCAAAGGGATGAGTGGGTTCTTTCTTTCTTTTCTTCTTTTTTAACATTTTACATACATGTTTCTATACAGACGAGTGACAATTCAAAGAAAATAAAGAAGTGGAGAAAAATAACAAATGCAGGTGCTACCACATAGGTGCATCGCATGGTACAATTAAGCAATGAACATCCCATCATGCTCTTTGGCATGTATAAGAATGCCGAGTGGGTCCGGTTCATTCTGGACACACAGAGGCGATATTGTAGTCAGGCTGCAGTGCATAAAGCTCTCATTAATAAGATGAACACACGTTTGAGAGTTCTTCTACAAAGATAGGGGAAAAAAGTGATCTGGTCAGATGGGTCATCCTTTGACATATTTTCAGTGCATGCAAGAGAACACTACAGGCCTGGATGCTGGAACCCTATCTGGTGGTTCTTTTATACTGTGTAAGTAAGAGATTGATGACCAGAGGACAAACATGGAGAGATACTAAGATGAATGCTGTCCTGCTGGCTTTTATTTCACTGAAATTCAACTCGATCCTATTTTGAAACATTTCTATCCTTATCAGTGTGCATCACTGAAGATTTGATGAACATGAATGTGAGTCATGTTTTAGTCACCACGTCTCAACCCAACTGAACACCTATGGGAGATTTTGGACCAACAGGGCTCTCCACCATTATCATTAAAACACCAAATAAGGGAAGATTTTTTTAAAAGAATGCTCTTCATCCCTCCAGTAGAGATCAGAGACATGTAGAATCAATGCCAAGCTGTTCACACACATATTGGCCAAACACACAAGACACTACTAAGACCCTCTATGTTGGTTTTTCCTTCAATTTGTCACCCGTCTGTATACATGGAGTTGTGTCATGTGATTGCTCTTCTTAATGATTTGTACAACTGCTGTTTTATTAGGGGTATATTGTAAAGATGGATAATTTAATAATAAAAGTGAATATATTCTTATCTATCTGTTGCAAAGTGGTTTTACTTGTAGTTAATAGTCAGTTTGTTGACACTCCTGTTTTCCTTACTTTGGCCCTTTAGTTCTGATAAAAGGATATATTAATGGGATATTACAAAATGATATTTTAGTCAACAGTGTTCCTCCTTTGTGTCAACAGTTGCGTTCGCCCCTCTCCTGTTTCATCATGACAACGCCCTCATACACAAAGCCAGTTCTGTAAAGAAATGGTTTTCCCAGTTGGATGTTGAGGAACATGACCGGCCTGCACAGAGCCCTAGGGCCGTGCCCAGGACATATTTTTAACCGAGGTCCAGCATCGGCCACTGGAGTTGTGGAGGGAAATTGTTACAATATTCTGCAGTCCAGAGCAGAGACTTCCATCAGGAGGTGATTTTTCTTCATATGCAGCAACAAAGCATGATAAAGCCAAGTACTACATCGTAGATTATTAAATTCAACACATATTTAATTTGATTAAGAATGTTTAGTCTCTCTCATTGATTAAACAATATAAGCATAATATAAATAATGTGACAGTATAATTTGATTATTTAAAACTCCAGTGTGTAAGATTTAGAAAGATCTATTGGCAGAAATATAAAATTATGTTCTTAAGTATGTTTTCATTAGTAAATAATCTGATCCTGATAAGAAGAATTGTTGTGTTTATGTTAGCTTAGAAAGAGCGTGTCCTCTTTCATGGAGTCTGCCATGCTTCACTGCGTCATGCCCAGAATGGACAAACGGAAAAGGGAGGGTGAGGTGTGGTATTCATTTTGTTGCAGGGTATTCAAGTTCAACACCAGATGTGTTACATACATGACATGACAGGTCACATGGTGTCTTTCAGTGTGGTTTCACATGTTGAAATGATGAAATTAACAGGAGCCTGGGAGCTCAGTGTGTTATCACTACAGTGCTACAGACTTGAGATTAGTTTCTCTTTGGGATGAACTACTTTCTTGTTAGGACTGAACTTGAATGCTGACGTCAGTGTTGGACCACACTGATGCTCTTGGGAGCAAATCTCTGCAGTCAGGTTCCAACATTGGGTGGAATGCTTGAAACCAAAAAGGCTTGAGAAGAAGGCCTCACCAAGGTGCACAGTAAAACAGAACATGTTGGGAGAATTCTAAAATTTTAAGGCAAATAAATGTCAGGAAAATTGTGAATTAGGCAAGTAAGTTGCAGTGGGTGTTTAATTTAACTTTGTATCAATGTTGAATTGTCATTTGTCAGAGTAGTCACAGAGTAATATAAATCTGTGCATAGTGCCCACTTTATTTCAGATGACCTCATATCGTGGAGTAACTTAAAATTGCACACTACAACTATATAGGATGCCAGGAGTAACTTTGAGTTGTTTGACTGAGTCTGCTTTTTTTTCTAAAAATGAAATAAATGCTAAAAGTTAAAAGTTACAGTGCTTTGGTAACATGCCAAGATACAATGATTTCACATTGCTGACAGACCTCTATGCACATGCTTCTACAAGCTTTAGCTTGTCTTTGCATTTGAACCTCATGAAATTAATAAAATAAATCTCATTACAAAGTAGTTTGATTCATAAATAATTTATATAAGCTTATATTAAAAGATAATGCACTCATAAAAAGCACACAGTCATGATTATTATATTCCATTTGTGTTATCGCATTTTAAATTGTCCAACCCTTTGGTTTATAAACAAATACCTGCTAAACTCATGACATTCCCATCAGTCTCAGCTGTACTGTGTGTTCAGTGCTATTCAAAGAATGTTAGCGTGGTATCATACTACATGATGATGACTATAGTAAAGATTAAAATTGTTAGCTTAAGGCACCACTGCGCCCTAAGCGTAGCCTAAATAGCCACTAGCAATAATTAATATTTGTCTTTTTCTGAGACAGAGAAGGCTCATCACTCAAATGTCCCAGGTTACAAATGACAGAACAAATGACATCTGGCCTGTGTGTTGCACTCTGCTCATCGGAACAGCAACACTCCTTCTGGCAAACAGATTCTGCTTAAATTAAATACTATGGCTGCTTTGAATAAAAACACAGTGAAGATAGAAAATAGAATATAAAACAAATCATTTTAACACCTTTGTCTGTATTACATATTAACCTGTTCATTGCATCGGTTTAGTATTTTAAGTATGTACTTCTTCACACTAACAGAATGAGAAGTTTGGAGTTATTGTTATTTATAGTTTTATAGTTTTTATGTAATGGTTTTACTGTTCTGGCCCACTTATTATCAAATTGGGCTGAATGTGGTGCATGAATTAAACCGGGTTTGACACCGTGCTTTGCTTTGTACACAAAACATAAATAGATTAAACTGCCATTAAAATAGAATAAATCAAACTAGGTGAGTTTACCTTGACACTGATGACTGTGTCTACGGACAGTGTTTAGGGAATGTCTGGCCTTAACATGAACTACAGGTCAGAGAGGGGTGCAACGGTGTAAGTAGCTAAGAGCTTTTCCTCTGCCCCGAGTCCTCTCCTGACGGGGAGGATCCAGTCCTGTAAGTCATCCATAGGAGCTTCAAATGATCAGTAACCAGGGGAGAGACACCAGCAGTATGAGAGAGGTTGGAGGGTAGGTGGTGACATCTAGTGTCCAAATGACAGAACAAGGCAGTGAACAGCACCTTTCAACAGCAAGGCAATTCAAAGTGTTTCACATAAGGGCTATTAAGAAAAGAAACACTCAAATGTCTCAAATGTAATTCCTTAAAAATAATCTTCAGTCTTGATTTAACAGGAACTGTATTCCAGATATGTGGTATGCATGAGAACTGCTGCACTCTGTGTTTAGTTTAGAATTTTGGGGACAGTATATAGACACTATCTGAGAGATGTGGATGCTTCATAATGAAGCACATCAGAAATGTGTTTGAGTCCTGAACCATTCATTCATAACCCAACAGTAGAATTTTAAACCAATTCTTGGACATACAGGAGGCCTACGTAAAGATCTGAGTAAAGGAGGTGATGTGTTTTCTTCTAGTCTCAATGAGGACTCACTGACTCAGCTGCAGAATCAGCTGCAGCTACCTCAGCTACCTATACAAAACCCAGATACAGGGACCCCCTGATCTCTGACTATTAACATTTTGACAGGAAAAAAAACTTCAGATGGTTGTAAAGGCACAAAATAAATACAAAGAGACCATAAAACAAGTCCAAGGAGACACAATGTATTTGGGTAGACCCACTGTCTCTGTTCATGGCTGCAGCTGTCCGAACCAAAAAACAAAACTGAAACTTCGGACTCTGTAATGAAATTTGACACACATAGTCCTGCAATCACTTATAGATTTACTTTCGTCTTTGTTGATTGTGTCAAGGGTTCTCCTGAAGCTGGGGGTGGTTTTATAGGTGTGTTGCCTTATATAGGATGGTGCCCTAGTTTTGTTCTTTACCCCCCGGTGATAAAATGTCATCAGCCTTGTGCAGCACAGAGCTAAGGACAACACAAGTGTGAGTCCAATAAGTGAAATAGTGATTCTGCAAGAATTCTGCAGACAATTTTATTACAAATACAGAAGTATTCCAGCAAAGTGTTGAATGTAAAAAAAAATATTCACTGAGCAGAAAAAGTCCAACATTTTAAGAACAATTTTAACAATCCAATATATCACTCAGAGAATCTGAAAAAATCTCTACACATAAGTGGCAAGGTCCAAAATCAACATTGAATGTCTGTGACCTTTGACCCCTCAGGCAGTGCTGTATTAAAAATGACACAGTTATGTACAGTAAAGGATATTACTACATGGGAATAGTGTGCTGTAGTCTGACTGGAATCCACATTTGAGATTCAACTTGATTCAATTTTTTTAGAATCAGGATTGCAATCAGGAGGTAGAGTGGGTCATGCACTAATCAGATGTTCAGCAGTTGGATCCCCGGCTCCTCCAGTCTGCGTGTTGAAGTGTCCTTGGGCAAGACACTGGACCCCAAATTGCTCCCGAAGGCTGTGCCATCAGTGTGTGAATGTGTATGAATGGTGAATGAGATATGTAGTGTGAAAGTCCTTTGAGTGGTCACAAGACTAGAAAGGAGCTATCAAAGTACAGTCCATTTACCATTTATAAGAGTCAAGCTCACCAAGAGAAGCCAAAAAATGATGGCACACTGCTCTTTATCAGGTATCAGGAACAAAACATATTTAGAATTATATTTCAGTGATACTGTATTACCCAAAGCAAAGTAAAATTCAAGAAAAATTCATCTCCTTTATGTCATTTACATCTCCTAGATATAAATGAGCACTAATCGAGACCAAAGTGGTTTTCTCATTCTTCTCAAATGTCTGTCCTGAGAAATAAGTCTCACAGTGAGCACTGTGCGAGTTCTCTAAATTCTCTCACAGCTGTCTCTTTTCCTAATCTCAGCTAAGTGAAAAATGAAACTCATAGTGCTGCTTTCAAATATGTCTCAATTTGATATCCTTACTTGGAAGCACTATCTCAGTTATGCCTCAGTGAGAAATATACATGGTTCTATCTCTCTCACTGCTCACTATTTGAGTTCTCAGATTCTCTTATATTCTCTTTTTAGTGTCTCAGCAAAAAGAAAAATGAGAGTAGTGCAAGCTGTCAAATGAGTCTCAATATAACACATGATTTAATATTAAACCTCAATCATATCTCAGTTTATCGCATGCCAAATTTTGAGAAAATAAGTAATCAATTCAGGCAAATAATTTATGAGATATATGGAATTACATAATGTTCAACTTACAAAATTTGTTGATTTCTTACACAAGTCATATAATTCGTTAATTACAATTTTGAGCTCCTAAACCATTAACACAAACAGCCATGATGTGCTCAAATGATGTTTCTTACATTAATTCCTACTCTTATCTGTTTTCTCCGTCTGCCATTTTGGCCCTCTGTCTGTTATGCATGAATACATTTCTCGAATTAAGGTCCCATACAGCATCTGACCAGCAAACTACACACTGTGTCTGGACCAATGGTCTGGCGCCTCACTGTTAACAGGTGGGGGGATGTCATGGATACTTTTAGAAAAGTTTCAAAAACCTACACTGCCTATGACTGCTGATTAAGAATAGTTATTAGTGTAATTGTTATTAGTGTTATTGATACCATGACTTATTATTGTTATTTGATAATATAATTATATTGTTATTACTATTACTACATACTTATTTCGTTACTTAGGAATTTGGATCAGACCATGGTGCTTCCTGCATAATCCTTGGACAATATTTTGCCAAGCTCCATTTAAGAAATCATATATTAACAGTTATCATATATTAACAATTATTTGCATCTACATAAAAACACATAACTGTAGAAACACAAGAAAAAGCTTATCATATCTCAATAGTCTTTGTCAATTTGGCATCAATATAATACATAACTACAAACTTTTTGGCCAGATTTGTTGCATCAACTCATTACTAGCCTCAGTGAAACGGGAAGGTTTTGTGGCAACTGAAATGTCCTTGCTCTACAGTGAGCACTTCAAGCCAAATGACTTTGACAGAACAGGCAAATTGTCCGGCTGAGACATGGAGTCTGTCCATCTGTCTTTAACTTCCCATCTCATTCACAAAAGGTATGTGTGCCATTTGGCTAAAGAATTCATTCATTTCTATGATTCATATTTCCATGTAAGCATTGATAGCCACGTAATGCCACATTTTTTAAAACTTTTTTTTCTGTCTGCATGTTTAGGAATAAAGTACAGTACACTTTCCGATTCTAAAAACTTTTTTAAAATGTTGTATTATGTTTCTTACATTTTAGCAAGTACCATCAAGGACAACAATAGCTTCAAGGAAAGCCTTTCAGTGGACTTGCCTCAGCATTTCCCTGAAGCTGAACCTCATTCTATTGTTGTTTGAATATTTTTCAAACACGAGAGCATCAAGGCCCTGGTCATATTAACCCTATAATGCCATTCGTATCATATTTGCTACATGAGTTTCTGAGTCCTCTATCTCATCAACATGATCAATACTTGCCTTAAAAACCTGTTGTATGTGATCTGATACATGTATTCTGCCCCCTGGTGGACTATCATGCCACTACAGGCAGCTCAAATTTCGTTTTGGTCATTTCCAACATGGCTGCTCCCAGTAAATCATCCACACACTTTTTTCAGGAAAATCATTGCTAATTTTTGAGAAGTTATGTTGAGAATAACAAAATTCTAAGTCATTTTTTAAAATAAGTATTTTCTCCATTGAAAGAATGCATATTTATTATTATTATTATTATTATTAAATCGTGTTAAAATGTCTGTATCAAATGTGATACTGCAGGTATAAAATGTGCTAAATCCCCAAATTGTCATTTCACATTTTTGTAATTTAATCTACATAATGCTTACTAAAATACAAACGCACACTATTTTGATGACTTAATTAATCTAATTAATCACTGAAATGCCATCTTTAAATACATTTTGAGTATTTCCACAATATCAATTCCTCTGAAATAATAATGTCTATGCTATATTGACCTATATGTCTATTTTTAGATGTCAAAAAGGCTAGAGGCAGAAGAGAGAAAGAGGAAGCACATTGAAAATGTCATCAACATGATAATGGATGGCAATACAAGTGACATAGAGCAGTTGGCAGAAGATGATGAGGATGAAGATGAGGAATGGACTCCTCAGGACATCCATGAAAGTTCAGACAGCACTGATGAGGGAGACAATCAAGAGGAAAGTGTAGCCCAGACAAGCACAGACTGAGGTTCCAACAACAACACAGGACACAATCAAAAAGGAGTCAGTGAAGGGCAATGCAAAAAGAAAAGAATACAGGAAAAATACTGGAAAAAAATACAATATCAAGCTCCATCTGACGATTTTATTGCATATGTTGATGAAGGGACAGAGGACAGGTGTGTCTGGACACCATAGATGTTTTTCAAACAGTTTGTCACTGATGAAAGAGACAAGAGACCAGAAGAAGCTTGAGCCTCAGAAGAAACCCATGGCTCTGCGAAGGTTTCAGGCTTTGGTTGGTACTTCTCTCACAAGAGCAGGAAAGGACAAGTGTGGCAGACCACTATCCTCCCCTGAGGCAGCTCTAACACCACCCCGTAAAAGGCCAAGCTGCACTGTGCCTCTTGATGTGAAAAAGGATGGCACCGACCATTTTCCTACATGGGAAAAGGTGTAAGGTGCATCTTTGCCTGAACAAGGACAGAAACTGTTTTTCTGTTGTTGTTTTTTTTTAAATAAAAAGGCCGTAAAAAGTGTTATGTGAAAAAGAAAAAAGAGGAAAAACTTCAAAACATGTTCTATAATTTCAAAATGTTATAGACGAAACTCTTTTTTTTGTTTAAAATTAACATTGTTGTGAGCAAAAAGTTGCCAAAAACGCCCACTGTTTCAAATGCAATACAAAAAATATCTCATAAACAACATGATATAGCAAAAAAAAATGTGGATTTTGAAGAAAAATGTGCACGCTCTTCTTGCGGATCTGAGGGAGAAAAACCAGCAGTGCTGGTCAGTGTGTTCATAGTTTACAATCATTTTTTGTATGTAGGTCGGTCAGTTCACATGGTGCTTACTCCAGTTCCATAAACAAAGCTTTCACGCCATTCTAAATGCATCTCCGGGTGTAAAGGCATGGTTCCAATGTCGTAAATGTATTTCTGTTTTACACAAAAGAATAGTTCACCAAAAATCTACTCACCCCCTTGCTGAGAAGAAGTCAGGTGTAGTTTTTTAACTACATAATTCAAAACTGAATAAAAGTATCCCCAAAAAACATAGTTCTGCATCCTGCTGCTTGGAGGATTTTAGAGTTTTTTTGGGGATACTTTTATTTGGTTTTGTCTGTGATTACCATCGAAATCTTACACTTTCTCTTACAAACAAACTACATCTTACAAACTATACTTTACTTCTTAACAGCAAGGGGGTGAGTAGATGATGACTGAAATTTTATTTTTGTATCTTATTTACATTTTATATTTTTGTATTTTGTTTTAAAAGTGTAATTGCTGCTATCCAAATACTAATGGTGTTACCGAAATAAAGTGTTCAACTTTTCAATATTGAATATTGTTTTTACAGCTAATTCTAATTACTAAAGATAATTAATCTTTAAATTACATTCTCAATTTGTTCTTGTATTTCTCAAATATGGCTCAGATATCATTCTCATATATAGCTGCAGTAACACATTAGAAATAATCAAGACATGAAAGAGACATTGGACATACAATGATGAGCTCTCTTTTAAGGCTCACTTCTCAGATTTGTCTCATAAAAGTCTCAGATTCATCATTCATCATTCTCCTTCAAAATAACCGAGACATAATTGAGATCGGGCCATACAATTATGAGATCTCCTCTATTTATCCCACTTCTCAACTATTGCTCAAATGGTTTCTCAGTTTAAACTCCTTTGTCTTAGTGATGTCTCTTTTTAGCTTACCTCTTGCTCCTTTGGAGAAGGGACCCTTAGGAGAAGTAAGAAAGATTGATCTCAAGAGACTGAACAACAAATGAGCAACACATTTTTCCTATGGGATATAGTTATTTTCATTTGAATTTTAGTACTTGCATAGTATTATATTTCATTAGCTTGTGTACAGTTTGTGAATCACTGATCTTGGATAAGGATTTATTTTCATTGGCCTGTTTGTGATTAAACTATTATTAGAGGAAAAGACATGGAAGGACACCTGGAGACTTTCCAGGATGCCACAGTACACCTCTATCTCAGCTGCTTCCCAGTCCAAACATAACCCAGACCATAATCTATCAGCGTCTGTACCTGCCATGTCCTCTGCCATTCCTCCACCAAATAGTCTCCCTCCCTTCAGAACTGAAGAACTCGATTCTACAACAACTGTATCTTGCTCTCCGATGTCCTCTTCTGTTGTCCCTGCTGCCCAGGAGACTAAAGCTCCAAGATTAATTAAAGAGGTCAAATGTCCTCACTGTAAACTTGCTTGCTGTAAGAGAAACATGGACAAACACAGCTAGAGGAAACACAATGATACACCAAAGGTCATAACAGTGACCGATGACTTAAAGATTGCCTGTGTGGATCTGTGGACAGACAAATTGTATTGTGCAGTGATATCTTACTTCATTTCTCAGCGTCTGAATTTAAAAAAGGTTTCGACTGAGTGCAAGCTGTGCAAGGCATGCGATCTGGTTTGAAAGGGATCACGGACAGATCTTATGATTAGACTAAAGCAGGAGATGAATATACGTATATTTTTACCCCTGTATATTATCTCTAAGGGATCCTCCATTTCCCAACCTGAGTACCTTTCAAGCCATGTGAAGTCTGCGTAACATCACAGCAGCTCAGCAGAAAAAACTCAAGATCCCTCTACCACGGCTGACTGAAATAAGTCCTGATGAAGATAAGCATGCATTCACTGGTTCCTGTGGCTCACCATGCTGCACCAAAGATCCACAGAAAGTGTTGAGGAGGATTGTCCAGGTCTGTTGAAGGCAGGTGGCTGAGCAGCTTCACAGAGACATCAACATAAGTGCAAAGATTTTGGAACAGGAGTGACAGAGAGTCACACTATTAGCAAGACACAACACTGAATGATTTTTTATTTATTTATTTTATTTTTTAGCAGTAAACTGAAATATAATGCTTGCATTGGTCATGAGCTTTGGGTAGTGACTGAAACAATGAAATCGCTGATATAAGCGACTGAATTGAGCTTCTTCCACTGGGTGGTGGGCTCAGCCTTAAGTCATGCTGAGCATTGTGGAGACAGCAACATGGCAACACTAAACTGCATGCAACCCACTCCCACCTCTTAGTATAACATGCTTTTTGGATTTAATTTAAATGATATATATCTATATGTTTGAAGAGTTTTGTTATGTTTACCTTTTATTAGACTAATAGACGGCAGTGTTATTGCTGTGTGTAAACCTGGACATTTCCTGTGCTCTGTAAGTAGTGATCTTACCTGTCAGGAGGTAACTTTCTAAACTACTCATCAATACTCACTCAATTACCTTAATGACAGTATTGGTATTTAATATTAGTGTGTACTGGGTTGTCCTCTTGAAATGTCACTAACTGTATAAATAAGTTATGAAGCCAAAACATCATTTATTGGATTATTTTAGAACTTTAGTTCATTGTAAATGGTAAATGGACTGTACTTGTATATCTCCTTTCTAGTCTTCCAACCACCAGGACTTACAGGACTACGGTATGTATCTCATTCACCCATTTCACACACATTCATACACTGATGGCATTAGTTGCCATGCAAGGTGCCAACTGCTCATCAGCTTTAGGAGCTAACCATTCATACGCAGCCTTCAGGAGCAATTTGGGTTCAGTATCTTGCCCAAGAACACTTAACATGCAGACTGGAGGGCATCGAACCACCAATCTTCCTGTAGTGGGCGACCCGCTCTACCTCCAAGCCACAGCCGCTCCGTGATGATCAAACATTATTTATTTATTTATTTAATACTAGCACAGCTTGTTAAAATGTGTGACTGTATGGAAATGTTGTCCCTGACTACAAGTGTAATGTGCACTGTGCATGACAGAAGATCATATTTTTGACTGACAGTTAAACATGCAGGCCTTAATGCAGTCATCGCTACAACTTCAATTCAATCAATCCTGAAGACTGTGAACTCTTTACTGTAAAACCAAAACTAAAAAAAACAACTATCAACTTCCTGACATGACAAGTTCTCCAACACGAAAATACAGGAATGACATATTTATGATGATGGTAGGATGGTGGAGATATTATCTGACTTAATTCAATTATCTTTTGATTTAGATACCCTTTACACTGTCTTCAATGAATTTCATTATTAGTCAACATTCGGGGACCTCTGGAGGACCATTGGGGGTCATGATCTTCTGTGCCACTTGTCCATGGAAAAATGGGTAGGCATATAGGATTTCCTGGTCTTGCGATGTGTATTTGTCCTTTCAAAGTAAAAGACAACTAAACAATAAAACATGAATTCTGTTATTGCTTTTTAGTAAAACTGAGATAAGGTGATTGTTTCCATTATGCAGCACCTTGCACTAGCAGGTTAATGACTTTTAATGTGATATGCAGTGCTAATAATTTTATTTTTTTCTGCGTCGCCAAAATTGTGGTGTCATGCTAATGCTAATTTAAGCGATGATGAAAAGAATTTAGTAATATCACTATCACCCACAAACTGAAAGTCACCTACAGAACATTCAAACAGTTTGCAAAGTCGGAGTGTATAAAGGGCGGCAGTGGAACTGGAGCTTCATGAAAAGGTGTGAAGGGACAACTCTTGGCTACATACCTTAGAACCATTCAGCCTGGGAGTAATACAGTGTGATTACATCCTGATAACTCAAGATAATGTTCCATCTACCATCCAACTACTGGAAATCATTTTCAGTCTCACTTTGACATGACGTATTACTAAAAAGAAAGTACACACACAACAATTAGAGAAGAATCATTTTATGTTGAAATGACAGGACTCCTTCTATAATGATCAAATGCTGGTGAAGAACGTTTCAGTTCATACATCAGTGGTTACTCAAGTGTGCTTGATCTCATTAGAATCACTAGTAGTCCACCAAGCATTCACATGGTGCGTAAGGACACACTCCTTGGATTTAAGGCGTTTCACAGCGACAGGACGATGGGCAGCTGCTGGTGACCTCAGCTCGTCCTCTCAGGCCCTCCCTCTGGTGCTCGGCCTGTCCGGTCTGTGAGCTTCATGCGGTGTTAGAATCCATACTTCTCCTTCAGCTGCTCCACCAGAGTGATGTACTCATTCATGGCGTCCTCTTTGCTCTTGCCTAACAGTTAAACACATAAAGACACATTAATGAAGAAATTAGCGCCCGTCCTACTTTAAACACTGACTTCCCATGCATGCAGTGTGTAGTCCTGAGGACTCACAGCACTGCTTCTTTGGTTCAAATGAAGCTTAATTACTGGGTGACTTCTCTCTGGTCTGGTCCTCTGGCTATCCGTGACTGCCAACATTAGTTTTAGACAGAGCATATTAAATAACTTTAAAAAGAAAATCTAAACTTTGGCCAGAATTAAAGTTCAGGAATGCTGAATGTTGACATCAACAGAATGTGATGTGGCTCTGGAGGTGATGGTGTGTGACTGTAGCGTCTAGTCTGCCCTCAGTCCAACAGGATAAAGCAGAGGACCGGGCGGATTGGAGGGACAGAGCTGCTGAAAGCTGACAGATAGCAGGCAGCCTGGGGGAGCGCTGGGGGAAGAGCCGGCGGGCTCTGAGCTGAAGCTTGTTGGGAATGAAGACCCGGAGTCACTCCGGATTCTGCTTTGATGTGGAGCAGTTCACTGGCGGGAGGACCGCTCAGAGTTCTTTAAACTTTGGGGATTAAAAAGTGGATTTATCTTCACTCTCAGTGCACACGTCTATTGTTATTGCAGCTGTTTGTGGAAACCCAGAGCTCTATGCTCGTACTTCATCCAGAGAACAGACAAACAGAACCGTGATGATGAAGTAGTGAAAATGGGATTTACTTTACTATGAACTCATTTAGCTTTGTCTGTCGTCTCGTAGACAGACCAGTATGAATCCATACTTTTTACAAATCGCCATGGTGATTTCATTTTTTTTGGCATCCTTTTGACCCAAATCAAATCATATTTATTATTATTTATTTTGGCTTCATACCTCCATAACATCAGGCAGCTATCATATTGTACCTACTTGACATTACTGTAATGACAGTGTAAAGTTCACTACACGTTTCTGAGGACATTTGAAAGTTTGTTACACGTCTAGACTGTAAACATCATTGTCACATCGTGAGCGTCGAGCATGTGGGCAGGAGTTACACATTATCCCTTTGAGGATAACTGTGGAAAGATATACACAGATTATGAATAATTGGATTTGCTTTGATTTGGTAACTGTTCTTATCCATTATAATACCACTGTGCCCAATAAAGAGCAGTTACTCCATGATAAATGGCTGCATGTTTATAAGTAGTAACAGAGTAAGTTCAGAGGTTTGGAAACATTTCTGTAACAAAGTGTGACGGCGTAGTTGGATGAAGTTGTGTGGTACAGTACACAGTACCACTTACTCCACTAGGTGGAGTGTGGCATACAGTTAGAATGCAGGCTGTAAACAGTGATAAAGGTTTCCAGCAGGCATTAGTACAGCTCAGCCTCACCTTCTCTTCCAACAACCTAAATGTCTACAATGATCATACTGCTTCTGTGTTCTGACATATCACTTTAGCATCCTGCACACATTGCAGTCACTCTGGAGTTACTGGACGTAACCACATGGACACCACAAGACCTGGTCAGCCAGCAGAGGCTGCTTCTGTTCTTCTGTTATGATGCCTTCACTTCACCTCACTGCTCTCCCTTTAATAAATGGAAGAATAAGCACAGCAGTGTCACAGATTAATGTTCAGCATCAGCCTGACTGTGATGAAATCTCTCACAGGGCGATAATAGGCTTTCATTGTATCCATGTGATCAGGGGCTCATGCAGTTAAGCACGGTGAAAAGCAGCAGTGCGCTCTACTTGTTAGAATGTGCACATGAAAGTTCATTTTCTGTCTGATGACAGACACATCATCAGCTGTCAGTGGTGACAGTCCTATAAGAAAAACTTGAGCATGCAACATGTTTGAAATCTTTCCAAACATAAACTTGAGCCTGATCTTCTGTCACATTACATATCACATATTATCAACAACCTGCACACACTGCTGCTACAGAAACACACACGCTGAGGACTAGTCACAGTGTTTCCCACAGAACAGTGTCACTGCTTTACATTTGATTTGAATACATTACCATATGTAGAGTACACACACACACATACACCCACCTCTGTCTATTACTACTCACACACCTGCTGGCCCCGCCTCTCTCTGCCTCCAACAGGAGCTGCGGTATTTTTAGATTTTTTAGAAAGTCGCCTGCAGCACTTTTCTCTGCAGCAGGTGAGCCACGTGTGGAGGAGGCTTGTTAATGACACAGCCCATCAAAACTAACGCGGTGCCAACCGGATGTATGTGTGTGCGCGCTGTAATCTGTGCTTTCAAATAAAGTGTGCTTTGTGTGTGTGTTCTGGTTGAAGAGCAGGTTCTTTTATAACATTTATTAATTACACATTTAATAGTATCTAAAATAAACATTGGCTCATTTTAAACACAGTATTAAAAAAGTACCAAAGCTTGGATACTTTTCAACCTTTCATTCTTTTCTCCGAGTGTCTGTTTAGAGCAGGACTGGACACTGTACCTTTCTGCTTCTCCCAGGCGTCCCATTTAGCTTTCCCAGTGAAATCGAACATCCCTGGACGATCTTCAGACAGAACAAAGACAAAATTAAGTTCAATAAATTCAACAAATGAGTTTAAATTGAATGTACTAAATGCATGTGCTGTTGCAGTGTGGGAACGGGAGCCTCAGGTCTACATTCAGAAAGTCTCCCAATGACTTGTCACTAATGCTGTAAACCAATGCTTCCCAACAATGAGATTCAGATTCCTGGTATCTAATGGGAGCATTCATGAGCCACAAACAGTCACCTGTGTTGACGTCGCCCACACTGGCCTGCTTGAACAGGGAGTAGACTTGCAGCATCTCTTCATCTGCCGGCTTCGCCTTCAGCTGCTTCACCTCAGCTGCCGCTGTGTCAAACTTAGCCTGCAGGGGAGAGGACACTTTGTTACAGTGACACTACAGTAGGTCAAAGGTAAGGATCACATATACAGCACATATGATGTTTTTGAAGCTGGTGCTGATGTCGTTGATTACTTGGTTACTCGCGGCAGAAATAAACGTGACAGCAGGCTGCAGTTTTTGGCTTGTACATCGTAGTACACAGCAGTTTCCTAGCACAACACCCCGTTTGAGCTCCTGAAGGAGGACGTTAGAGTGGACAGACTCTTCTTTCTTGGATTCAAACCAGATGCTACAATGCTGTTGTGCTACGTGCTGGAATGACTGGAACACTTATTGATATTCCTTTTGACAGTTTGGGATAATTCATATTGAATACTGTACAAACACTCCCTCAGCCTCTTTGTCTATAGTCATTTCTCCAGCTGGAACCAGGTCTGAACAACTTCCTCTTCTGAAATGAGTCCTTGTACCACAACGTGTAACAGAATATTCTTCTGTTCAAATGGCTGATCCTGAAGTCAGTTTGATTCTCTCCACTTTGAGCTCAGCTTAAGTGTGTGTGTGTCTTTGTGCAACCAGGCGACACAGCGACAAGGTATCCCCCCCCCCTCTCTTCCATTCACAGTCTTCATCAACAGCTCAAACAAGCTTTGCTGCAGGAAATGGGCATGTACTTTGACATGCAAGCCGGCATCTGTTATGCTGTCAGATCTGTCCACATTGAGTAAGGAGTGTTCAGAGTTTATCGACATAAATTTGACCACGATCCCCTATCAAGATCGAGAATCCGGGTTTCAAAAACGTCACTGGCACCCAGGCAGTGATCTCAGCCCTCTGAGCCTGAGCCAGAGCCCCTAACACCAGCTCTGCAGTCCACACACACACACACACACACACACACATTCATCATGGTTCAGAAAAATACACTACAGTGAGGATACAAACAACACAGATTGATCTGTGTGTTTAGGAGTGGAAGTCAGTCTGCGTTGCTGTGATCACCGCCTGGGTCCAGTGAACATGCTGGAGGCTGGTTATGCGACTTGGGTCATAGCCAGAGCCCTCTCAGTGCCCAGTTACGGCACTGACACAGACGTGGTCACTCGGTGCCTTGAACTCTAAACTAGTGTCACGATCCGCACACAGACTCGTGTTAGGCAGAGTGCCAGCACGGCGTGGGACACCCTGAAAATCTTTTCACTCGGACTGTGAATGCGGAGGCGAACGCAGCGGAGCTAAAAAGAGGCAAAATCCTTCAAGACAATGAGCTCATTGATTCACTCGGACCCCTACACACACACACACACACAACAAAACCCTACTAGCTGTGCCACTCTGTACCAACTGGGCCAGAGGGGAGCACCAGTCTGAGAACTAGTAGTCCCATTAAAATCTGGATTTAATTCTGTTTATCTGCTTTTATTACAAGTGAAGCTCTACATGTGACAACGTGAATAAAGGCATGAAACAGACCGATCTGTTCTGATGAGTGCTGCACAAAAACGTGTATAAATAAATAAATCAAAGTATCTGACAGAATGTTGCAACAACTCTGAGGAAACCTCGAGGACGCCAAATCTACAGCATAATGAGAGTCACCAGGGAGAGCAAAGATCAGGCTGGAGCAGCATTGTCAACAGTGCAGATAGTCTTTCTCCACCCTCAGGATTGTGTCACCTGACGGACGCCTGTAGTAAGTCAAAGGTCAGGGAGAAATGACTCTCCAGATGTGACAGCAGGGCGCAAACTCTGCCTCACATCATTACTCAATCCGTCAGCGCAGAGCTAGCAGCCATTTTGAATTCCTGAAGTCTTTTTTTATTTATTTATTTTTCTAAAAATGTTTATTCACGCTTCCTGTCTCATTAACGGACTCCAGAGCTCTTTAGCACCACTGTTAAACCCGGGTCAGCTGGACTGTGTGACATTACACCGTGATTAAATACCACAAACTTAACGTGAACCCCGTTAACACTCTGCATAAACGGATGCAGTCCCCGGTGCTGCACAGAGCACCAGAGGAGGATAACGGTGAAGCCTCAGCTGAATATCACGTCGCCATTAGTGAGCTAACAGCTAACAATAGCCTCCACTGTAAACAATACTCTTTGTTTTGCCGCCATGTGCTCATTTAAATAAAACAGGACCCGAGGCTACAGCTTTACCAAACCTCCAACGACATCTAACGGCTTCCTCCGCCGCTCCTTTTCTAACGGAATACAACCGTGCTCTGAAGTGATAAGCGATTCCATACACACCTGGATATCAGCCATCTTTTCTTACGAGTCCAACAAGACAAGCTGCCCGCTCCGCTGGTAGACGAACAGAGAGCCGCGATGGGGTGAAGTCCGCTGACACCTCCCCACCACGCAGCTACTGCAGCACCATATCGACCTCCGTGAATCCGCCCTCCCCTCATCCTATTGGCTGACGCAACGACTGACACCATAATATCAGGGGCTATTATTGGGTGTCGTTAAGGTTGTAACCAATCACGCCTTCTAATAAGAAAACAACGATATCATTTTTTATGCGTACTTTATTAACAGACAGCATGGTAAAGATAGAAAATACAGGAAGAGGTCATGTCTGGGTACACGTGACATTAGTGATTGATATCATTGATACATTTCTTATTTTAAGAATAATTGATGTAATGTATTGTTTGGAAACCTTAGATTTTTGAATTATGATATACTAGCATCAGACTGATGTATTTTTTTAAGAAAGAAAAGAAACAGAATCAATATATTGCTCAATGAGTGTACAGAGATTTTGCCAATGGTAAGACTAAAATAAACGACATACACCTTCACCATGAACACAAAAGTCCTTTTAAAAATATTGTGGAGGGATACAAATAAAATAGGACTTAATACTTTAGAAAGTAAGCAACAGATTTTCTTTCAGCCCACATCTGAAGAGAGATTATTACTTTTTTTCTCTTTTGGTCCTTCTTAGAGGAGAAACAGATCTGACCAACCACAGCAACAGAAGTTCCTTCAGATACTGAGTCATGACAACACCAGAGGGGATAGTTTAAAACAAACAAACAAACAAAACAAAGCAGCCTTCATGTGTGCTGAAACAACGGATGAAGATTTTGAACTTTTGGAACGCTTTGAACCCTTTGAACCAGTCTGTGAGACACTACATCCACAAGAGTCTGTGGATCAGGTTGAGTTTTTATCCACTTATCCACCTCAGTCAGAAAAGCATCACGATCTGACATTTTTGGCTCATACCAGTTCAAAGTTTCCTTTATTCATAGTTTCTGAACAGATCCATGACACCTTTTAAATTCAGTGGCACCTTTGTTAACATCAGCAACATCAGCACTCTCTTTCATCACTGTTCTTATTTCATTCATTTTCCGTGTGTACAGTGTGAGAGTTTCCCTCCGAGTGATTTTAACACTTTCCTTTGCACCGCAGCAACCATCTCATTAACGTCGGCCCCGGTGATTCGACATTCAGTTCCTCCTGCCTGGACTGAACTCCAGTTCTTTTTGTTCACATACAGTAGATGGTTAACTCTGTGTGTTTGCGTGTGTGTGTGTGTTGTGTTTTACTTCATTTGAAGCCTGCCCGTCGTTTGAAAGCGATGCTCTGTGATCTGACAGTCAAGTCTGTCGTTACAGGGACAGTAAGACCATGACCGGCAGGATGAGAAAATAAGGTTTGTGTGTAACATGAGATCATGACTGACTGTCAAAAGTAGCTCCTCTCATTCATATGAAGATATTCTGCAGTGCTGAAGCATGAAAACAATTAACAGGACAAGAGAGAGAGAGACGGAGGACAGACATGTTTCACTCTTTTGATAATCTTGTGGAAACTAACTGCAATGCTGCACGCACACAGTCCTGGTGGGTGAGTCACATCTGGGATGATACATTGTATCTCTGTCATTCACACATAACTCATCGGTGCCTTATTCATCTTATTTATCAGTTCAGTAACCTGAACCAATAATTAGTAAAATGAATGGAAGATTTGAAATGTCCAAATAAAAGCAAATCAAACATTGATCTTTGATACCAGATGAATTGTTTCTATTATTGTCCAGTAGAGAGCAGCAGAGACAACCTTTAATGCAAAGCAGTTTTCATGACCCACAACCTGTCACTGGACAACTGACTGTTTTATTTTGGCACTATATTTTTGCACTTCGTGGTTCTATGGAGCCCCTAAAGAACAATTAGGTGATTTTCTTTATCTTGTGTGAACTAGAGGTGGATACTGTATTATCTTGTGTTTGTCACAATATTCATATGTTCTGAACACAAGATAGGCCAGGCCATGTAGATCTAGATGTAGATGCCAGCCCTCACGTGAGGGCTACATCTAAATACATGGTTGTGTTGCAGGGTTGCAGTGTCCATGTGGTTGTGGTGTGACTGTCCTGAGGTGATCCAGATTGAGCTCTGTTGGACTTAGCTCTTCCCTGTTTAAACCAGAGTGGAGCCCATCAACTACTGTGTCACTTTTCAGCAGAGCCCCACATTGACCAAGATTTAAGGCCAGACTGCTGCTTTGCCTGAGCCAGTTCACCAAGGCGGTTGGCAAATGTGTTTATGGAATATACAGCTGAACTAATATGTTGAAGATTGCTTTTTTAAAATATTTGACTGCAGTGTACTGAACATTTGTGAACCTGAACCAACTGAATCTCAGCGTAGATGTGTCTTTTGTTTTGTTTAATAGGCAAAGGCAGAGGGATGATCTGCAGGGAGTAATCATGGGATATGTACCCCCCCTTGCGTGCAGTGTGGTAGGTGTGAAGTGTAGTGGTCATCTTACTGCATTGTAGGTTAGCTTGTCCTTGCAGTGTAAGTTACAGTGGTTGCAGTGATCAGTGTGCACACACTGTAAGACATTTCAAGTCCGTTAAACTTACAAATGGAAGTTCACCTGCTGCCTTAAGTTTGTAAGTTACATCAACTCGAACTATATTTTTGTCTCAACTCACAAATTAAAGTCTAAAAAGTTGATTGAACTACATTGTTGTTGTTGTCTCAACTTTATGTTGTAAGTTGTCAAAGTTGTTTGACCTTTTTATCCCTTGCTGATTCAACTTGATAATCGAAGTTTGACCAAAGAACCATTACATTTATCAGTACGATAGAACTAGAATACACTTGCCGTTTTGACTTAAGAGAAGAGTTAATTCAACATAATATTAAACATCACAAACATAATATACTTTCATTAGCTGGTTGAACAAACACACATTTGAGCATTGTTGTAACTTAATGTTTTTAGTTAAAATGACTTACTATGGTTGATTTAAGACTTTCCATTTCAAGTTGAGATGATTTAAACAACAAATTTGTTTCAACCTACATGATAAATGAAAGAACACACTGAATGCTTGCATATCCAGAAATGTGTTTATTAGAAACTTGCATTGCATTTTTCATTCCTAACAGAAACAATATTTTAACGTTTCTGGTTTTGGGTTATGGAACTAACCACTGAACTTAAAAACTATAGGCCTACAGCAGGAATCAAACTTCTATTACCACTCAAGGTACCCTCTCCAATATGACACCAACACGAGGGGTGGGGGGCGGTAAGGACTAGAGAGAGAGAGAGAGAGAGAAAAAGAGAGAGAGAGAGAGAGAGAGAAGACCCGTAACCTATGTTAAGAGGACTGAACGCCTGAACTTCATCAGTCAATGTTCACACAGCATGTTGACTTCTTTTTCTCTACATGCGGTACCTCAACAGTTTGTTTCTGTGTCCGAGCATTTCTCGGCTTGAATGCCCATTATGGCTTTCTGCAAGAACTCGAAGGTGTACCTCATCTTTTTTGGGTACTCCAAGTTAAGGCAGTAGATAGCGCCCAGCAGCATGGCAAAGCCAGTAGGCACATCCTTTAGGTTGTGCACAACGACTTTTTCCTCCACCACGACCGCCACATTGAAGACTTCAGACGGGAAAGCATCCTGAAGAACACCTTCGTGTCCACTAAGCAATCCCAACTCCATACCAGCCATTACGACATCGAGGGTTTCACCATGAGCCTGAGGACATAAGACATACACATATTTAAGTTTAAAACATTAATATCATTCTTATATACAGTGGTATGTGAAATAATAGCAGTGGGTTTAAAATTGTGCATAAAACTCAAAATCCTTTCATAGTCCTAATGTCCATGCATTGGGGCATTTTGTAGCATCATGTGCAGACATGATGCTACAAAATAAAATATGGGGTAAAAATGTGTCCATTATTTATTGTAATTACTTTGCAGAAAATTAGGAAAAACATATTGGGTTTTTCAAAAAAATAGCAGTGACTGCAGTCTTCATTACAAGTTCAAATACAGTGGCTTGCATAAGTATTCATTCCCCTTGAACCTTTCAACATTTTGCCACACTATGACCACAAACATATTTAATTGAAATTTTATGTGAAATACCAACACAAAGTTGCACACAATCGTCAAGTGAAACGGAATTTATATTTGATTTTAAAGTTGCTCTACAAATAAAAAGGATGAAAAGGAGGGCGCGCAAAAGTGTTCAGCCCCCTTTTCTCTATTGTAGTATCTAGTGTATCTAGTTGTCTTGTTGCATGATGATGTCTGAATGGTAAAATGTTGACCTAATGACAGAACAAAGTTAACCTGTGTGTAATGAAATCTTAGTATGAATACAGCTGTTCTGTGATGGTCTCACAGGTCTGTTTAGAGAACATTGAGGAGCACACAGCATCATGACGACAAATCAACAATGCTGCGCCACGCAGCAACCGACATGAGACTCAAAGCTACGTGATGCAGCAACCAGCACAAGGGTCAATGTTGCGCTAGGCAGCATCCAGCATAAATGGGTTAAGGCAGAATGAATTAAAATAAACTCTTACATTACACATCCGGATTATGCTGGAGGAATCCTCTGACAAGTAGCACGGGAGACCAAGTAGAGCAGCTGCTCTTCGGTTCTGGTTTGTGTCCTAAAAAAAAAAACAACAAAAAACAACAAAAACAAAAAACACAGGCAATTGTGAGTGAAAGTACAAGGATACAATGACATTTAAGTTGTCTGCCTGTACTGTGCATACAGTAGGTTAGGTTAAGTGTATTATTAAAAAGGGATGGTGTACACTTAACATTAGACTTGTGCTGAAACAAGAGAAGATGTCTGCACCTGGTTTAGCATTCAGTGCTACTTTCCTCCTGTAGTCCCACTTGGCGAAGGGTAATGTAAAACCTTGAATCATACTGATGTAATAAATAACCTAATCTTTGTACATGTTGCATTCAGAGAAATTCTGTTGAATACTCACTTCCCTTTGAAGACAATCCATAATCTGGCTCAGTGCCAACTTCCTACCTGACCCTACGGCCACCCTGTAAAGCTGCAAGAGGTTGGGCATGTATGAATCTAGTCCACCAAGAAAGGTTTCCACCAGGTCTTTGGTAACAATCCTGGCAAACTCTGCAATTATCTGAAGCAGATAACACAATGGAAGAGAAAAGGGCATGAATGAGGGAAAATTAGAGCAACCCAGCACTTTGTGAATAGAAACTTAAATGAATAAATGAATGCAGCAAAGAGTACATGATTTTGGACTATATGAACGCTAAAATGGAAGTGGAAGAGGATTACCTGCCGCTCTGTGAATAATGCAGGCCACCGGTCCATGACTGCACCAATGAGTGGCTCATCTCCAATAATTTCCTGTCGTCGCTGCCAGAACGTGTCAGCCATCAATTTATCCAGTACTTGTAAGTCAGGATCTCGCTTTTGCACTTCAAGTGCCATGGTTGAACGATCTTTCTCTGCTTGAGCCGCAGTCTGTCCCTCGCTTGGAGTTGGCAATTAGTATACCTCACCTTTCTTTGATTTTTTGACTGACCTGCTATTTGCTTGCCCCTCCTTTCTTTTGTTAATAGTGACTTCGGGGCATCCAGCGGCAATCATTCTCTGGCGATAATTGCCCATTTTGAATATTAAGCTGAACTTCCAACCATACCATCCTTCAGCGGATCCTGGCTCCCTCAGGCATGGGTGCTTCAAAACAAGAGCTTTGGCTACGCTTTCAATTTGGTCTCTGGTTGGATAGGGAGTTATTCTTATTATACCATCCGCCAGTTTGTCAAGTATCTCGCTTTTCATACTCTTTGAAGCTGCCATTAGAGTGCCATTAGTGGCATAGGCCTCATTTGCAACCTTCAGTTGGAACTCCACGTCATGGGTAAAATCCGGAATAATGAACGGCTCAGGCCATTGTGCGGGATCCCCACAACTGGAGGGCCTGCTTGGGGAACTGAGACTGGCTGAACTAAGACTGGCTGTATCTGACGTAGAGTCAGAAAGTTCTGAAAATGTGAAGATGACTTTCAGGGTGGCTCTCTCTGTGGGCAGGTCTTTTATGTCCGTTAAATTGCAAAGCTCGTTTCCAAAGTCCGGGTCTTCAAATTGTAAGATGAAGTTGCCTCGGAGACCCAGGTTGTTGCGCAACACTTCACAAAGTTCCTCGACTGATGGGGGAATTTCTGACAGGGTGACACGCCTGATCTCCGAAGGGGAAACAAAGACCTGGAAGAGCATCTTTGTATCTGAAACACAAGAGAAAATACAAACAAGGAAGGACTTAATAATAACAAATGTTGCACCAACACCCTTCCCCTCAAATGGAAAAAGTATTGTGTGCTGTCAAAGCTTACCTCAATGCAACATAAATGCCCTTGGAGTGATGACAAGCTTTCCCTCATAAGAGTATGCAGCAAGGGGTGTGTAGTCGTTCAGGTCGTGAGGGTCAACGACCACACTTGCAACAGGGTCTCTTTTGGTGAGCTGGTAAGACCTAAGATGCTCCCCAAAGGTTGCTGCAAAAAGTTCCAAAATGAATGATATGCAGCCATCCACAACACAGATCTCCAATACTCTCCCAAAATCTGGCAGCCCACTTGTCTGTCCAACTGAAAGAACCATTCCTTTAGAATACTTTGTCCCCTTCACATAAGCAATGGAGGTGAGTGAAACAGTGTCCAGACCTTGAAACTTATTCCATATAGCCTCTCTGATGGTAGCATCTAAAATGGCCACAGACACAACTGATACTCGTCCAGTCTCAATGTTTGGCTTGAAAATAGTAGGCATCTCCAAATAATATGACAACATAAGCTAATGTCTTGTGGCCAAAGTATGCAAAACATTTTTGAAGTTTCCAGTGTTGCGAACTACTTTCTTAAAGAATGAATGTTTCGCCTCAAACCGTATTGTCCAAAATTCCGTTAATGGCCCGTATTTCTTGATGAGAACAGGATAATGTTCTATGTAATGATGTTTGGGACGCAATTTGGTACAAGGAAATGAGCAACTGTCTGTGGTCAGAGATTTTGGCTTGTAGGTAGCACAGGGTTTCTGTTGTGAATGAGGGGCTTGATAACAGTTCCACAATGTCTTTCAGTTCAAGGACCACAGACCAAGTCAGTCTCTGGAACATGGTGGCCAATCAACAGTGGAAGAAATCTGAGAAGTGCCCAATTCTCATGTCCGTTACCACCAATTGTTCCTTTTTTTGAGAAGTTTGTTTGTATTTTATGAGGTCTGTTAGTTTTGTCAGAAAACTGAAAAGGAAATGATGCTATCCTATCGTTAAGTTCATTCAATGTAAAATACTTTTTTGCAATCAAATCTGAAAGACATATGCATAGTTCCACAGGTACGATACCCTCCAATACATCGTGCAGAAAATCTGGTGGAAAACCCTTTACAGGATGAAAGTGGGCAAGTCTGCGTAAAGGACAGTCTCTCTTCAAACCATCCACACATGAGGCATCAGTTGTGTTCAGTACATTAACTGCTTCATCAAACAATTCTGGTGTTCTCAAAGTAAATGCCCCACTTCTGACATCATGCTGCTGAATATCTTTAAGGCTAGCCAGACAAAATCTACAAAATTTATCCACACAGAAAGACTCTTGATACCCTGCAAGGGAGTGTGCACCCAAGTTGTCTGCCGAAACAAACAAAACAGTACCTTTGACACAAGACTCAACTCGTTTTACAAATACACCTGTTGTCTCTAAATACTGCAGATCTCTAATCAAAGGCTCAAAAACTTTGCTGTAACCATACTGTTTTATATGTATAGCTTTGCATAAAACAGCTAAATAAATTGATGATAATGTTGATCTAAGTCTTATGGGCAAGTTGAGTATCACCCAATATATACCACAGACTTTATGTATTTTTTTAGAAGTCCCGAGAGGATTACAAATTTCAAATTCATCTATGTACAAGCCGAGATCTATGCCCAATTCTTCATTGAGAAGTTTGTTTTCTTTGAAGTATTCACCATCTTGAAACGAATTATAATGACCTTCCTCTTGATTGGATCTCTGTAATGTTTGTAGAATCTCACTTCTTTCTAACAACTTATTTAACAACTCTAAAATCGGAACATACACAAATGAATGTTGTTTTTCTTGTGCATTTAGCCCATACTCAACTGGTTCAACAACTGCAAAGTTCTTTCTGTAAAATGACTGCCTTTTACGCTCTGTTCCCAAAGTCCCTTCCCTTGAAAGACATTTGAGAGGGTTCAAAGACTGAATTTCATCAGACAATGATGTTACAACAGAGGAATCAACTGCACAGTTATTTTCCTCCAATACCTTCTCTATAATTCCCCTAATGTTTTTATAAGCAAAGTCTCCAATGTCAAATAACTCATCAATTACTTCCTGTACTGCAGAATTTGAAACATGTAGAATTGTTTGCATGCGGAGACATAGAGATGCCAACTGACGTTTAATTGCCTCTCCATATTCAAGATCGGGTTCAGCCTCAGAATCATATGAAGGTGATGCCTCAATATCAGAAACACACTCCTCTTCTGACACGGTATTGGTAAATGTATGGTGTACAAAAAGCTCTGGTCTTAAACTATTTAAGGTGGAAAACTTATGACAGCGGCTTCTATGGGCAGTAAATGTTGACAGAACACTGGACTTGAAAGAGCAATCAGCAAATGGACATTTAACAGTTTCCTTGTTCCTTAAATGAGTCTTGAGATGAGCAAAATATTTGGTAATGTTACTAGGCTCTGAGAATGTACATAAATCACAGCATAACTTTGTCACAATTTTATGATCTTTCTTTCCATGTTCTGTCAAATGACTCTTAAGTTCAGCTTGGGTTTGAAATGTGTTCAGGCAGTCTTCATAAATACAGACAAGGCCTGAATACCTCCGATGATGTCCGTGGCGCTCTTTATAATGCTGTAGTATTCGCCCTTGCCAATTGCAGGAGAATGCACAAAACTTACATTTCCACCTCATGAAATGGTCATCCTCATTGACATCTGTGAAGAAAACAAAATCAATCAAACATAAGTATTATTAATATATAGTTCCCAAATCTTACATTGTTGAAAAATGTAAAATGAGATTATTTTGTTCCCAAATTCATTCTGACCATGTCAAAAAAAAAAAAAAATCTGTTCTATCAGCTGCCCATTTTAAAATCAGTAACTATTGGGTTGTCTGATTCGTTTAGGTTTAGTAGTAAGCAAGATAGTGCATTGGTCAGAGTGCAAGGCAGCAACGATGAAGAGACAATGATCTTTCAGTAGACTGGCATGTAAAATCATTTCATTTTCTCAAAAATCGTCACTGTGCCTTATAATCAGGTGCGCCTTATGTATGAATTATGTTCATGGTATTCTAATCTGCCTTCCATTAGAAGTCATTTATAAAATCCATTGTGAATAGTCGAGAAAATACTGCCACCTTGTGGTCTTAATGGAAACTGCACTGCCTTTGCGATTTAGTAGATATAAGTGATCTATTAGCCACAAAAATAATTATAACAATACCATATCTATTTTCCATTAAAAAAAATAATAACCCTGTATTCTAAACAATATGTTGAACTATTGAGCTTGTGATTTGTTTCTGTTCATTTTGGACACTCACAGTACCTGCAGTTTCTGCAAACAAAACGTGGGATAGTATTTCTTATATATGACGCCAATGCTTTGTCTTTCGAGTTTGTGGGGAAAACAACGAAGTTGAGTGAGCTAGCAAGCCACAATGGTGTACACTTCGTGGCACATCGTGCCTGCAGTTTGACAAGTTAACACAAGAGTTCACGCGATTTTGCATTGTGGCAGAGACGTCGACAAGGCGGCGGTGGCAGTGTGCGTCGAGTCGCACAAGAACACCGCTCATGAGCCAATTCAGTAACAAAGGGTTAAAAATATCTCAAGACGCCAGTCTCTTGAAAGGCACATACACTCAAACTGAATAACCCACTATTTTTTTTAGACACGTGAGGGAAATGAGCTAAGGGAAATGTGTACAAAGGCCTTCAGGTTTGTCCTTTAGGTTAGGATACGAAGGCTAACAGCATTACATTTGATTTGAGTACAAACGCAAACCTGCCGCACGTGCACCACACACGAGGGGAAGGAAAGGTGACATAAATGTCTTTCTCCGAAACTCCATTGTTCCTACCTCGCATTAATCCGACAGTTCCCATTAACAAGAGAAATTACTGTTATTCTAGGTCAAACGCGGGAGAAACGCGCAGTCCCGGGAAGAGGAGAAAATGCGAGCTGGGTTGACCTCTGAATCCAGTTAATAATCTACACTCACGCTTCATTACCGGCACACCGTCAGTTAGCTATCAAAACCTTACCAGACAAATTTTATTAGTTAATGGCCAAGACCAGCTTTAGGCTTAATACAGTTGAACTTGAGCATTCACAGTAGCATGGCTAATGCAGACCCGACGGTTAGCTATTTTGGATAGCTAACTCGTGTGCAGTTCAAGGGTGGGGAAATTGAGCCAATAACCTCATCTATGAAATATTTAAAAACAAAACTAATATTGCCTGCAAGTCGCTGACATATACCTATTTAGAGATTGTTAACTTACTTGGCAAAGACTTTGAAAGTGAAGACCAAATCCCTCTCCGTCTCGTCTGCGGACTCCGATTCGAAAGCAAGTTTTTTTCCTATGCAGCCAACTGAACTTGCACTTGCAGTATCCCTCCGCCGATTTCAATAGGTTAAAATTGCCAGTCTTCTTCCGCCGTGGGAAATAGTCTCTTCTTGTTGCTTCAACAGCATGCATATAGCCAGTAATTCTCTATGACGTATCAGTGTATAAGCCTACATTGTTTTAATTCTTCAGTGTTGTTAAAAGAAGTCAGTTAACTGAACGCTGCATGCCACTGCAAATAGTAGCCTATAGTTTTTTCCACCGGTAGCTCCCATCCCCGAACTCCAGCATTTTCCCCGCTTCTTTTATGACTTACAAAACCAAGTTCAATCAAATCTGAAAAATTCCAAATAGTCAACACAATGAATTACTCTGAGTTTTCAGTTCCCGCGTTTTTCCTCTTTTTTTTTTCAAGAGACGACTTGCCAACTTAAGTTCAATCAACCATACCAATCTGGCAAAATTATCAAATAGTTCGTAGAATGGACAATTATATGTTTTATTTACAAAAAACTCCTAAGGTTAAGTCAAGATCCAAAAACTTATCAGGGCTCTTTGTGTTGAAGAGAGATATGAAGTGGGCACAACTAAACGAGGCTGCAATGTTTTACAGTGCACGTGTTGGTTTCTGTAATAAAATTTCCCTGCAGTAAGTACCCTGTCCTGCCTATTGTTGCCATTTTATCCTCTAGTATTGTGAAATAAAATAATTTGGACTAATCTGTCAGTTTCTTTTCTTTTTTTTTTTCCAGGTCCGTTGCCAGTATAGTTTTCTTTTCCAAATAAATATTCCTTGAACTAAACACACGTCTCCCACTCTTTTTGAACCCTTTAAAACTTGTGTCAATGCTCAGATGGTCGGTGTGATACAGTTCTTATTTGCCCCCCTTTGTAATCTGGGTGGGGTCACGTTGTAAATTCTTGATATAAAATGCGTCTCTACATCCTTCAAACATCTCAAGCAGAAAACATTTTGTTCAATCAGAGAGATTTTTGGAGTAAATACTTTCTCACAGTGATCGCCTCTCTGCAGAGTTCCGCCGTTTAAAGCTCCATTGAACTGATTTTTATTGATTCTTTTATGAGCAGAGCTGACGAGGTCCAAGTTTAGTTTTGTTGCTATAAAAGATGCTGTATATTTAACAACTCTTCAGAGTTGTAAGCAGCGACATGGTTGATTCAGCATTACTTTGACATTGTTTTTATTTGAGCTAATATGTTTTAAATGGCTAAATACAGTAGCAGTTGTTGGATGTGACATCCTATATGGGCATGCTGCAACTTGAAAATATGGAAAATTGGAATTTGATATCAGGGTTAAAGTGCATACATACAGTAGGAGATATGTAGTATCCAATGCAAGAACTAAAACTGCACAGTGATGGCGGTGTAAAGACTGAAGCTTTTGAGGATGTCTGCCAGCTGGACAGCAGATATGAAGAGGAGGAGAGAAAATGAGGAAGAGGTGTTGTGGAGAAAACGTCCCTTTACTTTAGCTCTTCACAACCTTTTATAACCATTCTTACATCACTCTTACATCATTGTTACATAGTCAAATCACCAGATCTGGACCCAACCATCCTGTACTTTCTTACAATCATATGTCCGTGTTCTGAGCATCACGTGAACGTAATATTGTCTATGTGTTTCCCATGAGCCTGCATGGTGTGTGTGTGTGTGTGTGTGCTCGACTCCCTAATCTTGGTCAAGGCTGACCTGAAAACAGACTGGCTGAATGTTATCTGGCATAGAGGTGGCATAGAAACATTCAACACTGTCCTAGCTGTGTACTCTATGTGTCTGTGTGTTTGTGCGTTTTGTGTGTACCTTAATGTGTCAATGTGTTGGCCTTTATCATGTTCCCTTCAAAAGTCCATATGTGTCACTCAGAACACCACAGAGGTGGCTGCGTCTCAATACTGTGACTTTGATAAGGAAGAGAAAAAGGAGGATGGAAATATGACACACTGGATGGTTCAACAAAGAAGAAAAGTTTATTACCAAGTCTCCCTGATAAGGAGCAACACTGGAGGTTTATAGATACTGAACTTGTGTTGTGATGGTGGTTCAACATTTTTTTCAACATTTTACAAAGTAACTAGAGCAAATCTGTGAAGTTGAAGTTAGATATTTTTATATGTTCATTTGTTTGAAGTCGGTCTTAAAATATTACACACATGCCTGCACAATATGTATTATTAAAGAGTCTGTGTAGAATTTGATTTGACAAAGTCAGTCTGCTGAAGCCGATAGAACAAAGAAACTTTCATGTTGTAGCATGATACTACTGTTTGTATTTTTCTGGCATGGCAGTAATATGATGTCGTACTTTTCAGATGAATAAAGAAAAATCTGATCAACAAATTAATTATGATATATTAATATGAGTTATCAAGTTACCCAGCATTCTGGAAAGTAAAATAGTGACATGTTAGCTTGAGTAATAAAAGTGTTAAAAATAGATCTTGATATAAGTCCTCTGTTCAGGTCAGGTATTAAAGCAGCTCCTAGTTACCATTAAGTTAACAGGTTAAGTTACACAGGTCACAGTACACAAGGTGCATGAGGAGGAAAATACCTAGATGTCATGGGATTTTTTAAGAAAGACCATTCAATAAGGAAGACCGGATTCAAAGTATCAAAGTTAAATGTATTATTCTTGTACAAGAAGGAGCGTTTAACAGTGCAACACACAAAAGGGGTTACAGAGAAAAAGGCTCCCTATGGAGCTCTAACAGTTGGTTCTTATACACTCTCTGATGGGCTGTCTCGGACACCTCCCCATAGATACAGATGGCATCACAAGTTTTCTTAATTTCCTTTAATAGTTAGCATTTCTCCAATTTAAATGTCACCACACTGACCTGTCCCTGACACTTGTTCTAGACTTCTTCTATTTACACATTAACCTGGGCTTTACCTTACCCAACTTTAGCAACAAAGTCATATTAGAGAAGTGAAAAGCAGAACATGTGAGGAGTAGGAACTCACGTACACATCATATGATTAAGACATTTGAAACAGTTTAAAACAAATTTTTATAACAAAAGAAGAGTAAAAAAAAAGTAGTGACTGGTTGTGTGTGTTTGTGTGTGTGTACACAAGTAACACAATACTTACCTTCTTGCTGTTGAATCTTGTCCATCTGCTGTTGAAGCTTTTTACAGCATGTGCTCATCTCATTGAAAATAATCTTAATAAGTCTTAATGTCTGAGATGTCTGTTTCTTTCTAAAGTGCCCAGTCCAACTACAATTCACTTCTGAAGCTGTGTCTGACTGTGTGTTCTCTCACTGCAGCCTGTAATATAAGGTTCTGACAAGATTCTAGAATGATGATGTAACAAAGGTATGGAAGGTTCCACAGAATGCTTTGATGCATATTCCATCACACACACACACACACACACACACACGCACACACATCTAAAGTACACACAGACACAGACACACACACACACACACACACACACACACAGAAAGACCTGAACATCTTATTGGCATTAAAGGAACCGCACCAAGCTGGTTTGAGTCTTATTTTTCAGATCGATCTCATTTTGGACATGCTGATGACGAATCCTCCATGTACACCAAAGTTAGTCCAGTCTCGAGTGGATGTAGAAAAACCAGTTAAACTAACCGCTCTCTCCTTCTCACACCTTGTGCACACATGTTATGTAAACATGACAGTGTCCAGACAGAAAGAGCACCATGCCTCGTTCTGCCAACAAAGAGCACTTACAAATAGCAGAGGACGGTTTCGATCCATCGACCTCTGGGTTATGGGCCCAGCACGCTTCCACTGCGCCACTCTGCTCACATTCTCTAATGTTGAGTTGCTGCATCTGGGGTCTACTTATCAATAATTCATCTGTAACATGATAACTTAAATGGAGGTGCAGAAACAAGACAACATTTGCAGCTGCTTTTTTAAGTTCGACTGACTGAAGCCTCATTCCGGCGTTTTAGACCATTTGGCCACATTGACGCAACTTCCAGACTTTGATTTCCTGCAACCCCCACCTGTCATCTAACTTCTTCACCCTACGGTTGTTCCTCTGCTTAAGATTGGCATGATGCGCTTCCACAAACAGTGTGTATAACTAAACTAAAACACTCTCCCTTCATGTTTCCCCTCCTTTTTTTTTGGCAAACTCAATTATTTCAGAGACTAGCTCAGTACATCTGTGCAGCACAAGTGAATAAAACAAATTCCAAATAGAGCAAAGAAAGTGTTGAGTGTTGAGTTTTGTCAATAAATGTAAAATGATTCTGCAAGTAGTTCTGGCTTTACTTTTGACAATCACAATGGAGGATACTCACACTCACTGTTGTCCTGTTTTTCAAGAGAAAATTAAATAAAAATGTGAAGGCTGTTTTTGGCTCAAATAAAATTAAACTTTATTTTAACATTGTAACAATATCAACACAGTAAGAGAAAACAAAGTAGAGATGTTCCGATAGCATTTTTCCGCTCCCGATACCAATTCAGATGTTTAGTTAGTATCGGCTGACACCGAGTACCGATCCGTTACCATCCGATACGATGTGTTATAAAAAAAAATATATCATACTACGCCTGCATGACTGTGATATGATTATCATTATGGTAAGGCCTGGCTCTGGTTAAACCCTTTGTAAAATGAATAAGTACAGCAAATACAAGCCATTTATTTTTAAATAGAACAGTATAAAAAACAGTACTGCAAATCCAATTTAACGAATTTAACGAAAACTTATAGTGCAACACCAACCTATAAAGTATCAAAAGAGGAGAAGCTCAGTAAACAAAATATACCTTAACACAAGTAGGCTACACATTGCAGTAGCATTTTAGCAGTTTAGTATTGCTCATAATTTCCAAGAGCAAAGGTAGATTCTTTTTCAAGAAGATGAGCATTTCTGCTCTCTCACCTCCTAGCCTGTTCCTCTTTGCATCAGCAATGTTGGACGCTACACTGAGCAGTCTCTCACTGTCAACACTGGTACAAGGAGCACAGAGAAGCTTTGCAGCAGTGGCAGTCAGGGTGGGTGACTCCCCTGTACTGGAAGGGGCTGTCTGAGCATGGGACGGTTTGCTCTGTCAAATATGTCTGTATTTGAACCTGTGTGCTTGTGCTACTTGCCCCACGTTCCTCATCATGCTCCTGCAGGATTTCCTCAAACAGGCCTTTCAAGCCGCTCTTTCTGCCGCTGCTGCTGTCTGGCTGTGCTTCCATACGTGGGGCTTGCCAGGCAACCCCAGTTACTGTTTACCAGTGGCGCAAAAAGGGGGTATGCAGTATATGTGGTGCATATGGGCGCACTGCCAGGGGGGGGCGCCAAAACAAGGATGGGACAAAATATATATATGTTCTTGCGCTTTTAACTCATGACTATTCTAAAAATATGTTTAAAATATAAGGCCTGGCCACTGGTAAATTTGCTATTTGCTATATAATCAGCAATGTTACTGTGGTGGGCGCCCTCAATCTCCTTAAGGCTTTTCGTGCTTGTAAGCCCCAGTTGAGGGGGGAGGGGGGTGCTGCTGAGCGTCCTTTTAGTAGCTATTTGGCTATTTGGCCATTGACGTGGTGAGGCATGTTCGAGGAAAGATGGAGAAGGTAAAAAAGTTGTCAGGTGCACAGTGTAGGAAGAGGAAAAAAGAAAAGGAGAAGGCGTCTGAGGGAATGTGCCAGAAAATGCTGAAATGGATGAAAGACAGCAACAGGTATGAACTAACTTACAATGAAACAAATGACTCCACAGAAAACAAGGCTAACGTTAGATGCTGCTGTGCTGCTGCTGGCTAACATAACTTAGTTGGGTTCAACCAGCAACCATGTTTCAACCAGGCCTGTGTGTAAATCAACTATATTTAATGAGATATCAATTTGTGTTTTACAGTGCTTACCTTTGCAATGTTAATGTAAAAAAACAAAAAAAAAATGTTTGTTTTTTTTTTAAAGCAGTTTAAGTTATTAAACAAATAACTGATTGATTTTTAAAACATAAAAACATGGTCAGTCCTGGGTGGTCCCGCATGAACCGGTTAAACCATTTTCGACACGGCCTTGAATGGGGTTTGAAGATTGTTGGCTATCACAAACTCTTGAACGAGATTGAGAAGGTCCATCCGGGTAAAGCCCCTACCCCATTGGCCCAAGGACCTGAAGGCATGGAGACTAACAAAGCATTAGTCCTCCACCCACCCACCCACCCACCCACACACACACACACACACACACCAAATTAGGCAAAATCACTTTTTCTTGACCTCACTCTTTCTTGTTGTCTTATTAGCCTTTCAGTCACTATAACCCTACCTGAAGGCACTCTAAAATGTCCTGCTCTACTCCTGGGCTTAGGCAGATCTCATGTCCCTGGTGTGCATCAATGCTCAGCTGCCCCTTCACTCTCTGCCTCAGCGACTTCCTGTTGAGTCCATAAGTTGATTGAGTGATTGTTCCCTCCCTGTAAAGGCAGCATGCTTCTGCCATGCGTAGGTATGAGCCGTTCTTTTTTCATGTTTTAGTCATCTCATCTGAAAAGTAAAGGGTCGAAAATTATGCTAATGGTAGGATAGAATGTAGGCCTATCTAGAATGAATTGACCTATGCAACATCACTGATGTTTAAATTTGGGTATTTAATTATCTGATTTATGAAGCTGATTGATTAGGTGAGGTCAAAGTTAGGCAGGGAAATGGTTCAAAAGTCAAAAGGGAGAAAATCTCCATTGAAACACAGCCAAGTGGGCTTAATGGTAGCAGGTGGGCTTAAAGGGAACATAAGTGAATTTCTGGTTAAAAGTCAGAATATTTTATTCTACATACATGACATTAAAAAAACAACTACATGACATGAATCTATATATGCTGCACTAACATAACATGAAAAGTGTCACAGTTCTGTTACTCTGGGCCACAGTACTTTTCCATTGACCCACCTCCACTCATGCCAGCCACTCCCACCTCATCAGCTAACTCCACTCACCTGTGCTCACAGCTGCTTTCCATCTGCAATCAGCCCAGTATATATGCTCCAGCTCCTCACTCACTCCTTGCCAGATTGTTCTTTGTGCCATACAAGACTTTCCAGCGTTCTTCCCCGGATTGCTTCTCTGTTGCCAACCCTGCCTGTCCCCGACTTCCCTGCATCGTGTCAAGCCTGGTAAAGATCTCTGCCTTTTGTCCCTGACCACGTCTTCTGCCTCTGCGTCTCTGGTGTCTGTCTGCCCGTTCCCTGGTCTTTGCTGGTTCCGGGCTGCAGTGTATCTGGATCCCTCTACTCTGGACATTGCCCCTTACCCCCTGATTCAGTACCTGCTTCTTCACCTGCTATTTTGCCTGTTGTCTGTGCAAATAAAGGTCGTTACCAACGGTCTAAGCTGTTTGTGCTACATTTGGGTTCATACCACACCCATTTCAGAAAAGTATCAATTGCAATGCATTTAAGTAATTAGCTATACTCATTTACATCCACTCTAAATAGTTTTTTTTTTTTTTTTTTGCTAGTGTCCCCTTTAAGCCCACTTGGTAAAAATCTTAATTTAAAAATAAAGATAAATATACACATGTATTATCTATTTGACAGTATAATAGAATATTCTGCCTACAAAAATGTAAACTACACATGCTTATCATGCTTTATGTCATTGCAATGAACAATGTTATGCAGTGACTGTATTGATGCAACATGTGGACTGTTGGCTAGCATGCTAAAACACATTTTAACTTCAAAATAAAAAATATTTCTAATTCTAGTAAAATACTAACATATGTTTTATTTAAAGCACTAATCTCTTAAATTTTGATTAAAAAAAAAAGAGTACTTTCCAAAAGCAGGAGTAGAAATATGGAAAAAATGTTTTTTTTGCACCTTCCTCTGGGAGCAGCAGGCACATGTCACACATGTGCTTCGATAATTCAAGATTGACAAATCTGATTGGCTTACAATCAAAAGTATAATTTATGTAACAAGCAGCTTTATTGGAAGAACCATGAACCAGCAAAAATGGTGGGCTTATATAGTACGTAGGCTTAATAGGGACACTTACCCTAAGTGTCTTAATGTGTAAAATAAACAAATAACCTCCTCTATAGCAGCTTTTAATGGTAACATTAATGGAATAGTAATCAATAATAATGCAATATGTAGTTATCCAAAACACCATTTCAAAATGTTGTTTATAATATAGACATTTAATAAAAAATACATACCTGTCTTTGAATTGTGGGTCTAAAAGAGTGGTAACTGCATACAAGTGCTTATTCTCGATGGTCTTGAATCTTTTCTGGACAGCCTCAAGAAGGGTTGTTTTCATGGTTTTTATACCCGTGTCCTCCTCGTTCTCCCGAGCAAGCAGGTGTTACAGCACTGTGACCGAGGGGACAACTTCAGCTGCAGATGAGGTGGAGGAGCTCATCTATCTGGTCAGTTCTTCAAATGGTGCCAGAACAGTGACTGTTTTCTCCAGTAAAGCCCACTGGTTAGCCGTAAGGGTCACTGGCAGGTCGTAGTCAGCCCCATATGCTGAAAATGACCATTTCTGCTCCAGTAAACTCCATATTGTAGGTACTGTTCCACCTCATTTCTGCGTCTTGGTGCAGATGTTTGGTGGGCATTTTGAGATATTTTTGAAGATCCTCTAGGCGTGCAGTAGCCAGTGGTGAGTGTTTGAAATGCACTATCTTCCATCCATTCGTCAGTGCATCACTCACACTTAGGACATCCATCTCGTCCATGGCTTTCTTCATGTTGCTAGCGTTGTCGCACAAAACAACATGAATTTTAGACTTTCCACTGTACTAGCATCCCATCAATTGCTTCAGCAATTAATGTGCCAGGATGTGACCCTTGAAACTTGCTGGCATGCAGCACCGCACTTCGCGGGATAAATGTTGACTTTCTGTCCACCCAGTGTGACGTTAAGCTTAGCAAAGACATGGGGCACACATGGGGCACAGCTCCAAATGTCCGTGGTAAAGCTGACTGCATGCATGTCTTTAAGTATACACGAACAGTTTTGGATATATTTTTACAACCTGGCAAACAGTACCTTGGCTCCAAATGCTCCCTTAAGCGGCGAAATTCCACTAACCAGTAAATGGATTACTAATTTAATAAATTACGTGGTATTGGATCAGTGCCTGGAATCTAGTAGTCACCGATACCGATGCCAGCATTTTTGGCAGTATCAGAGCAATTTCCGATACTGTTATCGGAATCGGAACAACTCTAGTAAAACAAGAAACCATCTGCGAACAGACAGACAGACAGGAAGAGAGACAGACACAGAGAGAGACACACAGACAGAGAGAGGCAGACAGAACCACATTTTTCAAAATAACATACAGACACATGAACTGAAAACAACACCAGCATTCGCTGACATTTCGTGCTGTAGCTGGTAACAAAGTAACAATAACAGCAACTGTTATAAACTGTTCTTCCACTGATCCAAGGTCAGTCCTAAGGCTGGACAGTACCACGGCACCTTCAGTCCTTTTAGTTTTTTGCTGGCCACACTCCTTGCAGGTGTAGTGACAGTGTTCCTTTGCCAGCCTTTTCCGTGGTGGTTTGCCACTAGCCACTAACTCCCCATCTTCCTGGGCAGCTTTATGCAGTCTCCAGGCACATTGCCTTGGCTGAGGTGGAAGGCACGCTTGCAGCTTGCAGGAACGGACGAGCTTGCTGGAAGGGAGGAGCTTGCAGGAACGGAGGAGCTGGCCCGAATTGTGGAAGGAACGGGGGAGGTGGAAATGGCAGATAGAACACAGGCCTGTTTGCCGCCAGAGTGCGCTGGCGGGTGAAAGCTTCCCCTTTGTGGTTTTCAGGCTCCTCAAATGTCATCACTTCATGTGCATGCTGCACAGGGGCAGTATGTGTTCACTGCAGGGAGAGACTCCTTGGCCAGGTGCAGCTGTTTGGGAAGTACAGTGCCTTGCAGCAGCATGTCCCTGTCCTTCCTCTTACCCCTCCTAAGCAGCCTACAAGACAAACATTCATTATTTTATACATGTGAGCCTATCCCCACATATTTTCTAACAAGCAAACAGTTGGAGGTTTTTCTTGAGGTTAAATCTTTATATACTGTCTTGACTGTATGGGAAAGGTAAACGAAATAACACACACCATGAAGAGACGGTGGTGTTGTTAACCGGCACCAGAACCAAGTTGGTCTGATCCAGGACAGCCCTGCTGTCCTCCAGCAGCTGTTTGATGTGGCTGTAGACGGTGACAATGGACTGAGGGATGGGCATGGTTTTTCCCTTTGTGTCCTTTGGCCTGTTTCGTGCTTGCTCAAACTCTTTGGCAAGTCTGAGGCAAACACACTCTGTGTACTTCAGGGTCCTGGGCTGCTTGGCCGTGAGTCATGTATAGCCTGTGGGAGAGAAAGATGATATGATCTGAATTGTGAATAAGGATGTAAAGTCATAAAGAATCAGGTGACAATGTCGATGTAAATAAAATAATTTGCACTTAATAAATACTTTTCACAATGACGAGTGCTGTCTCTTATTCAATGATTTGTATTGAACCAAAATGATAGCAAATTGTGGTCAAGCACCTCTCTGCCGCCTGCTGTCCGGGAGCAGAGCCACTTGGCTTCCTGGGTGCACGCCATGGTCCTCCTGACACACGTCCTTTCTTCTTAGCCTTCTGGGCATACCTAAACAGTGAAAGAGACCTTCATATGCTTCATTTGTTCCATGGAATGTTTGTTTAATTATGGTGTACAAAATAATTATTTTGTACCTTGAAGGTGCTTTGTCCATGGCATGGAGAGCTGTGTACAGGTGGACTATGTCCGCCTCCTCCTTGACTGACAAAGCAGTGATTGTGCGGTTCAAGTTGACCAGGTAGGCTGCTAGGGGATCAACTGCCTCCCATCCCACAATGCCTCTTGAGTCACATTGGCTAGTCTGAAAAGTTATAAGTGAGAAAAAGAAAAAACAAGCAAATAAATGTACACTTGTTTCTAATTATGTGAGTAATGCTGATTTTACATTCATTTATCTTATTAAAATGTAACAAGATTCACTTCAGTTAAATATTATGTTTTTGAGTAGGGTGTTACAGAAAGTGTTATTGACCTCTGTGACGAGGGGCCCCGGTTCAGTGTCACCCTCCAACAACACCTGGTCTTCCACAGCACTTGGAGGATCGGGATCACCAGCCCCAAGCTCAGCTGATTGGCAGAGAGCAGCGTCAGGCTCAACAGCCCCAAGATCACCTGGCATGCACACTGTGGTATCTGGCTCATCCTCGTCCTCCTCAAGCACCTGCGCGGGGATTTCAGGCATCTGCTTTGGAGCAAGCAGGTCACCTCTATTGGTCTGGGCCAATAGATACTCCACAGCAATGCGCTCCCCTGTAACCAGTATAAATACAAAGATGAAAAAGGGACACACACACACACACACACACACACACACACACACACACACACACAACACACACACACACCCATCTCCTACATGTATAGCACAATCTTCGCACCCAAGAAATGCATGTCCTCTGAGTAGGGGGGTGCCCAAGAAAAAGAGGAGGAGGCGATGTTATACTCTGGTCTGCCAGTGTTGCTCTGAGATCTCTTACCAGTAGGTTTCCCAGGTGGGGTGAATTCTGGAACCAGAGCACAACCATGGACCCGCTGGCTCATGTTGTTGAGGTGAGACATTAATTGGACATCAAAGGTTCTGAGGGTTGAGGCCCCCTCCACAGCTACTGCCTCCTTGGCCCGGCCCATGTTCCACCTCGATACTCCATCCAGCATGTACATCTGCACATGCACTGCATTGCACCGCCAGCCTAAGAAACAAAATACTCAACCATTATTGTAAATTGAATACATATGAATACCCAACAGTGGTAATTGTGTTATTTTGGATAATTACACATTCTCTCTCATAACATAGAAAAGAACATTAAAAAAGAGACATACAATACAGTATGTCTTGATGAAAATGTACCTGGAATGAAAGCACACTGGTGCCGGTGAAAACTCTCCAGGGAGGAGGACCCCCTACCACACCTCAGGATGTCGAGCTCTTTGCCACCCTTCTGGAGAGTCCCCACCTTTGTATACAGTGCAACACCTGCAGGGTCTTGGAGGCACTCCAGGTGCTTCTGCTGCACCTCCCAGACGTGGCGCATGCTGTTATGATTCACCAGACGCAGCCCTGTGGTGTCTGTCAGCTCCCACACTGATTCCAGCAGCCCTGAAATCATCCTCCGCATCTCCTCCACTCCACGTGTCCTCCTCCTGCAGTGCCTCTTCAGTTCCCCCGGGCTGATGGTGGCCATGAGCTGTTCCTCAGTGGGAGCATGTCCGCTGTGGCTGCTCTTCCACTCCGCTCTCTTGGCCTCCTTCAGGCGTTGCACATCCCCCTGGTCCCATTCAAAGATGCAAGAGGAAAGCTTGGTGCAAAAGACTCCATACAAAGGATGATGTTCTGTTGTGAGGCCGCAGTTAAAGCGCCTCATGAAATGGAAGCTGTCCAAGCGCACTGCAGACCTCCATGGGTGAAAGAGCTTCACCACTGAAGACACACCTGTGGAAAAACAACAAGTGATAATTACATAGACCAAAACACCTGTGTGTGGTTACACCTTGATTAAGTAAACTCAGGTGCTGCCCAATTGCCAGTACCATCAGTATCAAACGTATATTTGATAAAGAATTTTATCATTTTTACCCACCTGACTGGCTGCAGCAATCCCGGTCAACATAGATGACCTCGGGCTCAGCTTGGCCTGCATTCCTGTAGCGGGTGACAATGCCTTGGCACAACTCTTCCAACCCTGCACCTTCACCCGTCATCAGAACAGAGTTCAGAACCTGGCCAAACTCATTTCCGATGTTTGTCATCCATGCAGCACTGTCCCCGATCCCACCAGCCAGCTTCTTGGTGATCTGTAAAACAAACACTACTTTCAAACTGAAGACATTGCCCCACAAAGAAGTAAACCCATTTCCAGTTTTGTTGTAATTATACATGTTCTAATTTCTATATTTTTTACTGTTGAAACCCTAACCTTCTTTGTTGAATCCATTTTCAGAATTCTACTATAGGTAGAGGTGATCGCTCCCTTCATCTCATCCAGATGGCTGAGGATGTCGTTGGAGTGGACTGTCTCAAACCACTGGGCAAGTGGAAGGGGCCTGAAGGGTGGTGGAGGACTATGGACAGCTGCAGAGGGAACGAAGGTAGCCATCTTCATATGGCGCTCACAGTCTGAGAGGTAGCGGATGGTCTGACGTGCCCACTCCTCGCTATGCGCTTCCTCTATTGCAGCCTGAAGGTAGGAGGAACTGTTACCACTGGTCCTTGGCTTCAGGAAAGTCATACATTTCCTGTCCAGAGCCAGCTGTGTTGTGAGGACAGCGGGGAACAGGCTCCTGTGTGCCACATCCAGCTGGGAGAGCATATCCTGGCTCCATGGGCAGACCGGCTGAGAGCACTTGCTGCAACGTGGATAGTCCCCTCCCACTAGGTAGTAGCGGCTATCCACATCAATGACCTCCCTGACCTTCCTGTAGATCCCGGAGCTGTTCATTTTCCGGGAACATTGTGGGCATTTCAGTGGAATCCCCCACATCCTCATTGGTGCCCAGACGAACATCCTCTGCCGGTAGTACCACCCAGGCTCAGGAGGAGATGGTTTGGGCTCCAGCGGTGGGTGAAACCAGCATGCTTTGATTTTGCGTTTTAGCTGGCCTGTAGGCTCATACAGGCACTTCGCTATCCACACCTGATCTGCTTCCTGGATTACCTTGCGGAACTGTTCAGGAAGAAAACCTTTCCAATTAACTGAACATGTTTTAAGTGGAGTTGCAGTGTGGTGTGATGGGTGGGTGGGTGTGGCAGAGCTATTTGAAGGAGGGAGCAGAGATGGTATTGGCTTTGGTGGTAGTACTGTTAGCTTTTGAAGCGGTGGTGTTGGTTTCTGCGGTGATGGTAAGATGAATGCTGAATAATGAGCTTGTTGGATGTGGTTCAAAAGACCAACAGTACCCTGCACCTTGGCCCCACAGGTGTCACACACCTCCTCCGTATGGTGATCAGACAGGTGTTCGGAGAATTTTTCTCCTTCCACAAGCTCGTTGCACTTATAGCACTGCACTCCCTGTCCTGCCAATGATGCTCCTGCCTCCATGTCTCCTCGGACTCCCCCTGCCTCAGTGCCTCCTCCCCTTGTTGCCGTGTCTCCTCTGCCTCCCCCTGCCTCCGTGCCTCCTCTCCTTGTCGCCGTGTCTCCTCGGACTCCCCCTGCCTCCATGCCTCCTCTCCTTGTCGCCGTGTCTCCTCGGACTCCCCCTGCCTCCGTGCCTCCTCTCCTTGTCTCTGTGTCTCCTCGGACTCGCCCTGCCTCAGTCTCAACCTCTCCTGCCTTACTGGAGCAGGCTCCTGATAACTGATCTGCTGGCTGGGGGGGTACAAAAAGATTGTTCAATAAATAAATCCACATGCTACAGTGACTCATCATGGCTTAGTAAATAATTTTACCTACCTTATGGAACCCACAGGAACAGCGAAGGCTTCTCCCAAACAGATCTTTTGTATTGCTCTGCAGGGGGCAAGCATCTATTTTTTCCAGGGCCTTTTTCCATTTCTTGGCCCCTGGCCGTTTGCCAGTAGAAAAGTGGAACTGGCCCCGGGCATATTTTGTGCAGATGTCCCGCCAATAGCTGTCTGGCTTTCCCGTCTTAGTCATCTGCAAACATTAGATATAAAACAGGTTAATGTCAAGCTAGGCTATGTGTACGTACAGACAGACAGAGCGGAGGAAATTATATGTATGTACAGTATGCATGTATATGTAGATACATAATATGTATTTATGTATGTTTTGCATTATTGTTTTATTATTGTTAAAGTACTTTGTAAATGTATGTTTTAAAATGTGCTATATAAATACAGTTATTACTATTATTATCATCATCATCATCACCATAATTACAGTGCTGGTATGTACAGCCAAACTTTGTACATATATAGGCCGCACTTGAATATAAGCCACAGGTTTTCATAGATATTTACACAGGAAGACGGTACACAGAAGATTTATTTTTTGTTTTATTTTTTTTCAAACTGTGCCTGAAAATCGGCAGTACAGCACCAACGCGGCATCAACACAGGATGATGTACGTACAGTAGCTCTATTTCCTTTTTTTGACAGGCAGATCGATTGCCTTTAACTTAAAAGCTGCATCATATACATTTCTTTGTTTGTTTTCCATGATGAGGTGTGTGCATGATGTGCAAAATGACACTTCAAAATCAAATTCAAAACTAGTGTCTTCTTCGGCGCATAATCTTTCTGTCTGTCTCACTTTTGCGTTTACTGCTAGAGAGCACCCCCGGTGGCCGTTAGGAAATAAATTAGCCGGACCGTTGTGAAAATTCAAATCGTGTGAAAAAAAAATAGCGCCATATAGTCCGATTACGGTATATACAATATATCCTTATATTTAGACATGTCTGACATGCACCAACAACACCAAAACAAATTCCTAGTATGTGTAAAAAACGTACTTGGCAATAAAACTTTTTTCTGATTTCTTATTTCTGACAGGCAGAACCTCCGTTAGCAAAGCGGCTATGGCAAGAAACAAAGTTGAAATACACGTTGAATAACGTGCTGACGGGACAGAAAATGAAATCGTGTATTGTTTGTCACACGATTTAACATTCGGCTTATACATGCCGTTTCATTTGTGAGTTTTAATCAAGTTTACAAACCTTTTTTCCGTGCTTGTTCAGCTGTATGCGTTGAAAGATATGGCTGACGCACTAAAGACATAACCACGCCCCCTCATTCATCGGGTGATTCTTACCGCAAGACCTGTGACCTATGGGCGTGTTCGGACCTCGTCTGAAACTCTTTGATCTCATTAGGAATGTGTTCGGACCTTGTTAGGACTGTTCGGACCTGTTAGGACCTCAGAGGCAGGCCAGAAACTGGCAGGTACGGCCACCTTCTCTGTGAGATGCAGCATTGTCAAGTGGCAGTGGTGGGATTTGAACCCACGCCTCCTGAGAGACTGGAGCCTTAATCCAGCGCCTTAGACCACTCGGCCACACTACCTGAAGCAGCTTTCGGTTGAGGTTTCCCTCCAGCGTCCATGGTTTACAAGTCAAGGACTTTGACTTTGACCTTGACTTGACCTGGAGTATTAGTTAAGTCAAGGGGGGCAGACACAGGAGAACCATGCTGCCAACTGCTTTTTTTAGGAACTAAAAACAGAATACATTTTACTTGACAAACACAAGATCCAAATTGAAGAACTTGCTTGACTTTGCAGTGAACTTCTTTCTGCTGACTTTTGCCTAATCCCTCAAAGAATCATCAATGCAGGTCTGAAAATCAGCTGAGAACAGGCATTCATGGGGCAGTAACCTTGGCTGCAGATAAACGCATGGTGTTTAGAACAGCACCAGAGACTAGCTCTTCAGAGAACACGACAGCGACGAAGAGCACTTACAAATAGCAGAGGATGGTTTCGATCCATCGACCTCTGGGTTATGGGCCCAGCACGCTTCCGCTGCGCCACTCTGCTCCCGTTCGCTAATTTTAAGTTGCCGCATCTGGGGTCTACTTATCAATAATTCATCTGCAACATTACTGGGGACTATGATAACTTCAATGGAGGTGCAGAAACAAAGACAACATTTGCAGCTGCTTTTTTAAGGTCGACTGACTGAAGCCTGATTCCGGCGTTTTAGACCATTTGGCCACGTTGACGCAACTTCCAGACTTTGCTCT